>CM042476.1:79711083-80311083 GCA_023621385.1 Quercus gilva | reverse complement strand
CTTGCTTTATGATTTTGTATGTGCTGAACTGTGGTGAATAATATTGTGGATCACTTAATTGAGGTAATTCAATAATTAATTAATAATTCCGCTGTGTTTTTAACAAGGGTCAAAACTAGAATTTTCAAAATCAATTATGATGTTCACTACCTTAAGCATCATCTAGTTTCATATGAAGGAGTTTTAATTCTCACCTTTTTTCCCCTGTTTTTTTATTCAAATATTCCTTTGTTACTTTAAGGGCAATTTCAAGTAAGTACTGAAAGGTCATTTAAATGTTTGAATAGTCTTATTAATAAATCATTGAAGAAATAATCCTAGAAACATGAAACCAGTAGCTTCGTATAACTTTCATGTTCAAAAACTAAATATATCTAGTGTAACTTTGACAAAAATGTGAGACTGAAATGGAAACTTTTTATTCTCTCTTGTTCTCTATTTTTCTTGCCAATTTTATGGTTTGCTTATTTCAGCATAAAATTGGTTGAATAAATAAAATTTATTGGAATGTTTTTTCTAGCTGTTTTGAAATTTGCATCCACACTAACTGGTTTTGGTTGTGTTTGGGTTAACCTCACCTTCAGCTCTTATAAATAATCCTACAAGCCAGCTAATGTGATCTGGAACAGAGCATATCAATTCCTTGTATTCTGAGTACATGCCTCATTGAACAAAATTTAATAGGTCCATGGGCCTTTAATCAAGAAAAACCTCCTAGGTAAAACTTTGGTTGAAGAGAATAAGTTCCCTAAAAACAAAGGGGAAAAGAAACATGTTTATGTTTTGGTCACTATCATACACATCGAGTGCTATTGTACAAGCCGGAGACAGTACAAGGGCAAGAGCATGGCTGGAAACAATGAAATCAAGGTTGTGAGAAAGCATATTTAGAGCCTAAGTCTTAAAATGGAGAAGTGGCTCTAGATAGAGCAGATGACCAAAAAGAAATCATCTACCTGACTCTAAGAATCTTGAATAGAGCATATTTGATCTGTGACTTCAATTCAATATTATTTGTGGTTTCTAAGTAAAATGTGGTATAAAATATTTGCATTGCTGAGCACTTAATATACTTTCATAGTAATTTAAGCCTTCGAGCTTTCATCACAACAGAATTTCAGTCTCTTCACCAAGGAATCATGAAAAGCAAGAATTGCAAGAAATGCAGTTCTATAATGGGAGTCTCACAAGTGTCAAAGATTCCTGCATTTTGTGCTCCAGATTATCCTGTGATGGTGTTTTGTACTTGTACGTCTATATAACCATTTCTGACATCATGGAATGTGGAATAGAAAATCAAAGAGATTAAGTTCATATATGTTGGCAGCGTCTATACATTTAGTAGCATCTATCAGCTTATAGATGTTACTCCATGTTTTGAATTCTATCCTTGTTTTTTTCCAACTGATTTGTGCTTAGCTATATCTCTAACGCTGCCTGTTGTATTGTTGTTTTTCATTCTATCAACAAGAAGAGCCACCTTAAGGGAAGCTTAAAATTTGATCTGAAAACAATAGAGCATAAATCAAGCATTCTCACAAATTAAAATAAATACTAAAGCTGATATACTACTAGTCTGGTACTTCAGTGGTAGTAATTTTGTTTTAATTACTTTCATTTTCTATATTATATATTCTCTTCAGGTGGTTCCTTAAATTATCTTGCCTTCCATTTAATATAATGCTGACAATTACACCATCTTTTTTGCATATGTTAGGTGGCTAGCCAAGAAACATATGGAACCTTGGGTGCTATTGTGAGGAGCCAAACAGGCAATCGACAAGTTGGTTTCCTTACAAATCGTCATGTTGCAGTTGACTTGGATTACCCAAATCAGAAGATGTTTCATCCTCTGCCTCCAACACTTGGACCTGGGGTATATCTTGGTGCAGTGGAGAGAGCTACATCATTCATCACTGATGAGCTTTGGTATGGTATCTTTGCTGGAATAAACCCAGGTAACGAGGATCCAGTACTAATCTGATTAATGTAATTTGTGTAGCTACACAGTCCCAGACTCTATGGACCTACATAAATACCACCTTGATTTGAATTTTATATCTGAGATTTTTTTAATTGTCCACTAAACTAGGGTCAAGGTGTTATCTAATTAGCCTGCATCATGGCATGCATGTCTATTTGTATCCATGTGAGAAAGGAGAAAATTATTGTGTAACCTAATAAAAGTAAGATCCTGCCTAAATTTTTGTTGGGTTTCCACTATCCTGCTTCAACTTAAGCTAACCTGATGGTAATGTGCCATCTTGCCCAGCACTACATTCAGCAACCATTTTGCTTTCTTTTATTGTACTTATCACAGCTTGGCATTATACTTGTTCAATAAACTGAGCTTTGTATTAGATTTGTTCCCATTATTTAGTCATCTCATCTAAACTCCATTGATCGACACTTGAACCAACTTGGTAGTTGCTCCTCAAAACTGCTTGCCTAGCCTTGTTATTATAAACATAGAGAGAGAAACTTTAAGCCTTAGTAGCATCAACTTGAGTCAGTGTTATCTCATTTTCTGTTCCATATAATTTGTGACTCATCCCTTAAAAACATTTTTCTCCTCTATGTTGGATTCTTTTTCCTCCTTAGGTACATCTCTTAGAGCCCTTAATTTTTCTTTTATTCCTTTTGGTTGCAGCTCTTAAATTTTCTCTCCTTTTTTTTATTTAATAGAAATTTTCTCCCTTTGTTGTTACATTATCTTACTACAGATATCTCATTAATTTAATAACCTTATTGTATCCTGATGCCTACAAATGTTCACATTGCTATTTGGTGCCTCTGCAGAGACATTCGTAAGAGCAGATGGCTCATTCATTCCTTTTGCTGATGATTTTGATATGTCCACCGTTACTACATCAGTGAAAGGTGTAGGAGAAATTGGTGACGTCAAAATTATAGACTTGCAGTCTCCAATCAGTAGCCTTATTGGGCAGCAGGTGATGAAGGTTGGAAGAAGTTCTGGCTTGACGGCAGGAACTGTATTGGCCTATGCTCTCGAGTACAATGATGAGAAAGGTATATGCTTCTTAACCGACTTTCTTGTTGTGGGTGAGAACCAACAGACATTTGACCTTGAAGGAGATAGTGGAAGTCTCATCATGTTCAAGAGTGAGAAGCCACGGCCAATTGGAATCATATGGGGTGGAACTGCTAACCGGGGCCGACTTAAACTAAAAGTAGGCCAACCTCCCGAAAATTGGACAAGTGGGGTTGATCTTGGGCGCCTTCTCAATCTCCTTGAACTTGATCTAATCATATCTGATGAAGGACTTAAAGGTTTGTGCCCTGACAGATGCCTATTTTGTTGGTACCAACATGTTTATTTTGTATCTGATCTGTCTGACTATGGATTTATAATTATTGGACATAATTATTCTAACTTTCGTCGTTCTTGCCCCTACCATCAAAAGCTGCTAGTGAACTTTTATGCTAATCAGAAAATCCAAGATATGCTTTCATTAGTGAGGATTTCATTATTTAAAGTTAAAGGAGTTGTTTTAGGGGAGGGCAATGTGATTGTATTTTGGTATTTTAGAAAAATTGGAAGGAAAGCTTCATCTAAGAATATGAGGGGTACTTCATTTGGCTCATAAAGAAACAAATCCAGTGTAGTAGCAGAAACATAATTGAAGGATTCATCAATAAAAAATAGAAAAAAAAAAAAAAAAAAAAAAAAACCTGAAAATCCCCATTAGGAGTGCAGCCTAGTAGTTGGAGGCTTGAGATGAGCTGTAAACCCAAACGTCCTAGGTTCAACTCCTATTAGGAGTTCCCTTGAATTACCTTGATACACGATTTTGGCAGATGGATCACGTATCTGTGGTTTACTCCCTAGGGGGAGAATCCAAAGGGCAATGCGTTGATGAGGTTCCACATCATCTAAAAAAAGAAGGATATATATGAATATCCTCCTAATCCTAGCTACAAATAAAAAAACACACGTGCACATGCAAACACACAAAGGGATGTACATAATTTAAGGATAAATGAAAAACCAGACATATTTCAGGCATAAATAGAATAGTGAACTGGTTTATAAATTTTTGTAAGAATATAGACAAATGCCTCCTTTATATTGCCCTATAATGATTCCATGGTGTGCTTTTGTTATTTAAAGCGGCAGTGCAAGAACAAAGAGCTATGTCAGCAACAGCAATCGGGTCTACTGTTGGAGACTCCTCAACTCTGGATGGAATGCTGCCAAAGGACAAACCCGAGGACAAATTCGAACCACTGGGTCTTCAGATTCAGCACCTCCCTCTAGAAATCGAACGCAGCAGCCCAACAATGAACCCATCACTATTGGAAACAGAGTTTCATCTGGAAGATGGGATCAAGGTGGCTCCTAGTGTTGAGCATCAATTCATTCCAAGCTTCACCAGACAGTCCCCACTACATCAAAATATTATACAGGTTAGGGCGATCTCGGAGAATCTCTCTTCATTGAGGAATGGCTGTGACGAAGATATTTGTGTTTCATTACATTTGGGTGACAATGAAGCCAAGAGAAGGCGTTCAGATGCTTCAACTAGTTCAGAAGAACCTAAGTGAATCAAATTTTGCATGCGGATTGTATAATGTTGAAACTTTCTAACCGTTGATCATACTTATGTTTTTATAAGTAAAAATTTCAGCTCAAACAACAGAAATCTGGAAGTAAGCTTCCAAATTAACCGTTGTAATGATGTTCCTGAAAGATTTGTGATTCCAGATTCCCTTTGTTGAGCTCTTAAAGTAGAAGATTGGCCATATCTTGCCTCTCATTAAATAACGGCAAATACCCACCTCTTTCTTTAACACATCTTCCATGGACATTCCCTAAAAACCTTGTCCTGTTTGTAACAGGTCCCATTCAAAGTGTAGTTTTACAAGCCAGTGAACTTGGCTAGGAAAAAAAAAATTGGGAGAGAAATAAATAAACTTTTACTGTGAATATCAATTAGAACTTTCATTCATGGAATACATTAAACCATATTTTAATATTTTTATTCTTATTGTTGCAATAACTTCTGCTGTTGTCAGTTGTTCAAAACCTTTTCTTTTGTTTTTTTAATAAAAAAAAATTCCCCCTATTTTAGTTGTCCCCTTCACATTTCTTTGAGAGGGTCCTTCCTCGCATTCAAGATGAAGCTTCAGCTATTAATATATTTTCTTTCTACTTATCAAAGATTAATTGATATTACTTACAGTTAAGTTGTGAATCTTTGTGTTGTTTTAGTTGGATTGATTCCATGTCAATTTTCTTTTTTCTTTTTTTGATAGGTTATTCCGTGTCAATTTGATTGTAATTTCAGCATTTTTTTTTTCCCTTGTATTCTTGTGGGATTTAATGTACATGGGTTTAGCCTAGAGTTGGTGAAGAATTGTACAAGGCTTGTGATTATGTAATTTTAAATCAACAATTGATTACTGTTAGTAATTATTGACAGGCCCAATAATTAATTTGGTTTCCAAATAAATTAATCATGACAGATTAGAGGAAAAAGTACTGAAAAAGGTGCTAAAGGTTGAAAAACTATATAGAGAGGGAGAGAGAGGGAGAGAAATCTGTTCGATAAAATAAATTTAAAAAAATAAATTTAGCTAAGTTACAAGGCCTCACTTTCTCAAAAAAATAAAAAAAAATAAAAAAAGTTACAAGGCCTTAAACTCAATAGGTCAAGGCTAGGTACTGTAGCTTTCATACAATTTGATGCGCTATTGGCGAGTTCGTTGGAGGCATGGCTTTGGGTCTGTCTAGCGAAATCTAGAAAAGTGAAGCTTTTGGAGAGGCCGTTGCTTATAAATTATTGTTTTTTTTTTTTTTTTGGATTTGTTTTAGCATAATATCCAACTTTTTCTATTTTATATATTCGCTTTCTAAAACACCCCAAAGATTATCTACTTCATTCTCAAGATACTTAAAAAATAATAATCAAAATGAATAATATCAAAATAAATTTACATGATATGATCTGATGTTGGTGAATTTTGAGTTTAATTAGCTAAAATGTAGCCTTTTTTTTTTATTACAAAAAAAACTAATGCGAGTGCTCTGTGCTCAAGGTCTCCAAGGCATATTTCCAAAAAGACAAGGTGCAAACACGGCATTAGAGGAGAAGATCGTGATGCAACATACTAACGCATAACTTTTGGAAAAGAAGGAGATTAGACATATCCAGACATTCTTTTCAATTATTTACCATGATGTGATGTAACCATACAACCAACTATGTTGTACACCAATCATATTTTTACCCATCAATCTAATTTCTTTCACAAATTCATTCTACCTTGCAACAAACAGGGCTAAAGTCAAAATGTCATAAACTGTTTCAACATTAAATCCTCTCAAAAATTTTCAACTACATCTTTGAAATAGAAAAAATCATCTCAAAATCTCACTCTTTACCCCCCCCATACATATAGAGGAAGAATGTAACAGGGCTCGTCAACAAATTCTACTCAATCACAAGAATGTCATCAATTAAAATGGAAGCATCCAAAACAAAGGTCAATTAACAAAATCCCATATACTTCAATTCCTGCATTTTTTCAAAAGTTGAAATATTTCTTCTTTTTTTCTTTTTTTCTTTTTTCCTATTCAAAAAAGAGGAGCCTACACAATAAAAAGGGACTTGTTTACACCCTGTTGGGCTTCTTCACAGCCCCTTCTTTCTTATCAACCTCTGCACCCTTTTTCTTATCCTTTCTCTCCCTCTTCTTTAAAGCTGTCATGTGGGCCTTGAGGATAGTTGCGTAAGAAGCTTGGAAGCGCTGATGATCCTTTGCTCCAACCTTTTCCAATGAAAACCAATTAATATCGTTAGCCAAGCACAGAAAGAAAGACATCTTCCACCAAAAAGATTAGAAAATAAATTGAAATTAATCTCACACCTAAGTGAAATTGATCTTGAGAGAAAAACTGAAAGATGAATAAAAATGTAAAACCTAAGAAATAGGCAGTCACACCTAAGTTTCCGAAGCAATTATACTTGCAAGGGAGAAGAAGGAGACTTGAGGATAGTTGCATAAGAACACACCCTTAAAAGGAGCTTGGAAGCATTCTCAGAGATATGTACATTTCTGCACAACTGCACAACCATTTCTTTTGCTGGTGCATTCACTAGTGCAATCTAGAATCATGGCTACATCAACAAGGCAATTATGGTACCTTGAACGTCCTTAATTCAGATCAACTTCCATTTAATCAAGCAAAAGAGGCAAAACAACCTCTCTTTTTTTTTATAAGTCAAAAGAGGCAAAAGACTTTTTGGGATCAATTTTTCATGTTGTCAAATATCTAACCAAGAAAGCAAAGGGCATCAAGATGGTTGCCATATCTGCTACAACGGGATACCATTCCCACCTACATATTTAATAATATGGCTTCAATTACACTTGATATTATGTGCCTAAGCAGGTTCTCAAATGTTGATGAGGCCAAAGTTAATTTTTGCAAAGTCAATTGTTGATAGTCTAGCTACGCTGAAGCTCAAACTTGGCATGGTGCCCCACTGTACAAGTGCGCACACAATATGAAGATAACATTGGTACAAGTAAATCTTACCTTTCTTTTTTCCCTTTTTAATAAGCTAGTTTTGGCCCCAAGGGAAGAAGGGGAGACAAACTAGAGACCTACACTTAATGAGTTCATTGAGTTGTGACACCTAATTGGTTCTGCATCCCTTGGGATGACATCTGAATCCTAGCTTATTTTAATCTTAATCTAATCATGTATCCAATCAAAGCTTCTTCCAATTATAAACTAAAGAATGGACCCCAAATGACTCTCAAAGTTTTACGTAGAAAAACCATCTAGTCCAACAAAATATTTGGGACTCAGCATGGGTTCAAGGTCCAAATAAAGAGTTGCAGACCACAAAAAATGACATCAGCTCCATTCTCCCAAACAGATGGATGATACAAAAAAGGGCACTGCAACTGAAGAACAAATGGAGTGGTGGAACATTAACGACAATCATGTTAGCGGGCTTTACAGCGTCCTACGTATTTGGTTATTTCATTAGTTAAACCAAGCCATCTCAGCTATCCCTTACTTAGTTGTGTTTTGTATGGTTCTCTTGTCTGAATAACTATTGTCTTGCTTAAGTATGTGGAACTTCATATGTGTGTTCGAAGAGCTGACCACAGTTCCTGACTTCCTGTATCACATCCAAAACATCCATAGCCAAAGACTCGTGTATATTCCTCTCATCAATCAACCAATTGATAGATCAAGAAGTATATGTTCTATCTAACTAATTCTTATGACTCTCCATTTAACATCTTGAACCATCTCCCAAAACTTTCTAATTCTCAAAGTAAGGGAGAAAAATTACCACCAAAGTTGCTCTCAATTGATATGCTCCACCATAATGCTAACTTTTTCCCAAAAATTTGATGTTTACAGAAGTCTCAACAAATAAAAAGTTCCTACCACTACCAATCCTAAGGTACCAAAAATTTCAAATGCCAGTGTAACAAACATATAAGATTGGATCATCGAATCACATGAAACAATAAATGAGGCATATTCATCATTCAGATCTCAGATCTAAACGTATGCTCGATTCCAACAACAGAACTCTGTGAATCCCTTGACAAAAAAAAAAAAATCCACAATACTCAAAGCCACACAACAAATGCCCATTTGTGTACGACCAAAAAACAACAAATAAACCATACATTACCCAGTTCAAAAACATGCCCAGCTCTTAACTATATAACTTAAATAACTAAGCTAAAGAACAGAAGGGGATGCAATAAGGGGCCAAAGACACATACCAAAGTAGAAATCGTCTTTTTCCCATCAGTAGCACGGATAAGGCATCTATACTCAATTGCATCACCAGCAGTTGTCATTTTATTCTTCTGTACCTTAGACTTTAAAGATGCTAAAACATTGCAAGAATGAAAATCACAGATCAGAATACTAGACATAATACCACAAAATCCATCAGCCCTATTGGAAAAAGAAGCAAGAGAGAAAAACAATGGGATGCAGATTATACATACATCGTTTAAGAGTAACCCAAACGGAGCCCTTCTCAGTGCTGTGCTCAAACATGCTGGTGAGTTCATTAAGAAACGGGTCTGGCTGTAATAGAACCTGATAAAAATATTGGGGCATTATATCTCCAACACATAATACAGAGAATTTTTTATAGACTCGATAGGATTTGAAACTTAAGGAATTCACTCCATGATGAACAAAATTTTTTTAAAGATTCAATAGGATACATCATACTAATGAACAAAAAAATATTCCAAATATAAAATAGGACTTCTTTGACAACCATCTACAGTGGCATGTAATTGCTCACAAGCTACTACATGTAATCATGTCCTCACATCCAATCTATTACAAGTGCCAATACTTAGCTGGAAGCTTGCTACGTTCGTGATAAGAGAAATATGAGCAATAAAGCAATGAAAGTCAGTCCGATAATCCAAAGAAGGTTGTCTGGAAAACCCCAAAAAAGTAGCAACAGATCCAACCCTGCCCAAAATTGCGTTAGCACTTTGGAGATTTGTGCTAAGAGTCACAGCAGCCATGCAACAAACAAAAGCCACTAAGTTTGCAACCAAAACACTATCATATAGGATTCTGCTTCTAACCCCAGATGACGGCCCATTAAAATTGAATGGCAACGACAGCAGCAGATATTTGGACAACGACACTTAAGTAATTCATTAGCACTCAGACTTGAAATCTGGCTACTAGCACTCGGCTCTTCATCAGTGAAGCCAAATTCTCCTCTTCTACTTCCATTTCCACACATCAGATTTTCAACAAAGTTGGGGCATTACATCTCCACCACATAATACAGAGAATTTCTTTTATAGACACACATTCACTCCATGATGATTCCTCCTTACAATTAGGCCAAGACACCAACATGGGTTTTTTTTTTTTTTTTTTTTTTTCCGGTTTTGAATCCGAACCCACGTCCTTTACTTGATGAAATAAACTTTACCAGAAGAAACCCACTTGTAATACATAGAACTAATTGTGGAACAAGCACTTAATTTACTCAAATCCCTAGTTTACAATCCATAGAACCAGTTTACTTTATAATGAATCACAAAAAAAATATCAACAACTATTTTCCAAATTGATCAATGCAGAATTCGAAATGCAATGACATGCATACATACATACATACATACACTTTGTGCATAATAGAAATTGAACCACAAAAACTTAAAAAGCACTCAGATTTTGATTTGAGCAACGAAACCCGTACATACATATAAATAATAAAACAACAGGATCACCCAAAAATCTTGAATAAGGAAAAATTCAACTTGAAATCAAGAAGCTCCGTACACTGCAAGAGAGAGGAAAGAGAATTTACCATGACGAAGGCTGTGAATGAGACCTTGATTGAGAGAAGAAAACCGAGAGGCCCAAGAGACGAAAGAGAGAGAGCGTTTGTCTGAGACTTAGATTGAGAAAAGAGAAGAAAGACACCGAGAGGTCAAGAAGCGAGAGAGAGAGAGAGAGTGTTCCACCAACAAAGTTTGTAGCCTCGCTACAACTCTCACTCTCACTTAAAAAATTAGAAATAAAAAATAAAAAATTAACGAGTGCAGTCATTGATTTAAGAATTATTTTTAATAATTTTTTATGAATTTTTTTTAAATTATTAATATTTTTCACAGTTTTTTATATTTCACGTGAAAATAATATTAAAACTTTCTTAAAATTGTTTGTTAACGAATATCATAGGCCACTCGTCAACCAAACCCAAAAAATTAAAATAATTACATATTTTAAAATTTTAATTGCTAGATTGTATGCTCTTTATATTTTTAAAGCACACATAAAATTTTGTGTTAATCGGCTTTTATTTACTAATAAATTTATAAAATTTATTTATTTTGCATAATTTTAGACTTAATAACTTGAAATTTAAACATTCAATTGATGACATAACTATTGATTTTTGCTCTTCTCAAAATTTTACAAATATAAAGGATATAAAAAAAAATGTAATCTAACTGTAAATTTGTCAATTTACATCCAATAAAAAATTATTAAGTGGAGGTTACAACAAAATTTGTTGCCAAACTTTATTCCTATAAAAAACACCCTTTAAAAAAAAATCCTACCATGTATTTTAAAAAATTTTAATTGATATTTAAATTTACATAATTTATAAAAAGAAAAAAAAAGGTTAGTAAAGCAATAAAATAAAAACTGCAGTGTTACACTAAGGAAAAAAGTAATAGAAATAAATAAAAAAGAAGTCAATTGGTGTCTTGAGTAAAAAGTATCAACATTGAGCAAACACTATAATTTTAAATCCTATTATGATTTATAAAAATGAGACGAGTCAGGTTGAGTTTTGTGAATTTAATTAATTTAGTTTTTGAGTTGTTATAAGTTCTAAAAAAAATTTAATACGCATATTTTGACTATACAAAATATATTGTAGTTTAATATATTATAGCTTTTGGATTTACAAGGCTATGTTCGGTTGTTGATATTCAAATTTAGGTAGTTGTAAATTCTTGAGAGTTCAAACTCACAATAATTGATGAGGATAATTATGATGCATCACCTCTGTGTTTTTTTTTTTTTTTTTTTTTTGAGAGAGAGAGTTTCAACCTATGGCGTCCGCTCATGATAATAGCTTTTTATCATCAGACCAAAACACCAATCAGTTTTTGGTGTAGGCGGGGATTGAACCCCAGATTTTTTATACAACCATCAGAGACTTTACCAGTTGAGCTAACTGAAACCCACAATGCATCACCTCAGTTTAGTATGAGGCCGAGGTTGTAATGTTCAAGAGATAACCTCTAAATAGTAACTGTGGGGCCCCAAATATTTAACAACCCCGGCCCACTCCATAGCCGGCCCAAGGCCCGCGCCGAGGAGAATTTATAGGCCAAGGGTAAAAGGGAAAATCCCAAGCCCTCCAGGGGCCTTGCCGAGGATGCCCACCTCCTCGGCGAACCGACGTTGATGAAAGGAAAATATCTCCCACCCATTAAATGTACTCCACCAACATTTTGGCCGCGTTGATGGTGAAGTGACCAGCGAACCCAGGTGTCTTGGTCACTCCAACTAATAGAAAGCCTGCAAAGACGGCTGGGAACTAACATAAAGCCTGCAAAAGCAGATGATGGGACAAACCCTTATCCACAGTGACCGGATAACAGACAGATGGACGGCTGAGATTAACTAAAACAATACTATATAACCAAGAGGATTCCCAACATAAAGAAGATTCGGATATGAATCAGTACAAAGAAAAATGACAGAATATATATCAACTCTAAGAAAAATAGATCCTCGACCTGAGCCGAGGACAAATATGCTTCGCAAACACTTAACCAAAGTGATGATCATTCTCTACAAAAACACTTAGCCAAATTTTTTTGATAAGATTCCTATGAATTTCATGTCATCCATTATTTGTTATAAACTTCATATCAACCGTTGTTTACTTCGATGATGCCAAGCCCTTTTACCCACACTCTACAAATTTTTATTGTTAAGGGTCCACTACAAATTGAGTCCCTACAGTAACCTTAAAAACTATATCTCCTAACTATCCTTTAAAAGGCTTGAGTACTAGCTTAAGTATTGGAAGGCCCTCCGCCAACTAAGGGATATTTGCCATCTAGCATTATTTTAGAGACTATTTCGTTAGTAAACATGTTTTTAAAAATATTTAGAAAACTAGCATTTTGAGTCTTTGAAACTTGAGTTCGGTGACAAACTTGAGCCGTTAAGACTTGAGTTCTAGTGTTGGCGTGGAACAAGTTATCCGCGTGGAAATCCTGCAAGCCAATTTGTTTGGATTTGAATGTTCAATATGTGCGTAAAATACTATTGAACGTTTAGACCCCAATAACAAAATTATCAATTCAAGCTTAATGTCAAACAATAAATGTGCAGAACATAAACATAAGCTAACAACTGAATTGATAAATAATCTAAACCATAAATAATCACAATCACAGCAGTAGTTAAATGGTAAAGATAAAGGGAAGAGAGATGCAAATACAAGAACAACACTCAATGTGTTATCGAAGAGGAAACCGAAGCCCTCGGCGTAAAACCTCTCTGCCGCCCTCCAAGCGGTCAATAATCCACTAAAAAATGTAGTTGGGATACATAAACAGTAATAAACCCTCCAAGCCTAATCTACCCGATGTACCTAAACCCTCCAAGCTTCTTGCTCCAACGAGGTTGCGCCGAACCTTTTTCTTTTCTAGCTTACCGAATTCCGCTATAGCCCATAGCAACAACCAATATGAATTGGTCCATTCCAAACTGCTTTCCAAAACATCAAATATACCTTTTCACAGATATAGGTATGGTGAGAAAAGGATTTAATCAATAACCTCTCAAGGATGTATCAATGGAGAGGAAGAGAGTAGAGAAATTTGAAGAGTCTCTTAGGTGAAGATTGTGGATGAATCAATCTTGTTTTTCTCTAGAGTTTCTCTCTCAAAATTCTCTCTGAAAGCTCTCTAAATTTCATGGGTATAAGGGTCTATATATAGTGGTGTGTGTTTAGAATGTGAAAAGTCAGTTTTTCCCAAATAGGGTAGTCTGGCGACTTGGCCTCGCGACTAGTCTGAGTCGCGAGTTCAAGTCGCAAGTTCAAGCTGCGAGCTAACGGCCTGGTCAGCCTGGAACTTTTATCCTGTAATGCGACAGCTGGTGTGACTCTTCAGCTCCCCTGCATACTTCACACGTGTGCTGTAGTTGGCAGTTTGTCAGTTGCGAGTCAGCCGCGAGTCTCTGCATCCTTGCACAATCTTGAACATTTCTTCACACTCTCTCACACACTACCCTTACATGAATCCCACCTAAATACATGGTTACTAATTGCTAAAATACAAGCAAATTTGGCATGGAATAAAACCAACAAGATGGTTGATTAAATTCAACCTTACAATCTCCCTCTTTGGCTATTCAGTGACAAAACACTACAACAGACTCTAGACTTACGCGTGAGTTGGGAACAATTGAACAAAACTCACTTACACCTAACTCTAGATTCTGTGAAGCTCTTGAACAATAAGAACAAGTATCTCCTGAAACACAACAACACAATAATATCATTGTATGCAGAAAACTTGAAATGCATATGGAGCAAGCATAATACGATCAAGCAAAATGGAATAAAGCAGTAGACCATGGCTTGACCAAAATAGGCAATCACTATACAAAAGTGATCACAATGCTCATTCACAGAAGGAATGAACATCTAGACACGCAAGCTAATAAGCTTATTTGCAAAGTATCATTTGCATATCCAACATTCAACCAATGCACAAAAACATATATGCATCTAGGAATAAGATCCTACAATGGCACAAGAGTGATGTACTTAAAGAAAATGCGTAACATTTAGCAACAAGTACTTAATCCACAAAACATAAGTACAAAAACCTAAAAGCTTACAAAAGCAAACGGTTACAAATGTACCATACAAATATAATACTTAAACAATATAAACTAAAAGTGCTTAAAGTTTCTCCCTTTCAAAATGATGAGAAACTGTGATGTACTTGGAATATATATACTTATAACTTGAAACACTTGCACAAAACACATTAGATCCTCAAGGTAAAGCAAGTAATAAAATGACAAATATAATGTAACAAGTAAGTTGTGATCAAGTAAATAAGATGTGAAACATGTGAGTAACTTGATCATACACCAAAACAGTCATATAGAAATTACTACAATGATCACATAGTAAAGCAATTGATCATCTGAACATGCATTCAATGAAACACAATAGCATAAGGATATATGCATGTTCAACACACAAACACGATGCAATACAAGAAAACAAACATAAAGAGAAACAAACAAAACAAAGTTTTCTTATTAACTCAATGTCTTCTCCCCCTTAGTATATGCATCTCCCCTATGGAATATCTCTCCCCCTACAAATGTGCCCGAGAAATAAAATTTCTCCCTCTAAGAATGTGCACAAAGGTCATATAGAAATGACAAAAACTCTCCGATATACTTTCTAGAGTATACTTTCCCCCTTTTTGTCAAGAATAGACAGAGGGTTAAGGAGAAAAGAGGGTAAGAGATGAAGGTATGAACAATAATAATGATGTATGAGAGGTGCAAGATGAATGAGAAAATGAAACTCAAACCTAAGACAAAGTAAAATGCTATAAAGTATAAGGTAAACATAACATGCTAGGATAAAAAAATAAGGTATAGACCAATGCATGATAAGGGTAGCAAGGTGTGTATAAAAGGTGGCAAAGTGCAATGCATGACCAATACATGGAAAATGCACATGTGGAGCAAGGTGTGTTAAATACACAACCGATGAACCAAACATGTTCCTAATGAGGAATCATGAGAAACCCCAAAGTTTGATACTCATCAGAGTCCAAACAAGCGAGAAAATGCTTAAGAGACATTTTATCAAACACCTAACATGCACACTATGAACAACAATGTGAAACAATACATGAACATCATGAAATCCACCTTTAATACATGTTCTTTTTGCCACAAGGGGCCAACAACTAAAGCAAATCATCAAAAGAAACCAATCTCATACAAAAATTTGACAAAAATAAAGTTTCACAAACCCCTAGGATGAAAATCACAACCAAGAACACAAAACTCTCTAAAACATAATCTAAGGATCCAAAGTAGTGAAAAGAGTTTAAAACTACCTTAGAAATATTAATGGAATGAAAAACCATTCAAATTGGTTGGGTTTTGATATAAAAATATTGAAAGAGGGGTTTAAAAGAGGATGGAAGAGGTTTAAAACAAATTTCCCACGAAAAAGTTCTTTAAAAAGCTATTTCTGGGCATTTCGTGACTGGGCGAGTCGCGAGAAAGTCGCGAGTGAGTCGCGAAAGTCTTCTGGATGAACTCGCGACTGGAGCTCACGGCTTGCAAGTTGCCAAAACTCACAGTTTGCAAGTTGCCAGAATGAGTTGCCAAAAATTCTGACACTTGTTTTTCAACCCAAAACATGTTTAAACTATGAAAAACAAAGTAAGCACTAAACATGAACACAAAGAGTGATAAAAATCACTTCCAAAAACATATAAAATGATAAAAAATCTTTTTGGATTGATCCATATAACGTTGAGTACACACACATCACATTTAAACAAGTACAATCAAACAAATGAATAAGGCATTTATTGAGCATTAGGCATGTGTGTTATGTGTGTGTATCAAGTGTGAAATAGTCCATAATTTAGAATGAAACTTCAATGATCAGTTCAATCAAGTCATACATAACTAGTACTAAGACAAGTAGTTTATCTCAGTTATAGAAATATGCATATATAACCTCCCACAAGAAAGTGATTACATATCTTTGAAGCTTTTCGTTTGGCTTCTTTACAATTCATACCATTTGATCATTTTTTATCTTTACATCTCTTTTTGAGATGGATACCTGAAATTTTTTATATTTCAATTTAATGAACAAGCCTTTGGCTTTTTGGGGCATCATACATTTTCATAAAAGTCGTTTTTCCTTTTTTCTAGTCAAATACTAGTATGTGCGACGACTTTTGCAGTTCATTATCTCTTTTCATTTTGAGATTTACATTTGTTGAGCTCTTTAAGCAATAAAAAATAAAAGAGTGGGAAGAGATATAGGCACAATTCTACGCATGTATCAAAACCAACATGACTATTGACTAATCATTCATAGCAAGCTTGAAGATCGATTTACAACAATCACACAAAGATGTCAAAATTTTTCTCACAAAGATATAAGTGCATAAAGAACAAGCTAAGCTCGTAAATGCATAATTCCATTTCTACGAAGGTACAAGACAAAACTCACATGCGATATGTGCTCAAATATATACGATCAAACTTTTTGACTTTTTTACTTTTTATGTGGTTTTAGATTTTTACTCACACAAAACTAAAACAAAAAGGTAAGATCAAAACAAAAACAATGCATACAAATAAATGCAAGATGCACAAATGCATGAAAATATGACATCTAATGCATGAAGGGTCCTACAAAAATTGAAAGAATTAGATCAAGGACCAAAAGAGCAAATACTCAGCCATAGGAACCTTTCCTCATCCAAACGGAACGATTGTTTGGAATGAGTGTCTCAAAAGAAGTGAGACGAGGGTTGGAAGAATGAGAACTGGAGATGCACATAATTAAGGAGTTAAGAGTATTAAACATTTTCTTCAATAATATGCTATTTTCACTCAAATTCGATTTATTCTTTTTAGCACAACTTCCAAGAATCTTAAGTTTTTTTTTTTTTTTTATTCTTTTAAGAGCATGAAACTTAGAGCAATGAGGTCTTAGATAACCAAAAGTACCACAATGGTGACACACAATGTGTTTAGGTTCACTAGGCTTTTTGGGAAGGGATCTAGTAATATGGTTTTGTTCTCTCTTCAACTTATAACATTGAGGTCTTATATGACCAATCACACCACAGTGGTGGCAAATTGGAACAACCTTAGATCCATCTAAAACCTTAGGTTGAGACCTAAACAGAGGCTTTGACTTAAGAACCTTTCTCTCCACCTTTTGGTTTCTTTTATGTGAAGGAATGTACACCGAATTGTCTTTTGAGGTAGAACACACAATAGGCACAAAATCGGGTACCACAACATGATTGCAACAAATATTTTCATCATTTTTAACAATAGGTTTGGCAATTAAACACTTGGCATGCATCTTAAGAAATTCATTTTCACATTTAAGCTCATCAACAAGTTTGTTAGACAAAACAAGTTTGGCATCCAAGTCCATATTCAAACATTCAAATTCTTTCAGCTTTTTAAGAGAATTTTCAGCAAGTTTCTTATATTTTTCAACCAATTTGTTTGCTTCATTGAGCTTAGCAATCAAATCATCATTTTCACAAAATAACTTGTTCAAATTCTTTTGAAATTTCTTAGCATTTTTCTTCAAAAGTTTGATGTTAGGAATATCAATAATATCCAAAGATTCATGTAACATAGCATCACAATCATGAGGATTATTACTCATAGAGGCATTTTTACAAACACATGACATGTTACATTTATCATTAACCAAATCATACAAAGAGGCATATAAAGCACAATCCATGGCAAATAAACACAAGGGGTCAAGGATCACACTTAGGTATTTAAACCACAACAAGTGTACCCGCTCTGATACCAATTGAATGTTCAATATGTGTGTAAAACACCCTTGAACATTTAGACCCCAATAACAAAATTATCAATTCAAGCTTAATGTCAAATAATAAATGTGCGGAACATGAACATAAACTAATAACCGAATTGATAAATAATCTAAACCATAAATAATCACAATCACAGTAGTAATTAAATGATAAAGATAAAGGGAAGAGAGATGCAAACACAAGGACAACACTCGATGTGTTATCGAATAGGAAACCGAAACTCTTGGCGTAAAACCTCTCCGCCACCCTCCAAGCGATCAATAATCCACTAGAAAATGTAGTTGAGATAAATGAACAGTAATAGACCCTCCAAGCCTAATCTACCTGATATACCTAAGCTCTCCAAGCTTCTTGCTCCAACGAAATTGCGTCGAACCTTTTTCTTTTCTAACTTACCGGATTCTGCTATAGCCTATAGTAATAACTAATATGAATTGATCCATTCCGAACTGCTTCCCCAAGCACCAAATATACCTTCTCACAGATATGAGTATGGTGAGAAAATGATTTGGCCAAGAACCTCTCAAGGATGTATCAATGGAGAGGAAGAGAGTAGAGGAATTTGAAGAGTCTCTTAGGTGAAGATTGTGGATGAATCAATCTTGTTTTTCTCTAGGGTTTCTCTCTCAAAATTCTCTTTAGAAACTCTCTAAATTTCGTGGGTATAAGAGTCTATATATAGTGGTGTGTGTTTGGAATGCAAAGAGTTAGTTTTTCCAAAACAGGGTGGTCTGACGACTTAGCCTTGCGACTGGTCTGAGTTGCAAGTTCAAGCCGCGAGCTAACGGCCTGACCAGCCTGGGACTTTTGTCCTGTAGTGCGACAACTGGCATGACTCTTCAACTCTCCTGCATGCTTCACACGTGTGCTATAGTTGGCGGCTTGCCAGTCGCGAGTCAACCGTGAGTCCCAACCGCGAGTCTTAGCATTTTTGCACAGTCTTGAGCATTTCTTCACACTCTCTCACACACTACCCTTACATGAATCTCACCTAAATACAGGGTTACTAATTGCTAAAATACAAGCAAATTTGGTATGGAATAAAGCCAATAAGATGGTTGATTAAATTAAACCTTACAGGATTATTGGGGTTGTGAAAAATACAGACTCAAAACCAAACTAACATCTTGAGAAAAAAAAAAAGCCCTCAACCTAGTCCAACTCTACAACCCCTGAAAAACCAAACCCTTGAAAAATCAATCCATTGCCTTCATAGTTCATATTGGATTAAGTGGTTGGATTGATTTGATCATTAGGTTTCATGCAAACCAAGGGAGTCAACTACTCATTGAATCCATTTGGATTCCAAAGCTTGAAGCTCATTGAACGATGTCAACCTTTCCTCTTCCGTCTTAGTTTCTTCTTACTTAAAGTATATCCATACTTATATGTGCTTGTGTGGTTACTCTATACAAATAACATATAATTCACTCCATTTTGTGCCTTGATTTTGCTTATGAAGTTTGAATAGTAATCCTTAATATTTGAATGAGTTAGAAGATCTCCTTGATTCTTGAGTTAATTGTTCCAAATAAGGCTACATAACTAACATAGGGTTTCGGAAGATTAAAAGAGCGTTTTTAAAACTCAAAATTCTGTTTTGCAATCACAATTCTTTATAACTTTTTTACAAACGGTCATTTCAAACTTAAAACACAGTTTTTCAACAATTTATACAAACGCACTCATATTTCGTTTGAGGCCATATAGCGAATATGTTTGTAAAATGAGAATATTGAGAAAAAAAGAAGCCGGCAGACCATTCGATCAATTTAACTCAAATAATATAATTTCAAATATAATAATTTAATTATTGATTATTATTAAATTTTAAGCATATAGGTTGGGTATGGGTCAAAATATTTCAAATATGGCCCAAACCCCAAGCCCATAGATAAAGCACACTGCCCAGCGCACACGAACCAGTGTAAAAAGACTTTATTACCCCTATCAGTCAATTTCTCTCTCTCTCTCTCTCTCTCTCTGGGGTTTATCTAGGGTTCGACCTCTCGCTCTGTCACTCACTCACTCTCAAACCCAATCAACATGGGGAAGCCAAGCCGAGGAGGCCGCCGGTCGCCGCCGTCAGGGTCCGCGTCGGGCTCGTCCTCTCGCTCCCGGTCCTACTCCGGCTCCGACTCTCGCTCTCGCTCCAGCTCTCGCTCGCACTCCGTCTCTCGCTCGCGCTCTCTCTCTCGCTCTAGATCTCGCTCCAGGTCCTTCTCCTCCTCTTCCTCTCCCTCTCGGAGCGCCAGTTCTCGCAGCCCTAGCGCACCTCCTCCCAAGAAAAGGTGCTTTACTGTTCCTCGTTTTCGAATATGATCTGCTACGGTTTTCGGCTTCTCTATTGTTTGGTTGCTAAGAAAGTGTTAAGAAAATTACTAAATCCTGATTCCTTGAACGCACAATTTTTTCGAAATTTGCTGAAATCAGCTAAGGAATTCGCAGGCTAGGTTTTGCCTAATTTTAAATTTTTGTTATTTTATGGCTATTGATAGGTTTTGTAGTTATCAAAGTAACAAAAATTGATAATTCGACCTGCTATGGTTTTCGGTTTCTGTGTTGTTTGGTTGCCAAGAAAGTGTAAGAACATTACTAAACCTCGGTTCTTTGAAAGAAAAACTCTTTGAATTTGCTGAAATCAGCTTTTGAAGTTGTTTTAGTCATCTATTTTTTAGTTTCCTCTACATACAAATATGGTCTAATATGAAGGAATTTTAAATTTGTTATTTTTTCTGGCTATTGATAGGTTTTGTAGACATCAAAGTAACAAAAAGTTGATAATTTGTTTGGTTTGTAGAATTAATATTTTGCCATTGTAGATGGAGAGTGAGGTCGTTGGTTTAAGACCCACCTGGTGCGTGATTATCATTAAAAATGGACATTCGCTTCATTTATTTGCTGAGGAATTGTATGAAGACACATTTGAAAGTTGGATTTTTAAGTTATGATATTAATATTTGAGTTTTTGAAAGCAGGCAGAATAAGTTTAATGTTTTTCATAATGTATAGTAAAAGTGGGAAGCATGTTTGGGGTTAGCGGCAAGAACTAAGATTACAAAGTGGGTGAGCGGCTGATTGCTGGAAAAGGAGAGTGTGGGTCTCTAGTTTACAGGGGTTTTGCCTGCATTTTTCTTAAGCAACGCAGATAGTTTTTCCAACACATTGATTTTTATAAACTTTTTTTTATTTTAGTTGTAAGGAATACACATTTCTATGTTTTTTTTTGTTATTTTAATGTTACTTTGTTCTTGTGTTTTCATCTTCACAGTCCTGCTGAAGTAGCTAGGAGAGGTCGCACTCCACCTTCACAATCTAAAAGAACTTCTCCACCCCCAAGGTGAAAATTACTTTGAACTTCTTATTTTTATTAAACTTATTTTAAAAATCGAATTTGGTTGAATGTATGTCTTTTGATTGGAACTTGTGAACTAATTTTTCATTTCACTTTTTTAATGCTTTGGCTGTTACCTTAAAGAGTTGATTTACACTGAAGATATCAAGGGAATGAATTTGAAATCTAGCATAATCTGTTGATAAAGGACAAGATGTTTTCATTAGAGAGTGCAAACATGTATATATTTATATGATGAAACTTAGTACAATTAGCAGTCTCAACTCAAAGCATACCCCTTCTGTAGGAAGAAAATTTTCAACATACTCCAGCTGTAGGAAGAAAAATTTCTTACTTTTTTTTTTGGTGATTCATTTATTTTTTGGGCATACTTGTGAGGGATTTATTCTACATAATAAAAGGTTTAAGTAAACGAAGCTAGAGTTGGCATAATATATTGATGAGGGTCAAGTTGTTTTTATCTGTAAGCGACTGTATCTTCATATATATGATGGTATC
Source organism: Quercus gilva (assembly GCA_023621385.1). Lineage (NCBI taxonomy): Eukaryota > Viridiplantae > Streptophyta > Magnoliopsida > Fagales > Fagaceae > Quercus > Quercus gilva. The sequence goes on along the minus strand of CM042476.1, from coordinate 80,289,050 downwards.
TAGTAAATACCAGAACTTAGCATACTCCAGCTATGGAAAGATAAATATTTTTATGTTAAAATATTAAACAAATCTTCTGATCATCATTTTATACATTCATTTTTTTTTACCCAGGGATATGCATGCCAAGTTAATATTCTTTAGTATCTTATGCCCATGTGTCGTTTTTTTCCCAGTTTTTTGTTTCCTTCCCTATGTGTGTTCCCTTGAAATCCTTTGCATATTAGATTTTCAAATTTAGCATACTTCATTTTCATCCGGTGCTGTTTGACCTATACCTTTTACGTGTGCTGGTTAGAGTGATATTGTTAATATTCTGGAATATAGCAACCATTTTGTAATGGACCTTCCCTTGTAAGAATATGACGTTCATCAAGATCTAGGGGGCTGTTCAGGGTTTGAAGGGTTTTGTAATGTGCAAAGTTCATTCAGAGTGGTGGGTGTTGGTCAAAATTACAATTTTAACATGAAAAATTTGGCCTATCCGTTTTGGGTAGGGTTAGGATAAGGTTGGGTGAAAGTAAGCTCCCTCAATCATGTTTGTATATATAGTTATAAGCAAAACTTGGATACAGTTCCTTAGGTGCAATGCATTAGGTTCCCCAATTAAATTCAAACAAATAGCTGCATTGACCAACACAAAATAAATATGTTTAACTTTCCCAAGGAGAATTAAATTCAATGCAGTTTTGTGTTTGAATTTAAGTAACCTAATAAATTGCACTTAAAGAATTGTACCTAAGTTTATCTATAGTTATTGCATGTGTTAGGCTCAGTTCTTTTTAGTAAATACTAGTGTGTTTTGTGCTTGTGTTAATTTATAATTTTTGATTTCAGGAAAGCTTCTCCTATTCGAGAGTCGCTTGTTCTTCACATTGAGAAACTAAGCAGGAATGTGAATGAAGGCCATTTAAAAGAAATATTCAGTAAGTTTATTACTTGTTTGATGATGACTTAACACCTGTCAGTTTTAGCTGCAAAATTCACATATCTAAAGCTATGAAGTTTATAGAATTATAAATAGAGTCCGCACGGAAAAATAATGTCTGCAAACATCACTTTTTTTGGGTTTTTTTTTTTTTTTTACGACACTAGTCATTTTCTGATTTGAAATTCTAAAAATCTATGCTTCTAGTAGTTTAACATGACGTTAAAGGCATTGTAATTGATTGCTGTTGTGCTAAGCTTTCATATGACAATGAAGGCATAAAATTCTCCATTTTTTCCCTATTAATTTTAACTTTATATGTCCAGTCACTAGTATGCTGTCATGAAAGTGGATATCATCTTTTTTTGATAAATGTGTCATTGAACTCACTTGAGTACAAGTTTTGATAATTCTTGGAGTTGCTATCAAAGAACTTTTACTTAAGATAGATGAAAATATAAAGTGCTTATGTTTTTCTGCATAAGGTGGTGTTCTTGAATATAAATCTTCATTACCTATCAAAAAAAAAAATATATATATATATATAAAGTGCTTAGTGGGTTCTGTGAAGCCATACATCTAGATGATCAAAATGACCAGCTAGGTGCCAAATGGGAGTTTTAGAGCAAGTTTGTCAACTATGATAGTTGCCCATAGGTTTTACTGGCTAGTGGCAAGTTCAAAGGGCTCTTCTTTAAAAAAGTTCCCTACTTTATCAATAAAGAAGAGAGTAGGCGGAAGATTAGAATTCAGATAGGAAGAGAGTGAGAAGGGGACGGAAAGGGCCATGTTCAAAAATTTCAAAACAAACTCATCTTTCAAATTCATTTGTCATTACCAATAGGTTGGAAGTTGCATACTTCTATGGCCAAGATTTCTTCCCATGGCTATACTCAGAGTTCTATCAAAAACTCCTGGGATAGCTAATAAGTTATTTTAAATGCATCAGCTGCAATCTAGAAACAGCTGTTTTTCTTCAATATTAAGTTGCTTCATGGCTGAGCATTGTCCTGAGTAGCTAGCTCCTGATTGACATAAATCTAGGAAAGTATTGTGATGAAATCATAGGGTAATAAAACTAATAAAAAATTCTGCAGCGTTCTGTAATTTTTGGTTGATTCGTAGCTAATAATTAAACTGACAAAAAAATTATGAAGAACCCTGTTAAGTTTGATTTTCTTGGTAAAATCTTAAAAACAAGCTGTTGCATCACTAACCTGAATATCCTAAACCCTTCTTGATATGTTTAACAAGTGCTTCCATCATCTCTTCAATGTGCAAGCAGGTTACTGGTTAAATGTTGTCAAAAATATAGAATAAGTGAAGGAAATATTTAAATAATTGACCAACTGATTTTTGGTCATTGAAAATGTAAAGTAAAGAGCTTCACATGAATAAGTAATTATTGAACAAGGAACTTGTTACTTATTGGCACTAAGGTATTTTATAAGCTAAGGTTTCCATGTGTTGATTTTCTAATTAGTGCTTCTTAATATTCTTGCCTGTGAATTGTACTCTGTAGGTAACTATGGTGAAGTTGTAAATGTGGAGCTAGCAATGGATCGTGCTGTAAGTTCATTATAGATGTCATATCATGGTCTTGGGGTCATCTGGCCAGGTATAGGGATTTGAAGCTTGTTTCATGTTTGCAGGTCAATATTCCAAGAGGATATGGATATGTGGAGTTCAAGACAAGAGTGGATGCTGAAAAAGCACAACTATTCATGGATGGTGTAGGTTTTTTTCTTTTTGGTGGGGGGGGGGGGGGTGTTTTGTAAAACCATAAAATAGAATGTAGTGTTGGAGTGGAATTATTTGCTATGATGAAAACAAATCATGTTGGGAAATCAATGTTTGTTATATTCTTCATGCAGGCACAAATTGATGGGAATGTGGTTCAAGCGAGGTTCACGTTACCTCCAAGACAGAAGCTGTCGCCTCCCCTAAAAGCCATTGCCAGTGCACCAAAAAGAGATGTGCCCAAAACTGATAATGTTAATGCTGATGGTGATAAGGATGGACCAAAGCGACAAAGAGAACGTATATCCCTTAAACTTGTTTCATGGAGTGGTACATTATACATTTTGTGTCGTGTTTTCTAATAGAGTTTTATTTTTAATGATACTAGTTTCTCCCCGTCGGAAGCCTGCTACCTCACCTCGAAGGAGATCCCCTATTACTCGAAGGGGTGGATCTCCTAGACGACCACCAGATTCTCCTCCACGTCGTCGTCCAGATTCTCCTGTTCGTCGTAGATTGGATTCTCCTTATCGCCGTGGTGATACACCTCCGAGGAGGAGGCCAACATCTCCTGGCCGCGGTCGTTCCTCAACTTCACCAAGGCGCAATAGATCCCCTGCAAGGTTCACTACAAATAATTACTTTTCTGGTTTGATATCTTTTCTGATTTTGATAGCATTCAACTGATTACCATATGGCCTCCTTCAGAAGGATGCGGGGCAGTCCTGTTCGCAGACGTTCTCCACTTCCTCCAAGGCGCCGGTAATTATGCTTCTAAATTATATTTAAATGCTTTGTTTTGAGTGATGGTAACCCATGAAGAGGTGTAACACTGAATGAAATTATGGTGTTCCTGGAATTGATAGAACTATTCATAGTAGTTTAGCGGCTGTGAGCACATTCTGTACTGCTCATGTAGACAATGTCATTGATTACATTGTTAGGCTAATCATGATCCGAGTATTCATTGCTGTAGTCTAATCTATATATCACCTTGGTGGTTTCTCATTATTGGAGGTGCTAAGGTTGTGGATTCAAAACCCTTTGGGTGCAAACTTACCAATGATAAAGAGGGAGTTTTGTAATTCTTTAGACTCCTTTTATGTTCATTCCCATGTACATGAAGTAGTCTTTGCTTCAATAAAATCTTTATTTACTTATCAAAAAAATAATGAAAAAAAGGGGGGGAGAGAGAGGATAGGATTGTGTTCATAACCTCAACTTCCACACATTGTTAAATGGTTGAAGGAGATGTCACTCAGTCCCTTGATTTCTTCTAGAATATATTTTACTTAACTAAATTAGTAATTGAGCGAAAATAATATAAACTTACAGTTTATATATATTTATATATTTTGTAATTTAAAAAAATCTCGCGTTGGTGTAGTGGGAGGGAGTGGATCACCTCCTGATTCATTGTATAGAAACTTATCAATTGTGGTCCTTTGTTTTTTGATCTTTTGGAATCTCATGTCCTACAAAAGAGACTGATAGATCTTTGTTTGGGTGGTGAAATTGGATGGGGAAAGCATTTGTTGGGACCTTGGAATTTGGTTCCATTGTGTTTGACGTGGATTATTTGGCGAGAGAGGAATAGACATTTGTTTGAGGATTGGAGAAGACAAGGGACCAGCTCTTAGCTTATTTTTTTGGCACCTTGTTTGATTGGGCACGTGCTTGGGGACTCATGAATAGAGATTCCATTCCTATGTTTATTGAGTCTTTATTTCTTTGTACGTAGTCTTTTGCATTTTTGTAAAAAAGAAATCTTATTATTATTATCATTATTATTGAGATGAAATCTAAACAAATCTTATTAAGATAGTTAATACTAGCCTTGAAATAAATAATTAGTTTTTTATGTATAGGTTACTTCCCTAGTAACAATTGCCTTGTGGATGCTAGTCTGTCCCCATGTTTGACGCAGACACTCAACCTTTACTTGACATAATGTGCATCTTTCCCTTTTTGTTAGAGATATTGTTGACAATTAATATTTATTTGTCTTCATTCTTTTATAAAGCTCTTCTAATTTGATTTTTAGGGTTAGGGCTTTAATTTATATTAGAAGCTATGGGAAGCATTGTATGAGAGTTATTACTTTCGATTATCTACTATATTTTCCTTTGGCTTTTCTGGGGCCCTTCAAAACTCTAGGGAGTTATTCATATACTAATTTCGTGATACACGCATTCTTAGATACATCTGTCTATATGTTTATCTTCTTGCAACTTGAATATGACCTTTGTTTTCATTCAGTTCACCTCCAAGACGAGCTCGTAGTCCTCTTAGAAGGTCTCCTATTGGTCGTAGGCGTACACCTCCTATTCGTAGAACTGCTCGCTCACGTTCACGATCAGCTTCTCCGCGGAGGTAACTTTTCTAAATTGTTTCTAATCCTAAGCATGATTGATCTGGTTTTCTATTTGTCTGAATTGTGTCAGCTCTCTTTTATTTGCTTTATATATATGTTGGATTTATTTCAGTAGGATGGGCATAAGGTTTATGAATTTTTTTTAATATGGGTCTCAAAGTTGCAGAGCTCTGATGTTACTTGTAGAATTGCTTCATTCGAGTGCATGCCAGCAAATTTCTTTGTATGCATACATGAAAAGTAGTGGGGATGTGCATGTGGTTGATACCTAGATGGGTGGTGTACTTGTGGGTTGTAGTGGGGGACATTTTGGTAGAAATTGTAGTAGTGCCATATGGAATGCTGTTCAATATGGGTCGCGAGGTGCCTTGTAAACATTGCTGTTCATTGTGGGTTGAAGTAATTTCTTTAAGCCCTTTATGTGGCTTGGGTGACAGATAGAATGTATTGGATGTGTATAGGTTTTAACATAGCCATGAAATGTTCATTATCTTGTTTGACAATACTGGTATATCCAAGGGCAAGACTCTACAACTCCACCTGTCTTCAATTTAGTGTTGTTTATAAGTTCTATCATGCCCATTGTTCTCATGATGTCACCTTGATTTTTGCATCTTACATAAAGACTATGTAGGTTCTGAAAAGTTACAATATTATGTTGGCTTCAATTTCATTCCATTCCTTTTCAATTTTGTAATAGGCCCAGTATGTTGTTGAGTTTTGCAAAATGCTATCTCCCTTTGTTAATTTGATTTGTGCTGTTAGTTTGTGTTACTTTTTAACTTGAGCATGTCTTTCTTTGTGGGGGTGGTGTTTACAATAGAGGTCGAGCACCAGTCGGAAGACGTGGGCGGTCATCATCCTACTCTGGATCACCTAGTCCACGCAAGGTTAGTGTCTGTTATTTTTTGTTTTAAAAGAGAATTCCTCCTACCAGATACCTTACATTGCTTATTATTTCTAATTATAACAGTTACCTCGGAGATCAAGGAGTCGTAGCCCGAGAAGGTAATTTCTATCCATGAATGGTTTCACTTTTATTCATCTAAAAACATTTTATTTCTCTTCTAATGGGGTTTTAGCTTGGGTGGCTCTTCCTCTACCCCTGGGATGGAGGGTGAGATCATAGATTCAAAACTCACCTGGCATTTGTGTAACTTTGCAATGAAGAAAAATAAATTTACTAACTTTTATGGGGAGAGGAGGATATGGGGTTTGTGGTCATAACGTAATTTTATATATTTGGCCGCTCCTCTCCTCTCCCCCCATCTCTCTTTATCCAAACATGAGATTTCAACATTATGAATTTCATTCTTATGCGCAAGGTATACGAGCTTGCAAGATGACATTCCTTCAATTTTCATGTGATGAGTCCAAGATGAAAATGTCTTTGTTGTGTCCCCCACCCCCAGATCAAATTATCATTTTCAGTAACATCTAGTTTTAAGTTCATATCAATATTTATACTCCAGAACTATTGGAAAGAATCTACGCATGTATTGTCTTGATGGTGGAAGTTAAACTCCAAACTATTAAATGCTTGCTCCCTTGAGAATTTTGATTTCCAAATGGGACTCTCAATGTGATATGGAGAAGGTAAAATATTTTGGTGGTTGCACTTGGGAAAAATATTTAAGTGGGAGTTTTTTCAGTTATATAACATTAATTTGGGAAATTTATATAATTCAAAGAAGTGGATATCACTGGAGAAAAGGAGCCCAATGAAAAATTCCTACTACTGAAGAGTTTTTAAATTCTATAAAATACACACGAGGGAGCAAGCTGTTGCTTTCCATGAGGAGATGGAAGTTGAGTTGGCATTTGAATTTCAAAAATGGATTAGAGGATATTTTAGGCGATGAGGCTGGCTTTAGATTTTGGTTTGTACTTTGTAGTTCAATAAATAAGCACTGATGATGATGATAATAACATGAACAGGCTACAACTTGGGAAACTTCAGGTTGGTTAATTCATGGTTTACTGCTTTTGCAGTGTTATGTTGTCATCATCTTGGTTTGAGTCAACTTAACTGGCATTTTCAATACGTAACCTTCACTGCTAAATCATAATGTCTGTTCTACCATTTATTGTGGACTGCATAACTTGCATTCAGTTGCATGAATCCAGAGTGCTTTGCTAGACTGTTTGGAATTTTGTGGATATATATATCATAGGGTATTGATTCCCTTGGTCTCACCTTATTGTCAAAACTGTGTTTTATTTATGCAAAATAAAAATCATAAATCTCTGCACATTTGTAGTTTCTCTTCTTGCTGTTGATGTTACACATTTTTTATAATACTGCATTTTATACTTCGAGGAGACATTTCTTAATTTTTATGCAAATATCAAATCATTTCATTTAGAGCATCGGAGGTGGTTCAGCCGTAATATTTCAAATCTTTTATGCAGTGAACTATTTTTTATATCTTCATGTGAAATCATTGTGTGTTGTGGTAATGCCTGATTTGTGATGACTCTCACACCAAATAATGTATGTCTGCCACTAAAGCCAGTTTTAAAAAAATTGGAATGATTTTATTGTCTAGTTTTCCACAAAAAAGATTATTGCCGGTGTGCTTATCTTATTGTACTTGATTATAACCCCGTTAGAGGTAGCGAACAAAATCCTTAGGTGGCATCATTTTGGGCGATTATGCCACATGAACAGAATTAACAAGTATCATAAGAGCACTCTCATCAGGTCTTTCAAATGTGCCAAATGCTAAAAATTTGGCACATTTGACACATCAAACACAAAAATGAAGGCTCATCAGGTATGTCAAATGTTTCAAAAATTTGGAACGTGCTACAGTACGCTCTCAAATATGAGAGCGAACGGACAAAAATGGCATTTGTGTTTAATACTTTTTTATTCTCTTTTCTCTCTCCTCTCTCCTCACTTTCTTCTTTTCTCTGCTCTCTCCGTCACTCTCTATCTCTTCCCTCTCAGTCCTCCCGGCTCAAGATCTCTCGCCGCCTCACCTCGCCGTCAACCTCCACAGCCCTCGTCGCCGACCTCCACAGCCTTTGCCGCCGACCTTTAGAGCTCTTAATCGGGTCGTGGGTGTGACATTTGGGATGGGTTTCTCTGTGTGGGTTTTGGGTTATTGATTGGTCGGTTGGGTTGGGATTTTGGGCCGGTGGTGGTGTCGTGGTTGTGGCGGTGGTTGGTTGAGTTTTGGGCCGGCGATATTTGTGGCTGTAGTGGGCGGCGGTGTTTGTGGCTGTAGTGGGTTTCGATGTGTGGATTTTGGGTCATTGGTTGATCGGCTGGGTTGGGATTTTGGGCCGGTGGTGGTGTCGTGGTTGTGGCGGTGGTTGGTTGAGTTTTGGGCGGCGGTGTTTGTGGCTGTAGTGCGCCGGCAAGGTTTGTTGAAGATTTTGATTTTCTTTTTCTTTTTCTTTTCTTTTTTGTTGAGATTTTTGGATTTGGATTTGGAATTTTTATGGAGATCCAGTGATTTTGATTGTTGTTTGTGGAGGTTGATTTGCCATTGGTGGTGATTTGCCGTTGCCGTTGCCGTTGCCGTTGGTGGTTTGTGGAGGTTGACGGTGAATGTAGTTTAATGTGATGAAATTTGTTTAATATTATTTAATGGGTTGGATATATTATTTTAATATATAGAATGGAAATATAGAACATCTGATAAATGACATGTTGTAAAATGGTGTGTTAAAATGATAAAGTAGGTTTTTGGTGTTGTAAAATGGCATTTTTTATGAGAGAGCTGATGAGAATGCTCTAACTAGGCAACCAATGCCACATAGTTGAGGTTACAGTTTGTTGCAGCTAAATAATTTGAGATTTTAACCTTTTTTCCTTTTTGACATTTTACATCAGTACTTGTTTCTTAAGAAGCAGAGTATATAAACTTAAGGTGGCACTGGTGCAGTCAGAAATCACATGAATAAAAATATTGAATTTCCTCTAACCGGACTCGGTGGGATATTGTTGAACCCTGGTAGGAAAGAAAATGTAGTGTATGTGAGCTAAATCTATACTAATATAGAAAACCAACTGCGTTCGGTGTGAAAAGGTTTTTTTTTTTTTTGGGTGTGAAGATGTTTTCCCTTTTCCATTATCCCCAAATTAATGGAAGATAGTACAAGTCTATTTCATTTCAACTTTTGAGGATATAGTTTTATAGACTATAATTTGGATTTGGATTTTTTATTTATTTATTTTAAGTTATTTATATCTCCCACTTTCCAAGATTTTCTTGGCAGTGGGATCTTGTTAGGACCAAAAATTGTGGAGAAGGGAATTAGCAACTCAAATAAATTTAATAAAGAAATTTTGTGAGTCATGGTGCTCACACATGGTGCATGCCAAACCTCTAGTTAGTTAATAGACTAACAATTTCCTAACTAGGTTATTCGTAGAAATTAATTTCTAAGATTATGCTGGGAGGAGTACTTGGCCTTGTTTTTGCATGTCTCTCCTCTTTGACTTTGCCTAAAGTGTAAACTTGGTTCCTTTAGCACATATTATGTTAGGTTCCTTGTTGATATATATATATATATATATATATATTGTAGTTCTTGGTCTGTGAAGATACGTTGTTAGGTGCTTTGTTTTATTTTCCCATTGAGGTCGAACCTAAACCAGTGCTCGAGAAATAGCTGTCCATATACTGATAAGGGATGTATGGATTCTCGAGGAGAGAGGAGCCATGGTGGTCCCCCCTGGACTGCCTGGATCTCATGATTGAATAGAAAGTTGGATCTACATCGATGTCACCTTAATTGCCCCATCTATCCTCCTGAGGATATATATAGTTTTAGGACTTGTGTTTGCAGCTTTAAATGTTTCATGCTTTCATTTATATTTGGGTTTGTTCTGATGGAAGCTTGCTTTTTTGTAGGCCCATTAAAGGAAGAAGCAGTAGCAGCCGCAGTAGTTCGCCACTGCTGCCTCGTAAACCATAGGTAAGCACTGCCTCTCTATATCCCCAAATGCCCCTTGCCCTCCCCTCCCCAACCCTCCCCCGCCTTCCCTCCTCCCAAACCCCTAAAAAAGAATCTGAGTTATGAATGATGTAATGTCGAGGTGGTATTGACTATGAGAACAAGATTTTGTGGCTGTAATATGCTCTCTGAAGTTAGCATTTAGGTTTGTCTCAGTTATGTTGACCTTTAGGTTTGTCTCAGTTATGTTGGAGGTGATGTTAAGCACTGGTTATTTGCCGTTTATTTTTTCAAAAATTATTTAAGCTAAACATTCTGATGGAAGAAACAATATGCAAAAGCTGTATTCTTGCTTTTATGAATGCTACATGTACAGTTTGTATGATTAATATTGTTAGTAAGTGTGCGGAAACATGCAGATCCTTTATTCAAACATGAGCTGATGATCTTTGATTGCCCTTCTCTCTAGCTGTTCGAAGAATAAAAAATCATACTTGTATGACTTGTTTAATTAGTTGATTGTTCATGCACGGGTTTTTCAACAAGAGAGAATATAGTGTCTCCTGTAGTTCGTTGGTGTTGCTGTTGGACGTTCAAAATATAAGGTGATATTGGTTCAATCCAGTTCAGCCATCTAGTTTATAGGTTTTTGTAAAAACCCTTGGGTTTCACTTGTTTAATTGGGTTAGTTGCATTCCTGGTATTTTCAACTCCATTGGTCATATCCATTGGTATGGCCAAGGTTGTTAAATCGGGATCTTACATAAGATCAATGGAAGGGTTCAAGAATTGTATTGTAGGATCAAATCGAAAATCATAAGTTCTTACTTTTTGTTGAAGAATAATAAAAAAAAGGACAATAAAAAAGTCTCTATATGTTGAATAAATCATTAGAATTAAGAAATTATCCATGAAAAAAAAATGTTTTAGTTTAATAGTGTAATCATACCTACATTAGTGCATCTATAACAATTCTTCATTTAAGAATTGCTATATATAAAAAATAAAGTCCATTTGTGCATTGGGGATTATATTATTTTATTATTTTTGGAGAAGGGAGGCAATTTGAAGTTTATGGAAATGGTTTGGCTCCAACAAGGAATATGACGTGTTTTATCATGTGCAATATACAAGACTCATTTGGTTGGTTAAGTGAATCATGTGCAATGCACATGATGATATGGATTAATGTCATTTTTTTTATTGATAGTTGGAGCCCAAAACACCAAATATGTTTGGAGCCAAACTCTGTCCAAATTTAATTAAGACAACGAGATTAGATACAGAAAGAAAGATCTGAAGGGAACTCTTCCATCCAGACAAGCATATCATAACCTTAGCTCTTCCAGCTAAAGCATGCGTGTCCTTGCATTGTACAAATACTTAAGTTTCACTAATGATTATGTTGCCATATAGAGTAGAACATGGTGGCAGTTTTCTTAATTTCATGACTTTTAACATCTGAATTGCCTTCAAGCTCCACAGGATCAACACCAATCTCCATAGCAAAAATAATCGCTCATTTGGCTGCATTACCCCATTGGTAAATAAAGTTTTAATAGCAATTTTAATGCCTACTAGCAGCTAGCCAATAAAATTCTTGAGCCAAACAAAAATGGCCTGGACAGCAAAGAATATATATATAAAAAAAAACCAACTGTATGCCCTCTTTTTTTTTTTGAGAAATCAGACCCAGGGGCCAAATGACATTCAAAAAACATGAAATTACACAACATCCCTTGAAACAAGGGGTGCTAGATTGTCAAGGATAGAGTTCAGCCAAACCTGTAACTCGGAACCTGATTTAGAACGTCTAGCAAGGAAATGAGCAACGGAGTTGCTTACACGCTTAACATGGGTAAACATACAAACCCGAAAGTCAGAAGAAAGGACAAAAGAGTTGTAAAACATGTTCATACTCTGGCTGATGCACCTCTTTGGCCAGCAAAGCTAGAATAATTTGCTCTGCATCTCCTTCGAAAACAGTATCCATTAATTTAACTCCTTAGCAAAGATCATGGCCCTATGGCAGGCTAAAGCTTCAACTATAGCTACTGAAGTTGGAATTGGAATTCGCTCAGCCAAGGCACCAACCACCCTTCCACAGGAATCACAAATGACCACGCCTAATCCCGCCGAATTCAACTCCAAGAAGACAGCCCCATCAAAGTTGATTTTGAAATGATTGGGGATGGGAGGAATCCATCTAGGAGCTCTCGTAGCAGCAGCTGCAACTTTTCGATTATCTTTCTGAGCTGTTTTATAGTCTAGCAAATACACTTCAGCTTTGGACCGAATTTGGTGATATTCAAGGATAGATTCATCCAGACGTGCTGCATTTCTTCTACCCCAAATTAACCACATAATCACAGCTAGCAAGTCAATATCCAAACTATTCTTCCTCATGAAAAAATATGCTAAGAGATCAGCAAAATGAAGGAACTTCTGCCCACTGCATTTCTTTGATGATGATGCCGAAATCTATATACTTAAAAAAAAAAAAGGAGGGGACAAATTTTAGTTACAAAATTGATTGTAGCCTAAGGTTATAACATTACTCAATAAAATAAACATTAGCTCCAAAATTGGTTGTTGCATAAGGCTATAACCTCCTTTAATAGAATTAACATTACTACATATTTTAAAAATCTAACTGTCGAATTGTATGTTTTTTATGTTTCTAATACGCTTCAAATTATGTGCCAATCATATATTATTTACTATATATATATATCTATAAGTTTATATTTTATACATAATTTTAAATTGTAAAAACTTGTAATCTAAACAATTTATTGATGATATAGCTATTGATCTTTAATTTTTAAAAAAATTTTCAAGTATGGAAGATATAAGAAGAAAATGTAATCCAATGGTGAATTTGTCAAAATTCACTTCTAATAAAAAGATATTGAGTAAAGTCGTAACCTTAGCCTACTACTAATTTTGTAACTAAACTTTGTCTTTTTGAAAATCTAACCGTTGAACTTCATATTATTTACGCTCTTAATACACATGATAAATTTTGTGTCAATTAGATATTATTTACTACATGATCCATAAGTTTATATATTATTTATAATTTTAAACTACAAAAACTTACAATTTAAATAATTTATTGATGATGTAAGGCCAAAATTTGTAATGGACCCTAAACAATAGAATTTGTAGAACATGGGTAAAAAAGAAGGTAGGCACTAACAAAACAGTGGCGCAGCCAAAGTCCGAAACTCTTATGTAATTTTGGTCAGAATCAAAGGCTCCATGGAGAATCACGATTGTGATCTTTCTCTGGCCTTAGTGGTGATCTTGGCCATGTTTTTGGGTATTTCTTCTCTTCGGCTCAGTCCGAAGAGTTCAGCCCCTTCCTCTGGCCTTTTTTCCCTCCCCCTAGATCGGGAATCATTTTTTCCTTATATAGCCTCCTTTTTCACGATCTTAACCGTCCACTTGTCAGTTATCCGGACGTTGTGTATTAGGACCTGTCCTATCGTCTACTTTTTCAGGTTTTATGTCCGTTCCCAGACGTTCTGACATACTCAAGTTGAAGTGATTCAAGCCCCCAGGTTTAGTAGTCATATCATCATTTAAAGAGGCCAGGATGTTGGTGAGACTTTTCAGTGGGGGAAGGATATTTTCCCTTTGTCCACGTAACCTGGCCCAGGACATGGGCGTCTTCGGACAAGCCCTTTTGGGGCTCAGGGTCCATCTTCTGTGTTCGGCCCATGCTTTCCTTGGTGCGGGCCTTGGGCTGGCTTTGGAAATGGGCCATGTATGTTGACATTTAAGGCCCCACAATAGCCCCTCAAAATTCTGCTGCCTGTCCCCTCGGGCGGGGAGGAGGATTTTGATCTGCCCGGCGCACTTTCATGCTCTGCGGAACGATACCCCTCCGTTAGTGTTAACGTTATTACTGCGGTTTTTGTAATTGTTCCTTTGGCAACCCGTTTCTTGTGTTTTTCGTCGTTAGTAGGGCCCGTTACTTAGCATCACAGAAGGGTAGGTGCAGCCGTAGATTCGTGGTCAGTTTCAAAAACCCTGATTCTGCCCTATGCTTTTATCGCCCTATAGTGACTGGTTTTTGTATAGGTTTGGGTCCGAAGACCATACAAGACCTTAGCTGTTCTAGCACTCACTTTTTAGTGGAGTGGTCCTCCTCTCGGCCCGTCTTTGGACCGTGCGGTGCACAAAGTTTGTCTAAAACTTAGTTTACTTATTGGAAGTAGCTGGTTTCACCAGAGGTTTGTGTCCGAGGATCATACAATGCCTAGGTTCCGCCCAGTACCCGATTTTCTTGTTTTAAGTTTGTTAGTTTCCCCAAAGGCTGGTGTCCGAGGACCATACAATGCTTTGGTTCTGTCTAACACTTCATTTACTTATTGGAAGTAGCTGGTTTCACCAGAGGCTGGAGTCCGAGGACCATACAATGCCTAGGTTCCGCCCAGTACCCGATTTTTCGAAGTAGCTGATTTCCCCAGAGGCTTGAGTCCGAAGACCATGCAATGCCTAGGTTCTGTCCAGTACCCAATTTTCGAAGTAGCTGGTTTCCCCAGAGGCTTGAGTCCGAAGACCATGCAATGCCTAGGTTCTGTCCAGTACCCAATTTTCGTAGTAACTGGTTTCCCCAGAGGCTTGAGTCCGAAGACCATGCAATGCCTAGGTTCTGTCCAGTACCCAATTTTCGAAGTAGCTGGTTTCCCCAGAGGCTTGAGTCCGAAAACCATGCAATGCCTAGGTTCTGTCCAGTACCCAATTTTCGAAGTAGCTGGTTTCCCCAGAGGCTTGAGTCCGAAGACCATGCAAGGCCTAGGTTCTGTCCAGTACCCAATTTTCGTAGTAGCTGGTTTCCCCAGAGGCTTGAGTCCGAAGACCATGCAATGCCTAGGTTCTGTCCAGTACCCAATTTTCGTAGTAGCTGGTTTCCCCAGAGACTTGAGTCCGAAGACCATGCAATGCCTAGGTTCTGTCCAGTACCCAATTTTCGAAGTTTAGTTATCTACTTTAACTATTTTCCCGTAGCCGTTTAGTTCTACATTGTATAACTTTACCATAAGCATTAAATAATTACGCTTTTCAAGCAGAATAATAATAATAAATGCGGACTGGAGTTGGTGGAAGATAAGACCTTGCCGTGTTTCGCCTCTTCGTTCGATGGGACTTTTCTGACCACGAGGCGTCTCTTGGGTTGTCCGGGTAACGTGTGGTGACGTTCCGGTTTCTCTTCGTTAACGAGGCGCCTCCTCATTAATGCCAGCCATAGATCACGAAGATCTAACGGTTGACAGGCCCCTTGGAACTTGGGCGGAGTTATTGTCTCCGGAAATCTCTCCCTGGGATTTATTGTAGATTGGTCCTCATCAATATCCCAGCGTCTATATAAGGCGTTTCTAGGGCAACCTCCTCCTTCACACTTTGACAAACACCCACCTTAAACTTCCCCCGAAGATATCACCCAAAAAAGATTCTGTCAAACATAGCCATTCGAGCCCCTTCGAATGAGTTGGCCCTTGGGAAGGGCGATCTCGGGGATGCATAGCCCCTATCAGGAGCCGAGGATGGCACTCCGACCCTAGACGTCATATTGGGGTTGGGGTAGAGGAAAACCAAAGGTCCTCCTTCTTTTCAACCTAACCAGAGGAGGAACCCTCCTCGCCGCCTGGAGGAGGGTCCAGGGAGAACGTAACCACCTTCCTTTGGGTATGGGTCATTGACCCTCCAAGCTGACTGCATTGGGGGTGGGAGGGAAATCAGGCGGAACCCGGAAGTGGAGCCGTCCTGTGCCGCGACCTCTTCCACCTCCAGTGTAGCTCTTCTTCCCCCTTTTCTCTTTTTCCTCTTCTTCTTTTGCTCCTCAACTAGCCTTCCATTTTTCTTTTTCCTTTTTATTTCTTCTATTTCCATCTCCCAACCAGTCTCCCCCTCTTCATTTCCTCCTCTCTTGCTTCTCTCCTTTTCTATCTTTTGTTCTTCAGTCAGCTTTGCTTTCTGATATTTGTTCTTCATCTCTTCTTTCGCTTCTTAACTATCTTTTGTTCTTCAGTCAGCTTCGTCAAGCGTCTGCCTTTGTAGTTAGCTTTAGAACAAGCCCCACGAGCTTCACTTGTAAAAGATGTAATTTTTCTTCATGTATGAATAAAAGAAGTAGACTTGTTTTGTGTTACATATTTTTTTTACTTTCGTTCTTGCAATTGCTCACTCTTGAATGAACGTTGTTGCTGTAATTTGTACTGTTTTGGTGTTCTGTTTTTCGAAAAAGTTGCACTTGGTTTCTCTATGCCGACCACCACACCTGGTAGCGAGCAAAACCCCCTTCC
The DNA here is from genome assembly GCA_023621385.1 of Quercus gilva. Lineage (NCBI taxonomy): Eukaryota > Viridiplantae > Streptophyta > Magnoliopsida > Fagales > Fagaceae > Quercus > Quercus gilva. Next base: position 80,272,783 of record CM042476.1, on the reverse strand, counting down.
CCACAGACGGCGCCAATTGTAAGGCCAAAATTTGTAATGGACCCTAAACAATAGAATTTATAGAACATGGGTAAAAAAGAAGGTAGGCACTAACAAAACAGTGGCGCAGCCAAAGTCCGAAACTCTTATGTAATTTTGGTCAGAATCAAAGGCTCCATGGAGAATGACGATTGTGATCTTTCTCTGGCCTTAGTGGTGATCTTGGCCATGTTTTTGGGTATTTCTTCTCTTCGGCTCAGTCCGAAGAGTTCAGCCCCTTCCTCTGGCCTTTTTTCCCTCCCCCTAGATCGGGAATCATTTTTTCCTTATATAGCCTCCTTTTTCACGATCTTAACCGTCCACTTGTCAGTTATTCGGACGTTGTGTATTAGGACCTGTCCTATCGTCTACTTTTTCAGGTTTTATGTCCGTTCCCAGACGTTCTGACATACTCTAAAAGTTGAAGTGATTCAAGCCCCCAGGTTTAGTAGTCATATCATCATTTAAAGAGGCCAGGATGTTGGTGAGACTTTTCAGTGGGGGAAGGATATTTTCCCTTTGTCCACGTAACCTGGCCCAGGACATGGGCGTCTTCGGACAAGCCCTTTTGGGGCTCAGGGCCCATCTTCTGTTTTCGGCCCATGCTTTCCTTGGTGCGGGCCTTGGGCTGGCTTTGGAAATGGTTCATGTATGTTGACATTTAAGGCCCCACAGATGATATAGTTATTGATTTTTAATTTTCTAGAAATTTTGCAAATATGAAGGATATAAGAAGGAGATATAATCTAATGGTAAATTTGTCAAAATGCACTTCAAATAAAAAGATATTGAGTAAGATTGTAGCCTAAGGTTATAACTAATTTTGCAGCTAAATTTTGTCCCAAAATTTATTTAGCTTGCTCTGAGAAAAATTGAACATTTTGCTTAGCAAGGAGGCTCGGTAGATGCTCTACAAAATATCAGTAAGAATTTTCAGTTTAGACTTTAGACTCAATCTTTTAGAAGAAAGGATCGGTTTGGGATCGTAGGATCTTGTAATTTTATTGATTCCAAACCATCCTACAAGCAATTCTAAGTTTTATACCATTTTAATACGATCCTAATTGTAGTGAGAAAGTAGGATAGTTCAATTCAAAATTTTAACAATCTTGGATATAAATGGCTATTGGTATGGTCCAATTCAAATAAAGTAGTTGGTTTTGAATTCTGATGAATATGGTCACCTTTGAACCAATTTTTTCTGCCACTAGCATAATTGGTGATGTCAGATAGGAAGTTGCATATTTCATTTCTTGCTTGTTATGTAGACTTCGACCAAGTTCGCTGCTTTTGATTAGTATCTTTTTTTTGTTTTTTTTTTTGTTTTGTTTTTTGTTTTGTTTTGTTTTTTTTTTGTTTTTACATTGGATACGTGTAATCGGGTTCATGTTAGATTCAAATTAAAGATATTAAGTTGGGTTTGACACATCAAACCTGTTTAATTGAAGGTCAAATTTACCAATTTATCCATAATTTTTAATTATATTTTAATTATTGATGACTTTTTTGGTATCTAGTTACTAGTTATATATTTATATACACTAGTATGTTGTTCGAGTTATGCATGGACAATAATGTAATGTTTTATGTAAGATAGTCTTGAAAAATGTTGTACATATATCATAGTATAATTGTCATAAAACTTTGTTAGTAATGAGTTTATCATAAAAACTAACTATTATAAATGACACACATTTCAAGCTACAAAATGATGAAATAAAGCTGAAAAAAATAAAAGCAAAAACAAAAACAAACCTTAATGAACCAAACGTTAAAATCCTCTATCCATAAGTTATTGAAATTCATAGAAAAGAAAGCGCACACAACATATAGATCATTATACAGTCACCATTAAACCAAAACTAAAAAAAAAAAAAAAAACCTTTAAACCAAAACTCAATTTACCATAGAAAAAAAGTCAATATGTATTTCTTTATTGAAATATCAAGAGACTCACTTGAGAAAGAAGCTTTGGAGTCTAAAGAATGTTGATTGAATACTTGTGTTGTTGTTGTTGTCATCGTCGTCGTCGTCGTTGTTCTGTTGTATTTTTTTATTTTATTTATTTATTTATTTATTTATATTTTTTAGCAAATTCAATTGCCATTGACTAAATCCCCTCCAACCAAGACGATACATGCTTGAACCCTATAATACGAATTTAAGATTTATAGTAGGCTTAGTTTTTGTTGAAAAGGCCTATCTGCTCAACCCATATGCTAAGATTAAACAAACTTGAAAAGGACATTGACAATGAAACTTTTACACTAAAATAAACAATTATTGACTTTTCAGTTCTAGACTTCTGGCATCTTTTGGAAATCGATAAACATAATAACACTACCTATAAAAGAAAGTAGCAAAACCAAGAATCTCACAATCTTAACCTTACTGATTGTAAGTGAGGAGCTTAATTTTTGAAAGTAGCAAAAGATAGCTTGAACTCATACATATCATGGCCACTTAATGTGCGATGGACAGCCACTACTAGCTGCAACAAAAGATTACTAGAGCAACAGGTTTCTTCTATTGGTCAGGTGTTTTAAAAAATTGTGAGCATGGAAACAAAATTTGAGAATAGCAATAGTTTTAGAAATTTAACTATAAAAGGGGTTTTTTTTAGAGAAAGAAAGAGAATGGAGACATAAATTCGAAGTTGAGAGGGGAAGGCAAAGCGTGAGAGAGAGGTTGGGGAGTCAAAGGTTTAGGAAATAGTACATTAATCATTATTGCAGAATGTTGATAAGGTACGTTATGTGCAAACAAAAGGCAAAAACTAAAACATCATTTTGGGGCCAAAATGGGCATTTGCCCCTTTTGTTCAAAACAAATAGCAAAATGCTTCTGTTTTGAATCTATCTTGCAAAATGCTCCTATTTTGAAACTCGATTTTTTAAAAATCGAGTTTCAATGAAAAGCTTGATTTAATGAAAATTGAGTTTCTTGCAAAATGTTACATGGAATTCAAGTTCCATGTAATTTTTAAATTTTTTTTTTTTTTGCCTGTAACTCGATTTTCTAAAAATCGAGTTTAAAACAGGGACATATGGCTAAATAATTTTAGAATAGGAGTATTTTGCTACTTGTTTTGGGCAAAAAGGGCAAATGCCCATTTTGGCCTTATTTTGGAGGAAAGCTGTGATTAATGCATCTACACAATTACAAAGGCATAAACTTTTTTAAATAACCAACGTAAAAACTTGCCTTACCAAAAAAAAAATAAAAAAAAATAAAAATAATAGAGGAGGGAGACTTTATGAGATGTGAGTATGTAATCATATCACCATAAAATAATAATGGTTCCCATAGAATAAAATAAAATAATAATGATTATAGTAAATAAATGATATGGATTTGTGTAATTGAGACACTAGAAATGCTAAAAGACTATCTATCTCGATCTCATTAGTTATTAGTCCCTTAAAATTTTTTTTTTTTTGAAACAGCTAGTATACTAAAAGACATGAAGAAGAGAGTCGTGGTGTAAATTTAGGCAATTAATGGGAGAGTTTGATGATTGTAGAGAAACTTCATAGGAGGTGCCACTTGGGAAAAGTATAGATTCTCATACAATGAGGTTTTTGATTTTATATATACTAGCCACAGACCCACGCGATACATGGGAATATAAATATTATGTAATAAGGTGAAATATATTTAAAGAAACAATTTCTTTAAGTATTGTCTATTTTTTTAAAAGATTTTTACAAGTAATTTTTTATAATCTTTTTATCTCTACAAATATATCATTTTATTTTATTTTTTTTTGTGTTTGATTAATATTTTTTAAAGGTGAACCATATTCTTCTAACTTCTATTGTAGTGTATTATATTTGTGTAATATACAACTAAACTTTATAAGTTTTAAATTTATTATTCAAATTTCTCATCTCTTTAGGAATAATGAAATCTATATATATCTAAAAGCTGAAACGTAGCATTTATTGTTACTATGCTCCAGTTAAGCCATATCAGCATCCACGTCATTATCCTTTTTTCTTTCCAATTTTCCCATAATTTTTTTTTAACATTCACTTTTTTTTTTTAATATTTACATTTTCTCTAACCTTTCTTCTTCTTTTACCTTTTCATCTCACCACTACCCTCTACCTTAATATCACTATTCATCTTTCCCTTCATCTTCCTTTATTTTGTCTCTTCTTATTCACACCCTCTTACTATAAATTTGTCATCCTTTCTTCCATTCTTTACATAGTTTTCCCTTACAAAAAAAGTTTTTTTTTTTCTCTCTCTCTCTCTCTCAATTTTTTGGCGGATTTTTTTTTTGTTTTTCTTGCATCTCTGCTTTAGGTTAATAAATTTTTGTGTTTTTAGAACTCCAATTTGGGTTTATGAGATTTATTTTTGTGTTTTAAGGTTTTTTTTTTTGTTCTCTTTGATTGTTAAATGTTATCCTATTATTGCATTATAAAGAATTAAAAATAGTATATAAAAAATAATACTATTCTATTACATAACATGATTTAGATAATTTAGTGTTTATTATTATATCTTTTATTTTTGCTTTGTTTTTTCTTCTCATCTTATTTTATTCAACATTGAAATAAGATGAGATCCTCCATATCATTAAATTATTTATATATTCTCATCTTTTTTATTTAAAAAAATAAAAAAAATAATATTTTACACTTTCTCCAACCTTTCTCATTCCCTTTACCTTTTCATCTCCCCAAACCCCATACCTTAATATCACTTTTTCTCTTTCCTTTTATTTTCTTTTATTTTTTTTCTCATTATTATCCTCTTTGTATAAATTTGTTATGCACTCTTCCATTCTATGCACAATTTTCCTCACAAAAAAGGTTATTTCTCTCTCAATTTTTTGGTGGATTTTTTTAAAAATTTTCTTGCATATTTGTTTTTGGTTGATAAATTTTTTTGTTCTTTATAACTTTATTTTAGGTTGGTGTGATTTAGTTTTGTATTTTATGCTTTTTTTTTTTTGTTCACTTTGATTGTTGAATGTTATGATGTTGCATTATAAAGAATTAAAAATAGTATATAAAAAATTATTATTATTATATTACATAACATACTTTTTATAATTTGGTGTTTATTGTTATATCTTTTATTTTTACTTTTTTTTCTTCTCATATTATTTTATTCAACATTTAAATTTAGCTACATCCTCCATATCATTAAATTATTTATATTTCCTCTCCTTTTTTATATTGAAAAATTAAACATTTAATATTTTACTTAAATTCGAAAAATAAAATTATCCTCATAAAGTGGAGTAATGCTAGGGAAATACTCATTCTCACACCCAATACATTAAAGGAAAAATGGAATACAAAACAAATGTCAATTTAGAAACACTTAATTAAAAAATTAATGTGGATATTAAACCAAATATAACATAAAGAAACTAATAATGCATATTTAATGCCATAGAATCATCATCAAATTTTGGAAAATGATACGTTGCCAATGAAGAGAGAGAGAGAGAGAGAGACAGAGAGAGAGAGAGAGAGAGAGAGAGAGATGGTAAAGAAAAAAAACAATACAAAGTAATAAAGAGTAGAAAAAAAAAATCAAATGTCATTAGTAGACGTTAATTGAAAAACAAAGAGTCTATAAGGAGAAATAAAAATAAAATAGAGATGTCCATATGGAGAATATTAAAAACTTTATAGTGTAGTAAAATAAACCATTACAGTCACTTAAAAAATTAAATCAATAATCAACAATTAAATAAAATCATAGTACTAAATTTAAACTTAAAACTAACCAAACTTTAATCATAGAAACCATATTTCTGATCATAACTAAAAAAGTGGTGTTCTCCAATAATAATAGAAATTGCATAAGAAATAAAGTTAGAAAATTTAAAATCTTTTTTTTTAAATTTTCATTTAACCTTTTTTATATATATAAAATTTCTAATGAAGTAGAATATAAAGTTTACTTAAAGGTATATGTAAAGATTCACATTATATATATGTGTGTGTGTGTGTGTTAAAGGTTTTAAAAATATATATAAAATGAGATCACCAAAAAAAAAAAAATTTATATTTTGCGACTAGTTATCATAATAATCAAAACTCATCACAACATTACAATGTTATTTTTGCCAAAATTAAATTGAAACTAAAGGAATAAAAAAATAGACTTTATAATAGTTTATTACTCAGAAAATTGGTAGGCATATTCAAATTCCTATTTCCAAAAGAAACTACGTATTAATCCAAACCAAAATTCAACCAAAGTTATAAAAGGAAAAGAGAAGACTTTCTAATGGGAAATTAGGAAAAAAAAAAAAAAAAAAAACACAATACCAAACACACATATTAAAAAAGAAAGAAAAAAGAACCATCAACCTTAATTAGAGGTATAGGAAATAACAAAAATCCAGAGAGAGAGAGAGAGAGAGAGAGAGAGAGAATGTAACCGTAAAGTTGAGAGTAGTAGGGAGATAAAAGGACAAAAAGGAAGGGAAAATGTTGTAAAAAATGTAACAGTAGGTGTGAATTAATGGGGAGAAGTGTTTTTTTTTTTTTTTTTTTTTGGAGAATAGGGGAGAAGAAAAGTTTAAATAGAGAAAGGAAAATATAGAAAATTAGTGGATGATGTGACTGCTGATGTGGCTCAACAGGAGCGTAACAACAATAAATGATATGCTTTAGTTTTTAGATATATAATATATATATATATATATATTGATTTTATAAAATATGAGAATTATTAATAGGTTATCCGTGCATGTAAGCTTGACTACGTGACCTATTTATTAAATGGGTTGTGTTAGGTCATGTTGACCTTAATACATTTTTATTAAATGGGTTATATGAATCGTATCTTGTCAACTTGTTTAATAAACAGGTCATATTAGGGTTGAGGGGTTGTAACTCGATTAATAAACGTGTTGTGTTCGTATAGATTTATATGGTTGGATACTTATGAGTTAACATGACAAGAACATGACATGTGAACACAAATGATCACCCCTAGAATTGAATGTTGTTTTCTTTTGATTGTTTGAGGAGCTTGCAGACAAGTGGCTTCAATGCCTCGAGATTTTTTTTTTTCTTTTGAGAAACAAACACACACAAGGGAGAGAGAAATTAGGTCTAAAACAAAGGCACATCAGAAACTCCACTTAAAAGTCATAGTAACTGGCTTCTATAATGCTCTTTATAATATGTCTTGGGATTAGACTTATAATATATATATAGTGTATACTCATTGTGGTTTTCTTTTGTTTTAAATCTAAAGATTTTTAATAGAGGGAAGAGAGAAAAGCTCTCAAGTACCAGTGTTCTTAGTTAAAGTTTGTGAAGTATGTAGAGTCATTTGGTCTTTCAGAGGGAGAAGAGAGTGACAAAAGGCATTAAATGTTAAAAAAACTGGATGGAAACAACAGAGAAGAAAACAATCTGAGTGTAATTTTTTGATGTAGGCATATTTCTTCAAAGTCATGCTTCATTGAAGTTTTTTTTTTTTTTTTTTTTAATTACCATTCAAAAAAGGCATTAACCATAAGTAGCATTTACATCATGTTCCATAGTTGGCCAGCAGTAGTAAGTTGGCCCTTTTGTAGCTAAAATAACGACCATACATAGTTAAGGATAACCTTAGAAACAAAAATCAGCCTGCAATCTAATCCCATCTGCTGTAGGGAGGACATGTCTGCCATGAGAGTTCTCTCTTTCCAATCTGGGGCTCGCTTCTTGTCCACTACTTGAACTAGCTTTTTGCAATTACTTAACATCAAAATTTGCTGATATCCAAGGTTCTTAGCTTTGACTGCTGCCTCCACTATCACCTCCTGAACTGCACCTGCAACAGATCCAGCAGCACAGCTCCTAATACCACAAAACACCACTTCTCCTTGTAGATTTCTGGCCTCATATGCATAAGCACTTCTTTTAGCTCTCTTTCTTTTTGCACCTGCTAACTTTACGATCAGCTGCCACTGCCCACCAATTGGAATTTGGTCTGTATTTTGCTGATGCTCTGTGTCCAGTGAATTAGCCTCGTTAAAGATTTCATGGTACCTGCAAGACAAATTTTGAGCAGTTAAGAGCACTTCTATTGGGTCAGGTTGCTTATCTTCATGAACCACCAGATTCCATGGTTCCATATCAACCATAAGATAGTAAACAGAGTTTGCAGGTATTTCATTGACTTCTGATCCATCCTTTTGTGTCTTATCAGCAAGGACCCAACCCACCCTTGGACAGAAACATTGTTTAGCACAAAAGTATGAATACCCAATGATGAACCATGCCAAATGGCTCTAGCAAAAGGGCAGTAGAGGAAAAGATGAGTGGTGCTTTCATCCTCAGAATTGCAGAGAGGGCATGTATTATGGACATTGTTCCCTCTATTACACAAATTCAGAAATGTAGGAATACTGTCATGCATGTCTTTCCACACAAAGATTTGAATTTTCAGAGGGATTTTACTTTCCAAATTAGGTTCCAAACCTCCTGGGGAATGGTTAATTTTCAGAGGGATTTTTACTTTCCAAATTAGGTTCCAAACCTCCTGGGGAATGGTTATGTGAGCATGGTGATCCTGCCCTGAGGCCTGGTAGTCTTCCTGAAGTATAGAATAGGCTTTGTGCCTGAAATGAAACCCCTCATTTACAAAGAATAAGACAAAACGCAAATCTTGCCTTCCCAAGGCTAAGTCGTTACATTTGTTGTATCCATTGGAAGCATCACTTATATTTCTCCTCAAGAAATCAGAAGGAAATCTATAGGCAGTGAACACTAAGGTCTAAGGGCCTCAGTCTATGATAATTACTAGGGCTAAAGCTATGCCACCATAGCCTAGTAAACATTGATAAAAAATTTTAACTGGCATTTATTGAACAGTCATTTATGCATAAATAAAAAAAGATAAATGTATTGTGTATGTCTTGTGTTATTGGATTATGAGCTCATGGTTCTGTAAATTTAGTTGTAGCAAGCTTGAAGCCCCCCACTTCGATTGTAAAAATGAACTAGTTGGGGGCAAAAAAAATGTGTTGGTCCCCTGTGTGAGTAGAATTAATGTGATATGCTTCCATTTTTTCTTTGGAAAACCAAACAAGTAGCATGTTGAAACATTCAAACCCAGTACATCATTGTTCAACTATTCAAAAAAAAATAATGGGACCTCTTCTATCCAAGTTACATAATCTTCAACATTATGTGCACATCTTGCCAAAATGAGTCTCTAGTAAAACTAACGTCCCATTGCTGAACATGTTAACGTTGCAGATGAAATTTAGCTTCCTTCACAACGTTAGCCCACCAAAACTCGTAGTTTCAGTGTTCCTGAAGTTTTGCTATATATATTCCCCCACTAAAACTCGTCCCCTCTATATGCCAACATCACGAGCAAATTGAATGGTTTGGATTGCAGCCTCAAGTTCTGCCACAAAGCTCTCCATAACTGGTCTTCCTTTTCAGCTCATTGCTGCAATGAGCAATCCTTGTTCATTCCGGATTATGACCCCCGCTCCTGTTCTATGTAAATCCTCAAAAACTGCACCATCAAGATATTCCTTGTAAATAGGTTTACAGGGAGGATTCCAATGCAGTGTGAGATTAATACGTTGGTCTGTTACAGCTTGAGTTGTTGAACTACCTGAGTTGCAGATTGCTTGAAATTCCTGCCAAAATTTTATAGCCTCACCTGCTATGACACTTGGCTGTTTTGTAGACTGCTCAAAGACCCACTTATTCCTTCCCTTCCAAATCACCCAGGACAGTATCAGGGATTGTTCCAGTGTTGTCACAGCCCTCCTTCAATACAGGCCAAATTATTCTAACAAAGTCTAGGAATTCATGCTTTAATTACCTCTTTTTTGCAGCACCAAATTCTTTGTGCCTCTTCACAATTCCATAATTCATGCGTCATGTCATCCTCATTTAATTTGCAGCTTGGACATCATGGCTACGTTAGAACCCTTCTGTTCACTAGATTGGCACATGCAGGTAGAATGTTATGACATGCTCTCCATGCAAACATCTTAACTTTATTAGGGACCTTTGCTTTCCAAATTGAGCACCAAACCATCTCCACTGCAATTTTACTGGAGCTTCCAATTCCTATTGTGCACATCCCATCTTGTACATTTTATTTATTTTTTCATACCAAAGTAGAAATTCAGTACCTATTAGAAATTTCAGCAATCCAACCTTTACTTAATGTAATGAAGATAGGAACATTGAAAAGCAAACTCATTAGAACCATTGGTTTATACCCATAACATTATCAGGGACTATAATACCTAGTACCACAACAATAATAAAAATCTATACAAACTCACAAGATTTTCATGTTTGTTAAGGATATTTAAGGAATCACCTATCCTAGATACAAACAAGTGAACAACAATATTCAAATTACAAACCCCACATATATGGTGTGTTTAACTATAAGAGACAATTAGGGGATTCCTAATCAGCTTAATTAAGGGCTTTTCAATCAGCTGTAATAATGGGATTCGGCAGCTGTTAATTTTTTTTTTTTTTTAGGTTCATTGTAACAGTATCTATATATTTAGACCAATGTAAAAGTTCTATACACAGAAAATCCAATCCAAATTGGTCCAACCTTGTCATATTCGATCCCATGACCAAATTGCTGATATTTTTACCAAACCTTTGGGTAAGGAACTAAGGATTCTTTTCATCGTCTTATCAGCAAGCTGGGCGTTACTCATGTACACGCTCCATGTTGAAGGGGAGTATTAGAGACAATTAAGGGATTCCCAATCAGCTCAATTAAGGGGTTTCCAATCAGCTATAATTATGGGATTTGGTAGCTGTTACTATTCTGTCTAGCTGCAATTATGGGATTAAGCTGTCAATATTTTTGTTTAGGTTCATTGTAACAACATCTATATATTCAGACTAATGTAAAAGTTCCATACACAGAAAATATAATTCAGACAAATCTTTGTCCTCCAATCTTATTTTACATGAACATATTCATTTATTGTTCATCAGAAAAAACTCAATTATTTGTCTTTTCCAACCTCAATGTGCAAAGATGAATCAAGTATGGCTCTGTTTTGCAACTCTACTCAACCTTGCCCCCTAGGTCTAAAGCTTAGCATTGAATTATCTCTAGAATTTGATGCGAAAAGTGCAAAAGATTAAAGAGAGACACAAACAGAGAGAGAGAGAGAGAGAGAGAGAGAGAGAGAGAGAGAGGTGTATGTGTCACTTATAGAATGGAATCAGGACTGTAGAATTCTAGAGCTAATTAAGTACCCTTGATGGACTTCTTGAGTTCCCAATTAAACCAACAGAAGATTCATCTAGCTTAAGAATGTCAATGGAAGACGATATAAAAAATTGAGATGCCGCGGCATACTGTAGGCACACCAATTACTACATTTGAAAAAACTGGCTACTATGAATAAACCCCAAATAGAACTCATAGAAGGAGAACCCATTGAGTTGAATCTTCACAAGTTTTCTTGGGCTCAACATGTTGATTAGGAGCTTTCTCACATTTTTCTTGTTTATTGTTCTCAACTTTTCAATTAGATCTCTCCGTCCAACATCTTTCCCCTACTTTCTTTTAAAAGAAAACTGGAGTAGCACTTGAGCTTTGTTGATAAACAACAGTATATGTAGAAAAGAAATTATTCTATGAGACAAAGGGTCTCATTAAAAAGCCTTAGCAATATGGAAATATCTTCAGAGAGTGGAAAACAAATTTTGCTAGAGGATAGGAAATAGCAACCTCATATGTCAGATAATGCATAAAGCTATCAATAAATTTGAGCAAGCTAAAACATAGCAGTGAAGGTCTAAGACATTGCAATTCCTTGCATGTTAAGGGCACGAACACCTTTCAAAATTATATTGGAACTAAATTAAAAGAGCTTGAGGCGTGTTATATATATGCAAGGAGGTGAGAATACATGATAGGTATTTTTTTCATACTAGATGCACTTGCCACACCTGCACAGAGCTGATAATCTGTATTTAGAATGAAACTTAAAGTGAAAAAAATCAAATGTTACTTTGTCTTATCTATAGAAATTGGACATTGTACCTAATAATAAAAACTATAGATATCTATTTAACACAATTATAAAATAAAATAAAATAAAAAGATAAAAAAAAAAAAAGAACCTAAAGGATGGGGCTTATTCTAATAAAGGACAAGAAGGATTCATCTTCTAAATCATAGAGAGAGAAAAAAACTTCAGTTATTACAATAAGCCAAAAGTCATGGTTAATATGAATTGAATTCCCATTTACTACCAGCCATTTAGCTTCTATAAGAACAGATAATCCCCTTTTTTTTTTGGATAAATAAACATTTTCATTAAAAATCAAGAAAATTGCTTCCCCAGTACACAGGCTTGACTCAAGTACAATTTTCTTTTCACTTCTTATTTAACATGAATCTTCCTAGAAGGTAGTGTGAATCTGCACCCAAACTCTGCTTCAAGATGTGGTAGTAATATGTTTCTAATTTCCATGGGTTGGTAAGTAGTCAATCAAAATTATAATTGCAAGGTTCGATGCATCATATATATATATATATACACACAAACAGTTTTTAAAAGCTTTTTTATCATTTAATATGTAATGAAAAGTTTTTATGAAGTGAATTTGGGCTAATAATTTTTTAAAGCCTTTTTTGTCTTTTAATATGTAATGAAAAGTTTTTTATGAAGTGAATTTGGGCTTTTGGAGTAAGTGAATGACTTGCCTAGTTTAAAACCAGAACTGGGTGTACCTTGTGACATATTGTTTTCAAGGTTTTGAGAAGACGTTAATAACAAATGAATTTCTCTCAAGCATGTTTAGTCAACTTTATTGTTTGTGAACTCCCTCGAACTAGTTTGAATGATGTTAAGAAAGATTCTTAGTCCAAAGCTCCTCAACAACAAATCCCAGCAAAAAAAAAAAAAAAAAAGCAGAAACAAAAAGCTTTAAATAATTACTTTTCACCTATTAAAATCAATTCTTAAAATACACTCACATCCAGTTTATAAGGGAAAAAAATTAAGATTAATCCTAATCTGAATACAATATCGAATGAGTCCGGAACCCAAATTGTTTATCTACATGGTTGTGAAGCTTCTCCTTTCTCTAGTATGAGATTTAGGGAGAGTGGTTGTGGTATTGGGGTATTTATGCAAGAATACCAGACATTATATGAATCTTGAAAAAAAAATTTATTGCCAAGACAATCAATCTTTTTTTTTTTCCTTCCCATCACTCAAAAAGAGTATTGGGGATAGGTACTCGTAGTTTTCTTACAATCAATCTTTGTTTCTCTAAGTTGTGAAGAATGTTTATGTCCGTGTATTTTGGGTGGCTTGAGAAGTTAAGCAACATATAATGCCAATCAGAATCACAGATAAAGTTCATTACAAAAACCTTGGCTACAACCTATAGGTAAATTGGAACTTTTGCATTGGATTACAAAAGGTATACTTCTTTTCGTCATCAAATACGCTGTGTAAGCAAATAGTTTAATTGAGGTGAGTTCTTAAATGGACAAATGTCTCTGGATAGTATATACTTGAGCACATTCATTTAGAGAGCCCATCTTCAGTTCACAGTATGCCATGAAGTTTGAGATGCTTAGCTCATTACCTTCTACAGAATTCAGAAGTGAGTTAAACTATTAAATGCTGATTTTCATTTTCCAACTATCCATTCTACATGCAAAAGACTGACTTGAAATTGGAGCTTTTCTGTAGATGCTTGTCTTGTATTCCTTTGACAACAATGTGACTCAGAACTACTTTAAAATTTTAGTTTGAGCTTTAGGAAATTGGCTAAAAAACATGGACAGAGGATCCTAAAGAATAGAAAGATCAATTCCAAAAACTTAAGGAACAAAGCAGTTATATCGGCAACTACAGTTGCTATCCCAACAATAATGAAGTTGAGGCCCAGCCATCCTCACTATAATTCAAATATTCCTACGTAACAGAAAAAGAACAAAAAATAATAAAGACCTGTGCTTTTAGATTATATTATTGAAAAATAGCTCTTCAGCCAATCAACAAACTATATCGTTTCAGAGATCCTAACCAAACGCATTAAAATGTCAAGCCATTTTAACTTTTGGACAGCATGTCCTACTTTTAAATTGTCAGCTAACCTAGTAAACTATCATAGACTTGTAAGGTGCAATGCTGCAGTGCGAATCATTCATGATTCTCATCTCAAACAATCTTGTACACAGCCAAACAAATGTAGTGTAGCTTTTAAAAGTCAAAATGATACACATTTTTCTAAAAAAAATTCAAGATTCTATGTGTTTTGTACACATCAATTTTTAAAATAAGAAACCATTTGATTAAAAAAAATAGATTGGAACTAGGAAATTAACTATTGTAGGATTATTCCTGACTATAGTGAGTACATGTGCTTGATAACGTATGCAGAAAATATGCATCTTAAGTAGACCAATCAGATCATTAAAATATACATATGAAAACCTACTGTCCAATAATGAAAACTAGACTGACCTCCAATCCAAGGTGGAGGAAATTTTGGGCCTAATATTGACTCCAACACCAACTATCACATTTAACTGCATTAGAAAAATAAAAATCAATTAACACAAAATAAATACTTGAGTAATTGAAAAGTCTATGTTAATAATCCAACTATGGATGAGCCTCTTAATTTTGAGAGAGAGAGAGAGAAGAGAGTGACAAAAGGCATCAAATGATAAATAAATTGGATGGAAAAAATAAAGGAGTAAACAATCTCAATGTAATTTTTTGATTGAGGTCTGTTTCTTCAAAGTTCAATCAAAATGTCATTTTTTTTCTTTGATGGTGGAAAGAAATTGAATTTGGAATCATAATTTACAAAGTCCTGTTCCATTCAAGTTGAACCCAAATGAAACTCATCACTTACAAAGGTTAAGACAAAATGCATATCTGGCCTACCCAAGGCTAAGTCAGATCCATTGGAATACTCACTTGTTTTTCTCCTCATGAAGGCAAATGGAAATCTCTAGGCAGGCTGGCACTAAGGTCTAAGGGCCTCAATCTATGATAATTACCAGTGCTAAAGGTATTCCACCATAGCCTAGTAAACATTGATAAAAAAAAAAAAAAAAAATTTAACTGGCATTTATTAAACAATCATTTATGCATATATATATATAAAAAAACACATTCAAACAAAGTAGTATAGTCACACAAGCTAACATAGAATTGTCTAAAATTATCAATAACAAAAAAAGGAATTATATAAACTGATTAAGTAAATTAATGAGTATTACTGGCAGGGTTAATATTCACATGCAAAATTAACATTACACATGCTTGATATTTTAAACTAATTATTGGTTATGATATGAACAATTTTTTTTTGATGAATCAATCAATTTTATTAAATACAAACTACAGTACACAGAGCCCTACAGGGAACTACACCAGATGAAGGAACCCTTTGTAAACACAGAAAATACAAGTACAACAGTGTCACCTCAACTCAAGTCAATAGACTAAGTCTGTCTATCCTTTAAATAATAATAATAATAATAATAATAATAATAATAATAATAATAATAAACCTACATAGCAAATAGAAATACAACAAAGGGATGATCTTTGTGAACAAACCAACAGTTGTGACTACATCAAGATACCAAAATGCACCATTTTGTAGAAGACTAGAAACAACAACCATTATCATATCCATATTATGTCTTCTTGAATAGCATACAAGGATTCAAGCCCCATTTGCCGCATACTATCCATGACATCTAAATTACACCAAAGAAATTGAATAAGAAGGTAAATCCATAAGATATCCAAGATACACAACTATAATTCAAAGGGACATAAAAAAAAAAATCAAATTTGCTAATAATAATAGACACTTTTATGTTTTCAGGTATAGAGATTCATTCTAAAGTCTAAAAAATAAGAACATCACATACCATAGAAACAGTTATCTTCTTCCATCACGTTTGTGGGTGTTCTTCTTCAATCTTCTGAGCATGATATGCTGCTCTAATTTGACCATCCTCACAAGGCACTTTGGTTTTCCAATTTTAAACATAAGATATCCCATTAACATTCCAAATATTGTTCCACATGCGTAACCTATGGATACAGCTTGCCAACCAAACCCATTTTCATGCTCTAAATTTTCATCTTGTTGCAAGGTAGGTGGTGGTGGTTGCTTAGCCTTGTGGTTGTTGCATGTTCTTGACAATGGAAACCCACACAATCCCAAGTTTTCGGTGTAGGAATCATTGTTGAATGTATTGAATTGATTTCCTGAAGGTATGTGTCCTGTAAGTTGGTTATGTGATAGATTTAAGACTTCAAGCGACGTTAGATCTACCAATTGACTAGGAATCTCCCCAACGAGCTTGTTGAAAGAGAGGTCTAACCATTCAAGATTGGTTAAATTTCCAATTGATGATGGAATATAACCTGTAAGGTTATTGTAAGAAAAGTTAAGCCCCTTGAGTGATTTAAGCCTTCCAATTATCTTTGGCATCTCTCCTCTGAAACTATTATTTGAAAAATCAATGCTTGTTAAGATGGTTAGGACTCTCTCCATCTCAATATATTGCCCTTTCATCATGATATTCAATGAATCTTGATAATAATTTTCTCCCATATATTTCGATGCAACTCCACTTTCACCCACATTCATCATGGCTTTCAAATATTCAAAATATGTTATTGGTAAAGGACCATTAAACTGATTGTTAGAGATGTCTATGATTCGCAAATTTGGGAAAAGAAATTTGGTTTTAGGATTGCCTATATGGCCTTGAAATCTGTTTGATCTTATGACAAGAACCTACAATTTTTGAAGACTTCCCAACCAATAAGGGAAGGCTCCATTTATCTTATTGTTTCCAAGATCTAGAACTTCCAAGTCTTTACAATTTGCCAAAGATGGTGGCAATGGCCCTTCCAATTGATTGCCATTAAGGTTAATATTCCTAAAATTGTTTCTAATGGCGATTGTTGCAGGGATGGTACCATGAAGGCTATTCATTCGCAAATCCAACACCGAGAGGGTAGTAGAGTTTACCAAACACTTTGGAATCATTCCACTTAAGTTGTTATGAGACAAGTCTAGAACTTGAAGGTAAATTGCATTGCAAATAAAAGAAGGGATTTCTCCAGTTAATTTGTTATTGGAGAAAAACATAAAGTTTAGACTAGAAAAATTTAGAGTGGGGAATTGTCCTTGAAGCAAATTGTCACGAAGATCAACATAATATAATGAATTCATCCCCACATCCCCCAACCATCTTGGAACTTGACCATAAATTTGGTTATTGGAAAGGTCTAAGAATTGTAAATTTGTTATCAATCTTAAGAAAATTGGGAATTCACTAATGTTGGAGGAAGATAAGTTCAATCGCAGAAGATTGGGCAGGGCATAGGCAAAATTATTGTTGATGCTAACTGAGTTATTTGAAAAATCAAGAGTCTCAAGATTTTTGAGCTTTGAAAACATTTCAAACCCCAACATAATACTCAAGTTATTTGATGAGAGAGATAGGCCAGTAAGGTTCACAAGTTTAGATACTGACCTAGGTATAGAGCCCTGTAGTTTATTATTGCTCAAATCAAGGCTCTGCAATGAATTGGAATTGAATTCACCGATCTCACCAATGAATTGATTACCATCAAGATCTAACGTCACCAAAGATGGCAAACTGAAGAGCCAAGGTGGCAGTGTTCCATTTAAGAAATTTGAATTTAAATCGAGATCAACTAGATCCAAACCACTTACGTGACTAGGAAGGGGACCAACAAGTTGATTGTACCCAAGGTCTAAAGTTGAGAGTTTCGGCAAGTTAAATAGTGATGACGGCAACAAACCTATTAAAAATATTCACCAATAATTAAAAAATTGTTAGTTTGATGCGTCAGCCAAAAAGACCTAAAATTGAAAAGTGGTAATAGAATCTCACCGCTAAAACTATTATCTGACAGATCCAAATATGTAAGTTTTGTAAAGTTACCAAGCCATGCTGGAATTGACCCAGTAAAATTGCAACCAGGGAGAGCCAAATGCTTCAAGGACTTCAGATTGCCGATAGAATTAAGGAATTCTCTTGAAAACATTCTCCCAGAGAGACCTAAGAAATGCAGGGAACTACAACTCCAATTAGACTTTAGAAGAGAACCTTCAAGGTTCGAATTACCTGCTAGATCAAGAGTTTGTATACTGGGAAGGCAGAGGATGTTATTTTCTAGTTCTCCTCGCAACCCACAATTACGGAGACTAAGAGTTGTCAAAGAGGAGGATAGATTCATCAAAGAATTAGGTCTAATTGAGGACATATTTGTGTAATCCAGAATAAGCTCCCTTAACTGAGTTAGGTTACCAATGACTCTTTTCCATATTGGAGCTTCGATTAATAGCCCATTCTCAGAAAGATCAAGTGAAACCAGTGAAGACAACTGAGAGATTTCAAACGGGATTTGGCCAGAAAATATAGAATTAGAAAGGTTGAGAAGAGTCAAACTCTTAAAGTTGCCAAACTCAGAAGGAATTAGGGAGCCATTGAAGTGATTGTCAGCGAGGTTCAACCTCCTAAGATTGGGAAGAAAAAACAGGGTACTGTTGGAAAGAAAGTGGCCAAAAAGCCAGCTGGAAGTAAGGTCCAGGCCAACCACATGGCTTGTGTTTTTGTCACACTCGACCCCATCCCAAGTGCAACAGTGCTTATCCTCCCGCCAACTGGCTGTTTTAGGATAAGAAGGATCATAGCCAGAAGCAGATTTGTCAAGAGAAAAAGACTTACTAAAATGGAGTAGAGCAGAGCATGGTGGCATTGAAGACAAGGAAGAAGAGAGAGATGATGGAAAGGGAAGTTGAGAATGCAAGATCAAACTGAACAAAAAGAAGACTTGATACTTCCAAGTTGAACGCCCCATTTGATACCCAATTCAACAAAAACAAAACTCAGAAAATGGAGTAGTATTTTTGATAATGTTATAAGGAAGGTATGGGATGGAATGAATGTTATATATAGATGCTGCCAAGTCAACAGAAGTCTTCCACCTTTCTTTTATTAAAAGGAAAAAAAAAGTTAATTTCGCGTCACGTATGAGGTGACGTGAAATTGTACAACTTGTACATATTCTCATACTTTAAACTTTCTAGGAACCTTCATATATAACATCATATTAATTATAATATTTTAATAATTGCTAATTGAGTCTAGAAACTGGCAATTAATTTGAAATATTGGGACCACAAAATTGCATTAGATTACTCTTCTTTTAAGAAAATAATTCTTTTAAAAATGGTTGGAGCACTAAATATTCCATTTGAAATTAAAGTGGTTTTATATCTAGCAGAGTAAATATTATTATTGTGTACTAAAATTAAGAATTAAAATGGACAAGTCACTGGTGGAGTCAAAAATTCAAAAATTTAGGTCTTCTATGGTAGATTATCTAAACAATATATTTTCACTTTTAAATAGCATTACACACTTTTTCATACACTTTTTCACCCACACATATTTCAAAAAACTACAAATAACATTACTTAAACTTCTCTACCAAACAGACCCTTAGTTTTGAAAGGTTATATATAATTATTTTTGTGTGAAATTTAAAATAGTAATGTACAATATTCTCATTTGTTAATAAATAAATGCTATTTTCAAGAATCATTCGTTACTCAAAGTCTGATAAAGATGCGGAGGTCACCATCTATTCTCGTTAGGAAATTGATAAAAATTAAAGTGGTCTAAGCGTGTAAATCGGTGGAAATTTATGAACATTTATATATACTGATAAGTTAATCAAAGTCTTCTACCTTCCTTTCAATTTCTTTCTTCTTCTTTTTTTCTTTTTTTTTTTTTTCTTTTAGAGAGAGTCAACCAAAGTCCTCGAGTCACAAAAGGTAGAAGTCTACATAGATATTGCGGCAATTGTATAGAAATTAAAGGGGTCTAAGCGTGTAAATTGGGGGAAGTTAAGAAGTTTGTATTCACACTTAAAAGTTTGATTTTATAGACTTGCACGGTTTTTTCTCCGCGCCAAAGTCTTTTTTTTTTTTTTTTACTTTTATAAAGTTCACTTTGAAATCTTTACCATCCTTTTTCTTTTTTGAAATCAAAGTGCGCAACGTTTTTAATTGTTTGATTGGTTAAATACATTTCTCAAATCAGATTGTCCAAAAGCATTATAGAATCCACTAGTTTTTTATTATTATTATCAAATAGATCTTTAACAATGACACTAACAAATTAAGCTCCCTATATCGTAGAGGTGTAAAGCTAGGTAGTAATGCTACTGACATAACATATAGACATTTTTATCCATAAATATCACTTAATTATTATTCACATTTTATTTTTTTATTCAAAAATTAAGATTTCTTACTTAGATACACAGGTAATAAGAAAATGAAGGAAAAATTGTACCCAAAAAGGTAAAGTAGGCCTAAACAAGTATTTGTGTTTAGACTTCATACTATAAGGTTTGATTTCACATACTAGCACCTCATTTTTTGTCTCTAAAGTTTTTTTTTTTTTTTTTTGGTAGGTGCGATTTTTTTTAATTATTTGATTAATTATATGATACACGTTTCCTTTGTTGGTAGTAAAAGCCATTGCAATCTTTGAGCAAAAGGTTACAAATAATGCAGAAAACAAGAATTAAGATTGGTTCAAAATTTATAATTAAAAAAAAAAAAAAAATGAGCAACGTGGCCTTGATCACTATAGAGCCCAGAACTAGGAGTTGTACGTGGCCAACAGAAGTCTTCCCCCTTTCTTTTATTTTTTATTTAAAAATAGTTAATTTCGAGTCACATGTGATGTGACGTGAAATTGTAAAACTTGTACATGTTCTACGTACTAGGCAAAAATAGTGGAATGTCACCATCTTTCGAAATTATTTATGTTTCATCACTGAATGAGAAATATTTAGTAATGTACCATTTTTTAAACTCAAGTTCGACATAGAACTCAAGATTACGAAAATCGAATTACTTAAAAATTTGATATAAAATTTAGAGTTATGCTAACGAGTGTCCTAAAAGTACTCATTAATAATTTATTTTAAAAAAATTTTAATAACACTTTTATGAAAAATAAAAAAAAAAATTATCAAAATATTAATTACTATTTTTTATTTCCTCTAAAAAATTTTTTTAAATGAATTATTAATAAGTATCCTAATTCACTTGTTAACATTTTCCTAAAACTTATTACCAGTGTTTCAAACTCTTTGACGACCTTTTTCACTACTTTTTTTTCCCGTGACCTGACCCAAAAAAAAAAAAAAAAAAGAAAACCTACAGCCACGATTGTTGACTGTGTGAGACAGCCACAATTGTTGACTGTGTGCCCACGTGACCCTGACAGAAAAAAAAGAGAAACCCACAACCATAATTGTTGACTGCAATCACACAGCCATAATTGTTGATTGTGTGAATGCTACTCGAGTAACACATTCCATGTCAAAAACAGTAGTAAAACATTAATGATTTCCAAAAATAGTAATATTTGACTATTTTTATCCTTTAAACTTTCTGGAAACCTTCGTATATCTCACCAAATTAATTATGATATTTTAATAATTGTTAATTAAGTCCAGAAGTTGGCAATTAATTTGAAATATTGAGACCACAAAATTGCATTAGATTACTCTTTTAAGAAAAAAAAATTTCTTTTAAAAATCTTTGGAGTGCTAAATTTTCCATTTAAAATTGAAGTGGTTTAATCCAGCAGAGTAAACAATATTATTGTGCACTAAAATTAAGAATTAAAATGGACAGGTGGCATGTGGTTTGTGTGTATGTGTGTGTATATGTATATATATGGACTGAGTTCAAGTTACGCTTTGTATAACTTTAACAAATATTACATCACTTAATAACTTATTATTAGATGTAAATTTTGATAAATTTACCATTAGATTACATTATATTCATATGGATAAAACTTATATACAGTACTTTTGGTGCTGTTTTTTAAGTTCTCCTTTTAAGATTCTGCCATGTGACTATTTAACTTAAAAAATACACTTCCATCCATAAAAAAAAAAAAGCCACATGACAGAATTTTAAGAAAAGAACATAAAGAACAGTACATAAGTACTATACCTAAGTCTTACTCTATTCATACACTTCCCATGCTTAAAATTTCAAGGCCGTCAAATATCAATAGTCATGTTATCAACAATTATTTAAATTCAAATTTTTGTAATTTAAAATAATACCTAAAAGATGACTTTATGGATCAGATAATAAATAACATTCAATTAACATAAAAATTAGCATGCATATTAAGGACATATAGAACATATAATTCAATTGATGGATTTTTAAAATATGAATTCAATAACGAGTTATTAGATGATTTAATAATAATAATAATAACTTCAGAATGTACATCGAAATAGGTTGGTATAGAAATATTTTGTTCCAATGGACAAATCAAAAAAAGGTTTGAAACAGTATTTAAAACATTAGTTACGAAAGGTAGAAAACTACACTAATATTGTGGTTTTATTATTCAACCATGCGTTGTACTGGTCTTGATCAAATATTCTCATTCATAAAAATAAAGTGAAAAAAAAAAAAAAAGGATATTCCCAAGAATCATTCATTGGTAAGTAAGTATTACTTATTGATACCAACATTTGGGTGGCCTAGTTAGTAAAATATCGGGCCGACAAGTCTCAGAACTTGGGTTCGAGCCTTAACAATTAGCTGTGTGTTGATACTCCTTATATCTCATCTCCATCCCAAATGGTTCAAAGAAAAATAAGTGAGTTTCTCACGGACCGGAAGTATGGGGTTTAGCTCGAAAGTAGATAATGTATTGCTATGGTCATGCCCAGGTAGGGCCCACTACCTTTTTTTTTTTAACAAAAAAGAAAAGAAAAGAGTACTACCTATTAATGAAAGTGGGCCTAAACAATTAATTGCATTTAGATTTCAAACTCTTAGTGAGAATGCTAACGAATGCTCTTAAGGCATTGATTAATAATATTTTGACAGCTTTTTTCATTTCCCATAAAAATGGTATCAAAATTTTCCTAAAATGAATTGTTAACTAATACCCTAAGGACACTTGTTAACATGACCTCTTTTCTTTTTTCTTTTTTCTTTTTTTCTTTTTTGTCTAGCCACGTACACCATCAATCTTGTTAGTTGCTAACTTGCTATGCACTTCTCCAACGCCATCACATAGAAAGTTTACAGAAATTGCAATTACTGAGCATTACATTTTCCCCTTTTTCAGTGTTTTCATATATTGTTGCTATGATTTTTTTGTTTTTACTATTGCCAAAGACGAGGAAGTCTACAGCAAACCTGTATATTTATGACAATAGGATTTTTTTTGTTTTTTTTGAGAACCAAGAGATTATGATTTTAGCTAGCTAGTTCGAAAGCTTCCTAAAGGCATACTGTAATATCAACATCACAAGAAAGTGTAGAAAAGTCCCTTAAGGTTCGTGTTTAATGGTTACAAATAATTATAAAAACAAGAATTAAGATTGGTAACATTGGTTCAAAATTTATAATAAAAAAGAAAAAGAGCAACATGGTTACAAATAAATAAAAGAAGGAGAAGGAGAAGGAGGAGGTGGAAAAATTGTGCGTAAACCTTGGGGCAATTTTCTAAAAGGTAAAATAGGTGTAATTGTTAATTGGTTAAATGCAAGGCATGAAGTTTGTGTTCAAACTTATAAAGTTTGACTCTACAAAATTGCACATCCTTTTTTCTTTTTTCGTCCAGTCTTTTTTCACTATTTTTTTTTTTTTTTTTTTGAATAGAAATAAAGTCGTTTTTACTCTTTACCTTTTGAAAGTGAGTCATTTAAAAAAAAAAAAAAAGATTTTTTGAAATCAAAGTGCATGTCGTTTTGAAAGTGCGTAGAGAAGGAGCTGCAAGTTTACCTCAATGCAGATAGCCAATTAATGAAGGATTTCAATGAGTTCCACACAAAACTTGCCGGACTGAATAGGTGAAATTCCACTCAAAATCTTATGAAGGGCTTTATCCAGATAATATGGCTTGACCAAAAATAACTTAATTCAGGATTTTGTTGGACTTGAGAAACTTATTACTGCTGTAAGATAATCTCTGGCACTCAATATTTATTCAAAAACATTAACTTCGAAAATGCTGCCTAGTCTTGGTTGTAACTTGTAAGAATTCAAGGCATATACATACGGATTTAGATCTTCTAGATTTCCTAGAGTACTCTACAATATAAAGTTCTTTAAATCTCAACCTTTCTATTAAAATAAATGCTTAAGATGGTGACCCATCATCAATTCACTTATACAATCTTAAATTAGTCTTTCAAAACACATAAATATTCCTATTTATCCTAAACACCTTTCAACTTCTGGACTTATCTCTAATTTTTTTTTTTAAATTATGAACTTATCTCTATTACTTTTTTTTTCAGAAAAATCATCAACCCAAAAACAATGATCATTATAACTTAAGCATTTATCTCCACGTTCCTATCTTTCAAAACTAAATAACAACCCAATCATTTTTCATCAGATGCTTTTTTCAAGGGTATAGCTTGCATCTAGCGTTGTTGGCAACAAGATCCTTGGAGTTGGTTCTAGATTCTTGAACCAGTAAAAAGCGTTTGCATCTCCATCTGAGCAGAATTGCTCAAGAAATTTTATTATTCTAACTTGTTTCATCCTTGGGAGGATTAACCATCCCAATGTTGAAGATAAACTTAGTATTAAGACTTGCTCTGGCTTGGGAGTCCACCTTGACGGCTTGACCTCATGGGTTCATTTCTTATTAAATGTTAATATTAATATTCATTTCTCGTAAATCATCAATTGAGGCAAGGATTGTTTTTTGAGTTGGCGATTTTATGGAAAAAGATAATTTAAAAAAAGAAGTTGAATGGTGTTAAGCTGCTAAAGTCAACATTTACTATACATGAAGTGTACTTTTTGTATGTTAAGACTAATTTAGGGTTGTATTTATGAATCAATGACGTGGCGGCATCTTAACCATTTATTTCAAAAGAAAAGTTGAGATTTAAAGAACTCAATATTGTAGAGTACCCTAGGAAATTTAGATGATCTGAATTACATGCTAGATACTAGAAAACAAATAATAAAAAAATCTATAAGGTTTATGAATGTACCTCCAAATACCATGAGTAAACCTGAATAAATTATCAATAGCAATAGAAACGCACGTGCACACTCAGCACACAGCCCAGACAAGTCTTGCTTTCCATGCTCCTCCTTTCAAGAAGGCTTTCAATGGGCCAAGCCACCCTAATTAATCTCTACAAGTATGAGATCTAGGGTTTCGTCTAACGTTAGAAGTGGAGAGGGGATCTATCCTTATATTATATACAGTAAATATACACTAATTATAGATCAGGCTTAAACCCCTACACTTTACCTCACATCAGACTATGGTATAAGCCCAATAAAACAAGGTGTACCAAGGCTCACTATTGAATTTGACCATAGTATATTAACAAACCCTCTAGTTATATTCACTGAGTTACATCCAACTCGTTTTATGAATCCAAAAGTCCAATAAATAGAAGCTCAATTCTAACATTCTCACACTTGAGAAACATTAATTGGTGTTTATAATTTTGAAACAACTATTATTATTTTGAATCAGCTATTATTATTAGGAAAAGGGTTAATGAAACAGCTATTATTCTCAAGGAACCCTCCATCATCACGCTTTATAAAAATAATAAAACTAATTTATGATTTTGTTTATGTAATAAATGGTACTAACGAAATGCTTATTTATAGGAAACATAATGTCTTATTGTATTGTGACGAGAGGAGAGGAATTTGTTTGAGCTTAATCGGTTTTCTTATACTTTAAATTTGTACCACGCATAGGGATTTGGCGTCAAGCATTGACTCTGTGAGTCTTGTAGATGCAACCATTCAGTGGGCCATTAGGTTCATTTGGATACATTTATCAATTTTCTAACTCAAGAAAGGTGCATTGCAACTTATTTTACACGGAGCTATGATTAGTCATCATCATTCGTTGCTTTATCAAATTCTTTTAAAAAAATTCAAGGATCATTAAAATGAAATATAGTGAGCATCAAGCATTGACTTTGTGAGTCTTGTAGATGCAACCATTCAGTGGGCCATTAGGTTCATTTGGATACATATATCAATTTTCTAACTCAAGAAAGGTGCATTGCAACTTATTTTACACAGAGCTATGATTGATCATCATCATTCGTTGCTTTATCAAATTCTTTTAAAAAAATTCAAGGATCTTTAAAATGAAATTTAGTGATTTTTTTTTTTTTTTTTTTTTTTTTTTTTTTAAGGTGGTACTACTTCGAAGGATAGAACATTATTAATACAATTATTCATGTTTTGACAACTATGATCCGAGAAGTGTTATGTTCACAATATTTTCACAACAAATCTTATGTGGTAAGTTGTTACTAGTTTTAATTTAAACTCACCATTGAAATTAATTTTTTGCCCATTAATAACAACTAGTAAAGCAATAACAACCTACAACTTAGAATTTATTATGAAAATACTTTGGTATGTGTATATAGCATTTCTCTTTAAATTTCTTCCATAAGTTAGGGAATGACTCTGTAAGTCTTGTTTATGGGCCCTAGGTTCATTTGGTTACATATATCAATTTTCTAACTTGTGAAAGTGCAACTTATTTTAGACGGAATGTGATTAGTCATTCAAAATTTAACAATCTTTTAAGAGAAAAGTTATGTGTACAACATTTTCATAATATTTTCACAACTTTTAGGTGGTAAGATGTTACTTGCTTTTATTGGTTGACAAACTTAGCACATTACTCAATTAATGATAATTCACATTTTTAGATTTAGAATTAGTTCAATTCGGCTTGGTTTTTGTAGTTCTAATAAGGAGTACTAACTTGTAAATTCATGCATATGCATAAGTACATTTTAAAATATGTAATTAGATGAAATGATTATTTTTTATATAAAATATGAAACAACATTTTCATCGATAACAATTGAAAATATTTTTTATTTGTTTTAAATAAACTTATGTGGGGGTAAGAGCCCAAACTTATGTACTGGGCCTTGGGCCCTGCTCGTGGATACGTCCAAGGAGGAGTAAATAATTAGGTAAGGCCCTAGAACAGAGGACCACGCAAGGAGAAGGTGGAGGAATATGATCCGAGGAGATTAGCCTCCTCAAATAGGGTGAATGTAGGTCAAGCAATTGTTTGGATGATTTAAAGTGACACTCCAAGAAGCTTCAACAATAAGAACGAACTTCAAGCACGTACGAAGGTGATGATAACACAGAAATATCTCAAAGAAAAACTGCTACCACCGCATTAAATGCACTGCAGCAACTTTTCTGACTGCATTTATGGGAAGAAGACTCCTGAACATTACAATTTTCAGCTATCGCCACTCACAGATAACAAAAGAAGATGCTTGATGGGACATGCACTCAAGTAATGATTTTGATGGGTAACAAGTGTAAGGTCAAGATGGCCTGAAAAGGCCTATATAAATGTAAAAGATCTCCCATGAGAGGGGATCGGAAAAAAAAAGAAAGAAGAGGAAACGAAAGAATTACTGTAGCATTAAGACTTGTAATAACTTTCATATTTATTGTATTGATCTCCTCGGACAACCATTTCCTCAAGCTATATGTGTTGAAATATTTACTAGCCGTTATTGTAAACTACTAAAACCTAGCTCCTTGGCCCATTCTCTACAAATTTATTGTATTGGGCTCACTAAACCATCGTCCAACAATTTGTGACCCTACAACTTATATTTTATATTTTCAAATATACAAACATTATATATGTTGCATATAAGTTTGGTAAAACTTTAATATGCATTCTGTTATGCTTATTTGTAAATGTATTCCATGAATATGCATAACACTACAGGCTAGTGTTTATTATGTATTGAATGGGCATGAACTTTAAACTTGTAGAGCACAAGGTTAATTTATCATCAAGAAAATCAGAAGTTCATGAATGTGCATATGTCAAACCTAGCAAAGAACTTTATTGCTCAACTGGCATCTTTTAGTGTTTCCAATAGAAAGTCAGAAACAACCAAAGTTTAAATCTCCTTATTGATTGTAACTACTGACTTTTTTTTATTATTTTAAAAAAGGTGTTAAAATCTAAGATATTGATTTTCTTATTAGTGTCTTTATTTCGGAATTCTTCCTTATGCTTGCACAATTTTCTCATAAAAGATCTTGCTATAATCAAATTCCTTCCCATGCACACTAAAGCATTAAATATACTGTATTCTTTTTCTCCATCTGATAAGATACTGTGGAAATTGTCATCCAAGTTAATTGAAAACACGTGATGCCCTGGCCCATAATCTTTTCTAATCGGTACTAGTTTGAACAATTCAACATTCCTTTGATGAAATAGGTGATATTGGAATTCGCTTTGTATACAATGAATTTGTTTGATGTTGTGAAATTGTTGTAGCTATCTATTGAAAAGTCTAGTGTGATTTGTTCCAAAAGCCATGTGCTTTACGAGTGAATAAGTGAAATGATTATTAATAAAAAAATGAGATTATTAACAATCCCACTGGATATCAAACACTTAACAAGTAATTCCTCTCACAATGGCTATTTGTCATTAAATTTGCTTATTTTATGATCCATATATACCGAAAGATATTAGTAACATGTTTTCTAATCTATTACTTTTGTGGCTCTGTTAGTGATAATAAGATAAGTAAAAATGGAACAAGCGACTTTATCATATAAACAAAATAAGCATAGATTTTATTTCTTTAAAAAAGAAAAAAAAAAAAGGCTATTGCTAGTGTTCATGATCCTTATATTAATTGAAGCATAGATTAAATTATAGTTATTTTTTACAAGCCTTTTTTTTTTTTTTTAATAAAAAAAATCCTTTATAATTTCTTATTTTGTGTGGGTTTAAATGGATATTTTTCTCAAGCTTTCAGAGCATGGGCTTTAGATAAGATGTTCAACTCTTATATGCCATGCATTGACTTTTAAGTCTTGTGCATGGAACAAGTCAAGATAAGAATATAATCCATTTTGATTAGACATAGCTTCTTTTATGTGAAAAATTAAACATTCATTTGATGTGATAGGAGATAATGGAATTTGACACCGTATACGTTGGGGTTTGTTTTGTAGGCAAGTCATTTTCTTTAAGCGTGAAACGTCTAGAATGGAAAAGTCTAGTATGATTAGTATGACAGCATGTAAAGTTGTCTAGAATGGAAAAGTCTAGTATGATTAGTTTGGTGAAATTGCTATAGGTACTAAGAACTCTAGTATGATTAGTTGGCAAGTCGTTGTTTTAGTGTGAAAAGTCTAGAATGGAAGACTTTTAGGTTCCTACAAAGTTTTGGAGAGAAAATTGCTAGCCACTCATCCCATTGGGACCCCCTATTTGTACAAAGGAGAAAGGGTCCACTTTCCTTAGTGTGACTTTCTATCCCAAGTATGGACAGAACCTATGAACTAATAGTAGTCCTTTCCAGGTAGCAAGATATTAGTAAAGATGAGTTGAAATGGGAATGGTTGTTGTATGGTGTGTACTTGACAGGTGAAGGTATATGAAAATGACAAAATTCAACTACAAACTCCTACCAAAAAATTAATAAGGTTATATATTTTGAAATTAAATGTAACTGTTGGAATGCATTTTTTTTTTTTGTTCTTAACATGCATGTCAAATTTCGTTCAAATCGAATAATATTTACCATTTAATCCATAAACTTATTTTTCATACATAATTTAAAACTATACCAACTTGAAATTAAATATTTGATTGATGACATAACTATTAATTTTTTATTTTCTTAAAAATTTACTAGTATAGAAGAAATAATAAGAAAATACAATCTAATCTTGAATCTGTCAAAATCACATTAAAAAAAAGGGTAAAACAATATTTTGATCCTTAGACTTTATCAAAAGTTTATTCTTTATTCTTAAACTTTACTAAAAGTTTGTTTTTCATTCCTAAACTTTACTAAAAGTTTTTTTTTTTTTTTTAATCCCTATACTTAAAAAAGTTTGTGTTTTTTTATCTCTAAACTATTTTAAATGTTTACATTTTGTCCTTATACTTTACAAAAAAACTTGTTTTTTTGTCCCTAAATTATTAAAAAAATTTCATCTTTATTTTTGTCTCTAAACTATTAAAAAAATTCTTTATAAAATTTAAGGATGAAAAAATAAAATTTTAAAGTTTAGGAATTGAAAAACAAACTTTTTGTAAAGTTTTCTCACCAATCAAAAATAATAATAATAATAATAATAATAATAATAATAATAATAATGAAAAGAACAACCCAGTCAATCAAATCCATGCCAAATATATCCAACCGAATCCATCCAAACTAAAACCTATATGTTAGTAGAAAATCATCAAGTAACCCATTTACATTTGGCAACGATCCTCAGTAGCAAATGTTGTTTAGTAAATCTGGTTGCCTAATTCTCTTTTCAAATTCTTATACTTAGCCTCATTTAATTGAAGTAGATTCCTTTTTGAAAGAATTTAAATTAAATAATTAAAAAACTTGCTGATTAAAATATTAGACATAATGCTAATAGCTGCGTAATTATCTTTTCAAATTAGCTATAGATTCCTAGTATAAGAATTAGGATTGCTCAAAAAAATCTATGTGCACCTAAATCCAAATATGGTCTTCATTTTACCAATTGTTTGTAACGAGTATGTTTTTTTTTTTAATTAGGATATTGCTCCGCACTCCTCCAATACAGGCCAAAATATTCTCACAAAGTCTAGGAATTCATGCTCTAATTACCTCTTTACTGCAACACCAAATTCTTTGTGCCTCTTCACAAATCCATAATATATGCATCATGTCATCCTCATAATACATACGTTTGAGCAGATTGGCACATGCAGGTAGAACGTTATGACATGCTTTCCATGCAAACATCTTAACATTATTAGGGACCTTCGCTTTCCAAATTGAGCACCAAACTATCTCCACTGCAATTTTATTGGAGCTTCCAATTCCTATTGAGCATATCAAACTAGAAATTCAGTGGTGATGCTCTGATGCACACCATCTATAGATGGTAGTATTGCAAGGCCCCCTAGGATTTTGCTCTTCGTTTGAGATTGCTTGCCTACCACCAAAAAAAAAAAAAAAAAAAAAAAAAAAAAAAAAAAAACAAGAAAGATTTGAGTGAGATATCTTGGAGGAATAAATTTACAACAAATTAATACGCATTGAGAAATAACAACATACTGAAATAGAGAGATTTCCAAGATAATTTTGAAAGAAATACCAAGAGATGGTTTCAATAGGCTATTAATCATGGAAAAAGGAATAAAGCTATTAAATTATTCAAATTCTGGGCCCATCAGGACTTAGTGAATAATAGCTTACTAGCTCGTCACTAACTCATCAAACAATCTTCAGTGGTAAAGCCTATATTTCCCTTGTTACGATTTGCAAAAAGAAAAAGCAAGTTGACAAGAAGGAAATGTCGTGTAGCAAATGTATTACTATTAATAAATTCGTAAGTTCTAGTACCTATTAGAAATTTCAGCAATACAACCTCTACTTAATGTAATGAAGATAGGAACAGTGAAAAGCAAACTCATTAGAAGCACAGGTATAGAACTCCAGATTGAATTTTAACACCCCCATCTACCCTGCCTACGAGAATTATTTTGAATAAATAAGATTTATGCAGATTATTACTGCACAGAGTTCCAGTAATACCACAATCAACATAATTAAAACTAAGTTAAGTGTTGGTTTATACCCATAACATTATCGGGGACTATAATACCTAGTAACACAACAATAATAAAAACCTATACAAACTCACAAGATTTTCATGATTGTTAAGCATATTTAAGGAATCACATATCCTAGATACAAACAACAATATTCAAAGCACAAACACAACATATATGGTGTGTTGAACATATTCATTTATTGTTCATCGGATAAACTCAACTATTTGTCTTTTCCAACACCTCACTGTGCAAAGATGAATCAAGTATGGCTCTGTTTTGGAACTCTATTCAACCTCGCCTCCTCGCTCATTCTGGAGCTAATTAGGTGACATTGATGGACTTATTGAGTTCCCAATTAAACCAACAGAAGATTCATCTAACTTAAGAATGTCAATGGAAGACGATATAAAAGATTGAGCTGCTGCGACATACTGTAGAATTCTGGAGCTAATTATGTGTCACTTATAGAATGGAATCAGGACTATTGAATTCTGGAGCTAATTAAGTGCCATTGATGGATTTCTTGAATTCCCAATTAAACCAACAAAAGATTCATCTAAGAATGTCAATGGAAGATGATACAAAAGATTGAGCTGCTGCAGCATACTCTAGGCACATTGGTTACTGCATTTGAAAAAACTAGCTACTAAGAACAAACCCCAAAGAGAACCCATTAAGTTGAATCTTCACAAGTTTTCTTGGGCCCAACATGTTGATTAGGAGCTATCTCACATTTTCCTTGTTCATTGTTCTCACTTTTCAATTAGATCTCTCTATGCAACATCTTTTCTTTACTTATAAAACAAAACATGAGTAGCACTTGAACTTTGTTGATAAAGAACAGTATATGCAGAAAAGAAAACATTCTATGAGACAAAGGGTCTCATTACAAAGCCTTGGCATATGGAAATATCTTGACAATGAGTAGAAAACAAATTTTGCTAGAGGATTGGAAGTACCGACCTCAAATGTCAAATAATGCATAAAGCTATCAATAAATTTGAGCAAGCTAAGACATAGCAGCGATGATCTAAGACATTGCAATTCTTTGCATGTTAAGGGCACGAACTCCTTTCAAAATTATATTGCAATTGAATTAAAAGAGCATAATGAGAAATATAATATGCAAGGAGGTGAGAATACATGAAAGGTATTTTTTTCATACTTGATGCACTTGCCACACCTGCACAGAAAATGGAACGTAAAGTGAAAAAAAAAAAATCAATTGTTACTTTATCTCATCTATAGAAAATGGAAATTCTACCTAATAATGAAGCAAACATATCTAAGAAATTCATGGTCATGCCATAGGATAGTATAGACCAGTGGGATGAGAAGAGTCAAAGCAAGAAGAGAATTTAACCAAAAGTATAGCAAATAAAAAACAAACTACAGATATCAATTTAACACAGTTAAAAATAAAAAAAAATAAATAATAAAAGAAACTAAAGGATGGAGCTTTTTCTTTTTCTTTTTTTTTTGAGGAGGCCTAATGGGCTTTTGTATTAAGGAATGAGGCTAAATCAGCCTGGAAAGCAGAAAAAGAAGGTGGAGGAACAGACTCCATCCACACAACGTAATTTGTAACATATCTAGCATGCCAAGCTAGGCTATGGGAACCTTATTACCTTCTCTTTTTGTATGAGAGTAATGTAATTCATTAAAACAACTAAAAGACTTAGCATCAGCTATCAAAGAACCAAGAGGAGACAAAGAGATTGTATCAGCAGAAATGGCTTGAACAACCAGCATAGAATCCCCTTCCAGCACTGCATCTTATCCCAATCTCAAGAGCAAATTCAA
Source organism: Quercus gilva (assembly GCA_023621385.1). Lineage (NCBI taxonomy): Eukaryota > Viridiplantae > Streptophyta > Magnoliopsida > Fagales > Fagaceae > Quercus > Quercus gilva. The sequence goes on along the minus strand of CM042476.1, from coordinate 80,239,249 downwards.
GTGCCCTTGTTGCTGCCATAGTTTCAATTTCTGCTGCATGGTATCAACGTGGAAGTTGCTGAGAGAGTGCTGCAACGGCTGAATGTTGTGAATCTCGGATGACCACACCAATGCCTGACATATTCTCTGAATCAAAAGTGGCACCATCATAGTTGATTTTATACAAATCAAGAGGAGGCTGCCAGGAAGCACAAGAATGTTGCTGCTGAGGGTGCTGTTGTGGTGAGTTTGCAGAAGGCTGGGCTGCACGGTACTCATTGTACCTGATTGTTGAGAGCTGAGCAATGTCCGAGAGCATGCTGCTGGGCTTATTCAGTCTGACTTGGTTTCTTTGCATCCAAACAGATCAGGCCGTCATAGAGAAGAGTGCAGGGCTACTCTGTTGCTGCATTATCCAAGATAGAAGCTCCTTAAAGTCAAAGAATTGATGATTTTGTCAAAAAACCCCACAAGTCCAGGTCTGCCCAGACAGCGTCCAGTTTGGGGCACGTCCAGATAGCATGTAATGGTAATTCTGAGCTTCGAAACATCGGTCACAGGTGGAGCTAGTAATGATTGTACGACTTACCAGATTCTCCTTGGTAGGTAATGAATTACGGCAGGCTCTCCATACATGATTCTTTACCTTATTTGGAATTTTCAAAGACCACAATCCCTTCCATAGCTGCATTTCCTGAGGCGGAAAGCCACTCGGGCTTGCTGGTTCAGATTCTTCCTTCAAAAACCTGTATCCTGATTTACAATTGTAGCGACCATCATGAGTTAAAGGCCAATAGAGCGTGTCCTCTGATACAACACAGGCTAAGGGGATATTTTTGATAAAATCGGCTTCACTTGGAACAAATAGACCATCTAGCATGTCATTGTTCCAGTTTCTTGTTTCATCATCAATCAAAATATCAACCGTGGCATCACACATGGACTCAACAATTGGAGAAGAGATCATAGATGAGTGATTTTTTGGCAGCCATTGGTGATTCCATTTCCCACACACCATCTAGCTCCTCTTTGAATAACATCCCTGCCATGTAGTATGCTTTTCCCATTTACTACCAGCCGTTTAATCTTTTGTGAGAACAAATAATCCCTTTTCTTTTTCTTTTTCTTTTTGGATAAATAAACATTTTCATTAAAAATCAAGAAAGTTGCTACCCCAATACACAGGCTTGACTCAAGTACAATTTTCTTTTCACTACTTATTTAACATAAAATCTTCCTAGAAGATAGCGTGAATCTGCACCCAAACTTTGCTTCAAGTTGTGATGGTAATATGTTTCTGATTTCCATGGGTTGGTAAGTAGTCATTGTATCTGAAAGTTTGTTTAGACCCCTTAACCAGATAGTTTTAACCTAATTAATTAACCAAGTGATTACTTAGATTAATTTTTAGATCTAGGTTAAACACATATATATCATATCATGCAAAGATGCAGAAAAGTAAACAACACCACAAAAAGTAAAAATTCTGCAGAAAAACTGAGCCTGTGATTTTCAATCAATCGAGCCTAATTCTCGATCGATCAAGAAAGGCAGAACTTGACTCTTCTTCTTTGCAAACAGCTAGACTTCAAAACTTGAAACACCCTTATTTAAGCATTGCCTAAATACCACCTAAACTAGACATGTTTTGATCTTGGTTTGCCAACATAATACAATAATGATTCTAAATATTTAATTCTAAATCTTTGGAACCTAACAGTATCAAAATTATAATTGCAATGTTTGATACATCATATATATATATATATATATATACACACACACACACACAAACAATTTTTAAAAGCCTTTTTTTTCTTTTAATATGTAATGAATAGTTTTTTATGAAGTGAATTTCGACTTTTGGAATAACTGAATAACCTGTCTAATTTAAAACCAAAACTGGGGTGTACCTTGTGACATTGTTTTCAAGGTTTTGAGAAGACCTCAATAACAAACAAAATTCTCTCAGGCATGTTTAGTCAAGTTTATCGTTTGTGAAGTCCCTCAAACAAGTTTGAATGATGCTAAGAAAGATTCTTAGTCCACAGCTCTTCAACACCCCCCCCCCCCCCCCCCTTCAATATCTATTTAAAACAATTCTTAAAATACACCCACATCTAGTGTATAAAGAAAAAAATTAAGATTAATCTGAATACAATATCAAATGAGCTCTTTAGTTTCTGAATTCTTCTTTCTGTAGCTTGTATGTTCTTGAATCATGAATTATATTACCTTGAATAAAGTCTAAAACACTTCGAAGACATAAATATGTCATACTAGACATGTTTTTGTACTCGGTTTGCAAACATACAATAAAATTAGTTCCTAAACATTTAATCCTAAATATTTAGAACCTAACAAAAATTATGTATAAGAAATAAGTTTATGGATGGAATAGTAAATAACATCAGATTAACATAAAAATTGATATGCATGTTGAAAACATAAAGAAGTGAAATGCCTACAACTCCTACTAAAAAAATTAAAATGGCTACCTATTTTAAAAATATAATTGTTGAGTTGCATGTTCTTTTTGTTTTTAATATACATGTCAAATTTCATATCTATCGGTTGTTATTTATTATTTGATTTTTAAACTTATTTTTTTATTTATAATTTTAGATTACAAAAACTTAAAATTTAAACATTTGATTGATAATATAGCGCCTTTTAGTGATTTATAATAGGAAATTGGAAAAGGAAGAGAGAAATTTTTTGCAAAAACCCAATTTCAAAGGTTTGGTCAACAAAACCAAAATATCAGCCTGAAAAAGAGCCTTTAAAGTAAAAATCAAACTATAAAGTTGACAGTACACTTTAGGCTCAGATCATCCAGTAATACTAATTCAACTACGATCTACAAGTATTTCTTGAGCATGACTAATTATAAGTTTGATTTTCATCTTTATATAAAATTGTGCCACTTAAGATATAAAGTATAGAAAAGACATATATTATGTGCAACACAGATAGTGAACCACAAAATCTGTCCAGTACTAGCTACCTATGTTTTACACGTCCACTGACTTGTACAACTTAATGCTTTTTTCTAGAATAACTTTGGGAACATTTTTTTTTACCATGAAAGACAGATTTTAGCAACAAATCAAATGACTAATTTCTTCCATTAATTATGCTTTTTCTTTGTATTAATTCTTGTTCAAATTAGGTTGGTACCGAATCCTGAAATCCTATAAATCTGCATCCAAAGATGCAAATGAAACAGTGCAACTAAAGAAAGTATATTAATTTTAGACCTTTAACTTTACTTTTATTCAATTGTATCTTTTTAATTTCAAATTTATTTAATTAAGGTTTTTCATTAGTGTTTGTTAGGAAATTGCCATAAAGTGTCTAAAAATGGCGTGGTTTTGCTTTTCTATAGATTTATTTAATTTAAAAAATATAAATTAATAAAAAAAAAACTTTTGAAAAAACTAAAATTTTATAAAATATAAATTATTGTTTGATTTAAAAAAAAGATTAATAAATGAAAAAGAATAGAGAGAATTTTTCTCAACAACAACAACAACAACAACAACACAGTCAATCCAAACCATGCCAAAATCTATTCAGCAGAATAAATCCAAACCAAAACCTAAATGTTACTTGCAAATCTTCAATTTCATAGTAAAAATAGCATCCCAAGCTATAAATTAATTCATATGTTAAGTGCAAAGTTCATAGATGGATCAACCTGGAAAGGTAATATAATTGCCCTGTCCATGAACTCTTTTGATTAAGATGTATCGTCCTTCAATTCCAACCATAGCAAAGAGATCATCCGTAACAATAATTAAGCTCCTACATGTCATGGGAACAAACTAATGACAGAAATCCACAAATAATTCCAACCATTTTTACCAGATTATGAAAATGAGACTCAAAAATATCTATTAATCTACTAGCATCCAACAACATTTAAAAATGGAATAAAACGCTAAAAGGACCTTGAGCCTAATTTTACCTGAGTCTCGACACATAATCAGTGTTCAAGACTTGGATAAGAATAACAAAAAAATAGAATGCACACTTTTAATAGGTTGCACATGAGATAGGCCACATGAAACATTTTACATTATAGAAGTGACAAAATTTTCGAAAGTGATGTATGCCAAAGCCAAATATAGTTAACTCGTAATGTCCAAATATGTGATTTTAGATGAAACAAATCAAAACCAAACGGGTGAACAAAGAAAATTTCATTGGAAAAAAAATGAGAAATTCTTTGTCAACCTCAAGTGTGGTGGTGTGGGCTTTAAAGATTTGGTGAAACTTAATGAAACGATGTCTTCGAAACAGGTTTAATGTCTCTTGACCGACCATAATTTTCTATTTTAAAGAGCTTTCCAAGAAAAATACTTTCTCGGCCTGGAGGTACAGTATTTGATGCCAAGATATCTTTGGGTTCCTACACTTGGCAAAGTATTCTTAAAGCTAGGAAAGTTATCTCAGCTGGGATGATGTGGATAATTGGCAATGGTAGTAGAATTTGGATTTTTGTGCAAAACCTTTGTAAAATAATGCCACGTGTTCAGATTTTTGTGCTCTTAGCTATCACGTGTTCTGATAAACAATTTGGTATTAAAGCTTCCGCATATTCAATATATATCTCCTAAATCCCCCATCCCTCCAGATAAGAATCTGAGTTGTGAATGATACAACGATGAGGTGGTATTGACTAGAGAACAAGATATTATGGCTATAATATGTTGTGATGGAGGAAAGTAACTTAAAAATGTTTTTTTTTTTTTTTGAGTATATATTGAATTAACCTCAGATGATGCAATTTGCATTTTAGCATATATTCTATTATAATTTATATTTAGGTTAAAAAATGTGTGAAGTCATGATATTGAAAAGTAGTGGTCTTAATCATGATTGATAAACAGGGACAAACCCAGGCGGGCCCCCTGGGTCCAAAATATATATATATATATATATATTTAGTTATAATATATTTCATTTTTGTAGTTGGGACCCCCTTCTTCTTAATCAATAACCCTAACTAACCTCACCCAAATAACAACTATCTAACCCAAAAACTTAACAAAAACAATAAAAACATTCACAATGGTGGTTGTATTTTAGCAACAAAAAAAAAAAAAAAAAAAAACTATTTTACCACCTAAGAACCAAAAAATCATGTGTTATTGGAGAAGCTAAAACTAAATTTTTTGTAACTATAGTTAATTGGTATAAATACCAGTTGACTGTAGCAAGTTATTAACAATAAAATACAATATTTTTTTTCAGATTATATCTCTTCCTTTAATTAAAAAACTCAAATTCTCTCTTCATTTATTATTTTAATGAGTTGTTCATATTATTTCAAATGAAGTGATAAAAAAAAAATAGAACATTTGATATTGGATGTATTGTAAAGCAAGGTGGTAAAATAGATAAAGTAGCTTTTTAAAGTGCTAAAAGCTAAAATTTTTAGCTTCACTATTGTGAATGCTCTAACTTCAAAAAAAAAAAAAAAAAAAAAAAAAAAGTCCTAGTCAGCCTAGTATTAAAAAAAACATTATTTTGTTTTTGTTTTTGTCTTTGTTAGTAAATGATTGCATCTTCATGTATTTAGAAACAACAATTTTGAGTATTTATAAATTCTTAATACTTTATGGATACCTATTTGGAGTTATACTCTGGCCCCCGCTAGCTTAAAATCCTAGAACTGTCCCTGTTGATAAGTTATAATTAGTTTGTGAATGAGTAAATGCATAATTCATTATTGTATACATTAATATTAATATACATTATTTTAAGAAATAATAGAAATAAAATGATGACATGACTGCTAATATGGCTCAATAAAAGTGTGGTGACAATAAATGATATGTTTCAGCATTTAGATACTTCTAGTCTCAAACTCAAGCAATGCATGAGAATAGATAATTATTTTGTAAATGTGGTATAATGTATAAATTTTTTTTTTCTAAATTTTGTGGAAGATAATTTGGGGAAGAGTGGGGGGGTTGGTCTTCCAAGTTGGGTAGGGGTGTCCACGGGTGTGGCTTATGGAGAAGTATCCGGAAAGGTTGGGAGGTGTTTAGAAATTTCATTCAGTTTGAGGTAGGGGTGGGGGATAGAGTGAAATTTTGGACAGATCAGTGGTGTGGGGAATCACCACTCTATATTTCCTTCCCGGCTGTGTATGGGATTGCTTTTTATAGAGAGGCATCTGTGGCCTCTTCTCTCGAAAGGCTAGGGTCTGCGGATAGAAGAAGCTGGAATGTTCGCTTACTCAGGGACCCAAATGATTGGGAGTCAGGTGAGGTGGAGGCTTTCTTTCGAACCTTGGGCTCTAATTTACCTAAATCAGAGCACGGAGATTGTATGAGGTGGAAGTTGTCGAAGAAGGGGGATTTTAACATCCGCTCTTTCTATGATAAGCTTCGAAGTCCCTCGCCTATTATCTTTCCTTGGAAAGGTATTTGGAAGGTTAAGGCCCCCCCGCGCGTCTCTTTCTTTGTTTGGACTGCAGTTTGGGAGAAGATCCGTACAGGGGACAATTTGCGGGGTAGAGGCTTTGATTTTGTTGACTGGTGCATTATGTGTCGATGTAGCGGGGAGACGGTGAATCATCTGCTACTCCATTGTGTCAAAGCTCATCAGTTATGGAGCTTGGTTTTCAGATCTTTTGGGATCACTTGGGTTATGCCAAGATCAGTTGCAGATACGCTTTTTGGTTGGTGGAATTGGTTGGGAAAGCACTCCTCTAGCATTTGGAATTTAGCTCCTCTTTGTCTAATGTGGTGTATCTGGAGGGAGAGAAATTGGCGAACTTTTGAAGACAAGGATAAAACCGATGACCAGTTGCTAGCTTTCTTTAGTGGCTCTCTATTTGATTGGTCTAGGGCTTGGGGACTCACCTCTAGTGACTCTCTCCCTTTGTTCCTCAGTTCTCTTCTTTGTTCTTAGTTTTTTGTTGGCTGTTGTTTGTTTTGTTGTTTTTTCTGTTTGTTTCCTCCCCTGTATCCTTTGCCTACCTTATGTTGTTTTCATGAGGTAGTTTCTTGAATATACTTCTTTCTTACTTATCAAAAAAAAAAAAATTTGATCTCCCTAAAAAATTTTTAAAAAAAATTCTAAAATTATTTTTTCACCTATTCATCTCTACAAATATATCATTTTACTAAATGGTGTGTTTGATTGATATTATTCCTTTTTGAAGTGGTCCATATTTTGTGGGTTTCAGTTAGCTCAAATGGTAAAGTCTCTGATGGTTGTATAAGAAATCTGGAGTTCAATCTCCGCCTACACCAAAAACTAATTGGTGTCTTGGTCTTATAATAAAGAGCAATTATCAGGAGCGGACGCCATAGGTTGAAACTCTTTAAGGGGAGATGGTATTTTTCGTTAAGGATTTTTGAGCGGAGTAGATACTTTATGAAGTCGGTATTCATAGGTAAGAATGCGGCGCAACGGCTGATGAAGAGTACAGAACAGATTGTTGTTGGGAGTAGTTCGAAGTATTTTTATACTTTCAGAGAAGGTGATTTAGCCTACGCTCTCCAACGGAGCTCTAACTCTTTTGGCTTGTTCCTTCTTTTGACTGAACTTAAAGTTGGCGGGGCTAGGAGGTCCATTCTTATTCCAGAAGGCCAAGCAAAGAATGGATGGAGGGTTTTTGGGTTAGGATTGAGGAAGATGTTGGAACCCAAAAACTATGTGCATGATGGTTCTGGTCCCTTGAGATTTGTAGCTCAGCCTCTTAGGGATAACTCACAGGTCCTACCATTTAAAACTTTTGCCGATACGGTGTGTGGGCATCAGGTGCAGGTTTGGGGTAGAAATCAGCAAAAGTTGTTAAACACCCATGATAAAGGGAAACGGCAATTAGGGGATAACAGGGGAGAGCAGCAGAACTCAGTAAGTGTACAGAGGAGGTTGAGTGCAACACCGGTGAGCACACCAAGTCCGACGACTCTTGGAGGAAGAGTTGTGGGTTCCCGGAGCATTAAAGGGAAATTTGATTTGGGAGAAACAAATCCGGTAGGAAATAATAGGAGATTTCCGTTGATATTCAAATCAAATTTGAATGTACCTGTTTTTGGTAAAGAACGTGAATTGAGGAATTCCTACTGGAATGGAGAAGCCTTGACCATAGAGGTGAATGGGGAAGGATATAGGCGTGTAGCATGGACTCCTAATAAAAGTGGACTGAGGAGTACTAAACGAGTCCAAATCTTCTGTCTCATCAATTATGCTCCACTTTATGCTCCACTAATAATATTTGGACAGCTAGTCTCTCTCATTTAATGAGATAACTCTAACTTTAATAAGAGAGGCTAGTTGTCTTATTTAATGAGATATTTTATTTAATGAGATAGACTAGCTGTCCAAATATTATTGGTGGAGCATGAAGTGGAGCATAATTGATGAGACAAAAGATTTGGACTTGTACTAAACGGGTAATAAGGAGTCAGAGGGAGCACGTGGTGAGTCCCTCTAGTGGGTCACGGGTTCATATAAACTCTGTGGTGGGCTCAGAACATTTTAGGCATGGTGCAGGGATTCCTAATAAAGGTGGACAGAGGTGCTCTGTTTGGGTTTCAAGGAAACAGAGGGTGCATGTGAGGGACATTTCTAGTGGGTCACGGGGTCAAATGAGTCCCTCATTGACCCAAACTGGTGTGGGCTCTTTTAAGCCTAACGAAGCTATCTTCTCGGGCCCAAGTATTTTTGAAATGGGTGAGTCCTCTTTGATGACAAGCCCAACACCCCTGGCCCACTCAGTGAAACCTAAGATAGCTCTTTCAGACCAGACCGAGCCTTTGAGTTTCAATATCAAAGGGACTGAGCGACAGGGAGAGCCTCCGATGCTCGGGTGTCGCACCTATTCTGTTGGCATCAGCTCTAATAGCCTCACGGTGGCTGGGTTAGGGGCTGGTTTCAATTCCGAGGGTGTCGCGGTGAAGCCGATGGAGGATAATCAGAGCTGTCTTGATGGGAATAGCTCCGACAGCACCGCGGTGGATGGGTTGGAGGTTGGGACCAGCTCCGATAGTCTTGTGGTGGTTCCGACGGTGACCGATTGTTTTTTTTTTCCTGCTGGGTTTAACTCTAACGGTCACGAGTCAGTTGGGTTCAACCCCGATGCTTTCACGTTGGCTCCGGGCAAGACCGATAAGGTAAATTCGCAACTTTCGAAGGGTATTTTCTTGGCAAATATCCCTTAAAAGACTCTCGGTTGCGGGTTTTATGGATTCTGGTGTCAACAGTGAGGATAAACTTGGAAGTGAGTGTAGTGTGCTCGTGTTTCGAGGGGTGGATAACAAGGGTAACAGGTCGAGTGAAATGGATGAGATTGGCCAGCCCAATTTAGCATTGACGGAATCGAAGTCAGATTATGGCCCATCTGTTTTGGGAGTCTCGACGGGGGAGGAAGTGGCTTTCCCAGAAGTGGTCTCGGGTGAGGAGGAGAGCTTGGCTGATTGTAATCCGTTGGTTACTATTATCCCTCCGGGGCGGGCCTTGTCGAAGGAAGCGCATAACGATCCTGAGGTATTAGATTTTGGTGGTACATTGGATGTCTCTAATTGGGTGAAAAACAGAATCCCGGGTTTTAGTAAAGTGATTGAGCATTCTGTGAAACGTCATAAATAGTTGTGTATTGCCTATCTTCAAAGACTAGAAAAGGAGATGGAGGTTATTAACCAGCAACGGAAGAAAGCAGCCGCTAACCAGAAAGTAGCATCATCCACGGGTAAAGGGAAGAGAGAGTTGAGGAATTTAATTTCAACAGTGAACTATGATGGGAGATAGATAGGCAGCTGGTTTGCAGTATTTGGGGCTGTTTGTATGTGGATTGGGTGGCTTTAGATACTGATCAGATGGCTGGTGGGGTCTTGATTATATGGGATAGGAGGGTTTTAGAAAAATTGGAAGTTCTGGTGGGCTTGTTTTCGGTGTCAATTCAGTGAAAAGGTGTGGAGGATGGTTTTATTTGGGCATGCTCGAGGGTGTATGGCCCGAATGATAACAACTTAAAGGGGTGATTTATGGGATGAGTAGGTGGGTATTTAGCAGTATTGGAATGTTCCATGGTGTTGTTTTGGGGATTTTAATATTGTTCGTTTTCCCAGTGAACGGAGGGATGGGTCTAGGCTTACTCCAACTATGGAAAAATTTTCTGAATTTATTGAAGATTTAAACTTGATAGATTTGCCATTGGAGGGAGAGAGTTATACATGGTCTAGTGGTACTGACCAGCCATCTATGTCTAGGATCGATAGGGCTCTAGTGTCACATGACTAGGAGCAACACTTTCCGAATGTGACCCAACAGATTCTACCATGACCAGTTTCAAATCATTTTCCAATTCTCTTGGAGGCAGGGGGTATGGCGAGGGGAAAAAATCCCTTCCAGTTTGAGAGTATGTGGCTGAAGTCGGATGGATTTGTTGATAGAGTAGACTCATGGTGGAATCGCCATTCTTTTTCGGGTACAACTAGTTATGTGTTTGCTAAAAAATTGAAAGTTTTGAAAGAAGACATTATTCAGTGGAATCGCCAAGAGTTTGGCAATGTTGGGCGCAGGAAGAAAGAATTATTGGGGGCTTTATTAACATAGCTAAAAGTGAAATGGTTCCTATAGGAGAGGTAAATAATGTTCATGCTTTAGCAGAGATATTGGGTTGTAGGGTGGGGGTCTTGCTAATGACTTATCTTGGTGTTCCGTTGGGGGCGTCCCATAAGTCCCCTTCTATATGGAACCCTATTTTGGAAAAAATCGAACGGAAGCTAACTGGGTAGAAGAAGTTGTATTTGTTGAAAGGAGGTAGGATGACACTGCTTAAAAGCACACTATCTAGCCTTCCCACATATTTTTTATTTCTATACACCATCCATACACGTGGCAAACAAAATTGAGAAGCTCCAAAGGGATTTCATGTGGGGAGACCCTAAGACTCATTTATTGGGATGGGATAAGGTGTGTATGCCTGTAGCTAATGGTGGCTTGGGTATTAGGAAATTGACTACTTTCAATAAAGCCTTGCTAAGAAAGTGGCTTTGGTGTTTTGAGATTGAGGAGAATAGGCTTTGGAGGAGGGTGATAGCTTTGAAATTTGGGGAAGAATGGGGGGGTGGACCTCTAAGTTGGGTAGGGGTGCTCATGGTTGTGGTTTGTGGAGAAGTATCCAGAAGGGCTGGGAAGCTTTCAACAAAAATGTCCAGTATAAGGTTGGAGTGGGGGATAGAGTGAAATTTTGGACAGACATGTGGTGTAGAGATCTTTCTCTCCAATTGGCTTTTTCAGTCTTGTACAATTTTGCTGCCTCCTGTAGAATCATCTTTGATATGTCAAGGAGTAGGGGATGGAAGAACCTAGGATGTTCGTTTCAATCGAGGTCCTAATGATTGGGAGGCAGATGTGGTGGTTGTTTTCTTTCGATTCTTGGCAGCCAATTTACCTTCAGGGACTGATGATGATCGATTGAGATGTAAGTTGACTAAAAACGGGGATTTTACTATCCGCTCATATTATCATAAGTTACATGACTCTTCTTCCGTTGTTTTTCCATGGAAAGGTATTTAGAAGGTTAAGGCACTCCGGCATGTCTCTTTCTTTGTTTGGATAGCATAGGATTCTCACGGATGATAACTTGCGGCTTAGAGGCTTTGATTTTGTTGACTGGTGCATTATGTGTCGTTGCTATGGTGAGACAGTGGATCATTTGTTGTTACACTGTGGAAAGGCTTATCGACTGTGGTGCTTTGTCTTTAGGATTTTTGGGATTTCATGGGTTCCCTCATATACGATGTCAGACTTTCTATTTAGTTGGTGGAATTAGTTGGGGAAGCATTCATCTTACATTTGGAACTTAGTTCCGTTGTGTTTGATGTGGTGTATTTGGCAGGAACGCAATCGGCAGACATTTGAGGATTTGAATAGATCTGAGGACCAAATGCTTGCTTTCTTTTCTGGTTCCCTGTTTGATTGGGCTAGGGCTTGGGGACTCACATCTCTTCCTCTATTCCTTAGCTCTCTTTCTTTATAATTAATGTCTTTTTATGTTTTTTGCTTTTCCATCTTTTTTGTACTTTTGATATGCTGGTGCTAATTTGCATCTAGCAGTTTTTGAATATATTTTTCTTACCTATCAAAAAAAAATTTATTCAAATGTATTATTCTCTTAAAGGAAATTATCATGATAATCAGAACTCATCACAAAATTACGCTTGATATTACTCAAATAATTGACAGACACATTTCGATACATAGCCAATATTTTATTTTAATATAAATTCAAATTCTGACTTCCAAAATAACTAAGTATTATGTCAAAAAAAAAAAAAAAAAAGAAGCAAAAGTTATAAGAAGGAGAAAGGAGGTTTGTGATGCAGAACTCAAAAAACACACCACCAAAACCATTTCTTTTTAATCCAAAATAGTGTTATTAAAAAAAAAAAAAAAAAAAAAAACATAATGATTCATATACCTAAATTAAAGTTGCAAGAAAGAATATGAGAGAGAGAAAGATAAAAAATAATCTCCTTTTTGGGGGAGAGAATGTAAAAGGGAATAGAAAATTTATAGAAAATAAGATAAGAAGAAGAATAGTCAAAATAATTGATATAGTCATGACTCATAAACACCAAATTACCCAAGTCATGCTATGTAATAGAATAACATTGTATTCTTACATACTATCAAAACTAAATTGCATCAACTCATAATAGAGTTCTAAATAACACAAAAGTTCACCAACCTAAAGTATATATACAAAAAAAAAAATTTTAAAAATCCACCAAAAAAAAAAAAAATTAGAGAGAGAGAGAGAGAAAGTAAGTGTGTGGGAAAATATGTATAGAATAGGAGAAAGTAGCAAATTTATAGTAAGGGATGGGGATAAGAAGAGACAAAATAAATGGAAAAGGAAGGGATGGAGGAAGAGCAACATTAAAGTTGAGAGTAGTGGCGAGATGAAATTGTAGAAGGGATGGGAAAAAGTTGGAGGAAATGTAATAGTAAAGCACATAATCAGTAAGAAGAAGTATCCATATAGAAAAATTGTTGGAAGTAGGTGAATGATGCGGCCACTAATATGGCTCAACAAAAGTGTAGTAATAAATATATATATATATATATATAGAGAGAGAGAGAGAGAGAGAGAGAGAGAGAGAGATTGGGTGTTTATAGTTCCTATGCATAATAGATTCTATGAGTCCAGCTCTAAATCCTTATGTTCTCCCATTTTAATTGATTGGCTTTTCTAGGTAGTGGGTGGTAGTGGCTGGATTTGTTCAGGTTTGATCAGTTTGGGTTTGATGCTGGATTTGGTTTGGCTGATTTGGGTTGATGCAAGAATGGAGAAATGAGAAGAAGATAAATGGTTTGATTTGGGTTTTGAGAAGAAGAAAAAGTTGAGAGAGAGCGAGGGGGGGGGGGGGGGGGGATAATGAAATGAATGAATGAAAAATGGTTTTTTTTTAAATATTATTTTATGAGTTGGTCATATTATTTTAATGTATTAAATGTTAAAAGAGAAGATGTGATGTAGGGTGTAGAGTTAAATGCTATGGTAAAAGTAAAATAAATAAAGTAAGTTTCAATATGTTAAAATGACATTTAGCATAAAACAACTGATGCTAATGGAGACGGAGATCCTTTCCTCAAAAATAAATAAATAAATAAATAAAAATAAAGAAAGAAATACAGGTCTCTCAATTAGATAAGTTATGAGCATAAAATGGCTTCCCTTACAACATGACTCTTTTCTATCATCTTTCTTCCAACGTCAATATCATGGTGCACATGTACATCACTATAATAAACCACTGGAAGCGAAAGGGGTGGTGATCATTACAAGTTTTCATATTTCATATTATGGGATGTAAAGAACAAAAATAATCCCATAGTTTTTGGTTTTTTTTTTTTTTTTTTTTTGCACAAAAAAGAAAGAACCATAAGTTTTATTTTTATTTTTATAGAGTTTTTAGAAATTATCTCTTAAAGAAACAAAGAACCATAATTTGGGTGCATTATGATGCTACCAATACTTATGTTTACAATAAAATCCAAAGCCAAAATATTTCACAAAATAAGTTGTTAAGATAGATGATAAAGTAATATTAGTGATGTGCAGATGTGCCTAAGTAAGAATCAATAACCTATGCAGACTTATTAAAAGCAATGCTATTAACTATTCAGGGTGCTCTAAATGGCAGGGACTAGTATTTGTAAGGTCCAGAAATCAAAATGAATAAACAATCACTAAGTTCAAAGAAAAGCGACTTGCATGTATATAATCACAATTAGATAAACAAAGGATAAAGCAAAATCTAAACAATATGATAATAAAATTATTTTGGAACATGGTATATAATAAGTGCTGGGTAAGAAGCATTGACGAAAAATATATTAAGTAAGTAAAAAAAAAAAAAAAAAATTCAGTTACACAAGGAAGACTAAGAATAGAAGCACTCACAAGAACTTGTATTACTTCATCAAATCCTAAGGGATTATAAACCAAAACAACAACCTGCAGAGAAGATGAGAGTGTACAGGACGTTAGATCAAGTTCTAATTAATATTTAATGCATGGGAAAGACAGTTCAAATTAAAATAAAATAATACTCTTTTTTGGTGAAAATATAGAAAATAAAATGATACTCTTACCAAGCCCCATCCAACAACACATTTTGTGATGCAGAACAGTTACTTATAAATGCTTTTTTTTTTACTACAAAGTCATCGATTCGCTCTTGAACATTATAGTGAAACAGAACAGGAGAACATAATATAATATCATCCTTCAATAATAAAAAATAAAAAAATAGCATGCGAATAGGACTTCAAGTAGACTCCCAAGACAAAAGTTCTTACTTCACCAAATCCTCAGACCTCAGTGGTAACTGGTATAGTTTGCACCCAGTGTTATGTTTACGCACTTTGAGCAAAGCTCCACCATTATTAAGACCAATATGCCAATTTCATGAATTAACCAACCTGATCCCAAATAGATTTGTAAACCCTGGCCTTATAATTTAGAAGCCACTACCCTAAAGATCCATCTAATCCAAACCTATGACCCACCCTCAAATAACTCACCCTACCATTCATGATTGACCAAGACCCACTGCCAATTGAATGACTCAACCAAATTGTAAACCCCCAATCACAAAAAACACTTCACACCATGCTGAACCTAAAATATATTAAACTCAACATCAATCTCCTCTATATATATATATATATATATCCCCTCATCAATGACAACCTTAAGTTTTCCTACCCAACTTTAATTCACACACAACCAAAACCTACCCACATCATTCATAAACCATTTACTGAACCCAGATTCTGAAACCAAAATTTTCCACCCCAAATTAACTTGAACATTCATTAACAAAACAGAGATGGGCTCAGGCCCTCAGCCTGATGTACCTTTCTTTTTGGTGGAAAAACTTCAGAATTATTCAGCAAAAACAGATGTATAGGACAGCAAGTACAAAGGTGCGTTTGTTTCACAACAAATTTTTTGACATGAATGAGATGGACAGACTAATTAAACACCTCAATATCAGATTCTGTACGGTTTCCTTTCATATATGCTAGCTATATTGACAGCAAGCAACAATAAAAATGGAGACTTCAATGAACATCAAATATCCCTTCCCAACAAAAATTAAAATACATAAAAATAACTTGTTGATAAAGAATCTTCTATGAACTACAGACATCAGTAGAAGATAAAATCAGTGAAAACTAGTTAGCAGCAAGAGTTTATTACAATATTCTTACAGTCTACAAGCTATGAATTACCTGCATCGGTTTTGAACCAGTGTCATGGAGTCCCTAGCTTGACACTCTTCCTTCAAGCATATCTTGGGTTCAGTTATTTGCCCTGACAAAACTCACTAGCCAACAAAAACAATTACTATGACACAAATTAAACCAATAATCATCACAACACCCTAAATGAGATTACCTTTATTTATAACAACAGGATCTGAGTAGTAACCACACACAAAACATCTAAATATTGCTTCTCTAATCTCGGGAATTATCGAGCTACTTCGAATAATCATACTCTTTAGAGATACCATCCTCTCAACATCTAATCAAAACACAACCCAAATCAGTACAAATATCCCAAAAGTCAAATATGGGTGTAAAAAATTGTATAAGAAGCAAAAGGAGAAACTAACCAGATGGGTTAAGATTTCTCACTGAAGTGGAGCTCTTGAGATTGAAAATCCGAGTTTGTCCCACCATGTTCATCAAAACAATGTCGAAAATCTCCAGCACTTCAAGTGGGTACCTAACCATCTTGGTGTACAAGTCAGGATCATAATCGTCGGTGGACGTGGGAGTGGAAACCATATATTGTAAAACTCAACTAAAACCCTCATCTCTCCTACTTCACAGACCTGGTGTGTAATAATTAAATTTCTGCCACTCTCCATAGGACACGTGGAAATGCCGCCGCTATTAGGAAAGAAAATTAATTAAACCCAATTCGAAAAAAGACAAAAACAAATTGAAATTACATAGATTAAACTTTCCACTACTGTTCTGACCGTTGGAGGGTTATTATATCTAATGACCCTTTTACCCCACATCTCCGACCTCTCTCTCTTTTCATATATAAATATAACATTCCTTAACACAATGCGAAAATTTCACTATGGTTTAAAGTTTGAACGTCTCCCTAAATGTTTTTATTGTTGTTGTTATTGCAGGATAATTATGTCATCTGTTGCATTTCAAAGAAGGAGAATATCTAGAAGACCAACATCTAAGACCTCATTGGGGAAGAGATGGAGCATCTCCAATCGATCCATATTAACTTTTTTTTTAATAGAAAGTAAAAAACACTAATTTCACAGAATTTCATTTTTATTCTTTCTTAAATAGTGATATATCATTTTTTTGGGTCATTTTCTGAATGAGTTACAGCATTTTTTAATGATTTTTTCAAATTTATTAGATTAATCATGTTAATATTTTATTCTAATGTATTTGTTCCTAATTTGACATTTGCTTTATCTTGAGCATGTATATGACGTTACTAATCAACACTAATTTCACAGTAATTCATTTTTATTATTTCTTAATTAGTACTATTTTATTTTTTTTATCATTTTCTGAATGTGAGTTTCGTACATAATTTTTTTAATGGTTTTTTCAAATTTATTAGATTAATTATGTTAATATCTTATTATTCTGATGTATTAGTCCTTAAATTTGACCTCTGCTTTATCTTAGACCATGCCATGCCATGCCATGCCATTTCGAAACAAAAATAAAAGAGAGGAGGAAAGAATGAAAGAGATATATATGTAATACAAGATAAACGACTTAACTATACCTTAGGATGTTTACGAATCTTATTTAAACTCTAGAGTGATACCGGTAAGCTTGTTCAAAAGTTATATTAGCTAGACTTAAGTGTATTAGACTTTTAGTTGCAAAATCATCCAATTTTCCTTATTTCCTTTTGCTTTTTTTTTAATAAAAAAAAATAATTTCCTGTTGGTATTAGCGGATAGGTAAGAAAATAAAATAAAATAAATTAGTAGACGGTTTTTCACACACTAGATTACGTCCTGAAACCAAGATGCTGGTACATGCAAACACTAAAAATGCATGCAAGTCAATAATTGGTTGTCTTAGTTGGACTTTGAACTCAGTACGTCCTTTACAAAGAAATATTATTCAGCAATAATCAACTGTCTAATCCGGGACCTATAAGTATTCCCAGATCACATCATATATTGAAAGAAAGTAAAAATCAAATTACAACAACAAATAAAGAAGAAAAATCAAAAGTTAAAAGTAGCTTAAATCAATTAGGTCCAACAAGTAATAGGCCTCCATCATCCTAACCCAAAGACAACGGATGGGCTATCCTTCTCTGTTTAGGTCCAAAAACAGCGTTTTTAGGACCTAATGTGTTTATTTACAAGTACTTGTGGTCAAAGGCTTGTAAATAATCACATTGTTTAGCCAGTATAGACCATTAGCAAGAGTAAGACCGTTTTATGTTAAAGCTTAGAAAATTCAATTAGATTTTCAATTTTGTGTCACGTGCTTCATCTAATTTTTAATTTTGTGTAAAGTGAATTATTGAGTATAAAAATTGAAGAGTCCAAATCCAATTAGATTCTAAGTTAGATTTCAATTCGAGTCCAATTTTGATCCACGTGTCTATCTAATTTTTTAATTTTTATGACAAGTAAATTATTGGATGTAAAAACCAAAGAGTTTAAATCCAATTAAATTCTAAATCATAAGCCCTTAAGCTATCATTTTGAAGGGAATTTTATTATCTTTATGATGGACAAAAATTTATTTAAATTGGAACATTAGATCAAAAATTCAAACTTAGCAAAAAAATGGCAGGCTTGGGATTTTGAACTCTTGGATCATTAGAATGATTAATCCAAGGCCCGTGGAAATTAAAAAAAAAAAAAAAAAAAAGCTTTTTCCATTTAATTCCTCATTTTCTTACGTTTTAAAAGCGTGGTTTTCATTTTTTTAGGACTTAAACCAATATTTTGGCATACTTACTGAGATCTGACAAAAAATGGTATCAATAAATAAAAGGTTCCGAAAACAAAACAAAATTCTCGTTAAGATTGGCCCCACACCTCGCAAGGGCATTAGCACATTTGTTCACTTACCTATAATGGTATTGATTTTGTACTAAAGGGATTCACTTCAGACCTTCCTTGCAGTGCTAAAATTGAATCATTTGCACTGGAAGGCTCATTTGCTTTGCTGAGCAGATCAAAAACCAGCTTTGCATCTAGCTCAATTTCTACAGCAAGAAGATTTAAGGAGATGCAGAGGTTAATCCCATCTCTTAAAGCTCAAAGCTCAACTGTTAATGACATACTGAAATTGTTGTCTATATATGGTATCTATACTATAGATGGCCTTAAACTCCCTATTATATTTAGCATGGTTAGTTATTGAAAATTATTAATATATTAAAGGAAACTTACACTCCCACTCAATGTACTGATCCCATCTCCATCATTCATTGAATTTTGGCAAAAATTGGCTTCCCTTAAAACATGCCTCTTTTTCATCATATTTCCCTCTTCCCAATGTAAAAAGGGTAAAATTAATTACATTCAATGTGTTTTAAAACTGAAAACATGAGTTAACTCTCGTTTTCATGTATGATTACACAACCACCGCTCATGTCAAAATATTAGAGCACACATATGCGTTATTGTGTAAAAATATTTCATAACTGCGAGGTGAAAAGTTGTTATTAGTAGAAGATAAAGTAATATTAGTGAGGAACACTCTTGCCTAGTTGCCATAACTTTTTCATCAATGTGGTTTCTCATGCCACCCTATTATTGTTATAATAAAAGTTGATGTTTTTAGCTAACAATGTTGGATCTAAAGGCTTCAACCCTTGGCTCATATTATTAGCTATTCAAATCAATACATAACATGTTGCAGCATATAGTACAAAGTATGATTCCACTGCTTGTTGGATAGAAAAGCTTTGTATGTTTTCAACATAATTTTAACTTGCTAACTTGAGCATTGAATCTTAAGAGATGATATCCTAAGTGGCCATTGTCCACTAAATTATAGACCAAACAATTTGTGCTAACAGAGTAATTGACAATAGGTAAAGATGAACACTTGTTTCGTTGGTAGGATATTCCAAGCTATCTCTAGATAAAGCCCTTAAGTCACATATAAATAAACTATCAATTATTTAAATGTGAGAATAGCACTTTTTAATTTAAGCATAAGTGGTTTTCAGGAACTTTTGCTTGAAATAAAATATAGAGACTATGATGTAAATAATAATAATGGTTAATTATATTTTGGCTCTTTTAGTTTTGGGGTTATTACCCATCTGGTCTTTAATTAAAGTTTCATTTTCTAATACTTTAGCACCTAAAGTTGTCTTTATTAGTAATGTTGACCTTCCAAATAAGTCTAACTGTGATCCCTTAAATATTACATGCAAGCTTAAAAACAACATTAAGTTCCTAAAAACTTCTATCTCAAAAAAATAATAATAACAATAAATGTTCCTTAAAACTTCATCCATATTAGCAAGATAGCAACTTTGAATTATTTATTATTATTATTTTTTTTTTATTAAAAACATATTCAGTCCAATGGGTTAAAATGAACCCCTTGAGTTGGTAATATATATATATATTATATGAGGTATAAAGCACATTTTTTCACTCTTTGCTTTGTGTATGCTGGTTTGAAATACACTTCTTTCACTATCTTCTTTGTATTTGTTTGGAATCTTTCTCTTGGTATGAGCTAGGTTTGAAACTCCGCTTTTTGGTCTACCTCCTGAGTAATGCTTAGGACACAAAAAAGTGCAAAACTTTTTGCCACAACTTGCTATGTGGCGAGTTGTGATTAGTGTGAGTGTGATGGTATGCCATGTGGGGACACACTTGCACCAATCACAACTCGCCATGTGGCGAGTTGTGGCACAAAATTGTGCACTTTTTTGTGTCCTAAGCATTACTCCTACCTCCTTGCCAAACCTTTTCCTGATCGGTCATTCATTACACTCTCATTTCCTAACTTTGACTCCAGTGTGTGGTTAAATCATCTCACGAGGAAAGACAATCTAGCCATATCGAGAGAACTGGAAGCTCTCGATTAAACAACCTAAGGTAGGTCCTTTCTCGGCTTAGGTGTGAAGATACTTGTGACATTGGTAGAGTGGGTCTCTTGAGAAGAAGAGACATCGGACCTTGATCTTTTGCTAAGGTAGAATTGGTTTTTTTTTTATAATTTTTTTTAATTATTTTTATTTATTTATTTTTAAACCTAGCTGAAATAAGTTTGAATATGATCCTTTTAACATCTTGACCTTCTTAAACACACACATACAAATAAGCCCAGCAACAATGCAACAATATGAATCATTCATGATTCTCATCTCAAACAATCTTGTACACAACCAAACAAATGTGATGAAGCTTTTAAAAGTCAAAATGATACAAATTTTTCTAAAAATATCAAGATTCTATGTGTTTGGTACACATCAATTTTTAAAATAAGAAACCATTCGACTAAAAAAGAATGACTGGAACTAGGAAATTAACTGTTGTAGGATTATTCCTGACTATAGTGAGTACACATGCCTGATAAGGTAAGCATAAAATAGGCATCTTAAGTAGACCAATCAGATCAATAAAATATACATATGAAAACCTACTGTCCAATAATGAAAACTAGATTGACCTCCCATCCAAGGTGAAGGAAATTTTGGGCCTAATACTGACTCTAACACCAACTATCACAATTAACTACATTAAAAAAAAAAAAAAAATCAACTAACAAAATAAATTCTTGAGTAATTGAAAAGTCTATATTAATAATCTAACTATGGATGTGCCTCTTAATTTAGAGAGAGAGAGAGAGAGAGAGAGAGAGAGAGAGAGAGGGAGGGACAAGAGAATGACAAAAGGCATCAAATGATAAAGAAACTAGATGGAAACAACAGAGGAGAAAACAATCTCAATGTAATTCTTTGATGGAGGCGTATTTCTTCAAAGTTCAATCAAAATGTCCTTTTTTCTTTGATGGTGGAAAGAAATTGAATTTGGAGTCATCATTTTACACAGTCATGTTCCATTGAAGTTAAACCAAAATGAAATCCATATTTACAAAGATTAAGACAAAACGCATATCTGGCCTGCCCAAGGCTAAGTCGGATCCATTTGTTGTATCCTTTGGAATCCTCACTTGTTTTTCTCCTCAAGCAAGTGGAAGGAAATCTCTAGGCAGGCGGGCACTAAGGTCTAAGGGCCTCAGTCTATGATAATTACTAGTGCTAAATCTATTCCACCATAGCATAGCCTAGTACACATTTATAAAAATAATTTTAACTGGCATTTATTGAACATTCATTTATGCATAAATATAAAAGACATTCATACAAAGTAGTATAGTCCCACAAGCTAACATAGATTTGTCTAAAATTATCAACAACAAAAAAATGGAATTGTCTAAATTGATTAAGTAAATTATTGAGTATTATTGGTAGGGTCAATATTCACATGCAAAATTAACTTTATACACGCTTAACCAATCATTGATATGAAATTTTTTTTTTTATGAATCAATCAATTTTATTAAATACAAACCAGAGTACACAGAGCCCTAAAGGGAACTACACTAGATGGAGGAATCCTTTGTAAGCACAGAAAATACAAGCATAACAGTGTCACCTCAACACAGGCTAACAAACTAAGTCAGCCTATCCTTTAAAAACAAAATAATAAACCTACATAGCAAATAGAAATACAACCAAGGGATGATCCATGTGAACAAACCAACAGTTGTGACTACATCAAGACACCAGAATGCACCATTTTGCAAAAGACTATAAACAATAGCCATCATCATAGCCATATTATGTCTTCTTAAATAGCACACAAGGATTCAAGCCCCATTTGTTGCATAATATCCTGTTTAAATTGAGTCATTGGCTTTGCAGTTACAAGAATACATGTTGTTCATGCAGGATATAAAATCATTACTATTTTACTCATAAACATTTTTACCTTCTTTTGTACTAGGTATTCCAATAACTAGTTCATTTGATATTTATTTTATTTTTTAAAAAGGTGAATTTTCAAGTTAATACAATTAAGTAACCACACCTTTTTTTTTCAAAGTTTTGTATTGATCAATAATTCAACAACAAATTACTATAATCAAACTCAAAACAATAATTCAACAACAACAACAACAACAAGCCTCAGTCCCAAACATTTGGGGTCGGCTATGGATCCTCAACAAATTAGTCAGGATCAGACGCATATATTCTTTTCCTCCAATAATTGAACTCAACATAGTAATTAAATCAACCATGATCTAACAGAGCTTCAAACAAACTATTTGGGATACTGGAAGTAATACAATTAATTTACTTTGAGAGATATGCAAGTAGGCAAGAGATAAAAAAAGGATGTCCATGGCATCTAAATTACACTCAAAGAAATTGAATAAGTAGGTAATTCATAAGATATCCAAGATACATAACTATAATCTTCAAAGGGACAGGGAAAAAAAAAGTTCAGGTATAGAGATTCATTCTAAAGTCTCAAAAATAAGAACATCACATACCCTAGAAACAGTTATCTTCTTCCACCATGTTTGTACGTGGGCATTCTTCTTCAATCTTCTAAGCATGATATGCTGCTTTAATTTGACCTTCCTCACAAGCCACTTTGGTTTTCCAATTTCAAACATAAGATATCCCATAAAAATTCCAAATATTGTTCCACATGCATAACCTGTGAAAACAGCTTGCCAATTAAACCCATTTTCATGCTCTAAATTTTCATCTTGTTGTAATGTCGGTGGTGGTGGTTGCTTTACCTCCTAGTTGTCGCATGTTCTTGACAAGGGAAACCCACACAATCCCAAGTTTTCAGTATACGAATCATTGTTGAATGTATTGAATTGATTTCCTAAAGGTATGTGTCCTATTAGTTGGTTATGTGATAGCTTTAAGACTTCAAGCGACGTTAGATCTGCCAATTGTCTAGGAATCCCCCCACCGAGCTTGTTGAAAGAGAGGTCTAACCATTCAAGATTGGTCAAATTTCCAAATGATGATGGAATATAACCTATAAGGTTATTGTACGAAAATTTGAGTCCCTTGAGTGATTTAAGCCTTCTAATTATCTTTGGCATCTCTCCTCTAAAACTATTGTTTGAAAAATCAATGCTTGTTAAGATGGTTAAGTCTCTCTCCATCTCATATACTACCCTTTAATCATGACATTCAATAAATCACGATAATAATATTATCCCATATATTTCAATGCAACCTCACGTTCATTCACATTCATCATTGCTTTCAAATATTTTAAATATTTTATTTGCAAAGGACCATTAAACTGATTGTTAGAGATGTCTATGATTCTCAAATTTAGTAAAGGAAATTTGGTTTTAGTATTGCTTATAAGACCTTGAAATCTATTTGATCTTATGAAAAGAACTTGCAATTTCTAAAGACTTCCCAACCAATATGGGAAGGCTCCTTTTATCTTATTGTTTCCTAGATCTAGAACTTCCAAGTCCCTACAATTTGCCAAAGATAATGGCAATGGCCCTTCCAATTGATTGTCATTAAGGTTAATATTCCTAAAATTATTTCTAATGGCAAATGTTGCAGGGATGGTACCATGAAGACTATTCATTTGCAAATCCAACACCGAGATGGCAGTAGAGTTTACTAAACATTAAAAATGACTAATCTTTCTTTCAAATTTAAAAAATATTTTCTTTTGGAAATATAATTATATGAGTAAGATATTTCCTAAAATATATCTTAAGTTTTATTCTAATGTTACAATTTATATAATTTGATTTAAACATTCCATTATCTTCAATGTTCCATTCTTGTGTTGTCACCAAACAAATGAATAGTAATAAGTATTACATTACAACATCTTGTATTCCTTGTAATACCTATTCCTATTCCTACGTAATCACCATCACAATCTACCAAACGTGCCCTTAGGAATCATGCCACTTAAGTTGTTATGAGACAAGTCTAGAACTTGAAGGTTAGTTACATTGCAAATTAAAGAAGGGATTTCTCCTATTAAATTGTTATTGGAGAAAAACATATAGTGCACACTAGAAAAATTTAGAGTGGGAAATGGTCCTTGAAGCATGTTGTCACGAAGATCAACATAATATAATGAATTCATCCCCACATCTGCCAACCATCTTGGAACTCGACCATAAATTTGGTTATTGGAAAGGTCTAAGTATTGTAAATTTGTTGTTAGTCTTAAGGAAATTGGGAATTCACTGATATTGGAGTAAGACAAGTTCAAATTTTGAAGATTGGGCAGGGCATAGGTGGTATTATTATTGATGCTAACTAAGTTATTTGAAAAATTAAGATACTTGATATTCTCAAGCTTTAAAAACATTTCTGACCCCGACATAATACTCAAGTTATTTGATGAGAGGGATAGACTAGTAAGGTTCACAAGTCTAGATATTAACCTAGGTATAGAGCCCTGTAGCTTATTATAGCTCAAATCAACGTTTTGTAATGAATTGGAATTGAATTCACCAATCTTACCAATGAAATTTGAATTTAAAAAGAGAGAAATTAGATTCAAACCACATACATGATTAGGAAGGGGACCAATAAGTCGATTGCTGTCAAGGAATAAGCTTGAGAGATTCGGCAAGTTGAATAGTGATGGTGGCAACAAACCTGTTAAAAATATTCACCAATAATAAAAAAATTTTTAGTTTGATGCATCAGCCAAAAAGACTTAAAATTTAAAAGTGGTAATAGAATCTCATCACTAAACTATTATATGATAGATCCAGATATGTAAATTTTGTAAGGTTCCCAAGCCATGCTCGAATTGACCCTGTAAAATTGCAATGAGGGAGAGCCAAATGCTTCAAGGACTTCAAATTACTGATAGAATTAAGGAATTCTCTTGTAAACATTCTCCCAGAGAGAGCTAAGAACTCTAGGGAACTACAACTCCAATTAGATATTAGAAGAGAACCTTCAAGGTTCCAATTACTTGCTAGATCAAGGGTTTGTATTCTTGGAAGGCAGAGGATGTTGTTTTCAAGTTTTCCTTGCAACTCATAGTAAGAGAGACTAAGAGTTGTCAAAGAGGACGATAGATTCATCAAAGAATTAGGTCTACTTGAGGACATATTTGTGGAATCTAGAATAAGTTCCCTTAACTGAGTTAGGTTACCAATGACACTTTTCCATACTAGAGTTTCGATTAATAGCTCATTGTAAGAAAAATCAAGTGAAACTAGTGAAGACAACTGAGAGATTTCAAACAGGAGTTGTCTAGAAAATAGGGAAAGAGGAAGATTAAGATGAGTCAAACTCTTAAAGTTTCCAAACTCAGAAGGAATTCAGGAGTTATGGAACCAATTGTCAGCAAGGTTCAACCTCCTAAGATTGGGAAGAAAAAACAGGGTACTGTTGGAAAGAATGTGGCCATAAAGCCGGTAGGAACTAAGGTCCAGGCCGACCACATGGCTTGTGTTTTTGTCACTCTCAATTGGCTTCTTATTCTAAAAATTTTGTTGCAATAAGTTTCCAGAGGTACTTTATTGTAACAAAAATTATTGTTGAATCAACTCATTGATCATTACGATACAAAGATTGCATTTTGATCTATTCCAAGAGATTGATTTAATTTCTTGTTCTGTTACAACTTACAAGTAGTTCATTTATAGTAGTTCATTTATTTTCTAACTTTTCGTTATCTCCACACTACAAGAAAATAGCCTTATTGCAATGAAATTTTGTTGTTGCAATAAGTTTAATTTTGTTGTAACAGATCTCTATTGCTACAAAAGTTTTTCGTTGCCCATTGATGCAATAAAGTCTATGGCAATAGACTATTGCAACAAAAATTCCGTTGCAATAGAGTTTTGTTGCAATAAAAGATTTTTATTATCATTAAAAATACTTTATTGCAACAAAATATATTGTTCCTATAATATTTTGAAGATATTTTTATGCTGTTAACAGGTTAAATATGATGTGTTTAGTGGGGGGAAAAAAATATATATATATATATATTTAAAAATATATAAAAAATTTATTGTAGCAAAAATTATTGTTACAGTAACTTATCACAACAAAACGTTTGTTGCAATAAGTTTCATAGGTACTTTACTGACTTATTGTGACAAAAATTTCGTTGCAATAAGTTTCCAGAAATACATTATTGCAACAAAAATTACTGTTGCAATAACCTATCGTAACAAAAATTTTGTTGCAATAAATTATAGTAACAAAATTTTGTTTTTGCATTAAAGTATTTTTAATAATAATAAAAATCTTAATGGCTCAATGTCATTAAGATTTGTTGCCAAGAATGGCTTCAATGGCATGGCAAGGTGGACCATGAATGAGTACCGACTTGACGGAGAATTTGCGAAAACGGCAAATCATGTAAGTTTTTTTTTTCTCTTGATTTTCTATATTTAAAATCCATAATGCTCTGTTTCTTGATTTTGTTTGAAATCTATTTGTATCGTTTGGTTCTCAAACTTGATTGCCACATCTGTATTTGTCTCGAAGTTAATAAATTTTGAATAGGAATTTGATTTTTGGCTCATATACTCAAATGGGTATTCCTCATTTTATTGATTTGTTACTTAGATTTTAGTCACTGAATTATGTTACTATCTTTTTTTCTTGAGGATTTGACCAGTTTTGTCAAGCGGCCATTTGAATTTAGGGTTTTAATGTCCATAGTTTTCCTTGTTATTAGTGGATTCTAGATGTTGTGGATTTTTCATTTTAGTCATAGTGATCCAATTTGTGAACTGGGACTGTTGAAAACAGTGCTTAGTTCCCATTTTATTTGGTTGCTATAATGTTGACCTAGTTTTGGTTTTTTTAATGATGCTTGCTTAATATTGTTGCATATATTGCTCAAATTAAGTAATTGGGTGAGATTTATAAATAAGCATGTGTGAGTGAGAACATTTATGAATTATTTTGCTGGATGTATATGTTAGAATGTCTAGCAAAGGATGCACCTGAGAATAATAGATGAGTGAACTTTAACATATTCTGGGAATTGGGTGTTCATATATATATATATATATATATATATATATATATATATATATAATTGATTTTATAAGTCCGACTTTAAATGCTTATGCTCATCCATTTTATTTGGTTAATTACAATTATGGTGACCCACTTTTTTTTCTTAATGATGCTTAATTGCTTAATGTTGTATATTGTCCAAAATTATTTGATTTTATTTATTACGGAATAAACAGCCATGGATTTTTTGCTGATGCATATGTTTCCTAATTTTTCTTGTTTAATAATTTAAAAAATAAAAAAAGACACAATGCAAAAATTTCAATATGGTTTAAACATCTCCCTAAATGTTTTTATCGTTGTTGTTATTACAGGATAATTATGTCATCTGTTGCATTTCAAAGAAGGAGAATATCTAGAAAACCAACATCTAAGACCTCATTGGGCAAGAGATGGAGCATCTCCAATCGATCTATATTAACATTTTTTTTTTTAATAGAAAGTAAAAAACACTAATTTCATAGTATTTCATTTTTAGTAATTTCTAAATGAGTTATAGCATTTTTTAAATGATTTTTGCAAATTTATTAGATTAATCATGTTAATATCTTATTGTGATGTATTTGTTCCTAACTTGACCTTTGCTTTATCTTGAGCATGTATATGACATTACTAATTAACACTAATTTCACAGTAATTCATTTTTATTATTTCTTAATTAGTACTATTTTATTTTTTATCATTTTCTGAATGTGAGTTTCGTTCAACATTTTTTAATGGTTTTTTCAAATTTATTAGATTAATCGTGTTAATATCTTATTATTCTGATGTATTTGTTCCTAAAATTGACCTTTTCTTTATCTTAGGCCATGCCACGCCATGCCATTTCAAAACATTAAAAAAAGAGAGGAGGAGAGGATGAAAGAGATATATATGTAATACAAGATGAACGATTTAACTGTAATACAAGATGACTCTAGGGTGATACTATTAAGCTCGTTCAAAAGTTATAACTAACTCTAAGTGTATTAAGACTATTAGTTACAAAATTATTCAATTTCCTAATTTCTTTTTGCTTTTTTTTTTAAATAAAAAAAATTAAAAGAAATTAGTAGACAGTTTTTCACACTAGATATAGTGTACATGCTACACGCAAACACTAAAAATGCATGCAAGCCAATACATGGGTATCTTAGTTGGACTTTGAACTAAGTACGTCCTTCACAAAGAAATATTATTCAGCAATAATCAACTCCCAAATCTGGGGCCTATATAAGTATTCCCATATCACATCATATATTGAAAGAAAACAAAAATGAAATTACAACAACAAATAAAGAAGTAAAATCAAATGTTAAAAGTAGATTTAGAGTCTATTTAAGAACCACTTATTTAATTTATTAGTGAAAATTTATTACTGAAAGTATAATAAAGAAAAACTATAAGAGAAAATAAAAATAAAAGAAAAAGTCCTGTGAGACCTAGAAGACCTGTATTCAGTGCTTGTATTAAAAAAAGTAAACCAAAAAGTAACTCAAGTGGGCCCACAAACATTTGCAAATGTTTTGTTCTTGAAAAAGTAGCAAGTGGGCCTACAAATAATCTAAAGTTTCACGTGGGCAACTTGAAATAAGCTGGATAAGCTACAAGCTAGTTTTTTCAACTATTTCCAAAGGCAGCCTAAATCAATCAGGGTCAACAAGTTGTGAGGAATTTTCACAATTCGCTCAAATACTAATGGGCTTGGTCTGTGATCGAATGCTATAAAAGATTTCTACCCCCTTATCTTTCACCAATTGGTCGTTGGATGGATTGGTAAGGCACACGGTCTGACAAGTGGTATTAGAGCCTGGTCATAGGTTCGAGTAGTTGGAGCCGCATTGTGAGGGAGGGATTGTGAGGGATTTTCACAATTCGCTCCAATATCAATGGGCTTGGTCTGTGATTGAATGCTATAAAAGATTTGTGCCTTCTCATCTTTCATCAATTGGTCGTTGGATGGATCGGTAAGGCACACGGTTCGACACAAGTAATAGGCCTCCATCATCCAAACCCAAAGACAACAGATGGCCTATCCTCCTTTGTTGAGGTCCAAAAACACAAGTGGTCAAAGGCTTGTAAATAAACACATTGTTTAGCTGCTATATAGTCCATTAGCATGAGTAAGACTGTTTTATGCATAAGCGAAGAAAAATTCAATTAGATTCTCAATTTTATGCCACGTGTTCCATATAATTTTTAATTTTGTGCAAAGTGAATTATTGAGTGTAAAAATCAAAGAGTCTAAATCCAATTAGATTCTAATTTGGATTTCAATTGGAGTCTAATTTCGCACCGCGTGTCTATCTATTTTTTTATTTATTTTTGTAGCAAGTGAATTATTGAATGTAAAAACCGAAGAGTTTAAATCAAATCAAATTCTAAATCATAGGCCATTGTACTATCCTTTTGAAGGGGATTTCATTATCTTTAAAATGGATAAAATTTTATTTTGATCAAATGGTTGGATAAAAAATTCAAACTCAGCAAAAAAATGGCAAGCTAAAAAATGGCAAGCTTTTGGGATTTTGAACTCTTGGATCATTAGAATAACTAGCTTGTAACCTCATGCATTTGTATGGATATATTTAAAAAATACACATTAAGATGCATAGTATAATAATCTTATATATATAATTTAAATATTATTGATAGTCATTTTTTTTTTTTTTTGATAGGCCAAGAATATATTGACCCCTTATGGTAAAATAATTGATTTCAAATCCTTCTTCTTCTTCTTCTTCTTCTTCTTTTTTTTTTTCTTTTTTTTTTTCAATTATTAAATTATTAATAAACAAAGTATAATAAGAAAAACAAAATATATAATATTTACATTATTAGTGTAATTTAATTATTTTGTCTAAAGTCAGCCGTACCTTAGTGGAATTTATGACATGTAATTTTTAATTGATTTCTTAGACCTCAAAACCTGTTTAAAACATTATTAGACCAAAGAGCATACACAGCAATAATTCAATTACACAAAAATATTTTTATCAAAAAGAAAAAACAATGAGATAGGTACAAAAATTCATATGGTCATTTATAACGGGGAAATTGAAGCAAACAAGAAATATTCATATAATTGAGAAGGTACATGCCCATCAAAAAAACAAAAAAATTTTGAGAAGGTACATGTAGATATACAGAGGAAAACGAATCTCCACTCATAAAATTGAGATAGCTAAGAGGCTGTTTGGTTAGCTTGTTTCCATAACTCAGTTTTCTGTTTCCATAACTCAATTCTCAAAAATGGTGGGACCCATAGCAAATACTTGTTTGGCTGCATAATTTTTTGTTTCCATAACTCTGTTTTCATTTCTCAATTCTCAACTTTTTGAGTTATGAGTTGTGGAAACTGAAAACAACTTTTGGTTGTTTTTAGTTTTTAATTCTCTGTTTTCAATGGCATACTTGTAAATAATATTTACAACCTGGTCCCACCGTCAGATTTTTGCTCCCTCTTTTTCTTCTTTTCTCTTTTTTTATTTTCTTTTCCTTTTGTCTTTCACGGGTCTGGACATTGCTCCTCCTCTTCTTCTTCTTCTTCTTCTTCTTTTCTTTTCTTTTCTTTACTTTTCACTTTCTGAGTTTGGGTTTTTTTTTTTTTTTTTCTTCTTTTCTTTTCTATTCTCCTTTCTTTTCTTTTTTCTTTTCTTTTCTTTTCACGTTGGTTTTTGGGTTTGGTTTCCTGGGCTTGGGTTCTTCTTCCTTTTTTTTTTTTTTTTTTTTTTTTTTTTTTTTTTTTTTTTCACTGGGTTTCCATTTTTTTCTTCTTCTTCTTCTTTCACTGGGTTTGGTCTTCAGTTCATCCTCTTTTTTTTTTTTTTTCCTTTTCCTGGATTCGGTCTCCCCGGTGTTGATCCTCTTTTTTTTTTTTTTCACTGGGTTCGGTGATCTGAGTATTTTTTTTCTTCCTTTCTTCTTTCACGAGTTCGGGTTTGTGGGTACTGGGTTTTCCTGGGTTCCTAACATCAACATCAATGGCCTGGGCAGATTTGAGTTTGCTTTTTTTTTTTTTTTTTTTTTTTTTTTTTTTCATGATTGAGAAATCTGGGTTTGTTCTAGAATATATTTATGCATGTTTAATTTTGTTCTGGATGAGAAATCTGAGATGAAAAAGGTGAAAAGGGAGAAAAATGAAAAATGAAAAAAGAACGAACTGAAGAACTGAGAAAGAAGAAAGAAAAATGGAGAAAAAAAAATCTGACCAAGTGACAAAGGTGGGGTCCATGAATAGTGTGAAAAATATTGAGTTATTGAAATAGAGTGATGGTGCCAAACAAGTGTATATTTTAGAGTGATGAGTGATGGGTGATGAGTGATGAGTGATGAGTGATGGAAATTGAGTGACGGAAATTGAGTGAGCAAAAAAAGGTGGCCAAACAGGCTCTAAACTTTCCACTACTGTTCTGACCGTTGGAGGGTTATTATATCTAATGACCATTTTACCCCACATCTCCGACCTCTCTCTCTTTTTATATATAATAAATATAACCTTCCTTAACTCAATGCAAAAATTTCACTATGGTTTAAAGTTTGAACGTCTCCCTAAATGTTTTTATTGTTGTTATTGCAGGATAATTATGTCATCTGCTGCATTTCAAAGAAGGAGAATATCTAGAAGACCAACATCTAAGACCTCATTGGGGAAGAGATGGACCATCTCCAATCGATCTATATTAACTTTTTTTTAATAGAAAGTAAAAAACACTAATTTCACAGAATTTCATTTTTATTCTTTCTTGAATAGTGATATATCATTTTTTTTGGGGTCATTTTCTGAATGAGTTACAGTATTTTTTAATGATTTTTTCAAATTTATTAGATTAATCATGTTAATATCTTATTCTAATGTATTTGTTCCTAATTTGACCTTTGCTTTATCTTGAGCATGTATATGACGTTACTAATCAACACTAATTTCACAGTAATTCATTTTTATTATTTCTCAATTAGTACTATTTTATTTTTTATCATTTTCTGAAGGTGAGTTTCGTACATCATTTTGTTAATGTTTTTTTCAAATTTATTAGATTAATCGTGTTAATATCTTATTATTCTAATGTATTAGTTCTTAAATTTGACCTTTGCTATATCTTAGACCATGCCAATATGCCATGCCATGCCATTTTGAAACATAAATAAAAGAGAGGAGGAGAGGATGAAAGAGATATATATGTAATACAAGATAAACGACTTAACTATACCTTAGGATGTTTATGAATCTTATTTAGACTCTAGAGTGATACTGGTAAGCTTGTTCAAAAGTTATATTAGCTAGACTTAAGTGTATTAGACTATTAGTTACAAAATCATCCAATTTTCTTTATTTCCTTTTGCTTTTTTTTTTAATAAAAAATAATAATTTCCTGTTGGTATTAGCAAATAGTAAGAAAATAAAATAAAATTAATTAGTAGACAGTTTTTCACATACTAGTTTTTCACATGTCCATTTAATTTTTAAATTTTTGTAGTAAGTGAATTATTAGATGTAAAAACTGAAGAGTTTAAATCAAACTAATTCTAATTCATAAGCCATTGTGCTATCCTTTTGAAGGGGATTTCATTATCTTTAAAATGGATAAAATTTTATTTTGATCAGATGAAAATTCAAACTCAGCAAAAATATGGCAAGCTTTTGGGATTTTGAACTCTTGGATCATGAGAATAATTAATTAATCCAATGTAATTCCTCATTTTCTTACGTTTGTGGTTTTCATTTTTTAGGAATTAAACCAATATTTTGTCACGCTAAAGGCCTTACAAAATTAGGTATCAATAAATAAGAGATTCCAAAAACAAAACAAAATCCTCATTAAGATTGGCCCCACACCTCACAAGGACATTAGCACATTTGTTTGCTTCCCTATAAAGGTGTTGATTTTTTACTAAAGGGATTCAATCAGACCTTCCTTGCAGTGCTAAACCTGAATCATTTGCATTGGAAGGCTCATTTGCTTTGCTGAGCAAATCAAAATCTAGTTTGGCATATAGCTGATCAATTTCTACAGCAAGAAGATTTAAGGAGATGCAGAGGTTAATCCCATCTCCAAGGGCATGTTTGGTAAATTGTAATAGACACTGTAATGTATAGATTTTCCTATGGCATAACTATTCGGTTGTTTGGTTATGTTTTTATTACAATGAATAGTTATTCCTTATGAATAACTATTATTCAAAATGAGGAATAACTATTCCTTATCAAAAGTACTGAATATCTATTCATTCACCTTAAGTAATAATTTTTTTTTAAAATTTCCTAAAAAACCATTAGTTGCCACATCTTCAAAAGGAAAGAAAATAAATTTTCCTTGTTGATAATTATTAGTTCTATTTTGAACACCCTAAAATAAGTGTATTTTAGGAAATTTGACTTAAAAATAATTTAATTACACCTTCTTTTTATACTCTACTAAATTGTGGATGCATATTCAAAATTCTATTCCTAAATGGTCACCAAACTAATAAATAGTAATACTTATTACATTCCAACTTGAACTCTTGGTCTTTAATTGATGTTTTATTATACTTTAGTACCTAAAGTTGTCTTTATTATTAATGTGGACCTTTCAAATAAGTCTAACTATGATCCCTTAAATATTACATGCAAGCTTAAAAACAACATTAAGTTCCTAAAAACTTTCTTTCTCAAAAAAAAAAAAAAAAACAAAAAAAAAAACAAAAAAAAAAACCTAAAAACTTCTATCTAAAAAAAAAAAAAAAAGAAATTCCTTAAAACTTCATCCATATTAGCAAGATAGCAACTTTGGAAAATGTTTTATTTATTTATTTATTATTATTATTATTGTTTATTAAAAACATATTCAGTCCAAGGGGTTAAAATGAACCCCTTGAGTTGGTAAAAAATTATATATATATATATATATATATATATATATATAATGAGATACAAAGCACATTTCGCGTTCTTTGCTTTGTGTATGCTGATTTGAAATATACTTTTTTTATTGTCTTCTTTGTACTTGTTTGGAATTTTTCTCTTGGTATGGCCTGGGTTTGAAACCCCACTTTTTGGTCTATCTCCTCTCCAAACCTTTTCCCGATTGGTCATTCATTACACTCTCATTTCTTAACTTTGACTCCAGTGTGTGGTTAAATCACTTCACTAGGAAAGACAATTTAGCCATATCGAGAGAACTAACGCTCTTGATTAAACAACCTAAGGGAGGTCCTTTCGTAGTTTAGGTGTGAAGATACTTGTGACATTGGTAGAGTGGGTCTCTTGAGAAGAAGAGACATCGGATCTTGATTTTTTGCTAAGGTAGAATTGATTTTTTATTTTTAACTTTTGACTCCCTACAATAGAAGGGTGTTTTTTTTTTTTTTTTTTTTTTTTTTTTCCAAAAAAAAAAAAAACTAGTTGAAATAAGTTTGAATATGATCCTTTTAACAACATCTTGACCTTTTTAAACACACACATACAAAAAAGCCCAACAACAATTTGATCTAAAATCTGGAAAATAAAAAATAAAAGATTTTAGTAAGCTTAACAACAAAAGTAGAAATTTGTTTATCTTAAACCTCCAAAAAAAAAAAAAAAAAGGCAATTGTAAAACTTCATTTATTTGCTTTTTTTTTTTTTTTTTTTTTTGTGGGTAATGTTGATATATTCAAGTTTTCTTTTATTTTAACTTTTGTATAATTTATGTTTCTTATTAGACCCACAAAAAAGGACAAAATTTAGCTACAAAATTGGTTGTAACCTAAAACTACAACTTTACTCAATAAAATAAGCATTACTACATATTTTGAAAATTTAACCGTTGAATTGCATGTTTTTTACGCTCTTAATACACATGTCAAATTTTGTGTCAATCGAATATTATTTACTATATGATTTATAAGATTATATTTTATGCATAATTTTAAACTACAAAAACTTGTAATTTAAACAATTTATTGACGACAAAGCTATTGATGTTTAATTTTCTAGAAATTTTGCAAGCATGGAGGATATAAGAAAAAGATGTAATTCAATGATGGATTTGTCAAAATTCACCATCAATAAAAAGATATTGAATAAAGTTGTAGTCTTAGATTACAACTAATTTTGTAACTAAATTTTGTCAAAAAAAATCCTAGACCATTGTTGCTTGTACCAAATCTTTGCCTCCATGCCCACATCCAAACCACAAAATTGCGATAAAAAGTTCCCCTTAAAACACATATTAACTTCATAAATATTCGCTGTTCGAACCATCTAGCTATCATAAACTACATATATTCACCTACTATGTTAGAGGGACCATATACTGGTTTTAATTATAAAGGGTTTATATTTTGGAACATCTTCTTTTCAATCTAGAGTGAGTTATTGAAATTCAAAGATTATGCTATATTGAGTTATGTGTTTGGAATTTAGATGCTTATAGGGAATTACCAAAGTTTAAAGTTGAAAAATATAATATATATATATATATATATATATAGATATAGATAGATTTCCACCCCACACAAATTAAGGATAAAAATTATTTTGGCAAATGGTTAAAAGACAATAACAAATAAAATTAAAAAAAAAGGATGAAATAGTGAAATTAAAAAAAAATCTTAAATATTTCGAATTGTATGCCCCACATTTTACTCATAGTTATACATATTAAATTTACAAACTCTTTTCATTCAGGCAATTATTTATTTTGATTAAAAAAAGAGAATGATAAGTTTTTACTCACAGGTAAAGGAGAAAATTTCAATGATGGAACTATATTAGAACTAATAATAACTTACCCATTAAGATTTGTTGTGAAATTATTGTAAAAATATTATGAACATTACAATTTTCTTAAAATATTATTACACAATAGAATAAAAAAAATTGTTAAGCGCAAGCAGGAGGCTAGTTTGGTGCTAGTTTATTAGTAATAATGTAATATCATGAATATCAAAATTTTCATAAACTTTTCACAATGATTATAATTAGAGTAAATATCAACTTTAGTTGAAATCCAAATCTATTTTTCTAATATAAGGAATTTTGTAATTATTTTTTAATTCAATAGTCAATAGAGGGGAGATTAAAATTTTGGAACATTTGCTTAAAAAAAAAAAAAAAAAATCAGGGAGTAGCAACCAATCAAGACTTTGTAATTGAAACTGTTTATTAGAGCTTTTCACAATGTTGGTTTTGTTGCCAAACAAGATTCAAGTTGTGGGTTTCAGATGATTCTATTAGTAAGGTCTTTTATTATTTAATAGAGATTTAAAATTTAATCAGTTCACACAAAAAAAAAAAAAAAAAACTAATTGAAGTATTGGCCCAATAATAAAAACCAAAAATTGAAAGTTGAAGCTGTCTAAAAAAATAAAAACAAAAAAATAATAGAAAGTTTCAAGTCGCAGTTCTAGTTAATCAAACTCACGTGGCAGAGCATGTGGCAATGGATGGTAACAGTACGGCCAGTGGCGTGTGCCGTTAAAGCATCATCCATCCAGCCTATTTCACTTCTTCTTCTACTTCTCCTTCTCTTTCTCTCTCTGCCAAATCCCAATTCAGGTCCTTAATTTCTTTGTCAAAATTATATTTTTAAGTCCTCAGTATATCCAACTCATATGGTTTGGTTTCTTTGAAGGCCAGTTCTTTACTTCTCTCTCTGTTCATATACATATATTTACTTGGTTTGCAGTGATTAACAATGATTGATTGATGAATGTAATTTTTGAAAAATGGGATCTTTTTTAATTAATTTCTTTATTTTTAGCTCAAATATTTAATGGGTTTGAATTTTTTTAGAGATTTATTGACAATGGTGCAAGAATTTTTTTTTTTTGGGGGTTAATTGTTGATTTTTTTTTTAATTATATATATATATATATATAGTTATGTTAGAGGGAAATAAGCTAATTCTAGGCACATTATTCCTGATTTTCCATTTGTGACATGGGTTTTTGCCGACACTAAAAATTTAGTAGTTACTATGAAGAGTAGAGTATTAGTTTTGTATTTGTTGCCAGTTCAGTTGAATCATCTGTTATTCTAGTGCTGAAGTGGGTATTGGTCTTGGCTTGGATGAGTTAATTTGTTTCTTTATTTGAGCTTGGTTGGGATGTGTTGTGTAGTCTTGGAGGTTCAATTGCTTGTGTTGAGAGTTAATATCAATGCGTAGATGGTCTTCATAGATATGGAAATTTGGAATTGGTGACCCAGTCTGTAATTTCTTCTTTGGATTTGATTTGGGAAAACATATGCCTTTCTTTTACCATATATGTGGCTGATACTAACTAGTCTATCGAGGATCCATAATCGATCCCAAAATTTTTGGGACTTTAAAGGCTTTGTTGTTGTTGTCGGATAAGCATTTCATTACCATGTAACTATTAACAGTCCAAAGATGATGTTGCTTCTAATATGTTCTTCTCTAGCTAGACATCTTTTGTTCATATGAAATGGACACTTCTAAAACCCCTGACATCTCCATGTTTGGACATGCTGGGGACACTCCTGTATGTATGTCCTCATTGTGTTGGGAGAAAAACATTTTTCTTTTATTTGAAAAGAATTCCTTTGATTTTGGATATGTTTCTAAAGATTTTTCCAAGAATTGCGTGTCCTATGTCATGTTGCGTCCATATTAATGTTTTTGTCTGTGCTTCTTAGGGAGGAACTTATTACAGAAAGTTATGTTTCTATGTTTATTTTTGTTGGTCACCTCAGTTATCCACACTGCTTGAATCTCTACTCCATTGTGTAACTTGCATTTTGTGAACAATTTGGTGAGGAACAATCAAACTTTTGAAGGGGTTGAGATATCTATTATTGAGATTAAATAATTTTTTTGGGGCACTCTTTGCTTGAAGGCTGTACTATAATGATTGATGGGGTATCTTGTAGTTCTTTAGCAAATTTCATGGATCTCTTAAATGTCATTGTAATTCTCTGGGAGACTCTACCATTGGAGTTCTCCTTCTTTCAAAATATTTAGTTATTATTTATCAAAGAAATAATTTGTTTTAGTTTTCAAAAAACGAGCATGAATGAAACACGTGAATGTTATCTTTCTGATTCTAGCAAAAGATGTTGCCCATCCACAACTTAAAAATGAGAATCATCAATTGAAATTTGATATGTTGCTGTTCGAACTATTTTAATTTGCGAGGTAGTTCCTTACTTGATTAATTACATTATCCAATCATCAACCCAGCATATCTTTAAAATGTTTTTTTTTCTTAAGTTTCTTCTTTTTGCTATCATAAATTATAGAAAATTTAATAGTTTTTTTACCTCTTAATAACGCTTTTCTAATGATAATTAAATAAGTAAAAGAACTATCAGAAATTAGAATATGGATCATTATGTGACATGTTGTAATGGATCAACAAAGAAGCTAACAGGGTTAAATAATGTAAAATTTTCTTGAAGTTAATATTTTTAAATACACTTTGGAGATGGTATTTTTTAGATGTTTTTTTTGTTGTTGTTACTGTACCCATGTGTTTACATAGACTAGGTTAGTGCTTTCTGAATTGAAAATAAATGTGAAAAATTATAAGTTCACTTTGTTGTATTTTGGTGGTACGTGCCACATAGACTACCTTTATTATTGTCCATTTAATTAGTTCTTCATAAAAATCTATTTGGCTGTGATGGGCTAAATAATTTCTCTAATAAATATTCAATTCTTTCTTCAATTTTGGTTTGATTCACAACAACTTTGATAATCATTGGCACCCTTAGTGTTCATATACCTATTTCATATGTTTTTCACTTATTTGGAATAGAGTATCTGAATATGCTCACTGGATCAACAGACATCTATCCCAAATATTTTTCCTACGTCAATAGCAATATCATCTTTATCTTTAAATTATTAATAGGTGTTTTTTTTTTTTTTGGCCCTTGTTTCATGATGTTGATTATTATTGCATCAGCTCTGGTCATGGAGTAATCCATGTCAACAACATGGTTCTCTTGGCCCTTTTTCGTTGAAGGTATATAACCAACTAAAGTGAATTTTGGCATGTAGGGATGTTTGGTAGAGTAGTTTGAGAAATATTGTTTGTAGGTTTTTGAAATAGGTGTGGGTAAAAAAGTGTATGGAAATGTGTGTAATGTTGTTTAAAATGTACAAATGTGATTTTGAGATAGGGTACCAAACAGGCTTGCTTTTCTTGGCAATCCTCATTTAATTTTTGAGAGATGCTACGTCTACAACAATTTTACAACATTTTTATAATAAATCACAAGTGGTTAGTTGTTATTGGTTCAAATTTGAAACTAACACTAAGATTACTTTTTTGCCCCAGCAATAACAACCAGTAATAACCTGCCACTTAGAATTTGTTGTAAAAATGTTGTAGACATATCATTCCTCTTAATTTTTTGTCCTCTAATCTTTTTTTTTTTTTTGCCCACCCCCGCCCGCGGTGGGGGTGGGGGGGTTATGGGACCATAATTTTCTTGCTTTTATGAGATTTTGTGTCAGGTCAAGTAGACATGGCAAAACAGGCAGGGCGGGTCGAGTCGGGTCAATTGGGTTTGCAGGTCAATCAGGTCGCGGGTCACTTTTAAACGGGTTAACCAGGTTGCAGGTTGGGTCAGGTCGGTTGACCTGTATTTTTCAAACAAGTTTTTTTTTTTTTTGGTGAAATAGATGCAATTTGTCAATCGATTATGAGTTCTTCAACTGTGATTAGATTCTCACTGGTGATACTGTTACCAATTACCACTTGACGCTTGATACCCAAATTTGGTGCAACTCTTGTTCCAGCTTTTTAAAAACTAATCTTGGTATAATCTTCGATCTGTTTAAAGTAGGAAGAGAAAATGAAGGTGATAAGTAAAGAATGACAAACTTTAATGGAGTACAACTAGCTGATGTATACATCCAATTTAGTAATTTACCAACATGTATAACATGCACATGCATTGTTTACACTAATATTAAAGAATTGGGATTTCCCTTACTACTTAGTCCTCACCAAAGCCAAAAGACATTGCGGTGCTGATGTGAACACATCAAAAGCACAATTCGTGCTCCTCTTAAGGATTGAAAGAACTAAGAAGAAAAGAGTAGACACACAGACAGTCATAGAGAGAAAAGAGTAGAGGGCGGAGCTGAAAGAGTAGAGGTAGAGAGGCGCAAGCTTGAAACTAAAAAAGTGTGAAAGTGTGAGGAAGTGAGGAACTGACTCACTGAGGAGGCTTTGACACTTTGGCCCTTGTGGATGTGGCTGTCACATTTTAGACTTCAGTGTTTCACACTTTCACTCTTTCATGTTTGAGTCTATGATTGAATTGTGCCTTTGGTAATTCCGTAATTGGCTTTGGAAGTTTGGACTACAGCTAAGCTAGTCAAGCTCATTAGATTTTTTCTTTTTTTTTAATGGTTATGTTGTGTAACACTGTAACTTGTGTTGTCTTGTCTAGAGACTAGTTGTATCATTCTCTCTTGTCAATTTGTCATGGCTGTGGAGGCAGCGGAGAGCTGAAGCTTTAATGCTTTATTGGTTGTGATTCGTGGAGCTTTAATGCTTATTGACTATTACATTGGTTTGGTCCTGGTGCTTTGTGCTCTATGCACTTAGTATCAATAAGTAGTTTAAATATTTTTTTAGTGAAATTTTTTTAACGGGTTGGGTTATGGGTTGTTCAGGTCAGGTTGGGTTAACCTGTAAAAAAATTAGATCAGGTCACGAGTCAACTCTTTTTTGCTTCGGGTCAAAAAAATTGGGTTTGGGTCAGGTATTTTTCAGGTCGGGTCGGATCAGATCAGAAAATTCTAACCCGTTTTGCCATGTCTAAGGTCAAGTGAATGGTTTTTTCATTTTTGACATTATAGGTGATGATTGCACTTTTTGTCTGACTGATTTCAATTTTTTACTT
The DNA here is from genome assembly GCA_023621385.1 of Quercus gilva. Lineage (NCBI taxonomy): Eukaryota > Viridiplantae > Streptophyta > Magnoliopsida > Fagales > Fagaceae > Quercus > Quercus gilva. The sequence continues at coordinate 80,197,829 of CM042476.1, read as the reverse complement.
GTTCTACAATGGATTGAGATCAAGTGCAATACCTGCAATTCATCTACTTTCTCTCACAAATTTTTTTACTTTTTAACTTTAACTTTTAACTTTCACTTAATATATTTTATTTAATGGTTGAGATTAAAAGTTGCTTTTTCAACTTTTAATCTTAGCCATTGAATACATTGCCCCATTGCTTGTGAGTTGTGGCCATTGGTGTTTTGTTTGTTTGGAATTCATTGGGTTATGCCTCAGAAGGTTATTGAGTTGTTTGAGTCTTAGCAGGGTATGTTTGGACGACATAGAAATATAGAGTTGTGGAGAATTGTGCCTCATTGCTCGTTATGGTGTATTTGGCGTGAAAGAAATGCTAGAAGCTTTGAGGGATGTGAACGCTCTATGTTAGAGATTAAGTCTTTTTTTTTACACACTCTCCTTGATTGGAGTGTGATCTTTTGTCATTCTTCTTATTCTTCCCTTCCTGTTTTACTTGATCGTTGTAATCTTGGTTATTGATTTAGGCCCCCATAGTACATTCCTAATGTACTCGGGTTGGCTGTTTTTCGTTTTTTAATAAAAGTTTCATTACTTATCAAAAAAAAAAAAAAATCTTAGCCATTGAATACAATTGCATTAGGTGCAATGCCCTAGGTATTGCACCTAATATCCATTCTGCAATAGTGTGCACAACATCTTTTCAAACTCAGGCATTAGCATATTGAAAGAATTTCATGGCAGGCAGTGGCCTGCCATCTTTTGGTCATGTGAAGCTCACTGACCTAGTACTTTGTGAAGGCCTTCCTCCTGATTCTTATAAACTATGAGTCTCAACTTTGTCACCGTCGCTTGCTCTATATTTAAAAGGACAAAGTTTGCCTACAAATTATTTTATTTTATTTTTATTTTTAAGAAGAGTTTGGCTACAAACTTGGTTGTAGTTAATGGCTACTATTCTTTTTAATATTATTTTATTGGATGTGAATTTTGAGAAATCTACCATTAGATTGCATTTTCTTTTTATATCATTCATGCTTGAAAATTTTTCTAAAGATCAATAGCTATGTCATTAATCAAATGTTTAAATTTCAAGTTTTCGTAGTCTAAAATTATGCATAAAAAAATTAAGTTTATAGATCAAATAGTAACATCCAATTAATATGAAATTTGACATGTGTATTCAGAACATAAAGAACATGCAATTTAATGATTAGATTTCAAAATATATATCCATGTTAATTTTTTTCTTTTTTTAATAAGAGTTGTAGCCATTGGCTACAACTAAGTTTGTAGCCAAACATTTTCCTATTTTAAAAATCTAATTATTGAATTTTGTGAGAGTGCTTTTTTTCTTAGCACACAGGCCCAAGTAGAGACAAGGATCCCGGGCCCAAATACTTGTTGTTTTGGTGGACTGGGCTTGGTTTACCGCAGTTAAATGGGGCTAATTACAAACCAAGTTGTGCGCAAGTCACATAAAGCTCCTCAAGACGAAAAAGGCAATTAAAAGAGTTCCTTTACTTGGGACCCCGGGCGTACTGTCACGGGATCCCGGGCATACTGTCGTGGTATCCCGGGGTGTACTAGGCCTGTAAGAACCTAGAATCTCTGGTTCTCTAAACTATATGATCTTTCTCCATATTTATTATGCAATAGAGTTTTGTCTTTTTCCTTTACCTCTATAGGTGCTACATAAAAAATACACTATACAATACACATATCTTCAAATAGTTGTTAGTTTTGTAGATTAGGATATACATTTTAATACATATACATATATGTAAATGAATTTCATGAGAATGATTCAGCCAATAGGATCCTGGCCCCAATTCTCACAGACTTAGTGCTTTTGCACAAGACTTGTGGGATTTGGAACTCAAGTCCAAGTGGCTTTGCTTGGGCTTTGCCTTCTAAGATAGTTAGGTGAGAAGGATCTTTGTGGGAGAGAGTGATATCTGATGTGTGCATGTTTTGACATATGTTTCTTTGGAGGCTAAGTGTGTCCAAGGCCCAAGTTGAAGTGAGGACCCCGGTAAAAGGATTCAGCTTTTTGGCTAAGTAAAAGGAAAACTAGCAAGCAAGAATATATGTGTTGAACAGCAAGAAAGCAGCAAAGGGAAACAATGTAATAAAGAAATACATGAAATAATTGTTAGAGATCCTCAAATCAATATGAGGTATTTCATTATTTTTCTTAGTTGTGGATTACAATATACTCACTAAGACGTGATACAAGGTCTAAATAAGCTCAAAAATTACAGACTTTGATGGTTATCTAAGCCTTTAAAACTTGCAAAGTTTGAATCCTTTTGAATCCAAGTATGTACTAGTGGCTGTTTTTGGAATATCGGGAGATATTTCCCTACTTTCTTTGAATTTTGACAAAGTTTTCTCTATGGTTCTGTTGTGATTTTTTATTATGCATAATGCCCCTTAATGTTGGTTGCTTCCCCCCTTTTATAGTGTCATTTTAGGGTTTGGATTTCATTGATTCTCCCCCCTTGGCTCCCTGGGTACCAGAGCCCCTGTCATGTCAGCCATTCTGATGGCTAATTCTTTCCCTGTTTCTCACTGTTTTCCTCTTTTCGTGTTGTTTTCCTAAAGGCCACTTACTGACTTTCCATTTTGGAGAGCTGACCTTTACCCTCTCTTCTTTCAAGGCTTTTTACCTCTTAGACTCAGCTTTTTTGGTCGTCCTTCTTGCTGTCATTTTTCCCAAGTGAGCAGATTCCATTCCTGCTGGGTTGAAGGTTTTCCCAGCCACTTCCCCTTATAGTTCTTCATTCTGGGTTCCCCGACGTACCAGCCTTTTGTTCATGAATTGTCACTCTCCAAGCTTTCTGATTCTTTGTTGCACCACTGGGTGCTTGAGAAGGACATATTTGTTCTTCATTTCTTGTATTTCGTGATACTCCTTTTGAGCTTTCTCAATCCCATTTTAGCTATGCTGCACGTCTCGAGGATCCTGAGGATCTCGAGCCTCTGGCAGCCTCTGGGTATCCCGGCCCAGTTCTTTCACTGGATTTTGCTGGATTTTTTAATGGTCTTTTCTGCTGGAAATCTGAACATACGTAAGGCCTTAATGTCGATTCTTCTTGCTGCATAAATTAGGCCTTCTTTACTTTTCATGGAATGCGCTTTCTTATGAAATTTTGGACCTCAACAAATTTTATATGCACGTCAATTTCTGTTTCAATCAAATATTATTATTTGATTCATAAACTTATTTTTTATACATAATTTTGGACTACAAAACTTTTAAATTTAAACATTTGATTAATGACATAATTGTTAATTTTTGGTCTTTTGAAAATGTTATAAGCATGAACGATATAAGAAGAAAATGTAATATAATGATGGATTTGCCAAAATTCACATTCAATGAAAATATATTGAGTGAAGTTATAGCTATTGGTTGTAATTAAGTTTATAGACAAACTTTGTCCTTCTTGAAAAAGTTGCACATTAATTACAATATATTTGTCTACGTCGTCATTATTATTATGATGGTAAAAGTGCAAAACCTACCCTTTAAATTTTACTAGAATGCATTCTCAAAAAAAAAAAAAAAAAAAAAAAAATTTACTAGAATGTGTTTCATATTTCTAACTTTACTCTTGTTCGATTGAATCTTTTAAGATTAAAGTTTATTTAATTAAGGTATTCTGTTAGTATCCATTAGAAAATTGTTATTAAGTCTGGCTTTCCTATATAAATTTTTAAATTAAAAAATATATAAATTATTTTTAAAAAAATACTTTTTGAAAGAGAGCATTTTGCTCCGGACGACAGTGCATGAAGTTGGGGCAAGGATATGTATTGACGTGGTATTTTGAATTCTAGGTGCTGGTTAGAATTCTCTTTCAACTAAAAATGATTGAGTTTCTCAACAAAATAATAATAATAATAATAATAATAATAATTGAACCCTTTGAAAATTTCCAACAATTCGATAGATGGAGGAGACAAAGATCTATATGATAATCATGGTGGATCTTCCAAGCCTTCTTATGAAGAGTAAAATAAAGTATGAGGTAAGCTCACCTTTTTCATCTAACTATTATGGGGGGACTGCCACTGACATTTTATTGGGCCACTTTTTCTTCAGTGCAATATAGACAACCTAGATTGCTTAAATTCAATTATGATTTAAAAAAAAAAAAAAATTTGAGAACCATGACATTAGGATTTTAGCCAACTAGTTCGAAAGTATCCTTAAAGCATACTCTTTACCTTTTTGGATAGAAATAACATAGTCTTTACTCTTTACCTTTTTTTTTTTTTTTTTGATAGGAAATACTGCATAATACTATTAAAATCAAGAGTGAGAAACTACAGACATGTCATGAGCACACGCGTGCTCTAAAAGGCTAGGACATTCCTCTAGCCAAACTACATAGTTCTCAAGCTCTTTAGCATACTGCGCTAACAAGTGAGCAAGGACATTTCCCTGTCTTTTCACATGAGAGAAAGAAAAACACCTAAAGCTTGTGGCTATTTCCAGTGTTTCTTCCAGCATATTTTGAATGGAAAAGGGCGCATCCCCATCTCCCTAGAGCGCCTTGCAAATGATCAACGAGTCGCCTTCAAACACCGCCTCCCTAATGCCCACGTCCCTTGCAAAAGAAACCTCTGCCTCCATTGCTTTTGCTTCGATCTCGACAGGCCCCAATGTTGCATCCATAATCTTGCTTAAAGCTGCTATTACCTCTCCAGCTTCATCCCTGACAACCACACCTATTCCCGCTTTTTTCCTATGTTTGAAAACTGCACCGTCGACATTCACTTTGTATTTTCCCTTGTCAGGTGGCTTCCATATTGTCAATGGATCTCCAATCGATAAAACTCTCTGTCCAATGTCATTTGCAGTGCGGTACTCCTCCATAAGGTGCAAGGCGGATTTCAAGATCACTTGTCCCGGCTTGCCCAGGCCTCCCATTCTTCTTTCATTTCGGTCTTTCCATATTCCCCAGCAAACCGATATGACCTTCTCCATTAGATTGGGCTAAGTCGTTTCCCAGTTTTGCAGACACTGTATAATATCCAAGAAAGTCCAAGATTAGTCAATGACGAAAGGCAGAGCAAGCTTGCTAGACTCCCATATCTCACGGGCGTGCTTGCAAAACCACAACAGGTGGCACGTTGTTTCCTCAGGTTGACCACACAAGACACAAGCATTGTCCTCAGTAATTCTTCTTCGTATGAGATTGTCTTTGGTGGCTAGGATATTTCGGCCAGCTTTCCATGCAAAATGTCTTAGCTTGTGAGGGAGTTTCAGCTACCAAATACATCTCCACACTCGTTTGCGCATTGAGGCGTTTGAGCAATCTCCCTTGTTTTGTTTTAGCCTTTCCTTGTAGGCTAACGCGTAAGCCGACTTGACCGAAAATTTCCCAGACTTATTAGTAGCCCAACCAGCCTATCCCGTCTGCCAGTCAAGCTTAACGGAATACCCAATATAGCTGAAGCATCCTCGATATTAAAGCACTGTTTGATTAACCCTATATCCCACTCAAATACCTCTCTGTTTATAAGATCCTTGACCAGAGCAATCTTTGAATTCGGTTTTTTTGGAGTAACGACCATGTAAGTGCTCGACTTTGGCACCCATTTGTCACACCATACTCTAATGTTTCCTCCATCTCCCACCTGCCATCGACTCCCACTTCGCACCACCCCTTGTGCAGCCATAAGGCTCCTCCACGCATAGGATGGGTTTCTTCCTAAATCTGCATCCATAAAACTACCATGAGGAAAATATTTAGCTCTAAATACTCGGTAGAACAGGGAAGAGGTGTTTGTTTGCAACCTCCATCCCTGTTTCGCTAAAAGAGCTATATTGAAAAGTTTCAAGTCACGAAAGCCCAAACCCCCTCTATCTTTTGGCATGCACAGCTTCTCCCAACTTAACCAAGCTAATTTCCTCTCCTTATTCGTTTGGCCCCACCAGAACTGTCTAGTCATTCCGGCAAGTTCATCGCACAGTTTGTTTGGCAAAAGAAAGCAGCTCATGGTGTAAGGCGGCATCGCTTGTGCGACTGCCTTAATCAAGATTTCTTTGCCGGCACTAGTTAATAATTTTTCCTTCCAGCCAGACACCTTATTCGCCACTCTCTGTTTCAAGTGAGCAAAAGTATTGGACTTAGATCTTCCAACTAGAGAGGGTAAACTGAGGTATGTTTCATGGGGTTTGATCACATTGGCTCCGAACATGGTTTTCACATCTTCTCTAATCCCAGCATCCGTGTTGGGGCTGAAAAAAAGTGAAGTCTTGTTTCTATTTAGCTGCTGGCCCGAGGAGACTTCGTAGACTTGTAGCAATCGCTGAATCTCAGCAGCATCCTCCCTTGTTGCCCTTCCAAAAATAATATTGTCATCGGCAAAAAAAAGGTGTGAAATTTTCGGTCCCTTTGTTGAGGCAGCCACCCCATTAAGCTTTTTCAGTTGGACAGCATTGTGTAGGAGTGTAGAGAGACCCTCTGCACAAATGAGAAAGAGATAAGGAGACAGTGGGTCTCCTTGCCTCAGCCCCCAAGTTGGTTGAATCTTGCCATAAGGATGCCCATTAATTCTCACTGCATATGTAACCGAAGACACACATCTCATCACTATAGAAATCCATTCATCATGAAAACCCAATCTCTTCATTATTTGCTGCAAGCAAATCCATTCAACTTGGTCATAAGCCTTGCTCATGTCAAGCTTTAGAGCCATTTCACCGCATTTACCCTTCTTTTTTCTACTTATGTGGGTCATCATTTCATGGGCCACAAGTACATTATCAGTGATGAGCTTCCCTGCCACAAAAGCGCTCTGATTCTCACAAACAATCTCCTGCAAGACAAATTTCATTCTGTTTGCCACCACCTTAGAGGCTAGCTTATATGCCACGTTACATAAGCTAATAGGCCTATAATCAGTAACCCTTTTCGAATTCTTGTTTTTGGGGATTAGTACAATGTGGGTATCATTAAAACGTGGGGGAGCAGTGCCATAGTTAAGAAAGTCTAAAACAGTAGAAATGACAATAGATTTAACCGTAGGCCAGAAATGCTGATAAAATAGGGACGGCATACCATCGGGTCCGGGTGCTTTTAGGGGGTGCATCTGCTGAAGAGCTTTCTCCACCTCCTGTGCATTAAAGTTTCTAAGCAGGGAAGCATTCATCCTATCCGTGACTTTTGTGTGAATAGCCTCAAGTAGCTCCTCCTCCACTGCTGGCCACGAGGAAGTAAACAGCTGTTTATAATAGTTAAGGAAGGTTCTACTAATTTGTTCCTCATCCTCCTGCCAAGTGTTATCAGATTCCAGCACCCTGTTTATGGAGTTTCTTTGTAGCCGGTTAAAAGCTTTTATGTGGAAAAAGGTGGTGTTTTATCACCCGCACTCAACTAATTGTTTCGGGACCGTTGGTGCCACATGTCCTCCTCCACAAACAGCCACTTGTTCAGCTCCTTCTTCATAGCATGAATATCCTCTAAAGTCGATTCACCACCCTTCATATTCTCCAACAACTGAAGTTTCCTTTGTAACTCAGAAATTTGTTTACCAATGTGGCCAAAAGAATTTTTGTTCCACTCGTTCAGTGACACATGACACTCCTCCAAGCAATGAAGAAGCGGCCATTCCGTCCCCACAATTCGACCTCTTTCCCAAGCATCAGAGACCACCACAGAGCATCGGTCATCTCTCAGCCACATCGACTCAAATCTGAATAGCTTTGTCCTTTTTTTTTCGCCGTCTGGTTGGTTTTACATTTTTGAGAATCAGCATGCCGTCATCGGACACAAAGTTGGCCACATGGAATAGTTTATTTGTAGGGAACATTACTGTCCAATCAGTCGAAACAAAGGCTCTATCCAGGCGTTCACGAACCCACCCTTTTGTGCCAAGTTTACGACTCCATGTGAAGTCCGACCCACAATATCCCAAGTCACGTAATTCGCAGTTATTAATGGTGTCCCGAAATGACTTCATCTGCCCCTTGGGTCTTGCGTTACCCCCCTCTTTTTCATTAGCATGAAAAAGCTCACTGAAGTCACCAATGAACACCCAAGGGAGATCACATCTTTTACTTAGATTCCTAATCAGTTTCCACGACTCCTCCCGTTTGCACATCTCCCGGTTGCCGTAAAAACCGATAAACCTCCACCTTTTCCTACCACCCTCCTCTGTAATTATCACATCAATATGCCTCTGTGAATAAGTCAGAGTTTCCACCCGTAGAGTATTCTTCCAAAGTAAAGCTAATCCACCCCCACGATTTTGGCTTGGCACCACCAGGCCATGTTATCTCTCAATCTTTTTTTTGATTCCTTCCATCTCCATTAACTTAAATTTAGTCTCCATTAGAAAGACAAAAGTGGGATCTTCCTCCTTGACAATTTTTTGGAGTGTTTTAAATGTTAGGGGGTTCCTAAGCCCCCTACAGTTCCAGGCTAAGTCACTTATTGTGTCCGGCGAGGCTGCTCTGTAGCCTCCACCGATCCAAGAAATTGTTTCATAACTTTTCCAAGTTCCTTCACCTCCCCTTCCATTTTCACTCTCTTGCCATTCCCATTCTCTCGCTCAACCTCTAACAGAGGTGTACGACTTCTTCTATTGTTCCCTATCTCCATTCTATCTACCTCCATATCCACGTCCCGAGTTAACATGGCTACCATACCAACTTTTGGATGCTCCCCTGTTGTATTCTCTTTTCCTTTTGCCAACGACTTTATTTTTGTTTATTTTGGGCCCCTTCCTTGTGACTTTGTATATTTGGTGTCCTTAATAGGGGTTGGGTCAACTGAAGCAAAAAGAAGGTGATTTTCGGATTGGGCCTGTTCAGTAAAAGTGTCCCTGACCAGCTTCCTATTGGGCCCGTGTTCATCAAAAAACCCCACGAGGGCCTGCTGAGTTGGGTCGTTGCTCCCAGCACAGTTTGACTCATTTGACTGGAGATACGTAGGAATAGAGTCTTGATCCAAACAACTTTCCATCACTTCAGTCACCGTTCCCTCTTCTTTCATCAATCCGGAAATTCCACCATGAATTCCTGCGTCAATCTCTGCAAGTTTCTTTTCGAAATCTTCTACCAGCACCGAACCCGACTTTACCTGCTCAACACGGTTCTCTAGCTTCCTCGTGATCTCCACATCGTCCTTGTTGACGTTGGTAAGATTAGACGTACCTACCCGCAGTCCACTAGCCACTTGCCACCCCTGCGTAGACTCTTTTGGGATGCTCGCCAACCTATCAACAGTCTCATCAACATCTCCATCTTCCCTACGACCGCCGTATCTCATCGCCGCACTCTACTGAGGCTTCTGGGTTTTTTCCGGTGTGGCCCTCAGCCACGCTTCAAATTGTTTTTCCTCCGGTTTCAGTGACTCCTTACTCCTTATCCACTATAGGCATTCCTTTTCATCATGGTCCATCGTGTTGCACCAATAGCAGAATATGGGAAGACGTTCATATTTGAAGTCTACCCATATCGGTTCTGCATTTCCCAAGCGTATTTTCCTACCCTGGCATAACGGTTCTGTAGATTTAACCGATACGCAGATGCGCAGACAACCTCCCATACAAAAACCTTTGTCATCCACCTCCATTTTCTCCACTGTCCCCAGCGTTTCCCCTATCCTCGTTCCTATTTCTTTGGTCTGGCTCATCTTGGGCAGTCCATGTACTTAAATCCAGAACGAAACCCTGTTAAGGGACACCTTTCGGGCCGATTCCCCATTTTGAAGCCTGTGAAGAATGAGGAGATACTTATCATACGACTAGGGACCTAGTAGCAAAACTCTGTCTAGATCGTCCATCGTCTTAAATAGGAACAAAGCTCTATTCTCCCCCAAATCACAGACCTCAAAGTCTTCCTTCGTTTTCCATGCTATTTTCAGAACCCTCGCCACTGACTCCAAGTTTACCTATCTTTTCGTGTAGAACTTATCCACTAGGATCGGTTCGGCCTCTATTTCCTGCGTTTGTATCTCAACTTCAGCACTTTCTTTTGCCAACAATCGTAACCCAACGCACCTATTCGTGATCTCATCCATCTCTCTTCAGAAGATTCTATCGTACCGGAGAAAGAGTTTGCACCAGGCAAAAGTTTTTTCATCTCTAGGTTTCCAGAGAAGACCTAGAGAGAAGAGTTCCGTTGTTAACGTGACTGACACTTTATTATTATTATTTTTTAGTGTTTTTACTCTTTACCTTTTGAAAGTGCGCCATTTTGGAATGACTCTTTTCTATCATCTTTCTTCCAATGTCAATACCGTGGAGCACATATACATGTAATTGAGTAATAAACCATTGGAAGAGAAAGGGGGTGGTGATTACAAGTTTTCATATTTCATATTTTGGAATGTAAAGTTCAAAAATTCAATTACACAAGGAAGACTAAGAATAGAAGCACTCACAGGAATTCGTATTACTTTCTCAAATCCTAACTCCTAAGGGATTATAAACTAAAACAATAACAACCTACAGAGAAGATGAGAATATATAGGAGGTTAGATCGAGTTCTAATATTTATTGCATGGTAAAAGACAGTTCATTAAAATAAAATGATACTCTTACCAAGCTTCTCCCATCCAACAATATAGCTTGTGATGGAGAACAGTAACTTATAAATGTTTTTTTTACTCTTAAGAATTAACCTTCAATTTACTCTTCCCACTTATTGAGTATAAGGAATGTGATGTGAATATCTAGGACTCTAGATTATAATTCGCTAAACATTTTTTTTTTTTGGGGGAAAGAATCAGTCATCTCAATAACAAAGAATAGAATACAAACACCAATCCAACACCTAACAGCTAATCAATCATCAATATTCAATTCAATATATATATATATATATATATATAAAAAAGCAGAAATCTCATGCGGGACTGCGTGAGATCTTGTCACGTGGCACTCTATATGAGTTCTTTGCAACATTTATGTTCAGAACTTAATTCCATTCAGCAAAAAACAGTTCACTTATTTCTCTCTCTTAACTCTTCAACTTCTTTCTCTCTCTTAACTATTCAGTTCTTCCAGCAAAAATTTAACTCTTTCAGCTTCCCTTTTCATCAATATATAAATTTCTCTTCCCTTCTTTTGCATTTACTCATTTCTTTTCCTTTCTCTTCCCTCAATTACAGCCAAAAAAAGTGTTAAAGATTGATTGGTTTATATATTGATGGATCGACTCTTCCTCTTCAAGCTCATGGACAACAACTCCTTCATCAATGTCTGCATGTAAATAAATATTGCTGACTCTCTCTCTCCCTCTCTATTTCTATCTTTCATTTTTATGTTTTATTTTACTTGGGGTGCTAAGTTTGTGGTTTACAATGTTTGAGGGAACTCAGACTCAGGGAGATTGAAACTTCAACTTTACTTGTTGCAGTCGGTAGGACTAAACCCAAGGAGGAAAACCACCGGCCCCTAATTTATCAAACCCTTCTTCTGTATCAAAGAGGTACAAAATACTATTACTTTGTTTGTTCATTCTTTGATGTTGTTTGGTAATGGGTTTTTGATAATCAGACTAGATGCTGGTTTTTTTTTTTTTTTAATTTGAATTGTTTGTCGGTTGAAATTTTTACTGACCCATCCCGTTTCTGTAATTTATGACTTGGTCTTTGGGTAAGTGATATAAATATGTTACATGGGGATGTGATATAAATATGTTTCTGTAATCTGGTTTTGTTTAGAATAATCAATGAGGAAGAAGCTTAATAAAAATAAATAAATAAATAAATAAAAGCTCCTCCACGCATGTGCAATTGAAGTACAGACCCCTGTATCTGTATGGATTGGCTGACATTCAAAACGTCAATTGAGGCCAAACTTTTGAAGGATTCGCATTGCAAAGATCCCAAGAGTAATTATATATTTTATTTTGAATCCATAGTGTTTGATAAAATGCTTGAAAGAAAATTTATAAATTTTATTTCTGACTTGACAATTCTATTAATCATATTTGTTTGTTCTGTATTTTGTTGGGGATTAGAAACAGTTAAATTGGGAAAATTTTATTAAAGCACTTGCATATACTTAGCTTGCGTTCATTTTTTCCCCATGTTATATACTAAGTAATCAGTGTTGTTTGGTTCTCAAGAATTGGTTGGTCTCATTGTGTTTTCTTTATTGTTGCTCATGCTAATCTTGGTTCTATGGTGTATCAACCTCTAACTAACACGAGTGAAAAAAATTAACATAGCTACGGGTAAGAAAGTTTTTACTATTTTTAAGTGAATAATTTGACAGCAAATTTTGGATTAAGGATTATTTGACAATAAATTTTTAAAATAATGACCACAATCTACCCATATTCTATATGTCCTACTTAATGTCAAAAACTCAGTTGCCAAAAATAAAAAACAAAGAAATAAACAAAGAGAACCACAAAGGTACAAATTAAGAACTAAGTGGGTAGAAAAAATGATGTGGTGTCTTCATTATTTGAAGGTTAGTTTAGAATCTATATAAACTTAGAATCTCTTTGTATGAAAACCTGTCTGCTTCTTGGTATTAAAAAAAAAAATTGTTAAATATGTTTTACAGGTACACCTTTATAAAATATGTTGAACCATGTCTAGCACAACCATCATTGAAACTACTTACTTTTTTCATTTCATTGTACCATTGCTTGGGTATCATGGCCCAAGAGAGCCTTGACAAAATCAAATTGTGTTTTTTGCTTTGCCTAGACATGAATCACTAAGCGACCTTGACACTGCTATAGTTAAACTACTATTGAAGATGCTTGATAAGATCATCGCCTTGGTTAAACATTTCATATGACAAGGGATAGGTTCAAGGAGTCTGATATGCACAACGGTTGCGGTTAATTGGTTCACGATCAATCAATAATAGGGAACAAAATATGGCTATTTGCTCAGATGTTTTTGCTATAATTGTAGGTGATTTTAGCAATGAAAACATCCACCATTTATGTTATAATATATGTACAACAATTTCCAGAACAACCTTACACAAAAGCTTTTAGCATTATCCGCACATTGCATTGGCAACTTGCTAGTTGCACTAAACCAAGTACAACACCTGCAAAAATGTAAAGCTGTAGTACAGCAAAGTCAAAAACACCGAATGTAGCTAAACAAAACCCATCCTTAAATGCCAAGTCTGACTATCCATCTAATTTACAAAACACAACTCTCAATCCCCACCTTGCAACACACTAATCAAACACCCTTACAAACTAGTGAAACATTCATCCTCCATTTACAGCACAGCAAACGATTAAAAATTGAACTCTTGAACATCCTTAACATCTTTCATTAATTATGACTCTAATAAACTGGCCTTCAGTATATAGTCTCTTAGTGCGAAGAATTGCATTTTTTTTGTCTCCACTCTGGTGCTAATTTACAAAGTATAGCTCTTAAGCTCGTCCCTTTTAGGTGAATTAAAATCCATTCGACTAAATCCAGTCAGTTGAATTTGGGGTCAGAGATTAAACATAAGCTCATAATATATTTCCATATCATTTTAGTAAAACAGCACAGAACAAAAAGATGATTTCTGTCCTCAGTACAGGACCTTCCACAAATCCACCTTCAGCTAAAATTTATTGACTCGCTCTTTAACATTATAGTGAAACAGAACAGGAAAATGTAATATAATATCATCCTTTAGTAATAAAAAAAATATCATGTGAATATATATAGGACTTCTAGTAGCAGGTCTCCCTTCAAATATCATTTGTATATAAAGTCTTACTCTTCTTTACCAAACCCTCAAATCTCTTGTGGTATAGTTTGCACCCAGAGTTATTTACACACTTTGAGCAAAGCTCCATCATTATTAAGACATCTACCCTAAGACTGAGCAAGACCCAATATGCCAATTTCATGAATTAACCAACCTGCATCCCAAACAGAATTGTAAACCCTGGCCTTATCATTAATAAGCCACTACCCACCCTCAAATTAATGACTCACCCTACCATTCAAGATTGACCAAGACCCACTGCCAATTGTATGACTCAACCAAATTGTAAACCCCCAATCACCAAAAAAAAAAAAAAAAAAAAAAAAAAGCACTTCACGCCATGCTGAACCTAAATAGAAACTCAACATCAATCTCCTATATATATCCTCTCATCAATAACAACCTTAAGTTTTCCTACCCAACTTTAATTCACACACATCTAAAACCTACCCACATCATTCATAAACCATTTATTGAAGCCAGATTTTTTCACCCCAAATTAACTTGAACATTCATTAATAGTAGTCTCAAAATGATTCTTCACCCAAAAAAGAAAAAGGTAGTCTTGAGAATGCGTAAGCAGATATTCAGATACGTCTAACAAATGGTTTGCTAACGTGAAAGTTTTGGTGAATTAGCTAATTGATGATGAAAATTAGTCAGTTAATTGAAGTGCAAAACAAATTGAGAAAGACATATTTGAGGTGCCAAAGCCCAAAAGCCCCCAAAATCCTGAAGTCACAGGTCTAACAATAATCAATCTTAATGAAGAGTACTGAAGACTAGGCCTTGAACACGACCTTACTCCAACGGGATTTTCATTATCAGTTCGTACCTTTATATCTTTATAATTAAGTAAAGAATAATCTAAGTCTGGTATATGGTCAAGAAACTTGTAAGTTGTAATTCAACTAACACATTTTAGTGGGAAAAATTTGCTAAATAGCATAATTTTAGGAAAAAAATTTGCTAAATAGCACATGACCAAACTTATTTAGTTATGTAGCACTTTTTTGAAACCTAGTGTTTGTCAAACTTGAGTTCAAAAAAAAAAAAAATGTTACATCATTAAATAAGTTTGGCATGGTATTTTTTTTATTAAATGTTTCTTAAAATTATGTTATTTGGCTAAAAAAAAAAAAAAAGGCCTATTTTGGTGTTTCTAACGAAAAAAGTTCAAATCTTCTCTTTCTCATTATAACTATCAAATTATCACAAAAGGAAAATAAATAAATAAATAAATAAAATGGTATATTTTGCTTTGGCTTTTCTGGGGCCAAAATAAATAAAAAAATTATCAAAACTCTAGGGATTTATTCATATACTTCTTCTTTTTTTTTTTTTTTGGGGGCTGAATATACACTAATTTTGTTATACACACACATTCTTGGATACATTTGTTTATATGTTTATCTTCTTGTATCTTGAATATGACCTTTGTTTTCATTCAGTTCACCTCCAAGATGAGCTCGTAGTCCTCTTAGAAGGTCTCCTATTGGTCGTAGGTGTACTCCTCCTATTCGTACAACTGCTCGCTCACGTTCTCGATCAGCTTCTCCACGGAGGTAACTTTTCTAAATTGTTTCCAATCCTAAGCATGATTGATCTGGTTTCCTAGTTGTCTGAATTGTGTCAGCTCTCTTTTATTTGCTTTATATATATGTCGGATTTATTTCAGTAGGATGGGAATAAGGTTTATGAATTTTTTTTTAATATGGGTCTCAAAGTTGCAGAGCTCCGATGTTACTTGTAGAATTGCTTCATTTGTGTGTATGCCAGCAAATTTCTTTGTATGCGTACGTGAGAAGTAGTGGGGATGTGCATGTGGTTGATACCTAGATGGGTGGTGGACTTGTGGGTTGTAGCGGAGGACATTTTGGTAGAAATTGTAGTAGTTCTGTATGAAATGCTGTTCAATATGGGTTGTGAGGTGCCTTGTAAACATTGCTGTTCATTGTGGGTTGAAGTAATTTCTTTTAGCCCTTTATTTGGCTTGGGTGACAGATAGAAGGTATTGGATGTGTATAGGTTTTAACATAGCCATAAAATGTTTGGATCATCATTATCTTGTTTGACAGAACTGGTATTTCCAAGGGCAAGACTCTACGACTCCACCTGTCTTCAATTTAGTGTTGTTTATAAGTTCTATCATGCCCATTGTTCTTATGATGTCACCTTGATTTTTGCAAGTTACAAAAAGACTATGTCGGTTCTGAACTTGAGTTGCAATATTATGCTGGCTTCATTTTCATTCCGGGCCCTCTTTTTTTTTTTTTCAAATTTGTAATAGGCTCAATATGTTGTTGAGTTTTGCAAAATGCTATTTCCCTTTGTTAATTTGATTTGTGCTGTTAGTTTGTATTACTTTTTAGCTTAAGCACGCCGTTCTCTGTGGGGGTGTTGTTTACAATAGAGGTCGAGCACCAGTTGGAAGACGTGGGCGGTCATCATCCTATTCTGGATCACGTAGTCCACGCAAGGTTTGTGTTTGTTATTTTTTGTTTCAAAAGAGAATTCTTCCTCCTAGATACCTTACGTTGCTTATTCTTTCTAATTATAACAGTTACCTCGAAGATCAAGGAGTTGTAGCCTAAGAAGGTAATTTCTTTCTGTGAATGGTTTCACTTTTATTTGTCTAAATACATTTTATTTCTCTTCTAATGGGGTTTTAGCTCGGATGGCTCTTCCTCTGCCCCTGGGATGGAGGGTGAGATCATAGATTCAAAACTCACCAGGCATTTGTCTAACTTTGCAATGAAGAAAATAAATTTACTACTCACTTTTATGGGCAGAGAGGAGGATATGGGGTTTGTGGTCATAACATAATTTTATATATTTGGCCGCTCTCCTGTCCTCTCCTCTCCCCCCATCTCTCTTTATTCAAACATGAGATTTCAACACAATGAGTTTCATTCTTATGCGCAAGGTATATGAGCTTGCAAGATGACCTTCCTTCAATTTTCACGTGATGTGTCCAAGATGAAAATGTCTTTGTTGTGTCCCCCACCCCCAGATCAAATTATCATTTTCAATAACATCTAGTTTAAGTTCGTATTAATATTTATACTCCAGAACTATTGGGAATTAAACTCCAAACTATTAAATGCTTTTTCCCTTGAGAATTTTGATTTCCAAATGGGAATCTCAATGTGATATGGAGAAGGTAAAATATTTTGGTGGTTGCACTTGGGAAAAATATTTAAGTGAGTTTTTTCAGGTATATAACATTAAGTTGGGAAATTTATAGAATTCAAAGAAATGGATATCACTGGAGAAAAGGAGCTCAATGGAAATTTCCTACTACCAAAGAGGTAGTTTTAAATTTTGTAAAATACACATGAGGGAGCAAGCTGTTGCTTTCCATGAGGAGATGGAAGTTGAGTTGGCATTTGAGTTTCAAAAATGGATTAGAGGATATTTTAGGCAATCAGGCTGGCTTTAGATTTTGGTTTGTACTTTGTAGTTCAATAAATAAGCACTGATGATGATGATAATAACATGAACAGGCTACAACTTGGGAAACTTCAGGTTAGTTAATTCATGGTTTACTGCTACTGCAGTGTTGTGTTGTCATCATCTTGGTTTGAGTCGACTTAACTGGCATTTTCATTATGTAACCTTCACTGCTAAATCATAATGTCTGTTCTACCATTTCTTGTGGACTGCATAACTTGCATGATTCCAGAGTGCTTCACTAGACTGTTTGGAATTTTGTGGATATATCATAGGGTATTGATTCCCTTGGTCTTACCTTATTGGCAAAGCTATGTGTATTATTTATCCAAAATAAAAATCATAAATCTCTGCACATTTGTAGTTTCTCTTCTTGCTGTTGATGTCACGTGTTTTTTATAATACTGCATTTTATTCTTCAAGGAGACATTTCTTAATTTTTATGCAAATATCAAGTCATTTCATTTAGAGCATCAGAGTTTGTTCTGCCATAATATTTCAAATCTTTAATGCAGCGAACCATTTTTTATATCTTCATGTGAAATCATTGTGTGTTGTGGTAATGCCTGATTTGTGATGACTCTCAAACCAAATAGTGTATGTCTGCTAGTAAAAGCAAGTTAAAAAAAAAATGGAATGATTTTATTGTCCAGTTTTCCACAAAAAAAAATTATTGTTGGTGTGTTTATCTTATTTTACTTGATTATAACCCCTTTAGAGATAGCCAACAAAATCCTTAGGTGGCATCATTTTGGGTGATTATGCCACATGAACAAAATTAACATGTATCCTAGCCCAGCAACCATTGCCATGTAGTTGAGGTTACAGTTTGTTGCAGCTAAATAATTTGAGATTTTAGCCTTTTCTCCTTTTTGACATTTTATGTCAGTACTTGTTTCTTAAGAAGCAGAGTACATAAACTTAAGGTGGCACTGGTGCAGTCAGAAGTCACATGAATAAAAATATTGAATTTCCCCTAACCAGACTTGGTGGGATATTGTTGAACTCTGGTAGGAAAGAAAATGTAATATATGTGAGCTAAATCTATACTAATGTAGAAAACCAACTGCATTTGGTGTGATTTTTTTTTCTTTTTTTGGTGTGAAGATGTTTTCCCTTTTCCATTATCCCCAACTTAATGGAAGATAGTAGAAGTCTGTTTCATCTCAACTTTTGAGGATATAGTTGTATAGACAATAATTTGGATTTGGATTTTTATTATTTCAGGTTATTTATATCTCCCACTTTCCAAGATTTTCTTGGCAGTGGGATCTTGTTAGGATCAAAAATTGTGGAGAAGGGAATTAGCAACTCAAATAAATTTAATAAAGAAATTTTGTGATTCATGGTACTCACACATGGTGCATGCCAAACATCTAGTTAGTTAATAGACTAACAATTTCCTAACTAGGTTCTCTCCTCTATTGACTTTGCCTGAAGTGTAAACTTGATTCCTTTAACACATATCATATTAGGTTCGATATATATATATATATATATAGTAGTTCTTGGTCTGTGAAGATATGTTGTTAGGTGCTCTTTTTTATTTTCCCATTGAGGCCGAACCTAAACCAGTGCTCGAGAGATAGCTGTCCATATACTAATAAGGGATGTATGGATTCTCGAGAAGAGAGGAGCCATGGTGGTCCCCCCCAGACTGCCTGGATTCCATCATTTATATTTGGGTTTGTTCTGATGGAAGCTTGCTTATGTGTGGGCCCATTAAAGGAAGAAGCAGTAGCAACAGCAGCTGCAGTAGTTTGCCACTGCTGCCTCATAATGTATGATGTAATGTCGAGGTGGTATTGACTATGAGAACAAGATATTTTGGCTGTAATATGCTCTCTGATGGTAGCAATTAGGTTTGTCTCAGTTATGGTGACCATTAGGTTTGCTCATTTGTGTTAGAGGCGATGTTAAGCACTGGTTATTTGCTATTTATTTTTCCAAAAATTATTAAGCTAAACATTCTGATGGAAGAAACAATATGCAAAAGCTGTATTCTTGGTTTTATGAATGCTACATGTACAGTTTGTATGATTAATATTGTTATTAAGTGTGCGGAAACATGCAGATCCTTTATTCAAACATGAGCTGATGATCTTTGATTGCCCATTCTCTCTATAGCTGTTTGAAGAATAAAAAATCATACTGGAGCTTGTCCCAGACAAGGGCCAGGTTCTTGTATGACTCGTTTAATTAGTTGATTGTTCATCCACGGGTTTTTTAACAAGAGAAAATATAGTGTCTCATGTAGTTCATTGGTGTTGCTATTGGACGTTCAAAATATAAGGTGATGTTGGTTCAATCCAGTTCAGCCATCTAGTTTATAGGTTTTCTTAAAAACCCTTGGGTTTCAATGGTTTAGTTGGGTTAGTTGCATTCCTGGTTTTTTCAACTCCATTGGTCATATCCATTGGTATGGCCAAGGTTGTTAAATTGGGATCTTATGTAAGATCTATGGAAGAGTTCGAGAATTGTATTGGAGGATCAATTTGAATATCATAAGTTCTTACTTTTTGTTGAAGAATAATAAAAAAAAGGACAATAATAGAGACTTTGTATGTTGAATAAATCATTAGAATTAAGAAATTATTCATGAAAAAAAAAAGGTTTTAGTTTAATAGTGCAATTATACCTACATTAGTGCATCTATAACAAATTCTTCATTTAAGAATTGCTATATATAAAAAATAAAGTCCATTTGTGCATGGGGGATTTTATTATTTTTGGAGAAGAAAGGCAAGTTGAAGTTTATGGAAAAGGTTTTTTGCAACCAGGAATATGACGTGTTTTGTCATGCGCAATATACAAGACTCATTTGGTTGGTTGAGTTAAGTAAATCATGTGCAATGCACATGATGATATGGATTTATGTCATCTTTTTATTGATGGTTGGAGCCCGAGACACCAAATATGTTTGAAGCCAAATTTTGTCCAAATTTTATTAAGACAACAAGATTAGATACAAAAAGAAAGATCTGGAGGGGACTCTTCCATCCAGACAAGCAGATCATAACCTTCCTTAGCTCTTCCAGCTAAAGCGTGTGTCCTTTGCATTGTAAAAAGACTTGAGTTTCACCAATGATAATGTTGCCATATAGAGTAGAACATGATGGCAGTTTTCTTAATTTCATGACTTTTCACATCTGAATCGCCTTCAAACTTCACAGGATCAACACCAATCTCCATAGCAAAAATAACCGCTCATTTGGCAGCATTACCCCATCGGTAAATAAAGTTTTAATCGCTATTTTAGTGCCTACTAGTAGCAGCTACCCAATAAAATTCTGGAGCCAAACAAAATGGCCTGGACAGCAAAGAATATAATAAAAAAACCAACTCTATGCCCTTCTATTCTTTCACTTTAGTTACCGTTCTCATTTGAACAAAGCAAAGCTTCTGTGCTGTAATGCAGTGACATAAAAACTATTAAAAAGTGAAAAACAAGGGGGCGTTAGTATTGCCAAATTTCCCAATACCTATTCAAGCTGTGTTGACTAAAAGCAATCCAGGGTGAAAAGAAAAAGTGAGCTCCTTTCTCTGAGGATGATGCTGAAATCTATATGCTACGCATTCTATTAGCTTGCTCTGAGAAAAATTGAACATTTTGCTTAGTGAGGTGGCTCTGTAGACGCTCTGCAAAATATCAGTCAAAGAATTTTCAGTTTAGACTTTAGACTCAATCTTTTAGAAGAAAGGATCGGTTTGGGATTGTAGGATCTTGTGATTTAATCGATCCCAAACCATCCTACAAGCGAGTCTAAGTTTTATACCATTCTAATTCGATCCTAATTGTTTTGAGAAAGTAGGATAGTTCGATTCAAAATTTCAACAATCTTGGATATGAATGACTATTGGTATGGTCCAATTCTAATAAGGTGATGTCAGATAGGAAGCCATATTTCCTATTCCTGCTTCATATGTACCTATTCTTGCTTCATATGTAGACTTTGACCAGGATCACTGCTTTTGATCAATATCTTGTTTTAACATTGAACACATGTAAACGGGTTGGTTTCAGATTCAAGTCGATGCGAATTGACTTGTTTATTCAAGATGTTAATTTGGGTTTGACACACCAAACTTGTTTAATTGAAGGTCAATTTTACCAATTTACCCTGAAAAAAACTTAATAAACCAAATGCTAAAATCCTCAATTCATACGTTATTGAAATTCATAGAAAAGAAAGCGCACACAATATATAGATCATTATACAATCACCATTAGACCAAAACCCAAAAAAAAAAAAAAAAACCATTAAACTAAAACTCAAATTTTTGAAGGAAAGAAGTTGATATGTATTTCTTTATTGAAATATCAAGAGACTCTCTTGAGAAAGAAGCTTGGAGTCTAAAGAATATTGATTGAATAGTTGTGTTGTTTTTCCTCTGCAAATTCAATTGCCTTTGACTAAATCCCCTCCACCCAAGACGATTCCTACTTGATCCCTATAATCCAAATTTAAGATTTACAGTGGGTATAGATTTTGTTTATTTTGAAAAGACCAATCTACTCAAGCCATATGCTAAGATTAAACAAACTTGAAAAGGACATTGACAATGAGACTTCTACACTACAATTAACAATTATCGACTTCTCAGTTCTAGACTTCTAGCATCTTTTGGAAATCGATATACATAATAAGTTAATAACACAACCTATAAAAGAAAATAGCAAAACAAAGAATCTCACAATCTTACCCCTACCAATTGTAATTGAAGAACTTAATGTTTGAAAGTAGCAAAAGATAGCTTGAGCTCATATATATCATGGCCACTTAATGTGCGATGGATAGCCACTTAAAGAAAGAGTTTGATGATTGTAGAAAAACTTCATAGGAGGTGCCACTTGGTAAAAGCTTAAGACCCTCACACAATGAGGTCTCTGCTTATGTATATATTGATTTTATAAAATATGAGAATGTTAATAGGTTATTCATGCAAGGTAAATATGTAAACTTGACTGCGTGACCTATTTATTAAATGGGTTATGTTAGGTCATGCTGACCCTAATACATGTTTATTAAATGGGTTATGTGAGTCGTATCATGTTAACTTGTTTAATAAATATGTCATGTTAGGGTTGAGGGGTCGTGACTCAATTAATAAATATGTTGTGTTCATATAGATTTATATAGTCAGATACTCATGAGTCAACATGACATGTGAACACAAATTATCACCCCTAGAATTGAACGTTATTTTCTTTTGATTGTTTGAGAAGCTTGTAGACAATTGGCTTCAATACCATGAGTTTTTTTTTTTTTTTTTTTTTTTGAGAAACAAACACACACACACAAGGGAGAGGGAAATAGGGTCTAAAACAAAGACACATCACAAACTCTATTTAAAAGCCATGGTAACTTGCTTCTATAATGCTCTCTTATAATATGGCTTGGGATTGGGCTTATAATATCTGTAAAGTGTACACTCATTGTAGATTTTTTTTTTCTTTTTTTTTTTTTAAATCTAAAGATTTTTAATAGAGGGAAGAGAGAAAAGCTCCCAAGTACCAGTGTTCTTAGTTAAAGTTTGTGAAGTATGTAGAGCCATTCAGTCTTTCAGAGAGAGGAGAAGAGAGTGACAAAAGGCATCAAATGTTAAAGAAATTGGATGGAAACAACAAAGGAGAAACACAGTCTCAATTTAATTTTTTGATATAGGCATATTTCTTCAAAGTCATGCTCCATTGAAGTTGAACCAAATGAAACCCATCATTTACAAAGATTTAGACAAAACGCATATCTGGCCTTCCCAAGGCTAAGTTGGTACATTTTTTGTATTTATTGGAAGCATCACTTGTTTTTCTCCTCAAGAAAATAGAAGGAAATCTATAGACAGGTGTACACTGAGGTCTAAGGGCCTCAGTCTATGATAATTACTAGTGCTAAAGCCATAGCCTAGTAACATTGATAAAAAAAAATTTCAACTGGCTTTTATTGAACAATCATTTATGCATAAATAAATAAAAAAAGGTTCATACAAAGTAGTATAGTCCCACAAACTAACATAGAATTGTCTAAAATTATCAACAACAAAAAAAATGGATTTGTCTAAACTGATTAAGTAAATTAATGAGTATTATTGGCAAGATCAATATTCACATGCAAAATTAACATTATAAATGCTTCATATTTTAAACCAATCATTGGTTACAATATGAACAAAATCTTTTTGATGAATCAACCAATTATATTAAAAACAAACCAGAGTACACAGAGTAATCTTTTGTAAGCATAGAAAATACAAGCACAACAGTGTCACCTCAACACAAGCTAACAGACTAAGTCAGCCTATCCGTTAAAAACAAAATAATAAACCTACGTAGTAAATAGCAATACAATAAAGGGATGATCCTTGTCAACAAACCATCAGTTGTAACTACATCAAGACACTAGAATGCACCATTTTGCAGAAGACCAGAAACAGCAGCCATCATCATAACCATATTATTAAATAGCATACTAGGATTATGAACATTGCACGTTTGCTAGTGTCAAGTCAGCCACCATCTGCCAAGTTGTGTTGTGTCAGAAACGCCGGCGAACCTAATGAACTGTGCGAGTTGAGGCACCTGGATGTGAATTTATTGGTCCTCTTTCTTTGGCTGGTTCATTGTAATGGCGAGTAGGACCTAGTGGAATGTCATGGAGAGTTTTCCATCAATCACATATCTCCCAAATAATGAACATGAGAAGAAAGAATAATCAAAATAAGATCAGGACACTAGTAGGAGGGATAAATGTATTATGTATGTCATGTGTTATTGGATTATGAGCTATATATAGTTCATGATTCTGTAAATTTAGTTGTAGCAAGCTTGAAGCCCCCCACTTCAGTTGTAAGAATGAACTAGTTGGGGACAAAAAAAAATGTATTGGCCCCTGTATGAGCAGAATTAATGTGATATACTGTTCATCTTCGCTTCCATTTTTTCTTTTTTCTTTTTTTGGTTTGGAAAACCAAACAAATAGCCTATTGAAACATTCAAACCCGGTACATCATTGTTTAACCGTTCAAACAAAAATGGTACTGCAATTTCATTTGCTACTTGCATATCTTAACCATAAACCATTATTTGCTTAACTCGGGAATGAGGGGATGGATTAAGCTAATGATGGACAATTTTAGCTGCATAAAAAAAAAAAAAAAAAAAAGAGCATAAACAAAGTGACTGGAGATAGACAGAGAGACAAAAGAGGCTTTAGTGAAATAGTAATAAATAAATAAATAAATGGGGAAGAAGAAGAAGATATTGATATTAAGAAACAAAAGATTAGAGGTAAAGACTCCAATAATCAAACTATACTTTGCATTAATAAAATCATACATCACACCAAAGTGGTAGATCCTGATTCTGATTTGTGGGATCCACTCAAACCCCCACAAGCAAGGCTCTAACCCTTTTGGTTGTTTACCGTACCTATCCCTTCTTCCAAACCTTAACAACTCCACACCTCTCATCTTAAATGTTTCATGTTGTAATCCCTCTCTCTGTGTTCTGTCTCACTCACTCACTCACTCTCGCACACACGGGTGAGTGCTGAGCTATATTATCAGAGTTGCATAATCTTCAATATTATGTGCACCTCTTGCCAAAATGAGCATCTAGTAAAACTAACTTCCCATTGCTGAAAATGTTGAGATGAAACTTAGCTTCCTTCACAACGTTAGCACACCAAAACTCATATTTTCCGTGTTCCTGAAGTTTTGCTATAACCCCCCACTAAAATTCGTCCCCTCTGTATGCCAACATCACGAGCAAACTGCATGGTTTGGACTGCGGCCTCAAGTTTTGCCTCAAAGCTCTCCATAACGGGTCTTCCATTTTGGCTCATTGCTGCAATGAGCAATCCTTGTTCATTCTGGATTATGACTCCCGCTCCTGTTCTCTGTAAATCCTCAAAAACTGCACAATCAAAATATACCTTGTACATAGGTTTACTGGGAGGATTAAAATGCAGTGTGAGATTAATACGTTGGCCTGTTACAGCTTGAGTTGTTGAACTACCTGAGTTGCAGATTGCTTGAAATTCCTGCCAAAATTCTATAGCCTCACCTGCTATGACACTTGGCTGTTCTGTAGACTGCTTAAAAACCCACTTATTCCTTGCCTTCCAAATCATCCAAGACAATATCAGGAATTGCTCCACAGTGTTGTCATAGCGCACCTCCAATATAGGCCAAAATTTTCTAACAAAGTCTATGAATTCATGCTCTAATTACCTCTTTTCTGCAGCACCAAATTCTTTGTGACTCTTCACAATCCTATAATACATGCATCATGTCATCCTCATTTAATTTGCAGCTTGGACTCATGGCCGCATTAGAACCCTTCTGTTCACCAGATTGGCACATGCAGGTAGAACGTTATGACATGCTTTCCATGCAAACATCTTAACATTATTAGGGACCTTTGTTTTCCAAATTGAGCACCAAACCATCTCCACTGCAACTTTGTTGGAGCTTCCAATTCCTATTGAGCACATCCTATCTTGTCTATTTTTTAAACAGTTTTCACAAAAAAATGTATCCCCCCCCCTTTGCCCTTGAAGGAAGGCTTTTTCTTTGCTGAAACGTTTTCTATATTTTTATAGTTAGAATCGACGCTACGTACCTATTCAAAAATAGAATATGAAATGACTCACTATTCACCCGTTTTTGGGGCCATAATCATTATGTAGGAAAGATGGCCGAATGGTTGAAGGCGTAGCATTAGAACTGCTATGTAGGCTTTTATTTACTGAGGGTTCGAATCCCTCTCTTTCCGTACCTTTCAACCAATTCACCGATCTTATTGACAGCAATGGATCAAAGCAAATAACAATGGATACCATTATTCCTTAGACCTTTCTTTGATTTTGATATAGATTCCTTATTCCTAATTTCTTTAGTACGAAAAATACTGTAAAGAGTGGACAACAGGGAATGCAAATTTCCCTACCGATTTGTGATCCATGATCCTTGAATGGGAGAAAGATCCCCACATCAAATTCCTTACTTTTGTCGGTCTTTTTGCTTAGGCGAAAGAGGGAAAAGGTGTCCAAACCCTTGTTGTTTTATTTTAATTAGGTTTAAGTCTGACGAGAATAATATTCTACAACTAGCAATTCATTTATTTTCAAACCGACCCATTTACTATCTATTATTTGATTGACTAATCCTTTATATTGGAATGGGTGAAAAGTCAAATGTTTTGGTAATTCCTCATCACGAGGGGATGAATCAAGACAATTTTGAATCAGAGCTCTAGATTTTTGTTCATCCCTCGCTGTAATAATATCTTGGGGTTTGCAGCGATAACTTGGTATATCTACTATACGACCATTAACTAAAATATGTCTATGGTTAACTAATTGGTGGGCTTGGGGAATAGTCGAGGCCATACCCAATCGAAAAAGGATGTTATCCAAACGCATTTCAAGTAATTGTAGTCAAACCCGACCCGTTGACCCTTTGGCTTTTCCGACAATACGAACGTATTTAAGTAATTGTCATTCTGTAAGACCATAATGAAAAAGCAATTTTTGTTTTTCTTCTAAACGAACACGATATTGAGATTTTTTACTGGAACGTGATTGGTTTGTACATTTTTTTTTTCATACCAAACTAGAAATTCAGTAGTGATGCACTGATGCACACCATCTATAGATAGTAGTATTGCAAGGCCCCCAAGGATTTTGCTCTTCATTTGAGATTGCTTGCCTACCACCACCCTGCCCAAAAAAATACCAAAAAAAAAAAAAAAAAAAGAACAAGAAAGATTTGAGTGAGATGTCTTGGAGGAATAAATTTACAACAAATTAATATGCATTGAGAAATAACAACATACTGAAATAGAGAGATTTCCAAGATAATTTTGAAAGAAATACCAGGAGATGGTTTCAATAGGCTGATAATCATGGAAAAAGGAAGAAAGCTATTAAATTATTCAAATTTTGAGCCCATCAGGACTTGGTGAATAATAGCTTACTAGCTGGTCACTAACTCATTAGACAATCTGAAGTGGTAAAGCCTATATTTTCCCTTGTTATGATTTGGGAAAAGAAAAAGCAAGTTGACAAGAGGGAAATGTCGTGTAGCGGATGTATTACTATTAATAAATTTGTAAGTTCTAGTACCTATTAGAATTTTCAACAACCCAACCTTTACTTATTGTGATGAAGATAGGAACAGTGAAAAGCAAACTAATTAGAAGCATAGGTATAGAACTCAAGATTGAATTTTAACACCCCTATCTACCCTACCTACGATAATTATTTTGAAAGAATAAGATTTATGCAGATTATTACTGCACAGAGTTCCAGTAATACCACAATCAACAAAATTAAAACTAAGCTAACTGTTGGTTTATACCCATAACATTATCGGGCACTATAATACCTAGTACCAGAACAATAATAAAAATCTATACAAACTCACAAGATTTTCATGTTTGTTAAGCATATTTAAGGAATCACATATCCTAGTTACAAACAACAATATTCAAAGCACAAACACAACATATATGGTGTGTTGAACATATTCATTTATTGTTCATCAAAAAAACTCAACTATTCGTCTTTTCCAACACCTCACTGTGCAAAGGTGAATCAAGTATGGCTCTGTTTTGGAACTCTATTCAACCTCGCCTCCTAGCTCATTCTGGAGCTAATTAAGTGACATTGATGGACTTCTTGAGTTCCCAATTAAACCAACAGAAGATTCATCTAGCTTAAGAATGTCAATGGAAGACGATATAAAAGATTGAGCTGCTGCGGCATACTGTAGAATTCTAGAGCTAATTATGTGTCACTTATAGAATGGAATCAGGACTATAGAATTCTGGAGCTAATTAAGTGCCATTGATGGATTTCTTGAATTCCCAAATAAACCAACAGAATATTCATCTAGCTTAAGAATGTTAATGGAAGATGATATAAAAGATTGAGCTGCTACGGCATATTGTAGGCACATTGATTACTGCATTTGAAAAAACTAGCTACTAAGAATAAACCCCAAAGAGAACCCATTGAGTTGAATCTTCACAAGTTTTCTTGGGCCCAACATGTTGATTAGGAGCTGTTCAGATTTTCCTTGTTCATTGTTCTCACTTTTCAATTAGATCTCTCTACCCAACATCTTTCCCTCACTTATAAAACAAAACTGGAGTAGCACTTGAACTTTGTTGATAAAGAACAGTATATGCAGAGAAGAAAACATTCTATGAGACAAAGGGTCTCATTACAAAGCCTTGGCAATATGGAAATATCTTGACAATTAGTGGAAAACAAATTTTGCTAGAGGATTGGAAATACCGACCTCAAATGTCAGATAATGTATAAAGCTATCAATAAATTTGAGTAGGCTAAGACATAGCAGTGATGATCTAAGTCATTGCAATTCCTTGCATGTTAAGGGCATGGAATCCTTTCAAAATTATATTGCAATTGAATTAAAAGAGCATGATGAGGCATATAATATGCAACGGGGGTGAGAATACATGAAAGGTATTTTTTTCATACTTGATGCACTTGCCACACCTGCACAGAGCTGATAGTATGTGTTTAGAACGGAACGTAAAGTGAAAAAAATCAATTGTTACTTTGTCTTATCTATAGAAAATGGACATTGTACCTAATAATGAAGCAGACATATCTAAGAAATTCATGGTCACGCCATAGGATAGTATAGACCAGTGGGATGAGAAGATTCAAAGCAAGGAGCATTTGACCAAAAGTATAGCAAATAAAAAAAAAAACTACAAATATCAATCTAACACAATTAAAGAATAAAAATAAATAAATAAAGAACCTAAAGGATGGAGCTTATGAGGCCTAAGAGGCTTTTGTATTAAGGAATGAAGGATAAATCAGCCTGGAAAGTAGAAAAAGAAGGTGAAGGAACAGACTCCATCCACACAACGTAGTTTGTAACATATCTAGCATGCCGAGCTAGGCCATAGGAAACCTTTTTACCTTCTCTTTTTGTATGAGAGTAATGTAATTCATTAAAACAACTAGTAAAAAACTTAGCATCAGCTATCAAAGAACCAAGAGGAGACAGAGATTGTATCAGCAGAAATGGCTTGAACAACCAGCATAGAATCCCCTTCCAGCACTCCATCCGTTATCCCAATCTCTAGAGAAAATTCAAGTGCCCTTGTTGCTGCCAGAGTTTCAATTTCTGCTGCATGGTATCGACATGGAAGCTGCTGAGAGAGTGCTGCAATGGCTGAACCTTGTGAATCTCAGATGATCACACCAATGCCTGACGTATTGTTTGAATCAAAAATGGCACCATCATAGTTGATTTTATACAAATCAAGAGGGGGAGGCTGCCAGGAAGCACGAGAATGTTGCTGTTGAGGGCACTGTTGTGGTGAGTTTGCAAAAGGCTGGGCTGCACAGTACTCATTGTACCTGATTGTTGAGAGCTGAGCAATGTCTGAAAGCATGCGGTTGGGCTGATTTAGTCTGACTTGGTTTCTTTGCATCCAAACAGACCAGGCCGTCATAGAGAAAAGTGCAGGGCTGCTGTGTTGCTGCATTATCCAAGATAGAAGCTCCTTAAAGTCGAAGAATTGATGATTTTGTCGAAAACCCCACAAGTCCAGGTCTGCCCAGACAGCGTCCAGATAGCATGTAATGGTGATTCTGAAGCTTCAAGACATCAGTCACAGGTGGAGCTAGTAATGATTGTATGATGTACCAGATTCTCCTTGGTAGGTAATGAATTACGGCAGGCTCTCCATACAAGATTCTTTACCTTATTTGGAATATTCAAAGACCACAATCCCTTCCATAGCTGCGTTTCCTGAGGCAGAAAGCCACTCAGGTTTGCTGGTTCAGATTCTTCCTTCAAAAACATGTATCCAGATTTACAAGTGTAGCGACCATCATGAGTTAAAGGCCAATAGAGTGTTAAAAATCAAGAAAGTTGCTACCACAGTACACAGGCTTGACTCAAGTACAATTTTCTTTTCACTACTTATTTAACATGAAATCTTCCTAGAAGAAAGTGTGAATCTGCACCCAAAATCTGCTGCAAGATGTGATAGTAATATGTTTCTGATTTCCATGGGTTGGTAAGTAGTCATTGTATCAAAATTATAATTGCAAGGTTCAATGAATCACACACGCGCACACACACAGTTTTTAAAAGCCTTTTTTGTCTTTTAATATGTAATGAATAGTTTTTTATGTTGTGAATTTCAGCTTTTGGAGTTAGAGTGAATGATTTGTCTAATTTAAAACCAGAACTGGGGTGTACCTTGTGACACCGTTTTCATGGTTTTGAGAAGACCTTAACAACAAATGAATTTCTCTCAGGCATGTTTTGTCAAGTTTATTGTATGTGAAGTCCCTTGAACTAGTTTGAATTATGCTAAGAAAGATTCCTAGTCCACAGCTCTTCAACACCCCCCTCTTCAATACCTATTAAAATCAATTCTTAAAATATACCCACATCCAGTTCATAAGGGAAAACAAATTAGGATTAATCCTAATCTGAATACAATATCGAACGAGTCCTGAACCCAGATTGTTTATCTACATGGTTGTGATGCTTCCCCTTTCTCTAGTATGGGATTCAAGGAGAGTGGTTGTGGTATTGGGGTATTTACGTAAGAATACCACACATATGAATCTTGAAAAAAAAATTATTGGCAAGACAATCAATCTTTTTTTTTTTTTTTTTTTAATTTTCCACCACTGAATAAGAGTATTGGGATCGGTACTAGCAGTTTTCTTACAATCAATCTTTGTTTTTCTAACTTGTGAAGAATGTTTATGTCCATGTATTTTTGGTGGCTTGAGAAGTTAAGCAACATATAGTGCTAACCTGAATCAGATAAAGTTCATTACAAAAAACTTGGCTACAAGTAAATTGGAACTTTTGCATTGGATTACAGAAGGTATACTTCTTTTCCTCATCAAATACATTGTGTATGCAGATATAGTTTAATTGAGGTGAGTTCTTAAATGGACAAATGTCTATGAATATTAATACTTGAGCACAAACATTTAGAGAGCCCATCAAAGGATTTTAAAGGTTCCACACAGAATTTTCTAAATTGACCTCATCCTCAATTCACAGTATGCCATGCAGTTTGAGATGGTTAGCTCATAACCTTCTGCAGATTTCAGAAGTGGGTTAAACTATTAAATGCTGATTTTCATTTTCCAACTATCCTTTCTACATGCAAAAGATTGACCTGAAATTGGAGCTTTTCTGTTAATGCTTGTCTTGTATTCCATTGACAACAGTGTAACTCGGAACTACTTTAAAATTTTAGTTTGAGCTTTAGAGAATTGGGACAGAGGATCCTAAAGAATAGAATGATCAATTCCAAAAACTTAAGGAATAAAGCAGTTATATTAGTTGCTACAGTTGCTATCCCAACAATAATGAAGTTATGGCCCTGCCACCCTCAGTATAATTCAAATATCCTAAGTAACAGAAAAAGAACAAAAAATAAGAAAGACTTGTGTTTTTAAATTATATTATTGAAAAATAACTCTTCAGCCAATCTACAAAATATATCCTTTCAGAGATCCTAACCAAAGGCATTAAAATGTCAAGCCATTTTAACTTTTGGGCAGCATGTCCTAGTTTTAAATGGTTAGCTAAACTAGTGTACTATCATAGACCCGTAAGGTGCAATGTTGTAGTGCGAATCATTCGGTGTAGCTTTTAAAAGTCAAAATGATACACATTTTTCTAAAAATTTCAAGATTCTATGCGTTTGGTACACATCTATTTTTAAAAATAAGAAACCATTTGATTAAAAAAGAATGACTGGAACTAGGAAATTGACTGTTGCAGGATTATTCTTGATTACATTTGAGTACACATGCTTGATAAGGTAAGCAGAAAATATGTATCTTAAGTTGACCAACCAGATCAATAAAATATACATATGAAAACCTAATGTCCAATAATGAAAACTTGACTGACCTCCCATCCAAGGTGGAGGAGATTTTGGGCCTAATACTGACTCCAACACCATCACAATTAACTGCATTAAAAAAAATAAAAATCAATTAACACAAAATAAATACTTGAGTAATGTAGGTTGAGATGACATCCATCTAGAACCAAATAATCCAACTATGGATGATCCACTTAAATGAGAGAGAGAGAGAGAGAGAGAGAGAGAGAGAGAGAGAGAGAGAGAAGGCATCAAATGATAAAGAAACTAGATGGAAACAATGGAGGAGAAAACAATCTCAATGTATTTTTCTGATGGAGGCATATTTCTTCAAAGTTCAATCAAAATGCCATTTTTTTCTTTGATGGTGGAAAGAAATTGAATTTGGAGTCATAATTTACAAAGTCATGTTCCATTGAAGTTGAACCCAAATGAAACCCATCATTTACAAAGGTTAAGACAAAACGCATATCTGGCTTGCCCAAGGCTAAGTTGGATCCATTTGTTGTATCTATTGGAATCCTCACTTCTTTTTCTCCTCAAGAAAGCAAAAGAAAATCTCTAGGCATGTGGGCATTAAGGTCTAAGGGCCTCTATCTATGATAATTACTTGTGCTAAAGCTATTCCACCATAGCCTAGTAAACATTGATAAAAAAAATTTTAACTGGCATTTATTAAACAATCATCTATGCATAAAAAAAAATTAAATAAATAAAAAAAAAATCAATCATACAAAGTAGTCCCACAAGCTAACATAGAACTGTCTAAAATTATTATAAAAAAGAAGAAGGAATTGTCTAAATTGATTAAGTAAATTAATTAGTATTATTGGCAAGGACAATATTCACATGCAAAATTAACATTATACAGGCTTGATATTTTAAATCAATCATTGGTTACAATATGAACAAATTTTTTTTGATGAATCAATCAATTTTATTAAATACAAACGAGATTACACAGAGCCCTAAAGGGAACTACACTAGATGGAGGAATCCTTTGTAAGCACAATAAATACAAGCACAAAAGTGCCACCTCAACATAGGCTAACAGACCAAGTCAGCCTATCCTTTAAAAACAAAATAATAAACCTACATAGCAAATAGAAATACAACCAAGGGATGATCCTTGTGAACAAACCAACAGTTGTGACTATATCAAGACACCAGAATGCACCATTTTGCAAAAGACTAGAAACAGCAACCATCATTATAGCCATATTATGTCTTCTTAAATAGCATACAAGGATTCAAGCCCTATTTGCCGCATAATATCCATGGCATCTAAATTACACCCAAAGAAATTGAATAAGAAGGTAAATCCATAAGATATCCAAGATACATAACTATAAATCAAAGGGACAAAAAAAAAATCATAGTTGCTAATAATAATAGAAACTTTTATGTTTACAGGTATAGAGATTCATTCTAAAGTCTCAAAAATAAGAACATCGCATACCATAGAAGCAGTTATCTTCTTCCACCATGTTTGTGGGCATTCTTCTTCAATCTTCTGAGCATGATATGTTGCTCTAATTTGACCATCCTCGCAAGGCACTTTGGTTTTCCAATTTTGAACATAAGATATCCCATAAACATTCCGAATATTGTTCCACATGCGTAACCTATGGATACAGCTTGCCAACAAAACCCATTTTCATGCTCTAAATTTTCATCTTGTTGCAATGTAGGTGGTGGTTGTTGTTTTGCCTTGTGGTTGTAGCATGTTTTTGACAATGGAAACCCACACAATTCCAAGTTTTTGGTGTACGAATCATTGTTGAATGTATTGAATTGATTTCCTGAAGGAATGTGCCCTGTGAGTTGGTTATGTGATAGCTTTAAGACTTCAAGCGATGTTAGATCTACCAATTGACTAGGAATCTTCCTACTGAGCTTGTTGAAAGAGAGGTCTAACCATTCAAGATTGGTCAAATTTCCAATTGATGATGGAATATAACCTATAAGGTTATTGTAAGAAAAGTTGAGCCCCTTGAGTGATTTAAACCTTCCAATTATCTTTGGCATCTCTCCTCTGAAACTATTTTTTGAAAAATCAATGCTTGTTAAGATGGTTAGGACTCTCTCCATCTCAATATATTGCCCTTTCATCATGATATTTAATGAATCTTGATAAATATTGTCTCCCATATATTTCGATGCAACTCCACTTTCATCCACATTCATCATGGCTTTCAAATATTCAAAATATGTTATTGGCAAAGGACCATTAAACTGATTGTTAGAGATGTCTATGATTCGCAAATTTGGGAAAGGAAATTTGGTTTTAGGATTGCCTATATGACCTTGAAATCTGTTTGATCTTATGACAAGAACTTGCAATTTCTGAAGACTTCCCAACCAATAAGGGAAGGTTCCATTTATCTTATTGTTTCCAAGATCTAGAACTTCCAAGTCTGTACAATTGACCAAAGATTGCGGCAATGGCCCTTCCAATTGATTGCCATTAAGGTTAATATTCCTAAAATTATTTCCTTTGGCAAATATTGCAGGGATGTTACCATGAATGCTATTCATTCGCAAATCCAACACTAAGAGGGCAGTAGAGTTTACCAAACACTTAGGAATCATGCCACTTAAGTTGTTATGAGACAAGTCTAAAACTTGAAGGTAAATTGCATCGCAAATTAAAGAAGGGATTTTTCCTGTTAAACTATTATTGGAGAAAAAGATAAATTGCAGATTGGAAGAATTTAGAATGGGAAATGGTCCTTGTAGCAAGTTGTTACAAAGATCAACATAATTTAATGAATTATTCCCCACATCCCCTAACCATCTTGGAACTCGACCATAAATTCGGTTATTGGAAAGGACTAAGTATTTTAAATTTGTTGTCAATCCTAAGAAAATTGGGAATTCACTAATATTGGAGTAGGCCAAGTACAAATATTGAAGATTGGGCAGGGCATAAGCAGCATTATTATTGATGCTAACTGAGTTATTTGACAAATCAAGAGTCTCAAGATTTTTGAGCTTTGAAAATATTTCTGACCCCAACATAATACTTAAGTTATTCGATGAGAGATATAGGCTAGTAAGGTTCACAAGTCTAGATTTGACCTAGGTATAGAGCCATGTAGCTTATTATAACCCAAATCAAGATACTTCAATGAATTGTACTTGAATTCACCAATCTCACTAACAAATTGATTACTATTAAGATACAAAGTCTCCAAAGATGGCATACTGAACAACCAAGATGGCAGTGTTCCATTTAAGAAATTTGAACTTAAATCGAGATCAACTAGATTCAAACCACTTACGTGACTAGGAAGGGGACCAACAAGTTGATTGTACCCAAGGCATAAAGTTGAGAGATTCGGCAAGTTGAATAGTGATGAAGGCAACAGACCTGTTAAAAATATTCACTAATAATTAAAAAATTGTTAGTTTGATGCGTTAGCAAAAAAGACCTAAAATTTAAAAGTGGTAATAGAATCTCACCGTTAAAACTATTATATGACAGATCAAGGGTTTGTAAATTGGGAAGGCAGAGGATGTTATTTTCGAGTTTTCCCCACAAGTCACACTCACGGAGACTAAGAGTTGTCAAAGAGGAGGATAGAATCATCAAAGAATTAGGTCTAATTGAGGACATATTTGTGGAATCCAGAAAAAGTTCCCTTAACTGAGTTAGGTTACCAATGACTCTTTTCCATACTGGAGCTTCGATTATTAATAGCTCATTCTCCAAAAGAACAAGGGTTTGTATACTGGGAAGGCAGAGGATGTTATTTTCGAGTTTTCCCCGCAAGTCACAGTAACGGAGACTAAGAATTGTCAAAGAGGAGGATAGATTCATCAAAGAATTAGGTCTAATTGAGGACATATTTGTGGAATCCAGAATAAGTTCCCTTAACTGAGTTAGGTTACCAATGACTCTTTTCCATACTGGAGTTTCGATTAATAGCTCATTCCAAGAAAGATCAAGTGAAACTAGTGAAGACAACTGAGAGATTTCAAACGGGATTTGGCCAGAAAATACGGAAAGAGAAAGGTTGAGATGAGTCAAACTCTTAAAGTTGCCAAACTCAGAAGGAATTAGGGAGAGATTGAAGTCATTGTCAGTGAGGTTCAACCTCCTGAGATTGGGAAGAAAAAACAGGGTACTGTTGGAAAGAATGTTGCCATAAAGCCAGCTGGAACTAAGGTCCAGGCCAACCACATGGCTTGTGTTTTTGTCACACTCGACCCCATCCCAAGTGCAACAGTGCTTATCCTCCTGCCAACTAGCTATTTTTAGATAAGAAGTATGTGGGGCAGAAACACCTTGGTCAAGAGAAAAAGACTTACTAAAATGGAGTAGAGCAGAGCATGGTGGCATTGAAGACAAGGAAGAAGAGAGAGACGATGGAAAGGGAAGTTGAGAATGCAAGATCAAACTGAACAAAAAGAAGACTTGATACTTCCAAGTTGAACACGCCATTTGATACCCAATTCAACAAAAACAAAACTCAGAAAATGGAGTAGTATTTCTGATAATGTTACAAGGAAGGTATGGGATGGAATGAATGTTACATATAGATGCTGCCAAGTCAACAGAAGTCTTCCACCTTTCTTTTATTAAAAGGAAAAAAAAAGTTAATTTCGCGTCACGTGTGAGGTGACGTGAAATTGTACAACTTGTACATATTCTCACACTTTAAACTTTCTAGGAACCTTCATATATAACATCAGATTAATTATAATATTTTAATAATTGCTAATTGAGTCCAGAAACTGGCAATTAATTTGAAATATTGGGACCACAAAATTGCATTAGATTACTCTTCTTTTAAGAAAATAATTCTTTTAAAAATTGTTGGAGCGCGAAATATTCCATTCGAACTTGAAGTGGTTTTATATCTAGCAAAGTAAATATTATTATTGTGTACTAAAATTAAGAATTAAAATGGAGAAGTCACTGGTGGAGTCAAAAATTTAGGTCTTATATGGTAGATTATCTAAACAATATATTTTCAGTTTTTAAATAACATTACACACTTTTTCACACATTTTTTCACACACACATATTTCAAAAAACTACAAACAACATTACTTAAACTTCTTTACCAAACAGACCCTTAGTTTTGAAAGGTTATCTATATATATATATATATATATATATATATATATAAAACCGAAACTTTTGAAGCTTTCACAATTTTCCACATCATCACTATTTTCTTTTTCTTTTTATTTTAGATTCTTTTTATTTTAGGTTTTATATCTTATATAGAATCCATCAGAAAAACAATAGACAAAAGTTTGAATTTTTATTAATATCAATAATATTGAAAAACGTATACAAACTTGAAGGCCTATTTAAGTGCTCCATAAAATTTGATGGACAAGAAAATATATTATAAAATAAGTCCTAATTAATACCTAACCATAATAGGAACCAAATTTGACCTAAAAAAACATTAAAAAAACCTAAAAATAAGGAAATAAATCACCTAGACTTAAAATAACGTTTTTTGCATAAAAATACCAAAATAATAATATAAAAAAAAAACCTTTAGGATTAAGAAAAAAAGAGAGAGACTCCTGGTAGGACTCTCTCTTCTCTCCTTAAAACTCTAGCAATTACCATCTCAAAACCCTAAACTCAACTTCACTTTAAGATTAAAAAAATAAGAAGGAGAGAGCCTCACATAAAATAAAATAAAAATAAAAATAAAAAAAAACATAGGTTTTGTCTTTTTTATTTGCTTTCATATGTGCCTAAAATTTTTATTTTATCTTATTGTTTTATTATGTTTAGAATTGATTTTCTTCTAAGTATTTGGGTTAATCTCTATATTTTGATAGTGTTTTTATGGGTTTGGTTTTTGGGTTGAAATTCTAATAATTATTTTATATTGTATATGGCAGATGAAGCATCTCTATTTTTTGGAGAAAAATCAAAACTGCAACCTATGTCTTCCAGCCCAAGGTGTGGTAAATTTTTATATGTTCTTACTTTATTGAGAATTTTTATTTAAGTTCATGTGATTTTTTGTTTTTTTATTAAAGTTTTGATTTTTGGTTGATTAATTATTTGTTTGGATTAATTTCAATTAATTATTTGTTTGAATTCAACGTAAAAGATAATAGAATTAAGTGTTATAAATTTGATAATGTTCCATGTTTTGAATTGTTTATATTATTTAAACTCCTAGTAGGACTCTCTCTTTTCTCCTTAAAACCCTAGCAATTACCATCTCAAAACCCTAAACTTAACTTCACTTTAAAATTAAAAAAATAAGAAGAAGAGAGACTCAACTTAAAAAAAAAAAAAAAACGTAGGTTTTGTCTTTCTTATTTGCTTTCATATGTACCTGAAATTTTCATTCTATCTTATTGTTTTGTTATGTTTAGAATTTATTTTCTTCTAAGTGTTTGAGTTAATCTTTATATTTTGATAGTGTTTTTGTGAATTTGTTTTTTGGGTTGAAATTTCTAATAATTATTTTATATTGTATACGGCAGATGAAGCATCTCTATTTTTTGGAGAAAAATCAAAGTTGCAACCTATGTCTTTCAACCCAAGATGTGGTAAATTTTTATTTGGTATATTATATATGAATTTTTTTCAATTTGAAGGGTTTTGTTTGGTTTTGAAGTAGAATTTGGGGATTCTATAAAATTTGGAAGGTTTAAGTTTTAGGGTTTTTGGTATTTGCGTCTTAGTAGGTTGATCTTAATTCTTTACCTTATATGTTTTTTCTTTATTGAGAATTTTTATTTTGGGTTCATGTGATTTTTTGTTTTCTTAATTAAAGCTTTGATTTTTGGTTGATTAATTATTTGTTTGGATTAATTTCAATTAATTATTTGTTTGGATTCAACGTAAAAGATAATGGAATTATGTGTTATAAATTTGATAATGTTTCATGTTTTGAATTGTTTATATTGTTATTAATACGACTAAATAAGATTTGTTTTTATCTTTGTAGTTTATATCAGTTTTGAGTGTGTGTATATATATAACTTTTAGGAATTTTGCTTTATTAATTTAAGAATTATAAATTACTTTGTAGGTTTCAGTAACTATGCACCTGCAGTGAGACATTGACAATATAAGCATATATATATGGTATTAACATTTTATAAAAATCTTTCTTACAACCCAATAACATTCTACGTTAGACAACACTTCTAAACTATAGAAAAGCATAGAAGTTAAATATTTATTCCCATTGTATTTTATTTAATTATGACAGATCCATTTTTTTTTAAACACTAACTAGAAAAATGTCTATAATATGCATATTATTAACCCAATTTTCTATTTCTAAATTTCTTAGATTTTATTATATCAATCTTTTTTTCTTTTAAATTCTAGGTGGACAAATTAGTCTCTCACTAATTCTTTTACCTTAACGTGATGTTGGTTAATTGTCATTTTATTTAACTATCCCGTGCATTGCACGGGTTAACGACTAGTATATAATTATTTTTGTGTGAAATTTAAAATAGTAATGTACAATATTCTCATTTGTTAATAAATAAATGCTTTTTTCAAGAATCATTTGTTAGCCAAAGTCTGATAAAGATGCGGAGGTCACCATCAATTCTCGTTAGGAAATTGATAAAAATTAAAGTGGTCTAAGCATGTAAATCGGTGGAAATTTATGAACATTTATATATTGATAAGTTAATCAAAGTCTTCTACCTTCCTTTCAATTTCTTTTTTTTTTTTTTTTTCTTTTAGAGAGAGTCGACCAAAGTCCTCGAGTCACAAAAGGTAGAAGTCTACATTGATATTGCGGCAATTGCATAGAAATTAAAGGGGTCTAAGCGTGTAAATTGGTGGAAGTCAGGAAGTTTGTATTCACACTTAAAAGTTTGATTTTATAGACTTGCACGGTTTTTTCTCCGCCCAAAGTCTTTTTTTTTTTTTTTTTACTTTTATAAAATTCACTTTGAAATCTTTACCATCCTTTTTCTTTTTTGAAATCAAAGTGCGCAATGTTTTTAATTGTTTGATTGGTTAAATACATTTCTCAAATCAGATTGTCCAAAAGCATTATAGATTCCACTAGTTTTTTATTATTATTATCAAATAGATCTTTAACAATGACACTAAGAAATTAAGCTCCCTATAACGCAGAGGTGTAAAGCTAGGTAGTAATGCTACTGACATAACATATAGACATTTTTATCCATAAATATCACTTAATTATTATTCACATTTTATTTTTTTATTCAAAAATTAAGATTTCTTACTTAGATACACAGGTAATAAGAAAATGAAGGAAAAATTGTGCCCAAAAAGGTAAAGTAGGCCTAAACAAGTATTTGTGTTTAGACTTCATACTATAAGGTTTGATTTCACATACTAGCACCTCTTTTTTTGTCTCTAAAGTTTTTTTTTTTTTTGGTAGGTGCGATTTTTTTTAATTATTTGATTAATTATATGATACACGTTTCCTTTGTTGGTAGTAAAAGCCATTGCAATCTTTGAGCAAAAGGTTACAAATAATGCAAAAAACAAGAATTAAGATTGGTTCAAAATTTATAATTAAAAAAAAAAAGAGCAACGTGGTCTTGATGAAAACAAGAATTAAGATTGGTTCAAAATTTATAATTAAAAAAAAAAAAAAAAAAAAAAGGAGCAACGTGGTCTTGATAACTATAAAGCCCAGAACTACGAGTTGTACGTGGCCAACAGAAGTCTTCCCCCTTTCTTTTATTTTTTTATTTAAAAATAGTTAATTTCGAGTCACGTGTAATGTGACGTGAAATTGTAAAACTTGTACATGTTCTACGTACTAGCCAAAAATAGTCCAATGTCACTATTTTTTAAAATTATTTATATTTTATAACTGTTTGAGAAATATTTAGTAATGTATAATTTTTGAAACTCAAGTTCGACATAGAACTCAAGTTTACGAAAATCGAATTACTTACAAATTTGATATAAAACTTATGGTTATGCTAATGAGTGTCCTAAGGATACTCATTAATAATCTATTTAAAAAAAAATTTGATACCACTTTTATTAGAAATAATAAAAATTATCAAAATATTAATTAATTTTTTTATTTCTCATAAAATTTTTTTAAAAATAAATTATTAACAAGTATCTTACTCGTAGCATTTCTTTAAAACTTATTACTAGTGTTTCAAACTCTTTCGCTTCCTTTTTCACTACTTTTTTTTCACGTGACCTGACAAAAGAAAAAAGAGAGAAACCTACAGCCACGATTGTTGACTGTGTGAGACAGCCACAATTGTTGACTGTGTGCCCACGTGACCCTGACAGAAAAAAGAAAAAAGAGAAACCCACAACCATAATTGTTGACTGCAATCACACAACCATAATTGTTGACTGTGTGAATGCTACACGAGTAACACATTCCATGTCAAAAACAGTAATAAAACATTAATGATTTCGAAAAATAGTAATATTTGACTATTTTTATCCTTTAAACTTTCTAGAAACCTCCATATATCTCACCAGATTAATTATGATATTTTAATAATTGTTAATTAAGTCCAGAAGTTGGCAATTAATTTAAAATATTGAGACCACAAAATTGCATTAGATTGCTCTTCTTGTAAGAAAAAAAAATTTCTTTTAAAAATCTTTGGAGTGCTAAATTTTCCATTTAAAATTGAAGTGGTTTAATCCAGCTGAGTAAACAATATTATCGTGCACTAAAATTAAGAATTAAAATGGACAGGTGGCATGTGGTTTGTGTGTGTGTATATGTATATATGTGGACTGAGTTCAAGTTACGCTATGTATAACTTTAACAAATATTACATCATTTAATAACTTATTATTAGATGTGAATTTTGACAAATTTATCATTAGATTACATTATATTCATATGGATAAAACTTATATATAGTACTTTTGGTGCTATTTCTTAAGTTTTCCTTTTAAGATTCTGTCATATAGCTATTTAACTTAAAAAATACACTTTCATCCATAAAAAAAAAAAGCCACATAACAGAATTTTA
Organism: Quercus gilva; assembly: GCA_023621385.1. Lineage (NCBI taxonomy): Eukaryota > Viridiplantae > Streptophyta > Magnoliopsida > Fagales > Fagaceae > Quercus > Quercus gilva. Next base: position 80,155,816 of record CM042476.1, on the reverse strand, counting down.
AGAAAAGAACCTAAGGAACAGTACATAAGTACTATACCTAAGTCTTACTCTATTCATACACTTCCCATGCTTAAAATTTCAAGGCAGTCAAATATCAATAGTCATGTTATCAACAATTATTTAAATTCAAATTTTTGTAATTTAAAATAATACCTAAAAGATGACTTTATGGATCAGATAATAAATAACATTCAATTGACATAAAAATTAGCATGCATATTAAGGACATATAGAACATATAATTCAATTGAGGGATTTTTAAAATATGAATTCAATAACGAGTTATTAGGTGGTTTAATAATAATAATAATAATAACTTCAAAATGTACATCGAAATAGGTTGGTATAGAAATATTTTGTTCCGATGTACAAATCAAAAAAAGGTTTGAAACAGTATTTAAAACATTAGTTACAAAAGGTAGAAAACTACACTAATATTGTGGTTTTATTATTCAACCATGAGTTGTACTGGTCTTGATCAAATATTCTCATTCATAAAAATAAAGTGAAAAAAAAAAAAAGATATTCCCATGAATCATTCATTGGTAAGTAAGTATTACCTATTGATACCAACGAGCCTTAACAATTAGTTGTGTGTTGATACTCCTTATATCTCATTTTCATCCCAAATGGTTCAAAGAAAAATAAGTGAGTTTCTCACGGACCGGAAATATGGGGTTTAGATCGAGAGTAGATAATGTACTACTATGGTCATGCCCAGGTAGGGCCCACTACCTTTTTTTTTTTAACAAAAAAGAAAAGAAAAGAGTACTACCTATTAATGAAAGTGGGCCTAAACAATTAATTGCATTTAGATTTCAAACTCTCAGTGAAAATGCTAACGAATGCTCTTAAGGCATTGGTTAATAATATTTTGACAGTTTTTTTCATTTCTCATAAAAGTGGTATTAAAATTTTCCTAAAATGAATTGTTAACCAATGCTCTAAGGACACTTGTTAACATTACCTTCTCTCTTTTTTTTTTTCTTTTTTTTTTTTTTGTTTGTCTAGCCACGTACACCATCAATCTTGTTAGTTGCTAACTTGCACGCCATCAAATAGAAAGTTTACAGAAATTGCAATTACTGAGCATTACATTTTCCCCTTTTTCAGTGTTTTCATATATTGTTGCTATGATTTTTTTGTTTTTACTATTGCCAAAGACGAGGAAGTCTACAGCAAACCTGTATATTTATGACAATAGGATTTTTTTTTTTTGAGAACCATGAGATTATGATTTTAGCTAGCTAGTTCGAAAGCTTCCTTAAGGCATACTGTAATATCAACATCACAAGAAAGTGTAGAAAAGTCCCTTAAGGTTCGTGTTTAATGGTTACAAATAATTATAAAAACAAGAATTAATATTGGTAACATTGGTTCAAAATTTATAATAAAAAAGAAAAAGAGCAACATGGTTACAAACAAATAAAAGGAGGAGAAGGAGAAGGAGGCGGTGGAAAAATTGTGCGTAAAGCTTGGGGCAATTTTCTAAAAGGTAAAATAGGTGTAATTGTTAATTGGTTAAATGCAAGGCATGAAGTTTGTGTTCAAACTTATAAAGTTTGACTCTACAAACTTGCACATCCTTTTTTCTTTTTTCGTCCAGTCTTTTTTCACTATTTTTTTTTCTTTTTAATAGAAATAAAGTCGTTTTTGCTCTTTACCTTTTGAAAGTGGGTCATTTAAAAAAAAAAAAAAAAGATTTTTTGAAATCAAAGTGCATGCCGTTTTGAAAGTGCGTAGAGAAGTTTACCTCAATGCAGATAGCCAATTAATGAAGGATTTCAATGAGTTCCACACAAAACTTGCTGGACTGAATAGGTGAAATTCCACACAAAATCTTATGAAGGGCTTTATCCAGATAATATGGCTTGACCAAAAATAACTTAATTCAGGATTTTGTTGGACTTGAGAATATTGGAACCATTTCTTCATATTAATTGTAAGATTGAGTGGCGTTATTACAGCTGTAAGATAATCTCTGGCACTCAATATTTATTCAAAAACATTAACTTCGAAAATGCTGCCTAATCTTGGTTGTAACTTGTAAGAATTCAAGGCATATACATGCAGATTCAAATTTTCTAGATTTCCTAGAATACTCTAAAATGTAAAGTTCTTTAAATCTTTACATTTCTGTAAAGTTCCTAAAAGGGTTATGCTAACGAGTGCCCTAAGGACATTGGTTAACAATTCATTTTAGGAAAGTTTTGATACTACTTTTATGAAAAATGAAAAAAAACTGTCAAAACATTAATTACTTTTTTTTTTCTTTTTCCATAAAAACTTTTTTTAAATAGATTATTAACTTAGGAAAATGCTAATATTTTGACAGTTTTTTTCATTTCCCATAAAAGTGGTATCAAAACTTTCTTAAAATTGATTATTAATGAGTGCCCTAAGAGCATTCGTTAGCATGACCGATTAACTTATGCCCTAAAGACATTCGTTAGCATTTCCCTAAAATAAATGGTTTAGATGGTGACCAATCATCAATTCACTTATACAATCTTAAATTAGTCTTTCAAAACACATAAATATTCCTATTTATCCTAAACACCTTTCAACTTCTAGACTTATCTCTCAAAATTTTTTTTTTTTTTTAAATTATGGACTTATCTCTGTTACTTCTTTTTTCAGAAAAATCATCAACCCAAAAACAATGAACATTATAACTTAAGCATTTATCTCCACGTTTCTATCTTTAAAAACTAAAAAACAACCCAATTATTTTTCATCAGATGCTTTTTTCAGGGGTATAGCCATGGTTTTAAAAACCGGTATGGTGAAAGAACCGGAATAAGGAGTGTTTACTAGTTTAATGGTCCGACCGGAGTCTGACCGGTGGTCGAATTGATGATGTCATAAATAATAAATAAATAATTATTAATTATAAAAATAAATAAATAATTTTATAACTAGTCATTTTAACTCAAAAATTTAATAACAGTAAAACATTAAATATTAACTTACCAACTTTTGGACACCACTTAACAAAATTCAACCCAAAAAAAAAAAACCATAAAAAGGTAAAGTGTAACAATTACCAAACATTTTTAGCTATATTTTAATTTGTCAAATAACCAAAAGAAAATCACCAACGGGTAACAATATATTTACCCACATGATACTTTTTTCCCACCTATCCTACACTCACACGTTTATATCACACCCACCACACATTTATTCAAACTTCAATCATCTCTCTGGACTACAAAAGTTTCTTTGCTATTCCACTTTTTGCTTAAGTCTCATTTCCGGATTTCCCTCTGCAATATTCTCTTTGTCTCTTTGTCTTTTTGACTTCTCCCCTTCTCTGTTTTCCTATCTTTCTTTTCATCTTTTCGTTTTCCCCACTTTCTTTGCTTTGTCAGTTTGTCTTTCTCATGAGAAATAAGGAACTTCAGCATTTTTTGAGCAATATTCATGAGTTTTTTTCTCCTGAACAATTTTTGGCCTCCATTTGCTTGGTTTTTTAGGTGTACGGCGTACCTGTACAGGTTTGTGCGTGCATTTCCTTTATATTAGTAGTATTTTAGGTGAACTTGTACTGGTTTTTTTTTTTTTTTTTTTGAGAAGCAGTATTGGTTTTTCTTTGAGAGAGTGAGAAATACAGCAAAACCGGTTCGACCTCCGATTTTTTCGGTTCTCAGATTGAACCGACCGGTTATTACTATTTACCGACTTTTAAGCTATTTCTGGTTTTTTATCATAACCGGACCGGATTTGATGCCAGTTTCCGGTTGAACCGGTCAGACCGGTCGGTTCGGTCCGGTTTTTAAAACTATGGATATACTTCTTCAAACTATTTCATGATGTTCTTGAAATCACTTAAAACTACCCAATTACAAGTAAATAAATTTTGTCATACAATATATCATCTATATATATATATTATATAACCGAAACTTTTGACTTTTGTTTAACTTAATAAGAGCTTGCCACATAGGTTTTGAAGCTTTCATAATTTTTCACATCAACAATATTTAAAAAAAAAAAAAATCCAATAAAATAAAATAAAAAAGGAAAACCTGATTCTCTTTCTGCCCAAAAACAAATTCTACTTTCATAAAAAAAAAAAAAAAAAAAAAAAAAATCGACTCTTCCAAACGTAGACTTTGCCATCTCCCTCTTCTTCTTCCACTCTCTTTTTGCCATCTCCTTTTTCTTCAGTTATCTCTTTCAAGTTCAAATGCAGCTACCTATTCTCTCTAAATATGACCTTTAAGTATAGAGACGAAGCCAGAACTTGGTATTAGGGGGGGGCGAAGTATAACTAAAATAAAATCATTACAAAACTCTAAATAAGTTTTCCATTTAATATTAAGTTGCGTTTGGTATTGGCTTAAAAATGTCAACTTTTTTTACTATTCAACTTATTTTTACTATTATTTGTGGGTCTTATTGCACTTTTTAGTACTATTCATAAGTTCCATTGTACTATTTCAGCTATCTTTATCTATAGTACTTTTAGTAAAATGTTTTCAGTTTCAACTAAATAAACTACAGTCTTAATAAACCGTCATCAAGGATTGAACAAAGAAATAAATGGACATACAGATAAAAAATATTCATTGTAGTGCTATATGTACACGACACAACACTACAGTTCACTAACTTTATTATGGGTCCGTTGGGATACAGCTGAAAACTGAAAACACTGTAGCAAAATAATTTTTAAATATGTGAATCATAGTTTTAAAAACCGGACCAGACCGACCGGTCCGATCAGTTCAACTGGAAACCAGCATCAAATCCGGTCCGGTTATGAAAAAAAACCAGAAATAGCTTAAAAGCCGATAAACAGTAATAACCGGCCGGTTCAATCTAAGAACCGAAAAAACTGGAGGTCGAACCGGTTTTGCTGTATTTCTCACTCTCTCAAAGAAAAACCAGTACTGCTTCTCAAAAAAAAAAAAAAAACCAGTACAAGTTCACCTAAAATACTACTAATATAAAGGAAATGCACGCACAAACCTGTACAGGTACGCCGTACGCCTAAAAAACCAAGCAAATGGAGGCCAAAAATTGTCCAGGAGAAAAAAACTCATGAATATTGCTCAAAAAATGCTGAAGCTTCAGGCGGAAACTTCCTTATTTCTCATGAGGAAGACAAACTGACAAAGCAGAGAGAGTGGGGAAAACGAAAAGATGAAAAGAAAGATAGGAAAATAGAGAAGGGGAGAAGTCAAAAAGACAAAGAGACAAAGAGAATATTGCAGAGGAAATCCGAAAATGAGACTTAAGCAAAAAGTGGAATAGGAAAGAAACTTTTGTAGTCCAGAGAGATGATTGAAGTTTGAATAAATGTGTGGTGGGTGTGATATAAACGTGTGAGTGTAGGATAGGTGGGAAAAAAGTATCACGTGGGTAAATATATTGTTACCTATTGGTGATTTTCTTTTGGTTATTTGACAAATTAAAATATAGCTAAAAATGTTTGGTAATTGTTACACTTTACCTTTTTATGGTTTTTTTTTTTGGTTGAATTTTGTTAAGTGGTGTCTAAAAGTTGGTAAGTTAATATTTAATATTTTACTGTTATTAAATTTTTTAGTTAAAATGACTAGTTATAAAATTATTTATTTATTTTTATAATTAATAATTATTTATTTATTATTTATGACATCATCGGTTCGACCACCGGTCGGAGCCCGATCGGACTATTAAACTAGTAAACACTCCTTATTCCGGTTCTTTCACCGTACCGGTTTTTAAAACCATGGTGTGAATAGTGCCAGACTCATTTTTAATGAAAAAATTGCTGAAAAGTGAAATTTGTAAGTCCGTAAACAGTGCACGAGTGCACTGTTCATAAATAGAAAGTCAACAAATACGGCTACTGTTCATGAACAATAGCCGCACAGTAGCCTCAAGCGCCTGAAGGAAAAAAAAAAAAAAAAGTCTGAAACGTGAAGTACAAAACGCAAACGTGACTTTGAGCACAATCCAAACACTCACTATATATCTCAACTCCCAATTAATTTCAAAGTTTCAAACAAACTCAATTTTTACTTAAAAAAAAAAAAAAACAAAAGACCCTAACAGACAAACATAACTATTTACCATTAAAAAAACTGCTATTCATAGAAGCACAAAAAGAAAAAAAAAAAAAAAAAAAGAAAAAAAGAAGAAGAAGAAGACAAAATTCAACTCATAGAGCACAACACGTAACCGTAGATGGATATCAATCCACTCCTAGTCGCTTCTACTATTTTTTTTAAGTCATTGTTTAAGTCTTTTAAAAAGAGAACTCTCTCTCTCTGTCTCTCTCTCGTATCAGACAGTTTAAGATACTTTTTATTTTGTGCTCGTTGCTCATTTGCTCATTAGAGAGAGAGAGAGAGATACCAGATCTGGTGAGTCTAGGCTAGGGGCGGGGCTGGCAGCTTTGCTGCTACCTCTCCCTTCACTGCTTTACTTCAACCATTAGTCGCTGAGTCTCTTGATAAAATTTTGGTTGATTGGGTTAAATATTCTTTAGCTTTGCTATTTTGTGATTTATGTGGTTGAGCTAATTTTTTTGAGGTTGCTAAATTTTCTTTTATGGATTAGATCCATAAATTCTTTTTTATGGCCTTTTAGAGTGCCAATAATATTGTTAGGAGGGGTCTAGTGTAATTTATTGAACCAAATTGGTGAATTTCGTGTTACGCTGTTTATTTGATTTACTCGCGGGAAAACGAAAGTGAAGAAAAAAGAGCTCTTTATTTCAATCGATGGCTATCCTTTTTGAAGCGACGACTTTGTTTTTCATAATTCTTAGAATATCTCGGGTGTTCAATTAAAATGCTGACTTATTTTCCCCTTCTTTTACCCATTAGGACATATGTGTAATTGCGTATAAAGTGTGTATTTATATACTCTATAAAAAAAAAATTTTATTCATCATGAAAAAGTAAGATGTGGCAAATTATTAAATTTTACGTTAGTTAGCAGTCTGAACTCTGAGGCAGCTTAGGGAAGTCGATCAAGACTAAAGAAACCAGCATTTTTTTTTATGAGAGACTCAAGAAGCTATCATTGATATATCCTTGTATTATTGCTCTGGTATATATTACTCCTAACAGCAAATGGATATATTGACAGATTGAACATGGAACGAGGGTTTCACCCGACAGGTGCTGGAATTGAGTGTCTTAACGAAGACAATTATTTGGATTGGAGTTTTCAAGTGAAAACGTATTTGATGGCTCAAGATCTCTGGAACATTGTGGAAGCAAGCGACGAGTCTACAAATGCAGAATATGATCCATGTTGGACCAAGCAGAATGCCATGACTTTACATGTGATCCATGTTTACTGCGGGCCCGACTTTTTTTCCTTGATTAGGCTGATTACTTCGGCCAAAATTGCTTGGGATACTTTGGCAGCAATATTCGAACATCCCAAAAGTAGTTACATTGGTATGTATCTTTCTCTTAAATCCACATCCTCAAAGATTTTTAACGTTAGATAGTTTTTTTTTTTTTTTAAATTTAATTTAATTTATTATTATTATATGAATTAAAGGAGTAATAGTATTATAAAAGAGAATGAAAGACAAACAACTTCAAAACACGCCATCATAGCTGTTACTCAGAGCATTGGTATCAGTTTAGTTAAATTTTCTCCTTATTCTAGGATAATAACTTAATTTTCTTATTTTAGCTAACTTTCTTTCTTTTCTTTTTTAGAGATCAACTGTAGCAAAGCCCCATTTTAGGATAGAAATAGGTAATCTGATGTGAGTAGGTTTTTGATTGGTTTTGGTTACCTCTATATATATTCACCCTTATAGGTAACCTACTACCAATGCTTTTAGTGGATAGCACTTGGCACTTAGCGGTTAGCACACCTTGGCCAGCCAAGGGTCTAACCAACCAAACCAAACCAATTGTAGTTATCAACCAATTGCAAACGACAAAACTTCAACTATATAATATATACACGCCAACCAACCACACAAATAACCTTTTTTTTTTTTTGGGCCTCTGCTTAGTGCCCTCCTGAGTTTAGGATAACAGCTATGCCTCATCGACTCCCTTACTTATAGGTCAGGACCTAGCGCGTAGGATGTTACCACTATAACACACAAAGGAAGCCACTATAGTTGCCCCTTGCAACCCTATTTGGGTTTGGCAATGTCTTATCACGAATATTACTACCAAACACGACTGGTGAGTTTTTAATAAAAAAATATTTTCACTGGTACTTCCACTTGTTTTTTATTTATTTATTTATTTAATGAGAAAATTTACAATGTTCAACTTAACTTTGAATCAGTTGTGGCTTTTTAAGGACCTTATTGGCTCTTTTCGAATTCCTTATTCATTTAACTTATGCGTTATAAAGTTGATTTATGCATATGAAATTGTAAGAATATATTTTCTTTAGTAAAGGTTTCAATTGTTTTGTCAATGTTGGATGTGGACTGAAAAGATTATATTTATTATCATTTTTAGAATATAGACCAAACCGGCTTAGGCCCAATGTAATTAGTTTAGGGTTTCTTGTACATCACACATATCCTGTTTATATAAATAGACAACACATTTTGAGAGATGGGCTCTCAAAAAAAAAACAAAGAGATGGTATTGGCACCTCCTTTTTAGAGTTTTGTGAAGTAACCACTTATTTTATATGAAAAATAAGAAAACTATAAAAAATACAAGATTACATATTGAATAAGATTTCATTGATTGAAATATATATACAATTTGGTAGAGCAAAGTGTTACATCTCTTTGGTCGTAAATACAATCTAAGTAAAAAAAAAAATACAAAGCTTTGGTCCTAAAACAATCCACCAAAAAGATGATAAAACAATACTCTTGTTGGGTCTCAAATAATATTATCAACAATATTAGTAATTTAAAATAACAATCACACACAAGAATACAAAATTTACATGGAAAACCTTTTCTTTTTGAAGGGAAAAACTACGAGACAAACTTCGAATAATATCACTATTATCAAATTAATTACAAAAATACTTGTGTATGCCTCACGGTTAAAAAAAAAATCTTTCTTATTTTTCTTTGCTTTCACACACACAAATTATCTTTCTCAAAAGTGGTAACACTTTGCTCTTTCCTTTTTATTTTCTTCTCCATGCACAGCTTTCTTTCTTGGCTGTCTTCTTTCTCTAAGCGGCTTCCTCTTGGCTGCTCTCTCAATTCAATTGCGTGTTCTTTTTTTTTTTCTTCACTATACAGGAATCTGTTTCTTTTTCTTATGCGGCACACAAAACCTAATGAACCTTATTTATATAAAATTCTTCCGCCTCACACTCCTAGGAACATATGGATTCCTAAATCAACTTATATAAAAGATTTCTCAAAGAAATAGAATTCTATTCGTGTCCAACAAGCTCATTATATGGGCTATTATAAAATTGTGGGCTGGATTTAATGCCGTGTACCTAACAACTCTATGAACCAAAACCTAAGGTTTTGGGACTAGGTCACAGAATGGGAAGAAGTTAGGTACTCATTCTTCACAGACAAAGTCCGGTCTTCTAGACTCTAAATGATCAATCATGTACTTATTAAACATACAATGAGATGATTTTGAATGCAACATGTGTTTTGAGTGATAAATCTAAGATTAAGTTAGGAAATATACTTTATGAAACCATTCTTTTTTACGACAAGAGGTTTTGGAAAAAATATTCTAGATCTATTTTTTAGATTAGAAAGAAAACAATAGATTAAAGAAAATATTTCAGATCTATTTTGTTTGTAAAAATAATAGGTTTGGGAGAAAAATTCAAAATCTATATTTTATTAGAAAGAAAACAGTATGTTTGAGAGAAAAATTCCAGTTTTGTATTTTATTAGAAAGAATACAGTAGGTTTGAGAGAAAAATTCTAGATCTGTTTTTTATTAGAAAGAAAACAATAGATTTGTAGAGAAAACTCCAAATATGTTTTTTATGAACAGAAAACAAAAGATTTGAAAAAAGAAACTATAGATTCATAAAGAAAATCTTGAAAATTCATCTTAGATCTTTCTAATGCATGAATCATGTGGTTATCATATGAACAGGTTAATCTTGAACATATAAAGGTATGACATGAATAAACTTAAACAAATATGCAAAACAAACTAAAAAACCATCATGATATAGAAAGAAAGGAATTCATAAACTAACTACTTACTTACATGAATGATCAAACAAAATGGGGAATTACTTTAGAAATCAGAGAGAATGGATCTCTCTGAGATTTAAAGAATTGGTACTTAAAAAATAAAATCTTAAAGTAAAACTTTTAGAGTTTCTTTATCGTTAAGGGGAAGAGGGGTGCTGAATTTTGGATTTTCTCCTCTATTTATAGAGGTATATATGCTTATAAAATAAGTTAAGGTTGTTTTTACTTTAGAAATCAGAGAGAATGGATCTCTCTGAGATTTAAAGAATTGGTACTTAAAAAATAAAATCTTAAAGTAAAACTTTTAGAGTTTCTTTATCGTTAAGGGGAAGAGGGGTGCTGAATTTTGGATTTTCTCCTCTATTTATAGAGGTATATCTGCTTATAAAATAAGTTAAGGTTGTTTTGAAAGTTAGCAGACATGAGTTGGGTCAGATTTTATCCTAAAAAAATCGAACTTGATCAGTTTTGACCTGAACCAAAACGTATATGAGCCAATTTTGCAATTTGTGCCAATCGGCATTGTTGAAGTGCCGATTGGCACTTTTAGCAGTTTCGTCCAACTTTTTTTTTTTACATGTTTTGGACTCCTTTTAGGCGTTTTTCTGAGTTAGAAATTGTACTTAGACTTCTCCTTGACTTGCATTAATGATAAAATTCATCTTAACTCGATAATTAAATCTTTAAAATGATTATTTTAGAGATAATTTCTTTAAAAACTTAATTATTATTCCAATTTTATCATTATTAGATTACTTCTTTTTTTCCCATGCAACTAATATAATTTTAACAAAATAAACCACCAATTGCAGAAATTCATTTAATTAATTTTAATTGTTAATCAATTAAAATTAATTTCAGTTAATCATGTGTGATTAATTCCACCCAAATGAATGCATGTAGACCGTTAAAACTTGATCTCGCGATATCTTTTGATCAGACCGTCTAATTTGGCAACTAAATGTATTGTTGTGATCGTTAAAATCTCAAGATCATTTTTATATTAAGTGATGAATGACTTAATAATGCCTAATATACAACCATGATTTTTGGGCACTTAGAATTATTATTTGGTCATCTCTCAAGGTTAAATTATGGATACAAAATTAAGCATCTACAACATTGTACTTTAAACAATAATTTAATATACAGTTGTTTAGACTTTCACATGGTATGGGAGCCACTACTTTGACTTTCAAGGTTATTCACTTTGACTGTTCTCTTCACCTTTCGCTGGCCTCATCTGCATCGGTAAAGCACCTTCATCTCCGTTATAAACGAGCCACGCTATTGCATCTTAAACCCACTGCCACTCACGGTTATGGCCTGATCTCAACATATAACGCAAAACCACATACACGGTTTTGTAGATCAGACAATCACGAAAAAAAAAAAAAAAAAAAAAAAAACCACACCTGATACATCCATGTCCAACATCGAAATTTTTGATCACTTACTCACGCACTGTAGTGTCTCTCACGCACCCACATGCATGTGCCAACCAATCCACAACGTGTCATCTTTACTTTTACCACGTCATTCCTAATGCCACATCATCTGCCACGTCAGCCCATCAAAAGAAGGTACCAAGTCATTTGCCAAGTCATCACTGTCACGTCAACAACAGTTTCGTGTTAATAACTTGCTGACTTAGTCATTGACCTGATTTGTTTACTTTCTAACTAGTTGACTTTGATTTTGACCTGCAGAGTTGATTTTAAACCCAAGTTTATTATTATTTTTTTTTACCATGTGCTTCCTAGCTAATTTTCGTGTCCTAATTTGTTTTTTGTATATTGTTTTTTGCATTTGAGCCTTCCTTATGGCAAACAATAGATTTCTTGTCCAATTTAAGTCATCCTTGATGGCGACAACTACTCTCACCTGGCTCAAGCCATGTGCAGCTTTCTTAAGGGTCGCAAGTTATGACTTCTCGTAACTTGGCAATGCAAAGCTCCTGAACACGATGATGCAAATGCTCTTCGCCTTGAAGATTGGGACGAAACTAATCATCATCTAATCACTTGGTTTCATAACACCTCTACGACTACTATTTACTTGAAATTTGGGTGAAACAACGCAACCTTGATGGCGACAACTACTCTCATTGGGCTCAAGCCATTTGCAACTTTCTCAAGGATCACAAGTTATTGCTTTATGTGACTGGTAATGTAAAGCTCCTAAAAGCAAAGAGGGTGAAACTAATGACGAATATGTTTTACGTTTAACACATGGCTTAATCCCTAACAATGTCTAGAATGTGATGAAGTTTACATTCAATACGACCACTTTGTCTGAAGTGCCTTAACAAGAGGTATGAGGAATGGTACTATTGTTTGCTACAAGGCGCACCTAGTTGCCAAGGGGTTTACTCAAGACTAAGGGATTGACTATAAGGAGACCTTTGCCCCAATTGCTCGTCTTTCCTCTGTCTGATTGCTTATTGCCATTGCATCATCTTGCCAATGGTCTCTCTTTTAGATGGGTGTTAAAACTGCATTTCTTAATGGCAAGCTCCAAGAAAAAGTTTACATGAAACTCCCTCCAGGACTCTCCTTTCCTTTGGGTTTCTCTCACAAGGCGTGTTGTCTATGGAGAGCACTCTATGGACTCAAGCAAGTAGCATGAGCTTCGTTTTCAAAGTTTATCCCGACTATATCTAGCTTGGGTTATCATCCAATTTCTATGATTCAAATTTGTTCTTTCGCCGCTCAGATCATGGTATCACCATTCTTTTGATATATATTGAAGATATGAGCACTATAGGTGATGATGGGTAAGGCATCCAAGATCTTTAGCGGTTTCTTGGAAATAATAAGAGATGAAAGATCTAGGTTTTCTTAGTTAATTCCTTAGTATTGACCTCATATCGCAAAGTATGCCTTTGACCTCATACTTTGCTTAGGTGAGGTAGTAACCATCTTTAGCAGTTTCTTGAAAATAATTTGAGACGAAAGATCTGGGTCTTCTTAGTTGATTCCTTACTACCTTACCTAAGCAAAGTATGCCTTTGACCGTCATATTGCAAGCTACTGTCACTGATAGCAAAATAGTCAACTCACCCTTTATAACTATTAGAGATATATTAGCCCATTAGTATAAGCCCAAACCTAATTCTAGTGGGCTAATATATCTCTAACAAAATTAGGCTTGGGCCTATACTAATGGGCTAATATATATCTAACAATAACATTTATTTAATTCCTAGTTATAGCAAATGTCTTCCAAATGCAACTCGTTATAGACAACTAGTTGTAGGTTTGGTTTATCTCACTATCACTTACTCAGAAATCTCCTATACAATTCATATTGTTAATCAGTTTATGGCTGCATCATAATCCTCTAACTATACTGTTGTTCTACAAATCCTTTGGTATCTGAATGTTAGGAGAAGTTCCTAATGGGGATGAATGAGAATTTTAGAAGAATATATAAGAATTGTATGAGAATTAACTTATTTTGAGATAGTCACACTCCATAGAAAAATATTGAGAAATAGAGAAAATTCACAAAGCAACGAATTGGTTTATTCTTTAGTGATTGGAAAATGTAATTAGAGTTAGGTATTTATAGAACTATAAAACCATTATATTAGCTCAAATGACATTGTCCTATTGTAGCTAACTAAATCATCAAAATCTCAATATGTCTAACTAACTAACTAACTACTAATGGAAAGGATGGAACCACAAGAATTATTAGGATAGTAAGATATTACAATAATATGAGATTCCTAGCATTGAAAGGCACTTTGTTTTATGGATTACACTTTTCTTTTTAGTCATCACCGATCCTATGAGCTTACTCGGGTGTAGAATGAGCAGGTGATCCCACTGACCATAAGTCTATCACAAGGTATTTCTTTTTTCTTGGTGACTTTATTATCTCTTGGCAAAGCAAAAATAGAATGTTGTTGGGTATCACAGATCTAGTAGACTAGTATTGAGGCTGAATATTACACTCTTGCAAACACCACAATGCTTCTGTGGATGCGTTGGTTACTACAAGCTCTTGGAGTTGGCTGCTCGACTACCACTTTAATCTACTATGATGAACAAATTGCTATTTAGATTACTCATAGTTAGGGGTGTCAAATGGGCGGATTGAGTCATAAATGGGTTGGGTGTTTAATTACCCATTTATCCGTTTATGACTCGTTTATATATAAATTAATTATTCATTACCAACCCAACCCATTTAATTAGTAACCCACCCATTTAACCCAATATGACTCAAATACCTCTAAAGCTACTTGAATACCCTCTTGACCTCCAAAATTACCAAAATACCCTTAAATACCTAAAATGACATAAATACCCCTACACTTCCAAAATTACCAATATACCCTTGGACATCTAAAATTATCAATATACCCTTACCAAAATCTCTAAAATGAGCAAAATACTCATAAAACCTCTAAAATAACCAAAATACCCCAAATATCTCTAAAATTATCAAATATGCTCAAAAACCACTAAAAGGACCAAAATATCTCTAAAATCTCTAAAATGAGCAAAATACTCATAAAACCTCTAAAATAACCAAAATACCCCAAATATCTCTAAAATTATCAAATATGCTCAAAAACCACTAAAAGGACCAAAATATCTCTAAAATCTCTAAAATGAGCAAAATACCCATGAAACCTCTAAAATGAATAAAATACCCCTGATATCTCTAAAATCACCAAATATGCTTAAAAACTACTAAAATGACTAAAATACCTCCAAAATCTCTAAAATGAGCAAAATACCCTCCAAAACCTCTAAAATGTCCAAAATATTTCTAAAACCCAAAAAATGACCAAAATACCCCTCTAACTCAAAAAATGACCAAAATACCCCCGAAACCTAAAAATTATCGAAATACCTCCAAAACCCAGAATACCCCCAAAATACCCCTCAAAACCTAAAAAATTACGAAATACCCCAAAACCTAAAAATTACCAAAATACTTCTGAAACCTAGAAATTTACCGCAATAACCAAAAAATCTAAAAATTATTGAAATACCCCTAAATCCTAAAAGATGACAGAAATGCCCTTGTAACCTAAAAAATGACTGAAATACCCTTAGAATCTAAAAAATGATCAAAATAACCCCGATACCTAAAAAATTACCGAAATTCCCTTGAAACCTAAAAAATTACCGAAATCCCCTCAAAACCTATAAAATGATTGAAATACCCTTAAAACCTTTAATTTGTCGAATAATTAAAAATAAATTTAGCATGGAATAAAGCCAACAAAAACATGTATTTGACAAACTATAAATAGTGCATTTATATAAAAGGCATAGAAGTGCACTACAAGACATATAAGTGCAGTGCAAGTATGTGTACAAAGAAAAACAAGTAAAATGGACCTAAATCCCAAATCCTATACAAGTTAACATATTCTATTTCAAATTTATCAGAACTAGGCTTTTGAGAATTAAGTTTGTGATCAAGCGTAACGCTTAACATTAGCTTCAATTGATATTTAGATTGAGCTAGTACATTCTATAATTCTTGCAATTTATTTACGAGTGAGTCAGTATGAGCTTTATAATTTTTAACCAATTCATTGGCTTCTTTGAATTCACAACTGCCTCTTTATTAAACTCTACCTCTTTCAAATTTTCAAGAGATCTCCTATAGAAATTCTTTCATATTTAACACACTCATCAAAATGTTTGTTGTAAGTTATGCGAACGACATCATCCTCATCTAATTAATCCAAGGATGATTTGTAACAACCCCACCTAATTGTGTAGATATTGTCCACTTTTGAGGCTTGCATTCATCACCATTTTGTTTCCCACCCCAAGGCACACAACAGTTGGGGAAAAAGTCTATTCACATTTGAAGGGAGATCATCCCCTATAAGGTCTTCACAATCCACCCCCATTAAGGGCACACGCGTATACTTTCGGTTGAGGCATGACTCTAATTTCATTTGTAACAACCTCACGTGTGAGGCTCATACTTTCGGTTGGGGCATGACTCTGATACCATCTATAACGACCCTACGTGTGGAGACCATACTTTTGGCTAGGACATGACTCTAATACCATTTGTAATGACCCCATAGTTTTGTCTGCTTTAGAGTCCATAACTCTCATAGTTTTGTTCTCCACTTAAAGCCCATAACAATATGGGAAAAAGTGTTTACATTTTTGAAGAGAGATCACCCTTTATGAGCATATCTCCATGTACTTCCTTGGACGATGTGGAATTCTAAGATTGCTTCTCTCACTGGTCCTTCGCATGATTCATCATATTTATTCTCATTAGACTTGTTGGGTTAAGATAGATTGACCCCAGTTAATTAATTCAATTATCCAAGTTGATTAATTAGATCAAATTACATGCAAATCATGCAGGCACCAACATATCATCAACTAAACTAAATGCAGTGGAAGTTAAATTAACACGGTGATTTGTTGACAAATAGGGAAAACTTTTTGCAAGGCGAAAACCCCACCGGGTGAATTTAAGGTTACCATTTCCAAGAATTCACTAATCTATAAGGAATCTTACCACTACCCTGGCCTATCCTAATATACCAACCTACTGTTGAATCTTTGCTCCAATACCTAATTGGACGTGATCTTGTATTGGTTTTCTTTCTCTCGTTGCATAAATCTCCAATCTGTGACTAACTCTTTTGTAAGGATTCCAGTATGTGACTAATTCCAGCAACTTGAATGATTGTTGTTGGCTGTAAAGTTCTTCTCTTCATCAACAATAAAGATCAAGAAGTACTTGGTTACAATACCCTACAACAAACAAATGCAGTTGCTTCACTTAAAGAATATATGTTCTTAGGTCTCTATTTTTACGTATGATGACTTTTAAAATAAGCCTTTTATATGACTAGGGTTGTGAGAAAAGAAATCTTAATCAAACAAGTCATCCTAGGCCAAATTTTAGATTTGAAAATTCAGAAGTCGTAGTTCTCGATTGATCGAGCTTGTGTCGAGCTTTTCCATTAATCATCAATAGCAACATCTGTTGAGCTTGTGTCGAGACTTAATGAATCAACTTTTCTTCACTTGTTTCTTGGATTAACCTTCACGTCTTTAATGAAACCACTTAATACGTTTTGAACAACATACTTCTTGATACATTAAACTTAACTTAGATCTACCCAATTACAAGCAAAGTGCCTTTTGTCAAAGAATTAGCTAATTACATAAAAAATATGACCCCAGTAATCCCCTTTTTAGCAATTTGTGACAAAACCAAAACCATAATTATGAGCGAAGTATAACACAACATTCTCCATAACTATTTCACAAAAAAAAAAAAAAAAAAAAAAGTCTAACTACTACTATGTGCTCTCGAAAAACTTTGCAAGAGGAGAGATCATGGCATGAAAGACTTGCAACCTGTCTTAACTGAAACACTTAAACAAGGTTAAAAACAAACATAATCATCATACATATAGAAATAAGAAGTACAATGCATGTGTAAAAGGTCACAATACCATGGTACATGTAATGAGAACTATACAACAAAAACCTCACTACATATCTCAAAATACTCTCCCCCTATCACTAGACTAGCTCTCTCCCTAACATCATGACTACTCTTATAATCAAAACTACTCCTCCTTTTTGTCATGAGTGACGGAGGGTGAATCAATGAGAAACAATCATCTCATCATCACTAGTAGAGCCAGAAGTATCATCACTCTCATCAATTCCGCCATCAGAAGACTCTGCAGAAGGCTTGAGAGAGGGAAAAGGAGCAAAACTACCAAGATGAGACTGTTGGTGAGCGATGCGGCCAATTCTGGTATTCATCTGACACACCTCATTAAAAAAATGGTCAAGAAGACTACCAAAATTAGCATGCATGTGTTGAAGTTGATCCATGATGGCAACAAGAGATGCCTCTACTCTAGAAGAAGAAGATAGAGCAGACAAGGAAGAGGGTTGAGAAGCATAGGCAGCATCCTCAGCAGCACGAATTTCAGCCCCCTCCTACCGAGCGATGGTGGACTTTTGACGAGGCTGCTTGGCCTTAAAAGCTAGTTGTGTAGAGCTCTTCTGCATAGATTCCTGACTAATAGCACCTATGGTAGGAAAGCAAGGGGAAGAAGGAATAGGAATGTGTAGGTGTGTGAGAATGCGTGTGATAGCTAAAAAGAAAATTAGCTTATCACGTGTGACAGTGTCTCAATTGATATCTATCATAGATACTATCATGTGTGAAGGAAAGTCTATAGAAAGATCCTCCAAGAGCGAGAAAAAAAAAAGAGCACGAGGCTCGGTGATAGTGTTATAGTGTGAACCTTAAGTGAGAACAAAGGTCATCACCATATTAAGGATCCTTGGACCCTTAGCAAAGTCGTGTGTGGTGAAGTTAAGAGTACCTCCCCACACCATGGCTTTCTCACAAAAACGTGAGGCCAACTCGTCTCGAGAGATAGAATGGAGATGAGAGTGACTAGGGTAGTCTAGATAAGCTACCTTAGGGACATGTAGTATGCCAGAAATAAACTCTTTAGTAACTATAATGCGTGTTCCTCTGAACACCGTACTAAACTTAGGAACAGAGGTATCGATATTGTGTATGTTGGAGTAGAACTCCTGTATAAACGTGTTGGGACACCTCGAGGGCTTCTCACAAAGAGATTCCTAATCCTAAGAGCTAAATGCACCGGAAGAGGAGTGTTTGGAAAATCAAACAAAATGACTTGGCGTTCCAAATGTATCGCCCCGTCTTAGAAGTTTCATTGAAATCCTTTTAGGAGTCTGAATCACAAAACCTATCTCAAATGGGAAGAGAAGGAGTAGAAGAAGAAGAACTACAACAAGAGATCAAGTTCTTGGAAGGGACTAACTTTTTGGGTGCCATAGTCAGAAACTATGGGAAGAGAACAAACAGAGATACACAACAAAAGAGAATCTTAGGAAATGAAAAAGAAAAGAAGAACAATGCATGGGAATGCATGAGCATGTGATGTGCAAAACAAATTGCATCATAGGTAAAAACCTAATCCAAACTACAACACTCACTGTTTATAACCAGTCATACAATCCTAGAATGCATGAAAACATGATAATAGTGACAGAGAATGCAATGCATGATAATGTGATATCATTTCAACAAAACCCAACCTAAAAATTTTAGCAGAAACCCAAAAATTTTCCCAAAACCTAAAACCTAGGTCACAAAATGCATGAGAAAAGGGAAAGAGAAGAGTTTAAGAACACTTACCATCATATTAGAGCTTGGAATAGGCTGAAAACTAGAAAGGAAGAAGTATTTTGGTGAAAAAGAAAGGTTTGGATCGAGAGAGAGAAGAGAGAAGGATTGAAATATTTGAGTGAAAAATGAACTGAGTTGAACCTTGAGTATAAATAGAAACAAGCATCTCGATAGATCGAGGATGTATTGAGGAGGTGTCGATGGCAAAACTTCTTTGATGGATTGAGGAGGTATCGAGCTTCTATTAAGCAGATAGTGAGATTAGAAATCTAGCTCGATGGATTGAGCTATCTATCAAGCGGTATCGAGAAAACCCAGAAAATCTTCGATAGAAGAAGAAGGTTGTGTTGAAAGGTATTAAGCTTCTATCGAGCTAGTGTCAAGCAAACTGAAACATAGTTTTTCAAGGAGGGAAAACACATGTGATGAATGCAAACAAAATAGACACCATACTAACCATCAAAGAAGCATGTTAAACACTTAAACATATCAAACACTCTAGATGCAAAGCATTCCTAGATCCCAACAACACACTAAACAACTCTAACCCATTTTATTTTCAAAAACAAGTTACGACAGTTTACTAAGCATATACTATTACATGTATTCCTTGTAATGGCCAAATCACATTGTACCTATACAATAGTATCAAAAGTAGCTAAGAGTATGCGTGTTATGTGTGAAACTTTTACAAGAAAGCATAAATATCTCATCATATGAAAAGTAATGATATAAGAGAATAAAGAACATCCACACACAATCATAACTGTTAGATGGGGCCATCACATTTAAGGTATATCATATAAATCCCATATCTCTTAGAAACACACTTGCAACCATATTTAAAAGTATTTTGATTTTTTTTGCTCTTCATGTTCTTTGCATATTTTTCTTTTAAGCATATCATGCATGGGCATATAGGAGAGTGAAAAGAAATAACCAATTATGTAAGCCAAATATTCTTTTCTTGCTGTGCAAGTGCTACAACTTACTGAGCACGGCTTTTATGAATTGCACATAGATGTTTTTATGATTGACGAGTTTTAGTGGTGAGATGATTATTTATG
Organism: Quercus gilva; assembly: GCA_023621385.1. Taxonomy (NCBI): domain Eukaryota; kingdom Viridiplantae; phylum Streptophyta; class Magnoliopsida; order Fagales; family Fagaceae; genus Quercus; species Quercus gilva. The sequence goes on along the minus strand of CM042476.1, from coordinate 80,135,419 downwards.
CATTTCTTTTAGGATTTTTTTAGTTCTTCCCATCAAAAAGAGTGATTCAAGATATGAATGATAAAAGATTAACCAAACCATACAAATCACATAATCGAGCCACAAAGCTCACATTCCTTAATTGTGTATGAAGATGCTCATCCAAGCTACAAGAGATTTAAAGTAAAGAAGCCTTGTTTCAGTGGCCATCTAAAAGTACACAATTAATAGTAACACAAACACACATTGCTTTTGTATTTTTTTGATTATTTATTTATAAAAAGCAATAAACTAAACAGACAAACAAACATATTAAAAGCAATAAAAACTAGACTAACTCAAAACAAACAAACAAGAGATGCAAGATCAGACATGGAGACACATAAAAGGAGTCTTTTTCCTTCCAAATAGGGGATTTGGAGGGAGATGAAGTCTTCTTGTTCTGAGACCTCTACTTAGGTGAATAAGAAGGAGAATTAAACCCATTGAAATTGGTCAAGAGTAACATGACCTATAAAAGTTTCCCAAGAGGAGCCAAAGAGTTTTAAAGTTGATTTTGGCCTCCAAAAGATAACACACTATTGCTTTGTATTGTGCAAGCCACTTATAGCAATTTGGATGAGTGTGTCCCGAAGCTCCATAGTGATGATAGAAGTGAGGTTTCTTTGGTTGAGATTTCTTATTAGTGGAGCGATGATTGTTTTGCTTAATTTCTTTAACAACCTTAAAGGATGCTCCTAGAATGGATTTACCCCTATCATGCTTATCCTCCTTAATCGTTTCAATTTTGGGCTCAATTATCTCAGTTTTAGCATTGGAAGTAGGAGACATAAACATAAAATATTTAAAGCACTAGAGGAAGTACTACAAGAAGAGAGGGAATGATCATACCCAAGACTAGTTTTATCAGATGCAGCTTTTTGGAAGTTCAGCATTTCATCTAGCTTAGCACTTGAAGTTCTTTCCAATTGAGCTCTCAGTTAAAACTGCCGAGCATCCCGTTTCTTGGTCTTCTCAGCTAGGAAGTTGTTTTCAAACCGTAGTGCTCCAATGGTTTGATTTGGTTCATCAAATTTTGTGGAGAGTTACTCTTAGTCCAACTCCACTTCACTTAGCTTCCTTGTGGCTAGTCTATAAACCTTTTTATACTTCTTAGAATTCTTGTAAAGCTTTGAGTAGGCAATATGGATATCATCTTTCTCATCCATCTCTTCAAACTTGGACTCAACCAGATCCTCTTCCTCATCAACCAGTTCTTTGGACCCTTTGGATGAATCAATAGTAGTTGTGATGGTGCTGACTATTCCTTCTTGATCGCTATCTGCTGATTCAGTTTCTAGTTCGGTATCACTTAAGGTGGTAGCTAGTGCTTTGCTCTTGCCAATTGACTTGAGATAAGTAGGACATTCTTTCATCATGTGTCCGTATCCTTGACACTTATAGCATTTTGGACCAGCCAAAGTTTTGCTATTTTGTCCAACTTCTTTTGATTCTCTCTTGAATTTATCTTGAGACTTAAATTGAGAAAATCTAGACTGTTTGCGATCCTTGTCATTTCCCTTGACATTCGTATTCTTGATGAACTTCTTGAATTGTCTGGTAGTGTAAGATTTAAATTTTGAGTTCTCATCTTCAAACAACTCATCTTCTTCATCATTTTTGGCTTTTAGAGCCATATTCTTTCTCTTGATTCCCTTGCCACTCCTTCTTAAACCTAATTCATAAGTTTGTAGATTCCCGATCAATTCTATCAAAGGAATAGTGTAAATGTCCTTTGATTCTTCAATGGTAGTGATCTTAACATGGAACCACTTTAGAAGAAATTTGAGTACCTTCCTCACAATTTTAGGCTCTGGGAATTTGTTCACCTAAGTTAAAGGCGAAATCCACTATGTCCTTGAGCTTGGCATAGAAATCATCAAACGCCTCATCGTTATCCATCCTTATTTCTTCAAAACTTGTGGTAAGCCTTTGAAGCTTGGAATCTTTTCCATCATTGGTACCTTCATATGTGTTTTGAAGGATTGTTCATACTTCATTTGCACTCTTAGTGGATGAGATCTTTTTAAACTCCTCATTAGTCACAGCACTAAACAAGGCATTCAATGCCCTACTATTGAAGTTTGCAGCTTTGATTGTGTCATCATCCCAAGATGCGGGTGGATCAGTAGGTTTGGTCCATCCAAGCCATCCACACTTTTTCATCTAACAACTGCAAAATAGCTCTCATGCATAGCTTCCAGTATGCATAGTTATTGTCATCAAATAAAGGAGGTATAATTAGAGATTGTCCAAAATCCATAACAACAGGGGTCAATGGATCACACAACAAAGATTAAAACCTAATTAGAGTGTGTCTGCTCTGATATCACTTGTTGATTTAAGATAGATTGACCCAGGTTAATTAATTCAATTACCCAAGTTGATTAATTGGGTTGAATTACATGCAAATCGTGGAAGCACTAACAAATCACCAAATAAACTAAATGCAGTGGAAATTAAATTGACATGGTGATTTGTTGATAAATGGGGAAAACCTTTCGCAAGGCAAAAACCTTACTGGGTGAATTTAAGGTCACTATTCCCAAGAATCCACTAATCAATAATCAAGCGGTTACAAGTATAAGGAATCTTACCACTACCCTAGCCTATCTCAATATGCCAACCTACAGTACTCCAATACCCAATTGGACTTGATCTTGTAGCAACCTTATTTCCTTTGTTGCACAAATCTCCAATTTATGATTAACTCCTTTGTAGGGATCTCAGTACGTGACTAACTCCAGCAATTTGAATGGTTGTTGTTGGCTGCAAAGTTTTTCACTTCATCGATAATGATGATCAAGAAGCACGTGGTTACAAAACTCTATGACGTACAAACACAGTTGCTTCACACAGAGAATATATGCTCTTATGTCTCTATTTTTGTGTATGATGACTCTTAAAATAAGTCTTTTATATGACTAGGGTTGTGAGAAAAGAAAGCCTAATCAAACAAGTCATCATAGGTCAAATTTCAGATCTGGAAATTCTGAAATCATAGTTTTTGATAGATTGAGCTTGTGTTGAGCTTCTCCGTTAATCCTTGATAGCAGCATCTATCAAGTTTGTGTCAAGACTTAATGAATTAGCTTTTCTTCACTTGTTTCTTGGAGCATCCATCATTTCTTTAATGAAACCACTTGATATGCATGAACAACATACTTCTTGATACATTAAACCCAATTTAGATCTACCAATTACAAGTAAAGTGCGTTTTATTAAAAGATTAGTCAATTGCATAGAAAATATGACCCTAACAAGACTCATCCTTAATACATACTGAGGTAGAGTAAGTTATATATAAATTTTTCTTTCCCTTCACTACAATTTTTAGACCTTTATTCAAGAGTACCTTTGTCATTTTAAACTTGGACCTATTATAATTAGGACATTCAGCACGAATGTGTCCATAACCTAAGCACTCATAGCCTAGATTTGTACTTATCTAAGATAATAAGGGTCAATGATCAAACTCAGGAAATCAATCCCTAACTGATCATACGTATGATACCTATTTACCTACTGTGCCAGTTAAGTGAACACAAGTTTAAAAATCTAATCACATCTACAAGAAATACCAAATCTATATAGTAAGGGAAGAAATAATAGATGATACATAGATTCGGTAACAAAGTGAAAAAGCAGTGGAGACGCACCCCAAATAAGGAAATCTATTATATTAAGAAAAGTGGCAAGTTCAAAGCACTTGACCATAGACACTACAAGAAGCAGGTGAACATATAGAAAGTCAATCGAATGGCAGTCAAAATCTTGACAGAACGTCTTCTTTGAGCTGCATTTTTACACTTTAATATTGAGTATTGAACAAAACATTACAAACTTAATATATAATTATTACTGTTATGGAATTTGTCAATCTAAAACTTTACAATTTCCCCATCTCTTCTCCAACGCCCCCAGGCCCCCACTCCTTTTTTCTTTGTGCTTTTTTACTGCTCCATTTCTAATTTCTAATTTCTTCTTATCTTCTGTTTCTAATTCCCAAAACACTATCTTAACAACTTCTTTTTGATCTCCTAGAACTCTCAATTATCGTTTTAGTTTTTGATGGCAAGTTGCACTATGGTGTTGGTTGTGAGCTTCCTCTCCATCCATTTTCAGTTTGTTTTTTTCTTTTAAATCTTCCAAATTACAAGTTCATTTTAATCAGGTGAGGGAAATGCCTTAAAGTCTCTCACTGCTAAATTATATTTAAAATTTTATTAGTATGAAATATAAGGATAAGCTAGAGCAAGCTATAATGGTGCAGTACAATAGACTTTTCAATTAAATTAAACTTCGGTATAATATCATTATGGTATTTTAGGCATCTTCTCATAACCAGTTTGGTATGTGAGAATGAAATACTTATTTGTTGTATTTTCAGTTGATCGGGAAGAAACTCTTGAGGCTTGGAGCGTTCGAATGAAAACATATTTGATGACTATAGATCTTTGGGACATTGTTGAAGCAACTACTGAGCCTCCTGCGCCAGAAGATGAAAATGCGTTTAATGCTTGGAGCAAGAAGAATGCCGTGGCTTTATATTTGATTAAGGAATCTTCCTCGAAATTGGATGACACCGATTCTGAGATTAATTTTGATTCCACTGATCACAGAACGGCCAAAATTTTTTGGGAAATATTGGAAGAAAAGCTGTCCAAAAAAAGAGGTACCTATCTCTCTTGTGTCTCAAAATTATGCACACTCAACATTCGAAAATAAGTGGTCTTGTTCGATCGGTCTTCTATCTTTTCGACATATATATCAAACTCACAATAGTTTGATATATATGTCGAAAAGATAGAAGACATTAATTAACGGGGGAGTGTTAATTAGTAATTACACACTCTTTCACACATGAACGTACACACAAGCACAAAACAACTAAAGTCAAGTTGGAAATCATGTCTTTCATAAATATTTGACAAAAATATATATATATTTATTTATAATTTATATTTAATTTAATAAGTATTAATAATAGAAGGTCAAAAAGATAATTTGAATAAAAATTAACACTTTACCTAATTTAATTGGAATTTTTAAGAAAAGATCACACCTGATTAATTAGAAAGGTCATAGATGAGATGAGGGAGAACATGAGGAGGGCAAATCCCGTAGAGAATTTGGTTCATCAAACAGATTTCCCTTTCATGGCTTCCATTAATGGTCACCCCTTACCTCCGAAGTTCAAGATGCCTTCCTTGGATTCATATGATGGAACGTGTGACCCTTTTGACCATATTGCTACTTTCAAAACTACAATGTATCTCCAAGGGGTTCCAAATGAGATTATGTGCAAAGCCTTCCCTACCACCCTTAAAGGATCAGTGCGAGTGTGGTTTAGCAAGATACCTCCGAACACAATGAGTTCTTTCGAAGAGTTAAGTAAGTTGTTTGTCAATACTTTCATCGGAGGACAAAGGCAAAAGCGCTTCTCATCTAATCTGTTAACTATTAAACAAGGAGATAATGAAAGTTTGTGATCCTTCATTACTGGTTTCAATAGAAAAACCCTTACAGTGGACGAGATGGACGATAAGTTGTTATTGGTAGTTTTCCATAATGGAGTTAACATTGACTTATTCATCCATAAACTTTATGAGAAAGAGCCTCAAACTATGGCTGAACTCATCCATTCGGCCCCAAATTTTATGAATGCAGAAGAATCGATTATAGCTAAGAAGAGGAAGAGAGCTGAGAGAATGGAAGTAGATCTCCCGCGTCACTTAGAACAAGGTCCTCGTCCAAAGAAGGGGCGTACGGGAGAAAAGAAGGATCGAGACAACAAGAAGGCAAACTATTCAGCACAAAGTCAGCAATATACACCTTTGAACATGCCACTAGAACAAGTACTCATGCAAATCAAGGATGATTCTTCCCTGAAGTGGCCCGAAAAAATGAAGGAGGATCCCAATAAGCGCAATAGGAATAAGTATTGTCGCTTCTACAGAGACCATAGGCATGACACGGACGAGTGTTTCGATTTAAAGCAGCAGATAGAAAATCTCATTAGACAAGGGAAGTTAAGAAATTTCCTTGGACGAGATCACAAAGATGAGAAGTTGAAAGCAAAAGTAGAAGAGTCGTCACGACCCTCGTTTGAAGAAATAAGAGTTATTATAGGAAAAACCTCAACAGGGCAATCTTCCAAGTCAAGGAAGACATACCTGAAAGTAGTGCAGAATGTCCAACTCTCTGTATGATCGTCAAGGATGAGGACAATGGATGAACAAGCCATTACATTCACAGACAAGGATGTTGAAAGGGTTCACCACTCCCATGATGACGCCATTGTCATCACTTTGCTTATCACTGACTATACAACCAGAAGGGTGTTAGTGGACAATGGAAGTTCGGCAAACATTTTGTATTATCCTACTTTTCATCAAATGAGTCTCGGACGAGATTAATTTCGTCTAATTAATTGACCATTGGTAGGATTCAGAGGGATGAAAATACAGCCTATGGGCACCATCACATTACTTGTAGTGGTGGGGGCATACCCACAACAGATAACCAAGGACGTGAATTTCCTAGTGGTAGATTGTTCATCCTCTTATAATGTCATAATCAGAACGCCAACTTTAAATAGTTGGAAGGTAGTTACGTCTACTTACCACTTGTCAGTCAAGTTCCCTATAGAGCATGGGGTAGGACAAGTGCAGGGAGATCAGTTAGTAGCAAGAGAATGCTATTTGGCTATGTTGGCCATGGACGAACAGGTTTAGACGATGACCATTGAGGAGAGGAGAGTATAACCCTAAGAAGTATATAAGGGTTGGATTTAGTTAATTGCCTACGAAGAGTTTCACAGGCATTAACAAGATCAACAAAAATAATAGTGTCATTTTTATTCAAATCATCACAAATATGAGCAAACAGACACTTAAAATTATCCATGACAGTAGGGATCAAGGGTCTTACTCAGGACATTAATCCAATCAGAGTGAACCTGCTCTGATACCACTTGTTTGTTCGTTTAGACCCCTTAAACCAGATTGTTTAACCTAATATATTAGCCAAGTGATTACTTAGGTTACTTTTTCAAATCTAGGTTAAACAAACATATATCATATCATGCACAGTGGCGGAAAAGTAAATAACACCACGATATGATGATCTAGGAAAACCGATGAAACTAACCATTTCAATGTAAAAATCTAGGGAGGATTTGACCTTAACCATCTTCAAGATAAAGCAAATCCACTATAAGAGAATCAAAGTTTTTACAATCAGATTTAACCCTAAATCTATTACTACCTCATGTAGTAAATTACTGACATGACCACATGCAAACTACGAATCTACGAACTCCTTCTCTTCTTGGGTTTTCTACAACACAAGCATCCACGCTTATGGCTTTGAAATCCCACTAATAGGTTTCAAATCATCACCAGTAGTTGATATTGTATGCAACAACTTCTACTACATTGGATTTTGAGATTTTTCAAGGAATATTGCCGGTAGAAGACTTTAGAGAGCTTTTGGTACAAAAACCCTAGATTTACAATTGGAGGCACAAGATGCACTCTTTTCTCTCTAAAAACCTCTAAGAACCTTGTCTAGGGTTAGCTTATAATGTTCTTTAAATACTGGACAAAACGGTTTGCGATTTGGGGTTCAAACGGACAAGTTATGGGCTTTTTACGTTTGCTAGTTTTTTGCTGATATGTGACTTCCGATCAATCGAGAGGAATCAAACAACAATCGAGAGCAATCGAATAGCAATCGAGAGAACCATATTGCAACTCACTTTTTTTATCTTGAACTTGAGTTTTTTGTCTTGGACTTGAAAGTAAACCATTCTAACTCAATAATACTTACTTTTTGTCATAATTTGCCAACACTACAAACTCCAGACCTAACAAAAGGGACCATCAGTGTGACATCTAGTACAGATTCAATCATAGATGATTTTCAAGATTAAAAAAAAAAAAAGAAAGAAGTTAGAATTCTATTTTCATAAATAACTACAATGTAATATATTAAGAAATAATGATTTTGTGCCTTTGTTTTTTGGATAGTTTGCTAATACAAAATGAATGTTTATTTGGAGTTTCATAATGATTTTTATTTTTTATACTTCTGCTCTCTCTACTTGTATGTATATGTATATACACACACCATATTTATTGATCTGTTGTATACATTGATGAAGAAAAAGCTGGAAGACAAGGAGGAGGAGAAAAAAGAAACAGAAGGTACCTTTCTAAGTTGAGTTCCATTTATTTGGTTTTTAATAAAAAATTTAAAATTTTGAAAGATCTATTGACTTATTTCTTTACATTAAAAAAGAAAAGGAAGAAGTTAACACTTAGATTAGCTTCATTTATCTGATTGTTTAGTAAAAGATTACATGTGTATACCTTATTTATTTATTTATTTATTTTTATGTATGGTTATTTCTAATGTTTTTGGGATGTGATACCGACCGTAGAGTTATTATTCAATGTGATGGAAGTTATGTATAAACTAGTAAAAATTACCAAAACAATAATTAAACAATATAAAACATTTGTTGTCATGTGATATTGCCTGAGGTTCGAATGGATTGGATATCTTAACTGACCTATCATTTATAATCAGAAAAATAATATAAAAATAATAGGGGAATGGTTTTAAACCGGGTAGTACAAATTAAACCATATATTTTGAAAAGTAACAAATTAAACCTTGAATTTGTCAAAAATAACAAATTACATCTTAGAGTAAAAATTGAAAATAGTTTATTAAAAAATATTTATGTAAAGAAGGAAGTTTATTTAAACATTATCTATGAATAATAAAAGAAAGAGAGAAAGAAAAGGATGACTGATTTTTTTTTGGGGGGGGGGGGGGGGGGGCAGAGAGAGAGAGAGAGAGAGATGACTTGCATTTGTACACAATTTTTTTTTTTTTTTTAATTTTGTTGGGTCATTTTGTTTTTTGGGTTTTTTTGGTTAATGAGAAAGAGATTTGGGAGAAATATATGTTTTTGTAATTTTTTTTTTTTTTTTTAAGAGGGAAAATTTATTTTACTTAGGTTTGGTGGGAAATGTATGTTAGATATTAATTGCAAGTTTGTATTTTGTCAGTTCTTTTTTTTATTTTTATTTTTTTTTATGGTGTGATTTATTGGTAATTATTTATTGGATTTCGATTTTTTTTTTTTGGAAGTTTGATTGTTGTTCTTTGAATTGGGTTTATTCAGTTTGATAAACTGGTGAGTTTCATGTGTAAAGATTGTATTTTTGTTTTTGTTCTCTCCTAAGTATGCTGATTGAATAAGAGCTCCTATTTTTTATTGGTATTATTTTGTTATTGGCATTTGGCATGTAGTACGTTTTAATTGTTTGTTTCTGTATTTACCAAATTTTAGAGGAAAACGAAAAGGGGAAGGGAGAGATTGACAGTCTCTCTCATAAAATGTCATATATGAGTAAAGAAAAAAAAAATAGTGAAGAAAAAACCATCATATGTGAGTAAAGTAAATAAGAAAAACACATGGTTTCTCAAAAAAAAAAAAAAAAAAGTAAAATTTAGTGTAATGAACTGAAACAGGTAGAATGGAAATGAGTGGGCCGAAATTAAGAATAAAGTGGAATAGAATAGTGATTCATACTAGTTAACTAATTAGAATTGAAATTATAGCAATTCTAGGCAGAACAAATGGGAATTCAATACTATAAACTCTAGATTTAGTCTTCCCTTTCTGCCTTTATTTTTTTTATTATTATTATTTTTGAAAATATTCACTGAAAACTTGCCGAAAGTTTGAATCTTTCATCGTCGAAAAGGTCATCTTGTTCCCTAGAAGCCAAAAGAAGCAGATCTTGTTCGCAAAATTGATGTTTTGGGGGAGATTTTGCTCGGATCTTGTTCGCAGACGACGCAGCTCCTACTTCCTCTTTGTTTCTTCACTGTTTCTTCTTTCATTCTTCATAGTCTCCTGCCTTCGGTTTAAAGTCGATGACTTCTTTCAAGTTTATTTTTGTTTTTTAGTTTGGTGAGCCTAGGCGCCTAGCACGTGGGACAGGATAAAGCCTTCGAAATTTTCCATCTCATTCTGACTCATTGCCCCTCCCAACGTGACATGATCGAGAAGTGAATGAGCCTAGCACGTGTGGCATGATGGAGAAGTAGATGATGACAAAAATGAGTTTGAAATTTTTTTTTTTTTTTTTTTGAGCAAAGTTTGAAAGTTTCTGACTCATTGCCCCTCCCATCGTGATTGTTTTTTAAATTTTGACATTTTTGGTTATTGTTTATCATTATTATTATTCTTTTTTACTATTAAGTTGAATTTTGAAACATTATAATAAAATTAGTGATATAAAAATGCATTTAAAAAAGTATTTATTTAGATTATTTTAGTTAATTTTTCTATTTTTACTAATTTAATATTTTTATTTATATTTAAAATAATTATTAAATTAATTATGACGTTATCACGGTTTGACCCTGATTCGACCTCAAAAACCTTGAATCTCTTCCTTTTACGGTTCAATGAATGGTCCGGGTTTGAAAACCTTGCTTCTTAATACAAGCCATCAATAACTTCTATTGTGGTTTGTAGAGAGTTTGAAACGTTGTCCCTTTTCTAGGCCAATATTTGTATTGGCTCTTCAGGCATGTAATTGTTAGAAATTAATTTGTAATTTTAATAAAGGAATTTCTAGATGATGGCTATTAGTATTCCAGGGTGATAAACTGTTGGTGTTCCTAAGTTAGTTATTTGTATCTAGAAGTCTAGAAGGCTCTTTAAAGTATAAATAAGTGCTATTGTACTGCTTTATGTAAATCAGAAAAAACCTGTCTAGCATTGTGCAAGAGCAGTAGCTCTACATCATAAAAAAACACATTGTAATCCATTGCACTTTATCAATAAAACTTGCGCATATGCCAATAGTAACTAAGAGACTATTTGGATTTAGTGTTTTCCATCATCCATCACTCTATTTTCATCACCCATAACTCAAAACTGGTGGGTCCCACGACTGTTTGGTTTGTTTGGATTTGTTTTCAGTTTTTGTTTCCATAACTTAATTCTCTGATTTTTGAATAATGAGTTATAGAAACTAAAAACACATTTTAGGTGTTTTTGAGTTATGGAAACAGAGTTATGATGACATTTTTGTAAATACACATACATTGAAGGATCCACGGTCAGAGCACTTCTCAAATCCAGCCGTAACTTTTTACTTTTAAGTTTTTTAAATTTTAAAAATGGGTCCCACATTTTTAAGTTTTTGAAATTGAAAAACAGAACTAAGTTAGGTGCCAAACCAGGTTTTAGAGATATTTGAGGATTATTGAATGATAGGAAATGAGTTATAAAGTGATGAGTGATAAGCGATGATATTTAAGTGATGAGTGCCTATTTTTTTTCACCCAAACAGCCCTTAAGTGTTGTGGTACACAAGGGCTTTGATTTTGAGTCATCTCTCTTGCTATGGATTTCATAACAATAGATGTAGCACTCATTTTCTTGTATTTTTCCTTTGATTGCAAATGAGGTTTGTTTCAAGGTCTTCTTAGATATTCTTTTTAATTTCTATTTAGTGAGATTTGGAAATTTTCTATTGGTTCTGAATAATAAAAATGGGACCCATTTAGTAGCACTTGATAACTTGTGATTGGTTTGAAAATTTTCAACTTCTACAATCCCCCCACCCCCCCCCCCCCCCCCCTCTCTTCTCCTTCTACCTCTTTCTAAATGAGGAGGTGAGAGACCTTTATATGGCAAAATGAAAGAGATCCAATGGTCGGTCAATATGACATGCGTCACAAGATCCTGACGAGACATGTCACTCAATAAAACATGCGTAGCATCACCATGTGTAAGGTCACGATTAGAGTACAGCTTAAGGAACTAAGCCGTAAGGAGTCTACTTCGCAACGAAACCTTTGCCTCAATCCCTCCAAACCACAATCCTCGTGATATTCCCTGTAAAAGCTATGCCAAAGCCACCTTGACCCCTATGAGCATAATTATTCATCCTAAGGCGCAAAATTTACGGTTCTAACATCTCTATAGGTGACTCCACATGTAGACATCCGGAATTAGGAGACACTCGAGGTTAGCGACATCATAAGTTTGGGGAGACCTCCCAAGGTGCCTTGGTTATTTGAGGGCCATCTTGAGTAGAGGTAGGTGGTCATGGGTTTCACATGTTTTATACATAAACTAATATCAAGAAGGGAAAAAAATACAAAGGGAAGTAGAGGACCGTGAGAAGCGGTTTGATCACGGTTCTCAAACGTGGTTCGCACGGGTCCCTGCTTTTCTCTCATATAATGATTCTTGAGGCAAAAATGAGCGGTTCGAGGTTTTTTCGGCCGGACCGTACGTTCCGGTTCGGGTTTCAAAACCTTGCTAAGGTGCATAACCTTCGTCACAAATCTCAGTGTTCAATTGCATTGAGGCTCGAAGTCTCTCATTTCCATGAACTTCGATGTACAATAGGTTGAGTGTGGTTCACCCAACACAAAACTAAAATGCTCCTACATGTAGGTCGATTCTTAACCACCTAAGGATATCAAGGATCCCTACCAGTGATTGTTCTCGAGATCAAGTAACATACGGGAGGAGAGGTAAACACTAATAACAGGATTCGTAGTTGCATCCCTTCATGCATGAAGTGTAAGTCTACCTTAGTCATTACCACTGAAGGTTCTCTCAAAGTCAAAAGAGAATGATCATACACACTGGACAATTAAATGTTCAAGATGAACAAGAAATTGATGAGGCTCCATTAACCGTGGAAAATAGGGGACAAGCTAATTTTGCTAAAGTAAAGTGGTCAACACCAATGGAATTGGCAAGCTAATTGACAATGATGATGTGAAGATTAGCCCAATCAATAGGAAGTTCCTTAAAAACTTCTACACATGATTGCCAAGAACGCTATTGGTAAAAGCCTAAACTGCCCACTTCGAAGGTGCATGATGCCTTCCTTTTACCATTGAAAGTGATCAAGTAAGAGATGATGTCGCGACAATCTAAAGAAAGCACATACGATGTTCTCTTGATGGAACAAAAACTAAATTGTTAGTTCTTGGTACTAAACCTCGAATCCATGAGGGGTTTCCCTAAATCCATAAGGAGAAGAAAACTAGAATCCACTAGAAAAATAATTTGACAAAAGTCTGCATTTATTGATAATAGTCTGATAACTAAATTGCATTTGGAGGCTACAATGCGTTTAAATAGTATATAAAAAAAAAAAAAAAAAAAAAAAAAAACTGGGGAACCTAGAAACCCTAAGGCGACTATGAAAGCATATAAAACCCTAATTTGACTAAACAATATTAAAAACACCTAAAAGAAGGAAATAAATAACCTAAACCTAAAATAACAAAAATTATATAAAAATATTATAATTAAATAATTACAAAATTTAAAAATCAAACCGTGTCCTACATCAGACCCCTTCACTTGAAAAAACCTCGTCCTCAAGTTGATAGTTGAAATCTGAAATCTTTTGCTCCAAATAAACAAATACTTTGAATGCTTTAATAAAACTTGATTCTGTTCTGAAACTTGAACCCTTCATAAAGTGTAACATAAAATTTATTCTCATCTACCTTTAATTTATTTGCAACATCAATTAACAAAGGACTGATAATAAAATTAAAAATTTTTTTACTTCAAGAAGATCAACGTATTGTGTAATCATCTTCAAAAAATCAACCTAAACCTGAGGATTGTGAGTTGTGGACTCATCCTCAAATTTAACTTCAATTGGATCTTCCTCAATATTCTCAATAATTACCATCTCTTGATTTCTGTCATTATCCACAATCAACTCAACCTTCTTTTCTTTGACATCTTCATCAAATTTTTGACAAGTAGTATCTTGAATTCAAACTTGTTGCAAGTCTTGATCTCTTTTAACCACTTCAAAATTTTATTTAGAAATAGGCTGCTTCTTCTCAACCCTTAAACCCTTTCCTTTACATGACATATGGACTTGGCTTTGACAATTTTGGTTTTGTGGTTGACCTATCATGTTTTGAACATATTTCTTTTCATATGAATATACATATTTATAATCAACACTTGTATAATCTAGTATATCATAATAGTAATTAGGAGATCATAAATCAATTAATACTCTTTTCATTCTTTGCCAAGAGCAGATTGGATGCTTACCTCATTGCTTTCTATCGATTTGGATGTCTTCCCACCATTCCTCTGCTTCATCATCCAATTTATTAGATACAAGCCGCACATTTTCTTCATCACAAATCTTCCAAAAATTAAAATACTCTTCCAAATCAAGAAGCCAATCAATAAAATCCAACTTACACATATCTCCATCGAAGAATGAAATTTTCTTGTAGTTAGGAGTGTGTCTTTGAATGGATTGATCATTGTTATTGTTAGATGACTTCCAAGCAAGAAGAGTAGCAATTTTTTGCTCAATTTCACCTATAATTACTATTTTCACAAAAGTGGTGATTCTCATCACGAAAATTAAGGAACTCAGCCCTAGTGAGGATTGGGTTGTTAACATCTTCACCATTGTCATTGTTGTGGTGGTCACCATCAGACCAGGGTAAGTCAAGACTCTGATATCAACTGATGTCGTGGAAGCCTAAAGAAAGCACACACGATACTCTCTTGATGGAACAGAAACTAAACTATTAGTTCGTAATAGTAAACCTTGAATCCATAAGGGGTTTCACTAAATCCACAAGATGAATAAAATTGGAATCCACTAGAGAAATAATTTGATAAAAGTCTATGTTTATTGATAATAGTCTGATAACTGAATTGCATTTGGAGACTACAATGCATTTAAATAGTAAAAAAAAAACCTAGGGCAACTAGAAACCCTAAGGCAGCTATGAAAGCATATAAAACCCTAATTTGACTAAACAATATTAAACACACCTAAAAAGAAAGAAATAAATGACCTAAACCTAAAATAACAAAAATTACATAAAAATACTATAATTAAATAATTACAAAATTTAAAAATCAAATTGTGTCCTACATCAGACCCTTCTAATTGAAAAAACTCGTCCTCGAATTGATAGTTGAAATCTGAAATCTTCCGCTCCAAATAAATTAATACTTTGAATGCTTTAATAACTTGATTCAATTTTGAAACTTGAACCCTTCATAAAGTGTAACACAAAATTTCTTCGCATCTATTTATTTGCAACATCAATCAACAAAGGACTAATAATAAAATTAAAAGTTTTTACTCCAAGAAAATCAACATATTGTGTAGCCATCTTCAAAAAATCAACCTAAACCTGAGGATTGTGAGTTGTGGACTCATCCTCATATTTAATTTCAATTGGATCTTCCTCAATATTCTCAATAATTACCATCTCTTGATTTCTGTCACTATACATAATCAACTCAACCTTCTTTTCTTTAACATCTTCATCAAACTTTTGACAAGTAGTACCTTCAATCTTCAATTCAATAACTTGTTGTAAGTCTTTATCTTTTTTAACCACTTCAAAATTTTCTTTAGAAATAAGCTGCTTCTTCTTAACCCTCAAACCCTTTCCTTTACATGACACATGGACTTGGATTTGACAATTTTGGTTTTGTGGTTGGCCTCTCATGTTTTGAACATTTTTCTTTTCATATGAATATACAAATTTATAATCAACACTTGTATAATCTAGTATATCATAATACTAATTAGGAAATTATAAATCAATTAATACTCTTTTCATTCTTTGCCAAGAGCAGATTGGATGCTTACCTCGTCGCTTTCTATCGATTTGAATGTCTTCCCACCATTCCTCTGTTTTATCGTCCAATTTAATAGATGCAAGTCGCACATTTTCTTCATCACAAATCTTCCAAAAATTAAAATACTCTTCCAAATCTAAAAGTCATTCAATAAAATCCAACTTACACATATCTCCATCGAAGAATGAAATTTTCTTGTAGTTAGGAGTGTGTCTTTGAATAGATTGATCATTGTTATTGTGAGATGACTTCCTGGCAAGAAGAATAGCAATCTTTTGCTCGATTTCACCTATGATTTGCTGACTCTTTTCACAAAATTGGTGATTCTCATCACGAAAATTAAGAAACTTAGCCCTAGTGAGGACTGGGTTATTGACATCATCATCGCCGTCATTGTTGTGGTGGTTACCGTCTCGTCGGTTGGCCATCAGATCAGGGTAAGTCATGGCTCTGATACCAACTGAAGTTAAAGAAAGCACACAAAATACTCTCTTGATGGAATAGAAACTAAAATGTTAATTTCTGGTAGTAAACCTCGAATCCCCAAGAGGTTTCCCTGAATTTACAAGGAGAAGAAAATTGGAATCCACTAGAGAAATAATTTGACAAAAGTCTGTGTTTATTAATAATAGTCTGATAACTGAATTGCTTTTGGAGTCTACAATGCGTTTAAATAGTAAAAACAAAACCTAGGCCAACTAGAAACTCTAAGGCGGCTTTGAAAGCATATAAAACCCTAATTTGACTAAACAATATTAAAAGAACCTAAAAAGAAAGAAATTAATAACCTAAACCTAAAATAACAAAAATTACATAAAAATACTATAATTAAATAATTACAAAATTTAAAAATCAAACCGTGTCCTACATCATAAGAAAAAAAAAAAAAAATTAAAAAAAAAAAATATACCTAAACTATGTGATATGGACTTGATCCCTCTCAAGGGTTTGTAGGCAACTTGGTATCTCATACTAAATTCAGTCACATGTAAAAAAAAAAAAAAAAAAAAAAAGAGGTAATTAGTCCAACTTGAAGTACTCCACCATAGATTGTCAGTTTTCTTTCCAAAGCTCTATGATTGGCATGGTAAAGCTTACAATCAGTCGAATGCTCATTTTGATGCTTAGAAATTACTGTAGTAGTAAATAAGAACTGCAGAGAGTTGACATGATGCAACTTTTCTTGAAGTGATGATAGGTATATGAATGTTCAAAATGAGTATGAAACACCCTTGAACATTTTGACCCCAATTACAAAATATCAATTCTAGCTTATTATCAAACAATTAATGTGCGGAACATGAACATAAGCCAAACACAGAATTGATAACTAATCTAAGCCAAATATAAACACATCTACAGCAGTAAATATAAGGCAAAGATAAAGGAAGGGAATATGCAAACACACGGACAACACACGATGTGTTATTGAAGAGGAAACCGAAGCCCTCAGCATAAAACCTCTCCGCCGCCCTCCAAGCGGTGAATAATCCACTAAAGAATGTAGTTGGGATACATGAACAGCAGAAGACCCTCCAAGCCTAATCTACCAAAGTACCTAAGCCCTCCAAGCTTCTTGCTTTAATAAGGTTACGCCGAACCTATTTCTTCTTTAACTTCCTGGATTCCGCTACTAGACCATAGCATCAACCAATGTATATTGATTCCTTCCTAATTGCTTCCCAAAAGTACTGAATAAACCTTCTCACAAACGTGGGTGTAGTGAGATAAGGATTTGGCAAAGAACCTCTTAAGGGTATGACAATGGAGAGGGTGAGAGTAGAGGAATTTGAAGAGTCTCTAAGGTAAAGATTGTGGATGAATAATCTTGTTTTTTTTTTAGGGTTTCTCTCAAAAATTCTCTCTGGAAGCTCTCTCCATTTGATGGGTATAAGAGTTTATATATAGTAGGGTGAGAAAGGAATGTAAAGAGTTAGTTTTTGCCAAACAGGGCTGATTGGCGGCTTGGCCTTGCAACTGGTTTGAGTCGCGAGTTCAAGTCGTGAGATAACGGTTTGGCCAGCTTAGGACTTTTGTCCTGTAGTGCGACAGCTGGCGCGACCCTTCAGCTCCCCTGTGTGTATCTCACGTGCCTGCAGTTGGCAACTTGCCAGTCGCGAGTCAGCCGCGAAACTCTACCATCTTGCACATACTTGAGCTTTTCTTTACATCTTCTCACACACTACCCTTACAATAATCCCACCTAAATATAGGGTTACTAAGTGCTTAAATTACAACCAAATTGGCACGGAATAAAGCTAACAAGATGGTTGATTAAATTCAACCTTACAGTATATAACTTGATTCCTTGTTATGGCATAAAATTAAATTTTCAACCACTTTAACCAGCAAAAGAGCCCCCACTGAAGTCTACAATGCATTGTCTCTCTTTTGAACTGTGTCTTTACATCTCTTAAGTTTGGATTTCATGGCCTCTTTCTTGGGTTACATCACCTCAGATCTTTGAAGCATGAGTTGTGTTGCTTCTTATCTTTAAATTTGAGTTGTGTTGCCTTATATCTCTAAAGTCTGCATTGCTTCACCTCTCATCTTCAAAGTCTTGGTGACATCGCCTCACATCTCTAAAGTTTAGGACGTGTCGCTTCATATCTCTAAAGAACACCATAAGAAGGAATAAGCCTCTAATAACAAAAAAAAAAAAAGCAGTGAGGATCAGTGATCAATGAATGACCCTTTGATTGAAGATTCATTGAGCTCATAAGACATAACATGATGCCACACACATTCAAGCATGGGTGACCACTCTTGTCTATTGATGAGATCATAGCTCTTGGAAAGGTGTTAGGAAATTTAAACCCATGTTGATAGAATTAACAAGTTTTAAACCCAAGTTGTTAATTAGATTTATTATAAATAAACCTTGTTAAAACAAAGAAATATCAACATCATGTCAATATCATGCACAGCGGAATAGTAAATAAGACAAGATATGATGACTCAGGAAAACCAATGAAACAAACAAGTTTCACAGTAAGAAACTTTAAGGGAAACCTTCCTAAAAAGCAATCCACTATAATAAAGAAAAGTTTCAAATCTGGTACAAAACCTTTATCCCTAGACTCTACAATCCCCGTAGATGAACTTACAGTAAAAACCTTCTACTGCTTCAAAACCTCTGAACTCTTCAATATATGAATGCCACCCTTTTGCACGAATCCTAATACGTGACTAACCAATGATGCACGGCTCCCAATACATGACTAACTCCAACAACTTGAAAATGTTGTTGGTCGCAAAGTTCTTCCCTTTATTAACAATGAAGATCAAGAAGCACTTGGTTACAAAACCATAAGGTGCAAAGATGCAGTGGCTTCTTTCAGAGAAAAATGAACTAGGGCAAATTGTCTCTGGTCACAATTTGAGTGAATAATTACTTTGCATCAAATTGCATCACCTTAGACGGCCCTTGAAATAACCCTTATATATGTTTAGGATTGTGAAAAAAGAAATCCTAGACAAATAGCTTGGATATGTGTGAAAAATAGATCTAGAAATCTGAATTTCATAATTCTTGATAGATACAGCTTCTATCGAAAGCTGTTAAAAATTAAAAATTAAATCTTGATAGATATATCTGTCAAGCTTCTGTTGAGCTTCTGTCTAGTTTCTGTCTAGCCTTAATGAACTGGTTTTCTTCACTTGTTTTTTGGTCCAATTTTCATGGCTTTAATACTTGGCTTGAACAACATGTTTTTTGAAGTACTAAACTCATCCTAGATTTATCCAATTATAAGTAAAGTGTATTTTGTCAAAGATTAGCCAATTTACAATAACAAATGTTCTAACAAGTTCCACATATGTTCTAACAATCTCCCCCTTTGGCAATCCGTGACAAAACCACAACAAACAAATGAAATATGAGAGAAGTCATAAATCACTAAACTTATAATCACTTGTTGAGTACAATAATATCTAATCCTAACACAAACTCTTGAAAAACTTTGCAAGAAGAGAGTTCATGGCATGATAGATTTTGATAAAGATGATCAAAGAGGCACAAGGAATCCATATAAATGCACGAATGTAATGAAACAAAATACTATGGATGACAAGATAATAGAAAGATGCAAAACATGTGGAAAAAAATGCATGCAAGAAGGTCTTCGACGAATCGAGAAGCTGTCGAGCTGCTATCGAGCAGAAGCCAACCTCAATGGATCGAGAATTTATCAGCCAGATAAAAAGTTTATCGATGAATCGAGAAGCTATCGAGAAGAACTCCATATAACTCGATGGATCGAAATTGTGTTAACTTCTATTGAGAAAAGAAGAAAAAGGGGCTCAATAGATAGAAATCTATCAAGGATCTGTCGAGAAGCTATCAAGCTTGATAAAAAGCAATTTTTAAAGAGAGGAAAACCACACAGAAATGAATACAAACAAGCAAGCTACTCAACCATAGATCCAATCAACATGTTAAGCTCTCAAAAAATCTCTCAACAAGAAAATGCAAAGCATTCATAGATCTAAACACACACACACACACACACACACAAGTCTAACCAATTTTATATTTTAAAAATAAGTTAAGATAGTTTAGTGAGCACACACACACACACACACACACACACACACACACACACACACACTAAAAAAGTCTAACCAATAACCAATTTTATATTTTAGAAACAAGTTAAGATAGTTTAGTGAGCATACATTAACACATGTATTCCTTGTGATGGCCATTGTACCTGCACATGTATAAAAAGTAGCAAAAAATTTGTGTGTTGTGTGTGAAAACATAGCAAGAATACATAAGTGTCTCATATTATAACGATTTTGAGATATGAGAAAATCAATTTAACTCACATACAATCACAACTTCTTGATGGGTAATATAACTTTTGAGATACATCCTATAACTCCCACATCTCTTAAAAACACGCTTGCAACTATATTTAAAAGCATTTTGATTCTTTTTACTTTTATTTTCTTTGCATATTTTTTTCTTTTGAGCATATCATGCATGGGCATATAAGAGAGAAGAAATACCCAATTATGTTAATCCTAAACATCACAATTTTGCTACGCTGAAGCATACATATGTTATACATGATTGGCAGGTTTTAGTGGTGAGATGGTTATTTATGTCTTTCTCTTAGGATTTCTTAGTTCTTCCCGTAAAAAAGAGTGATATGAGTGTTAAGTACAAGAGTTTACTTAATCGTACTCATCACAAACAAGAGCCACAAAGCTCACTTTTTTAGTTGTGCATTGAGATGCTCATCTAAGCTACAAGAGATATAAAGTTTAGAAAACTTTATTTCAATAGCCATCCAAGGTACACAAGTACCAATGTACACAAAACACACACAGTTTTTGTTTTTGTCTTTTGTTTTTTGTTTTTTGTTTTTTGTTTTTTGTTTTTTGTTTTTTTTTTTCCTGATTTTTCAATTTTTTTAAATAAAATAAAATAAAGACTAAA
The DNA here is from genome assembly GCA_023621385.1 of Quercus gilva. Taxonomy (NCBI): domain Eukaryota; kingdom Viridiplantae; phylum Streptophyta; class Magnoliopsida; order Fagales; family Fagaceae; genus Quercus; species Quercus gilva. Next base: position 80,114,246 of record CM042476.1, on the reverse strand, counting down.
CAACCAAACAAAAACAGACAAACAATATAAAAGCATGAAAAAAAAAGTGCAGATGCATGAAAGCATGGTTCCAAAAGCAAATAAGAAATCAAAGAGAGTCCTACTTTAGATAGAAAGAACTAAAGTAGAGGACAAACAAAAAAGAAAATTAAGTCTTAGACTCCTTTCTCACCCACACAGCACGAGTCTTTGGCTGTGAAGATGAAAAGACACGTGTTCTAATATGTCTACTAAAGATCATAGAAGAATTAGAATTCTCTTGAAATTGAGTTAAAAAGTTCGAAGTTTTTAATAACTCTCCAAACAACAATGTAGGTCCTTGAGAGGAAACCTGTGACCGTTTGGACACTTGCTTTTGAGGATACAACTTAAAGTAATTAGGACGAATGTGTCTAGAAACACCACAATGGTGACAAACATGAGGTCTAACAAAGGATTTAGAATTAGCCAAATTAATTTTGGATTTTATACTTTTATCACCTTTCTCAAATTGGAGTACAAAGACAGTCTTTGATTCAGAAGCTATGGAAGAGGAGGGGCCGGAGGAAACAACATATCCTAAGCTAGTCTTATTAGAACTAGACTTTTAAGCACTCAATACCTCATCAAGCTTTACACTAGACATCCTCTCTATTTGAGTTCTAGCTTGACTAAGCTCAATCTTGAGGTTTTTAATCTTCTCTTCTAATGAGGTGTTTTCCACAATAAGAGTCTCAACTAACCTTATAGTCTCATCTAGTTTGACTAACAATTCAACTTTTTCAGTTTTTACCTCATTAAGCTCTTTTCTACAAAGATAAGAAGTCTTTTCAGATTTTATAAATTCAATGCATAGCTTATCATAAGCTTCTTGAAGGGTCAACTTCTTAGGTATTTCATCATCAGAGGAATCCTCACTGTCACTAGCACTTTCCATAATTACCTTATTGGTTGTGGCAGCAAGAGCCATAAAGTGACCACATTCATCCACATACTCATAAGAAGAGTCATTCTCAGTATCACTCTAGGTAGCAACCAACCTTTTATCTTTTAATTTCTTGGTCTTTTTCTTCAAAAGGTAGTTTGGGCACTCTATCCTCATATGACCAAAACTTTTGCACTCATGGTACTGGATAAGGGGTTTCTCACTCTTACCCTTCCTAGAGGATTTAGATTTCCTAGGAAGTTTGTTCTTATCATTTTTCCTAAATTGAAGAAGCTTGATAATCTCATTAGCTATGAATGTTAGATCCTCATCCTCATCCTTATCTTCATCTTTGCTTTCATCTTCATCTTCACTTTCATCTACATCTTCAGAGTCATCAATCTCTTCCTCTATACCTTTAAGAGCCAAGTTTCTACTCTTTCCACATTTTCCCATTAAACCTAATCTCATCTCATAGGTTTAAAGGTTCCCTACAAGCTCAATCAAAGGAATTTAATCAGTGTCCTTTACTTCTTCAATGGCAACGATCTTGGCATGAAATCTTTCAAGTAAGGACCTAAGGATTTTCCTAACAATTTTGAATTCTATTATAGATTCTCCAAGGTTGAAAGCAAAATTCACAATATCCTTGAGTTTAACATAGAACTCATCAAATGTCTCATTATCCTCTATCCTTATTTCTTCAAAACTACTAGTGAGCCTTTGAAGCTTCACAGTCTCTACTGCCTTGGTACCTTCATTGGTAGTCTCATGAATGGTCCATACTTCCCAGCAACTTCCATGGTTTATATTTTCTTGAATTCCTTATTGGTCACCCTACTAAACAAATCATACAAGGCCCTACTGTTGAAATTTGTCGCTTTGATTATTGCTTTATCGGCACTTCCTTAGGCTTAATCCAACCAACTTTAACAGCTTGCCATACTTTTTTACCTAGAGCCTACAAAAAAAACTTTTATACGAACTTTCTAGTATGCATAATTAGTGCCATCAAATAAAGGAGGAATCAAAAGAGATTGTCCACGATCCATGACAATGGGAGTCAAGGATCACACTCAGGAAATTCACCCAATCAGAGTGTACCCGCTTTGATACCACTTGTTAGGAAATTTAGACCCCGTTGATAGAATTAACAAGTTTTAAACTCAATTATTTAATTAGATTTTTTATGAATAAAACTTGTGAAAACAAAAAAATATCAATATCATGCACAACAGAATAGTAAATAAGACAAGATAGGATGACCTAGGAAAACCAAGGAAACAAACTAGTTTCACAATAAAAAACCTGGGGAAAAACCTGGGGGAAACCTTCCCGAAAAGTAATCTACTACAATAAAGAGAAGTTTTAAATTTAATACAAAACCTTTTTTCCCTAGACTCTACAATCTCCGTAGATGAACTTACAGTAGAAACCTTCTACCGCTTCAGAACTTCTGAAGTCTTCAATATATGAACCTCTAAATCTCTGAACCCTTTTGCACGTATCCCAATGCTTGACTAACCAATGACGTACGACTCGTAGTACGTGACTAATTCCAGCAACTTGAAGATGTTATCTGCAAAGTTTTTCATTTCATTAACAATGAAAATCAAGAAGCACTTGGTTACAAAACCCTAAAGCACAAAAACGCAGTAGCTTCTTTCAGAGAAAGATGAACTAGGACACATTGTCTCCAGTCACAATTTGAGTGAATAATCATACATCAAGTTGCATCACTTTAGATGGCCCTTAAAATAATCCCTATATTGTTGGAAAAATACATGCTTGTATCATATACAAAACATACGCAATGAAAAATTAACGGACATACTTCATTTGCAATTGATAACATATACCGTGTAAATTTCAAAATTTAAGAACAAAAGAGCGTACCTTGGTGCGGTGAAATTCAAAACCAAAGATTAGAAGAACTTGGGAGCACTTTTAATCTTCACTCCAATTCCATTTGCACCCAAGAAGTGTGGTCTCTCAATCAGTTTTCCAAAGGAGAATAATAGAGTGGCTTACACTCACATACACACATCTCACAATAGTGTCTCTTAAAATTCTGTATATTTCTCTCCTTAAAACTGATTATCTAATTGGGCTAACATTTTAGCCCATTCTAATTGGGCTTAAGTATGTGGCTTGGAATGGGACCAAAAGAGAACAAATAAGACTATAGCTCCAATGGGCCTTGGACTTTTCTGTCAACTCTTGACAAGTCAAAAGTTACCATTAATTATGTTTAATACCACTATATAAATATAATTGCACTCTAGGCCTTACTAATAAATTATATCTCAAGACTTTATTATACATGCAACCCTTCATAAAATGTTCGTAGTAATATAAAGTCATGAATATAGACTGCCACTTTGAAGATTACTACGTTTTAATTTTTGAGTATCCGGTTTTATCCTTTAAGTTATTCATCATATATTTATGAAATTCAATTTCATAAATATATACTTTAGTAACTCCTTATTAAAGTGGTTAAGCCTAACACTCTGAATAATCAAATCCATTAAACTTATCTCAAGGAAATATTTTATATCTTCGTTAAGAGATTATGAATTCCATCTTGCGAATATATGTTTCATCAACACTAAATGTGGCTGTCCAACATATTGAGATTTTAATGGAGACTTTAAATCTCACTCCTGATATATCAAAGTAACCTACACCTTATGATCAGGTCCATTATTCTCTCAGGATTAAGAGTTTATGTAAATGTATTCATGAGATTTATTATTCATTTGACAGTCATTAGGAGAATAATAAATTTCACAGAGGTCTAGTTCAATATGTCTTAACTCTTAAAACATATCAACATACCAACTAGAAGTCTTCACTTTCATGATCAAGACAAATCATCTTAGTTGATATATTATAGTTGTCGCAGATGAAATGCTCAATTTCATCACTGACTACGAACTAAAATTTTAAGTTTACAAAGAACTTGTGACTTATATCTTTTGTGACTAAATCACATAAATCACACACTATGCATTTCATGGATTATATGATAATGTCCAAATATTCATGTTACCATTATTTTAGATAATAATAAAACAACTTTATTAATCACACCATAATGTCATACATAGTATCATACATAGTATCATACAATAGGATTTAAGGACACTAATCCTAACATACATATGTTTAGGGTTGTGAGAAAAGAAACCCTACACAAATAACTTGGATATGCGTAAAAATTAGATCTGGAAATCTGAATTTTTGAATTCTTGATAGATACAGTTTCTATTGAGAGTTGTTGAGAATTAAACATTAAATCTCGATAGATATATCTGTCGAGTTTCTGTCCAGCTTCTATCTAGTTTTAATGGACAGCTTTTCTTCACTTGTTTCTTGGTCCAATCTTCATGACTTTAATACTTGGCTTGAACAACATGTTTCTTGAAGTACTAAACCCATCATAGATCTACCCAATTACAAGTAAAGCACGTTTTGTCAAAGCATTAGCCAATTTACAATAATATATGTTCTAACAAGTTCCACATATGTCCTAACAAAAGGGAAAAAAAAAAATTGTCCACTTGAGCATGGCAAGATCCATGTCCTTGCTACTCAAAATGTTATTAAAAAAATTATTGTCTAATTGAGCATGGGAAGATCCTTGTCCTTGCTACTCAAGGGGGATTAAATATATATATCTATATATATTTTTTTTTACAATTGAGCAAGTAAAGATCTCTGTCCCTACTACTCTACAGGGCATTCAAAAACAATATATTGTCTACTTGAGCATGGGAGGATCCCTATCCCTGCTACTTGTTAAGGGTCATTTTTTGGAATTCGAATAGAAGGAAGAAAAGCTTAACCTAGCAACATGGGCAGCAAAGGAATGGCAGACATAGAGCAAAACCATTAGACCCAGGTGGTAGAAATAATGGATCACAGGCTCATAATATAAATAAATGGGTCTTGAGGAGGTAAATGGGCTTAAAGAGGCCCGGAAAGAGAGAAATAGCACCCATGGGTAGTATGTGATATGAAAAAGTGAGAATGGGTCACTACGAGCCCAAAGTAATGCAAATAAAGAAAGTAAGGGGTTAATAACAAGTCCATGAGCCTCAAAGATGAGAATAAGGTAATTGAGTCAGGGAAGCCCAATGAAGATAGTAAAAGCTCATGAGAATGCAGAGTTAGTAAAAGAGCCAAGGAAGCCCGAAGAAAACAAATGGGCCAAGGATGCCCTAGAGAAAAGGGACACAGGAGCCCATGAGTAGGAACACCAGTGGCCATGATAAGCCACTGGAGGAAAGAGTAAATGGCAAGCCTAAAGAGGCCCAGCAGGAGTAAGTCATTACGGCAGGAATGATAATTAATGTGGCAGGAAATCAGGACAATCAAGAAATGGGCTGAAAGAAATACAAAGCCCAGTACCAAATAAAGCCCAGTCCCTAAAGGAGCAGGAAATCAAAAAAGCAGCTCATGAAAGGTCAAGAACGGATGGTAGACTGTGCAGACAAAGCCTCTAGACCATGACGGACGCGTGAGCAGTAGACAGACTTTGGACACATACGAAAAGAAGACACGCACAAGGCTCAAGCAACACCAGCTTGTACCCAGCCAATATGGGACATCGTGAGGTCATGAGTCAGAGGTAAGAGGGCATGGTTTGGCAGTGAGGAGAGGGGAAAACCTATTTTGGGGTTCCTGCTCAAGTTCTTTTGGGGGATACGTCCTGCTGGGATGACATACCTCCCAAAAGAAGCAAGATTGAGTTGAAACCACTAGATGCATGCCTAGAGGGATAGAGAGAGAGAGCACTCGCACCGTGGTAAGAAAAGATGCCACGGCAGACAAACAAACAAAATAATCCTTTTTGTCTGGTGATGGGGAATGGCACACAGACGGTCCAATGGTGGTAGGCCAGTACACCTAGACCAGACAAAGGTGGTTAAGGGCTAAAATAGTAAAATCTGGCCATAGCAGACGCTATAAATAGAGGTCCTTGCCGTGCACTGGAAGGGGGACAACACAAGAGAATCATAGTAGAAACAAGGAGAAATTACAAGACAAAAAACAAAAAGAAAAAGAAAAGGAAGGAAAGATAAAAAAAGAAAACTAAAATGAAGAAAGAAAGAAAGAAGAAGAAACAGAGAGAGTTAATTCGACAAGTGTGCACCAATAGGTTTTTTTTCCCTCTTTCCCTCTCAAAACCCTGCTCTTTGCCAAAAGCAAAAGGATTTCTTTGGAGAACCAACCATTCAAGTCCGCTTCCCTCAAGGTGACTAATTTCCACGGCAGGATCTTTCTTGAGAGATTAGTTGTGTTGAGAAGGAGCGTTTTTCCCTTTTTGGTTTTGATCTTGCAGAGTAGACTCATTCTAATCTACTTTCTTCTTGTTCTTTGACCGACCCAGATACTGAGTCTTTTATTCTCTTGCTTTATTTATAAAAGTAATTGTTGTTATTATGATTATTCCACTTGATTAAAGCCTAATTGATTATATTAATCAAGAAATAGAAATACTCTCTTTTGTCTTATTATTATCATGTTTATTTGCCACAATCCACTCAGAATGGCTCTGCCTGCCGTAAGCATGTTCCTAGCAAACGAGGCATAGTTTTGCGCACAAGCCGGACCAAGTTGAGTTTCAATTGGGCCGGTCACAACTCTCTTACTCAGAATATCCGGGCTTAGCATAACAGGAGGCAGCCCAGCCCAATACAACAACAAATACAGCAGCAGGCAGCCCAATATAACAAAAATCCCACCTACACTACTCAAGGGGGCATTCCAAACAAAACTTGTTCAATTGAGCATGGGAATATCCCTGTCCATGTTACACAAGGCGGAATTAGAAAAAAGAATTCAAAAAAAAATCTTTACCACTTGAGCATTCGAAGATCCCTGTCCTTGCTACTCAAGGGGGTGTTCAAAAAAAGAGGGAGAAAAAAAAAATCCACTTGATCAAGGCAAGACCCCTGTCCTTGCTGCTCAAGGGAGTATTCAAAAAAAAAAAAATCTAAACTTAAGCATAGGAAGATCCGTGTCCTTGCCTATTAAGGTAGCATTCAAAAGAAAATCTTGTTCACTTGAGCAATGGATGATACCAAACACTACTACTCAAGTGAACATATAGAAAATAAACTAGACAAAAGTATGGAAATCAAGTTGAAAAAAAAAAGTATTTCCATATGATAAAAATAATGGTAGAAGCACTATTGCAACTTCAAATGAAGAAAAAAGAGAAAAAGCAAAGACCACCATGCTTCTCCTCTTCTGTTGGCTAATGTTTGCACCCGAGCAAAACTACCACGCCATCCTTCACTCAGGCTTCTAGAATACTATATAGTTCTTCTGTTGAGACAGAAAAAGGGGAGAAATGCCACTTCTCTCCCTCTTCCTTTCTTTGGTGGCTTTCTTTAGCTCGTCTACCACTGTTACTTCTGCCTTTTTGCTCTCTTGCTTCTACGGTTGTTTGGAAGCACTCATGGTTTGCGAAGTTAAGCCCTTGAGATGTTTTCTCACTAACATGCTTGTTCTCCTAAATGCTTCCACCAGTCTTGAAAACTTGGGATCTGTAAGTTCTCCAAGTAGGGAGTGATACTCATACAGCATGCTATCAATGCAAATAACTACCAACCTTTTCTCCTCTACAGGATCATACCATATCAAGGAGAGGTCCCTAAACCTATGGATCGATGTAGTCTTGTAACCACTTAGATACCCTCTGCCTTTCTTGCTGCAGGTCTGATAAAGTAAGCTCTTCATCTAAAAGCAAAGAACTTCTTCATGAATTGGGTAGTCATGTCATTCTAGCTCAAAACCAATCTTGGTAAAAGGCTGGTGTACCAAGTAAAGGCTAGACCTTCCAAGGATTTGGAAAACTCCCTGAGTCTCAGCTTATGATCATGAGAGTGAGTTGTCAAGGCATCCACATACCTCCTTATGTGCTCCCTAGCATTCCCAATCATACCATCATACTTCGGGAAGATAAGAGGTGTATAGTTGGCAGGATAAGGCTTCCTTTCCATCTCTTCAGGGTAAGGAGTTATTGTGTCAATGTAAGCAGAAATCTCTGCCTTTCTAGCCTCAAGTGTGTGTATGAGATGTGTGAACTGTGAAGTGAGGTGAAGTACGGGTAAGCACCAAGACTAGTGTGAAGTGAAGAAAAGAAAGTCAAGAGTGGTTGTGTCATAGTGTTAGTAGCTAGGTGTCTAGAAGTAAGGTGTCAAGTGTGTGCAGGACCACCCTCACTTGCCAATTTATTTATTTATTTATTTTTTATACTTAGCAAAAAAAGATTATATAAATAATTAGTTTAAACTAATCGTTCTGTGACCACCCTGACTTGAAAAAAAAAATGTAAATATATATATATATACTTACAAAAAAGTACTATGTACTGAATTAATCTATTGTGACCACCCTAATAAAGATGTTAAATACCCTGACTTGAGAATCACAAGAATTTGAATTCAACAAAGCTAAAAGTAATGCCATATCTATAATATTTTCATAATAAATATTATGTTGTAAGTTGTTATAAATTCTAATTTGGGTTCAACATTGACATGTTTTACCCACCAATAACAGCTTATTACATAAGATTTGTTATGAAATTATTATGGTCACTTTATTATTCTCATTTTAGCATTTTCAATTTTCAATTTCCACTTTATTTCTTTTTAGTCTTTTTTTTTTCTTTCAATTTGTTAATACAAAAAAATTGTAATATTTCATGTATTTGTGCGCTTTATTTTATGCATTGATATATTCAAGTTGTCTCTTTATTAAATTTTGTATAATTTAAATTTTTTAATGACCACTTTAAAAAAAATTTCTAAAGTTGTCACTAATCCTCACTATATTAAATTTCAATATTGATAAAGTATTGAGTTTGATGTATGTGTATGAAAATAATAAATAACTAAGTAAGCAAAAATAGTGTTTTTTAGATTAGTTTAGTTAAATATTTGATAAGACTAACGTGAATGCTTTACAACCTAGCTAAACTAACGTTTAGCTAAAATTATAACTAAAGGCTCTGAAAAGCTTGGGCATCAGCCAAGCGGAACAAACAAGTTGAACACTTGAACTCACACTTAAACAGTGCCTACCTAAGAATTTCCCCCTCTATTGAGTATCGAGCGTACTGTTTATCAATAAAACTAAAAAATTCGCTTTTATTGTATATGACTTTCTGCCCGTCCGACTCTCTCTCTCTCTCTCCTCTCTCACATGTCAAAACCTCCATCAACCCCTGCTGGTGAAAACGTACTGAGTGTCCACACTATTACTGAAACTAATTTACACATACCATGACCCATACTAGAACCCACGAATGATGCATGTGGTGAGTACGTAGAGACATTGTTTGAGGTTGTAGATCCGTCGAAAACCCAAGAAATGGGCTTGTGCAGTGGATTAAAACAGTGGATCAGAGGAAATCGTTGGAACGAGGGAGTTGGGTTGATTTTTATTTAATTTTTTTTTTGGGGGGGGGGGGGGGGGGGGTGGGGGGGTGAAGCTGATCTGGGTTGTTTTTGGGGGAAGGAGGATTGATTAGTTGATTTTTCTTTTACTGAAATTGTCTGAACTTGATTATGGGAAAAGAGGCTTGACTTTGGATTGGCGGGAAGGACTAAGAGCATTAGCATCAGCTATTTTATGTCAAATGCCATTTTATTATTTTACCATACTATTTAATAATACGCCTTATGTGGGTAAAGATTGTCGTGTAGCTTACTTGGTAAAGGATTATTTTAGTTTAGCGGTCATCGTATCTCCTATTTTAAGATATTGTATAATAATATAATATAAACAACCCAACAAAAAATTATTTATTCATGTTTGATCTCACTCTCAAAAACCCAAAAACTCTCTTTTCTCTGTAACTAGGATCTCATTGCCACCATGACCCAACCCAAACCACCAAAACAAAACACTGTGACAACCTAAAAAAACACCAAACCACCATTGTCATTGCCCAAAATTCACCAATGAACCAAAAAAAAAAAATAAATAAAAACCAACCAAAATCGTCATTTAAAAAAAAAAAAAAAAAAAAAAAAAACTGAAATCACACAACCAAAATCTCCAAGAAAAAAAAAAATACCAAACCATTATTGGCCATCTGACCTAACCACCTAAAGAACCTCCGGTGTTGGTGAGGAGGTGAAGTGCGGCACTAATTTGAGAAAGAGAGAGAGGGCTAGAAAAAGAGGAGAAGATGAAGAGGGAGAGGAGAGAGAAAAGCAATGACTGAGTATTTGAACACAGAGAGAGAGAGAGAGAGAGAGAGAGAGAGGGAGAGAATGGGAGGAGGCGGTGCCAATCTAAGAAAAGAGGAGAACATGAAGAGAAAAGAGAGAAGAGAGAGGGCTTCGTATCCATATGAAGAGAGCGAGGAGAGAGATGGGTTGAGAGAAAGAGAGAAAGGAGAGAGAAGAGCTGAGAGAAAAAGAGGTAGATGGGTGAAAGATTAGAGGAGAGGGGAGAGAAAAATAGAATAAAAAATATTTTTTTTATAGCATTTATGTTTCTACCGTTCCAAATTTGAAATAGTATTGTTCATCCATGCCAATTCTTTTAACATTTAGACCATCTAATATAAGAAATATTTGGTATTTGACGTGCCAAATGCGCTCTAAGGAGGTTGAGTTTTTGATTATTTTAACATAGCATTAACTTATATATCATCTAGTGCATGCCAATTAATGCACTTATTTAACAAAATAATAATAATAATAATAATAATGCATTCATAGTACACTCTTTTTAAAAACAAATAAAATTATGACTTGAAATAAAGATTTTAATTAACTGTTTAAAGCAACGAAAAGTTATATGAACACATCAAATCTAATAACAATGTCGATGCGAGTTAAGGTGGGTCCTGATGTAATCATTTTTTGTTTTATTTTATTTTGAGTTGTTATAGACCGGAAAGATACGGACGTTGTTACCCCTTCTCGCGGCCCGCGGCAAGAGGCTACCGAAGAGTTCCCTCTCTCCCCTCAAGTGTTTCCTCTCTCCCCCCAAGTCCCCCCCCAAGTGCTCCCATTCGCCTCCCAAGAGTTGACTCTCTGTCTGACGACCAAAGCACAGACAGCATTGGTTCTGAATCTTCTGATGCGGACGATGAATATGCTGCATACACGGACTTATACAAGGCTGTGCAGAGTAGTGATTGGAATACTACAGAGGAGTTCTTTAGGGACCACCCAGACACAATTGGCAAAAAAATCACTCCTATGGACAAGACGGCTCTTCACGTTGCTGTTGCTGCTGGACATGTGGAAATGGTAAACGAGTTGGTGACGCTAATGTCGGAAGAGCAGTTGCTGATAAAAGATGAGAATGGTCTCACAGCTCTAGATGAGACGACTTTGGTTGGAAACCAAAAGATGGCAGAATGCATTCTCAGAAAGAACAGAAACTTGGTGAGTATTGGAGATAAAGAGAAGAACATTCCAGTTGTTCTGGCTCTTGCCAATGGGCATATGAATTTGGCTCGCTATCTCTATTTGAACACTCCGCCGGACGATCTAAAGCCAGAAAATGGCAACCATGGTGCTACACTTTTAACGGAGGCTATATATAACAGAAATTTGGGTAAGGACTCGACGTCTCTTGACTACGTACCCATTAGCTGCTATTTTTTATGATTCCGATTCTTCATCTGATAATAATTATTTTTTTTGGGATCTCATGTAAAACACAATAGATATTGCTTTGGACATAATCCGGCGTTTTCCAGAGTTGACCATTGCTCGAGACAGAGAGAGGCGCACGCCTTTGCTTGCACTCGCTTCCATGCCTCACGTATTCTCTAGTGAAAATTCGCTCGTTTTCTGGAAACGATGGATCTACTCCAGTAAGTACCACTCCCTTTTCTCTTCTTGGATTATGAGCACACTCTTGGAATCGGATTTTTTTTTTCTTCCTATTTTTGTAATGGTTAAATTTAACAATATCCAGTATAATTTCATATTTTCATTCAAAGAAAAAAAAACGTGATTCCAAGTATCTATAAAAAGCTTGTGGGTTTGGGAAAGAGGCTAAAAACTTTCTGCCTTTTGGTTTTTGTTTCAGTTTTTCTTAATAAATAAATAATTTAATTTTTAGTATTTATTTTCAAAATAATTTAGATTTTATCTTTTTTTACCAATCACATTTAAATACTATGCAAATAAATTACTGAAAATAACAAAAACACACACACATACATATATATATATATCAAAAAATGGTTTCATCAACTCAAGCCACTTGAACCCGTAGTATATATCAAAAAAGATAAAGCTTACAACCATAGCCAAACAATAATTAGAAGGTACATATTGAATAAAAAGTTTAAATTTACTATATTTGTTGTTATTTTAGGCAAATAAATCCGTGCATAACTGTATTTATATTTTTACTTTTTTGGCTAATGATCCTTCCATCCTTTATTGTTTTTCATTTTGTTGCACCATGATTAAATCAACCTTACTTTTTTCCTACACCATAGCTCATGGTAAATTGAAGTGAAATACAACCGCTTTTTAATTCGTGAAGAATTTTTTTTTTTTTTTTCCTAAAAGAGAAATTCATGAAGAGTATAAGTTAAAAGTAATATATTTATTTGTTACTCTTATCTAATGGCTGGATACATTTTGAGGCCTTAGGCAAGAATACTCACATTAATCAATGCATATGATATAAGGGTTAAATTTTGCACATCTAATCCCAAAAATTACTCACACAAATTTAAGTAAACTTTTTTTGAGAAAGAAAATTTAAGTAAACTTGTGTAAAATAAGATGTAAATTACATTAACTATGTAAATATACATATTTACTGTTACTGTGCAAATGAATATTTTTTTTATTTGAATTTTTATTATTTTCTCGCTATTTCATCTCTCTCCCTCTTCTTCGCTCTCACTGTCTCACATACGAATCCACCCACCACCGCATCCCACCACCCCAACCCATTACAAAATTTGATCATCCGATCACAAAACCCGATCAACCCATCGACTAGAAAACCCAAATCAATCCCAACAACAGCTCAAACCCATCAACGTAGACTCAAAATCAAATCTGATCAGTTGCACAAAAAACCATACAACGGAGATCCAAATCAACCCCATCAATAAAAATTTGGTGATGTGGTCTCGCACTAAGAGGAAATAGATGATGAGACAGTGATAGGGCGAAAATGGGTAATTAGACATAAGTGCCCAACTATATAGTTAGTTGGGCCGGTTAGGTAAGTAATTGGGTTAGTAACATCTCGAGTCTCAAAGACTCGATTTTGGGCCCAAAAATCGAGTCTTTGAGGCTCGGTTTCTTTTGTTTGACGTGGCTAAGTTCCACGTGGAGCACACGTGGAACTCGAGTGTCTAACACTCGAGTTCCACGTGTGCTCCACGTGGAACTCGAGTGTCTAACACTCGGTTTGCAATAGGTTTTTTTCAAATTTAGATTTAACGCTCCTCACACATCACTCTCCACTGTCACTCACCGTCTCTCCAACACTCACCCTCTCTCGTCTTCTCTCACTCACCCTCTCTCAGTCGCACACCTCCCTCACCGGCTTCTCTCCCTGACCGTGTTCTCCCTCACCGGCTTCACCCTCTCTCAGTCGCACACCTGACCTCAGCCTCCCTCACCGGCTTCTCTCCCTGACCGTCTTCGCCCTCACCGTCTTCTCTAGTTCACCATCATCTATGGCTCACTCGCACCCTGAATAGCACTGAATCACCCTCTCCACTCTCCAACTGAACCGCACTGCTTACCGGAGAAAGGTAATTCTTCTGCTTCTTTTATTTCTTTCTTTCACGGTGAATGGGTATGGCCGATGCACCACTATTTTCTTTTTCTGATTTTTGTGATTGTTACTGGCATCGATGATTTCCATTTTCAGTTTAATTTAATTTGATTTATTTATTTTTGTTGTTGATTTATTGTGAAAACGCTCAATTTCAAGAATATTATGATAAATCAAATTTTCTGTTTTTTCTTTTTTCATTATTTGTAGTTCTTTAGATTGAAATTTTGTTTGTGAATGCTGAACCTTTACTGTTTGGTTGCCGAGAAACCGTGGGGAAAATCAAATAAACTTTGGTTGATGAAATTTTTTCCTATTTTGGTTTCTATATTGAATTTCTAATAGAAGTGTTAAAAAAGATTGAAGCTTTATTCTTTTTTGAGTTTCAATTGGTTTGTGGGTTTGATGATTTTTGTGTTTTTTTTGGTTTTGTTTTTGCGCTGTGTTCTGAAGTTTATTGCATTGGGGATAACAATGCTCTTAGTTAAGCTGATTGGGCTTTGTTCTGAAGTTTATTGCGCTTTGTATCTTGCACATATGTTAAGCTTATTTGCAAGTCGATATTAATTTATACAACCATTTGAAAATCTCAGTATGCCATATATATTATTGATTTGATATGCTTCCGGTGATTGCAATGATGCTGCTCCTTTTTGAATGTGGGTGCAAATGTGTTGCTTCGCTTTTAATTGATTTGATATTATTCATGTTTCTAGCTAGACACAGACAATGATCTTAATAATAATGATGTCTAGTTTTGGAAGCAGAGTTTAAGTTTCAATGAGGCATGAGTTGAATGGATACCATGGATTATATCAAATACCCTCACATTGATGAAGATTGAAGGACTGTGTCTATATTCTGCCATCCAAAAGGGTAGAGATAGGGAAAAATGTTTTGCATGACCACTAAAAGAATTCATTTTTGAATGGTTGCAGGTAGTTCCAATTGTATAGAATAAAACTTGAACTGAAAGGAAACCTCTTTCTTCTTAATCATGTGCATCATTAGCACAAATAGATTCCTAATAGAATATTGCATTTGGAAGAAGATATTGTGGCAGAGTGAAGTACAGCAAGTTAGGTTTCCAAAATATTACATTTGCTCGTGTTGGAGTATTGATATCTGAAGACTTTAAGACCTATCATGTTTATTTTTTAATTTGCTTGATCGCTGTTGATATCCTAATTTTATGGCTGTGCATAATTGTATAATGGTTGAAACCATAGGCTTTTGTACTTGGGACAGATGGACTTTGTTACCAAAATGATCACTTTAGTAATTGTTTTATGCGGTCAAGGCTATGAGATTGCACACACAGTATGGTCCCAACTCAGCTGAAGCTATTTTTAGCATTAGGATGAGGGAAAGCTTGTTTTTCATTCAATAATTTATTACTAGTTGGGTGGCATGGAGGTTATGGATTTTGTTTGGGAGCAAGAGCCATCTTTGTGGACAGTTACTACTCATAAGCTGGTTTAGACATGCGTAAAAATTTATATAATTTAAAATTTGAAGAAATTAATTGCAGATGGCAGCATATAGGCAGATTGATCAGCTTAGGCAGATTGCTTTAGATATTGCATTTTAGTGGCTTTGTGTAACTGTGTGTTACACAACCCCAATGTGTACTTAAACGCCACGCCACATGTCACATCAATTACATGTTATTGGTTATTTAGGAAGTGGCTCATTTTCTTGAAACCTTGTTTTATTTAGGAAGTTTGTTTTTCATCAATTACATCTGTTGCATCTCCACATTGATGTTGTTGCATTGGAATTTATTCTAAAAAAAATCTCATTTATTTCTCTCTTTCTTTCATTATTTTTCATGGCAAAAAAGTGACGATAGAGTGGCTGTCATGGGCTACATCGTACGGCTGGACACCACCATACCCTTCCGGACTTAGCCCATCACAACCGGCTTCCGTGAGAGCTAAAAACGATCAAACGTCCCAGACGTTTTCAGATTCGGAGATAGACATCGGCGCTATTCCGGCGAAAGGTACCCATCAATTATCTATGTTCATTCTTCCCCTTTTGGTCCTTTGGTCCTTTGTTGTGAAAATTTTTCTTGTTCTTCTTGTTAATGAGTCTGGTAATTGAAGTTTTGGTCTTGTTTTGCTATCTAAAAAAAAGTATTCTTAATATTGCAATGACAACAAGTATATCAAATCCGGGTATGCTTTGAGCATAGCCGGAGGTATTCTTGGACAATGCTGAAGAAAATGATTAGAGAGAGCAAAGACAAAAATGAGATTGTGAGGAACATGGAAATATAAGAGTGCTTAGGTTTAATTGTTATATTTCAATACAAAAGTGTCACAGTTGGCCTCAATTTGCAGGTTATAAAATTAATCCCTTAATTTTATTGATTAGTTGTTACTTTGAAGTTAAAAATCAATTTAATCCCTTAATTTTACTTCCATTATCAAATTAATCCTTAAGATTTAACTATAATCAATTTTGTTCCCCACTTTTGTCAAAATGAGCTAATTTGATCCTTTTGCTCAGACATTCTAACAAATGAAGTCATTTAATCATTTTTTTTTAAGTTAAAAATAAATATGCAAAATTTTCTATTACATGATATATCTCATATTCTCATTAATGTTCTCAATTAATTTTTTATTAAAGTTCTCATTAATCTTTTTTTTCAAAAAAAAAAATAAAATTAAATGGCGTTATCAAACAAACATTGTTTGATAATGTATTTGAACAAAAAGAATACACTGATTCATTTTCATAAAGTAATGACTAAATTGACAAATATTAAATTACAGGGACTAATTTGACAATTAAAGCGAAAAATCAAGGGATAAATTGAATCTTAGCTTAGTTTTTATTAGCATCATGCCATCATCATGACACAATTAACCTCATTAATTGTGAAAAATATTATGTATCTAGAGTTATTGGTAGTTAATTATATGGCTATGTGTGATAAATTTGTTAGAGGAGATATAATCTCCTCTTTGTTTTTTTACCAAAACTCAAAAGAAGCTACTAAATAATACGTATAAGCAATGGTGGGTTCAAGAGTTACCTCAATGCTAATAACATATTTTGTAGTACTTCATTTCTGTAGCTATTGTTTGTTTTAGAACTATTGTTCAATAAATCTGGGTTCTGTGGGTTTGATTCAGAAGTTAAGCTTTTAACTTCCATTGCTGGCATTGGATTTGAATTGGTTATTTAGTTAGTTATCAATGGGTTTTTGTTGGGTTTGATTCAAAAGTGTTTGATTGTACTTTACTTGTATTGGCATTGATTTAGTTAGTTATAATGATATTTTGTTAGTGAGAGATTATGGTTTGCTTGGACATATTAATGCTTATTGTTTTGTGCATTGGATTGAATTGGTTTGTTTTGTGAATGGATTAGTGCTTTCTTGGGTTTCATTTACTAGTGATTGATTGTGTACTTGTATTTGCATTGATTTAGTTTGTGTTGCACTAAAAGTTAGTGTGTGGGTCCCTTTGTTAAGATTTTTTGGTTGAAACCATAAGCTGAGTTATATGTGCCAAACAGGTGGGTGTAAAAAATTGGGTTATTTTGAGTAATGAGTGACGAGTGGAGAGTGAAGAGTGATGAGTGATGAAAAAAAAAAAAAACCAAACAGGGCCTAAAGATCATAGTCCAAAACCAATCTTACCCATTTAATTACGACATCCAAGAGGTCCAAACCTATGTAGGGTTTCTTCATTGGGCTAAATGAACCTCGAGATGGGCTAATCTTGTTTCATTTTAACTAGGTGTTTTCAGCCCAAAACAACCTATTTTTACACCTCATAGTTAGGCTCAAGTTTCATCATTGTTGCATTTTTCCTGTTTCGGTCCAGACCTTTCTTTCTATGTACTTTTTTTGCCGAGGTATCCAAAAAAAGAGAAAAACTACAACAGTGTCTCTGAATTCTAATGCTTTAAGGGAACAAATTCGTGCTATCTTTCTTTTCTTTTTTTAATCATCAAAAAATGTTATCCTGTTTTTTTTTAATCAACCCCTTCTTTTTCCCTGACCATACAATAATCAATGGTGAGGTGACTAACATAGACTTTATTGTGTTAAAGGGATGGGATGTGAATAATAAAATATACACAAAGCTTGTTTATGGTCAATGTCTTCTTTGAAGACTGAGAAAGGACAATG
This sequence comes from Quercus gilva, assembly GCA_023621385.1. Lineage (NCBI taxonomy): Eukaryota > Viridiplantae > Streptophyta > Magnoliopsida > Fagales > Fagaceae > Quercus > Quercus gilva. The sequence goes on along the minus strand of CM042476.1, from coordinate 80,096,391 downwards.
TTACTTTCATAATTTTCAAAGGGTGACCTTTGTGACCAACTTTTTCATATTTGTTTATTATTCTTTTTTCATTTTCCCCTTATGTCTTCATAACTAGGTTCACATAACCATTTCCATGGCTACCATTCCATCTTATTGGCAAATATACCATAACTATGAAATCCAACGCCAATGACATGGATTCCAACAAAGATCTTTTTGCAAATGGAGCTGAAGCAGCCACTTTGTTACCATAGGATTACCACGCTCGCACTTTACTTTTGGTTTTTGGCCCTATATCCTTCCATTAAGCAAACTTTTAAGTCTCATTACATATGCATTTATGTTAAGAGATTAAAATGTTAAAAAAAGAGCCAAATTCATGCACTGTGTCACACCAAGCTCACGTTGATCCCCAACCGTAGAATGTAGATTGCTTCGATCCACATATATTATAAATTATAAGTATATATATTGGATTATTATATGCCCTGCTCATTAATCATAGATTTCTTAAAAATTATTATTCAAATTAAAGAAGGCATTGATTCTCAACAGATAATAACAATAATAGTAAAGAAGGCATTGCGGTGAAAACATGTTTAAACAAATTGCTGAGCCTGGTTACATAGGCTTATAATCAAGTGGGGCATTACGGTGGTCGAATCTATGTTTGAATTGTATGGTTTTAAAAATTACATTGGTCAAAGAACTAGAAAATGCATCAATTTTAGGTTTATATTGGACCGGTTCCAGGTTTGATTTCATGTTCAACTGATTGAACCAGCTGGTCCAATTTAGTTTTTAAAGCAGTGGTGAATTGCCAAGGTAGAATCACGGCCTGCGTCCGTGGATTTTAATGGGTCAACTCTGTCTTACATGGGTGCAGGGGCGACGCCACCTTAAGGCAGGGGTGGTCCTGGGACCACCCTGACCTAAAATTTTATATATATATATATATATATATACATATGTATATATAATTTAAAATTGTTTATTTGTCTACATTTCAAAAAAAATTTGGGAACACCCTCAGCTTAGTTGTGTAAATTGAAAGAGATGTAGCTTGTAGCATTGATAATGAGACTATCATGCACCGATTTCAAAATATGAAAACTCGTATAAGAGAATTGTAAATTTTATGTATTTGCGTATTTTTTTTTATTGTTGTTGTTGTCAATATATGAATTTCTCTTTTTATTAAATTATATAATTTATACTTCTTAAAGAACATCTTGAAAAACAATTTTAGAGCCACCACTGCATGGGTGAGTAGCAATTATAAACAATTGATCATTAATATTAATTGTTTTCCTCACATATCACACTACAGACAAATTTTATCTCACTAGATCATTATATTGAAACTGATGTATAAATCTTGAACAACTACTAATTTTGTATTCTTAATTCTGAATCACAGACCTTCTTTTACTTGTTTTCATTAAATTTCAAACACATTAATTGCAACTCATGACAATGTACTAATTAGAGCTAAAATGATGGTAATCTCAAATCAATAGAATTAATTGTCAAGTTCTTCGCTTACAATTCATTGCTTTTATTTAATTTTTATATTCAATAGTTACGACTTACCAAAGAAGAGGAGGGATTTATACTAAAGAAGAGGAGTTATAAGGTTCTCATAACCAAACATACCAATTATTGGGCTAGAAAAACCCATCAATCATTTTTTTTTTTTTTGGCTTGGTAAATGCGGGAGATTGTACCTTGAGCAACAAGTTACTATGAAATCCGGATACCAACTCGCTTAAATCGGCAGTGTTATACCCATAAATTAGTTGAGGTTTTTTCATATGATAATTTTAATGCTTGATGTGCAATAGAATCAATGGAACCCACCTTTTTTTTCCCGAGTAGATTGATTGATTGAACCGAATTAAACAATCCATTTTAAAAGCTATTGATTTCTTGTCATGGTGACATGAACTTAATGCAACAACTAACATAATAAATTTTGCTTTGTTCTATACTATATTCATTACTTCTTTATAGCTTCAGCTCCCTTGCTTTTTGTTTCTCAAGAAAAGAAAAAAAAAAAAAAAACTCCCTTGCTTTTTAAGTAAGCACCAACTATTCTGTTATGTGCATTATTCCCCACAATTTGTCCTCAAACAAAACTTTCTTTATCTTTATAATTTTTTTTTTCTCCTTTTAGGATTATGAACCAAAGATACAATCTTCCCCTTGCTTTCACAACTCGGGCACTTGGTTCGCAGATTTTAGCTCTCTCCAATACCAAGTCTACCATGAGCAACTAGCCACCAAAAATTGACTCCTCTTTTGAGTTGATGCTCAATATGTTGATAATTGGCAAAATTTATATATTGTTTTATTAGCGTTGCATCTTATACCTAATTAAATTCAATCATTTGGTTGGATTGATCACTATGTTAAAATACAAACAATGTTGTCTTTTTTTAATGCTAAGTAAATTTAGCCATGTCATCTCTGATCAATATAAATGTGTTGTCAAATTTATTTGAAAAGCTTATGTCACAATACCTAAGAAAATTGTATCAAATTTTACCTTTGAAGAAAGGGAAAAATAAAAAATAAAAAAACTCAACAAATTAGATTTAAAATTCATAAAGGAATATCTGCCCATCATTGTTCATTATGTTGAAATACTTGATATTCAATATTTTTCCCTTTTCACATGAGGCTTCAATTATGTTTCAATGTCAACAAAAATATTCTTCATATTATCAACATATTGTATAATATTACTCTACTTTGTACCTAAAGATGTGAAACATCCTTTAAGTTTCATAATTAAGTCGTAAGATTATGTATTATCATGTTTACGTTTCATACTTAAGTCGTCAGATTATGTATTATCATGTTATAGTAGTTGGTATTTTATTTTTTCTTCCTTTCACATTAATAACATTTTAAAAAGAAAATACAATTTAAGTGGAGGAGGGAGATTTAAACTTAAAAAGTTGCCATCAAAAATCACTAAGTGGAATTTGACTTAAAAGTCGTTAGGTATTAGCTACAGGCAAGGTTTCAATTATATTCTAATATCAACAAAAATATTCCACAGCATAAGATAATATTACCCTATTTATACTTCGCACCTACAAAATGTGAAACAACCTAAATTGAGTTTGATAAGTCATAATGTTAATAATGTGTAAAACAACCTAATAATATAGCCTTTACTTACATGTTTTCTATTATTGTATTGTAACGGAAGTCATACGCCTATCGTTTGTTTTCCATATTTAGGAAGAAAGAAGCAATGAAAAAGTTGAAAACACTCTCATTAGGCCTAAGGAAACAAAAATCAAAGGAAAAAAAAAAATAAATTTAGAGTTCTGATTTCTATAAAAAAAACAAAAAAATTAAAAATTTTTTTACGACTTTTTATATTTGAGAAAGTATACAATGTTTTCATAATACCAACTCAGCATCTGTTTTGGTATTTCTTATCTACTAAATGACTGACACCTATTGCAAAAAATCATATCAGACTACTTTAATAAATTAATCACAATCTTCAGTAATCTGATATGATTTTTTGAAGAGAACTGATATGTTTACAACATTTTTATAACAAATCCTAAGTGGCAGATTGTTACTGGTTGTTATTGTTGGGGCAAAAAAGTAATTTTAGTGTTAATTTCAAATTTGAACTAATAACAACTAACCACCTGTGATTTGTGGTAAAATTATTGTAGACGTAATATCTCTCTTTCTTGAAACATGTATCATTCATTCATTTATTAAGTAAAAAATACCAAAACAAATGTTTAATTAATATTATCGAAACATAAAATACTTTCTCATTATATTTAGTATAAAACTGTTATCAAAACTTCCTTAAATTAGAATTAACCTAGCTGCAGACGTTGATAATAGGTGGAGTTGTTTTTAAGAGAAATATTATGTTTCTTGCCGATTCATGTTCATTGGTTTGATAACAGAAGCATCTGAAGAAGGTTTGGGTTTTGGGTTATGGGTATTGGTTGATTTTGTCTTTGCATTTATGGTTTTCGCGTTACAAACCTGATTTTCTGGCTGCAAGTTTTTTTTTGTTTTTCTTTTTTTTTAGGGTTTCATGTATCATATATGATTCAAAATTTGCAGTTAAGTTTGGCTGAGTGTGGAAAATCATCTTAGAACAGTAGTTTTAGTATAAATATCAGTGAAATGGTCGTCAGTGATCCAGTTTTTGTCAGTTAACAACATTTGAGTTCGGGTTTTGATCTATATGACCCCGGGCGGTACAATTGTACAAAGTACACCTCTTCCATTTCGTTGAGTGTGGAAACTCTTTGTCGAAGAGTAGTTTTAGTATAAATATCAATAAATGGGTCGTCGGTCTAGTCAATTTTTAGCGGTTCACATTTGATTCTGCATTGGTTTGTGATTGTTGACTAATTTGCCAATTTAGTGAAATGAGGGTTAGTTTGAGTATTGGATCGTATCAACAAGTGGCAAAATATATTTCAGGTTTTGTTTTGAAACACTCTAAGATGATGTCTTCCCAATAGTCAATTGGAAGATGAAGGAGCAATCGTGCATGCTTGTGACTTCACTTTTATAATTTTCTTTTGGTTAAAGATGGATTAATGCTGTATTTTGTGACATTGAAGCATGTCATTTGAACATCTTAATTTTGACCTGTCTAATACATGTGAGGATTTTGTAGTTAAATTAGATGTGCCATTAACTGAAGAACAACTTATGATTCATGACTTATAAAGATTCCTTTTTTAACTTAGGAGGAAACTTTAAAAGTAGCCGCGCGTTAGTTTTCATTGTAGTTAATATGGTTAGTGGGTTGTCTTGACATGTGACTTAATGGTAATCAGACAATGCATATATGAGCTTCCAATTATGCATTCAATTTTTTTTTTTTTTAAATCTTTAATTTCTTTAATTTCTCAAACTAACTACTTCTCATTCTTGTGTAGTATGGCTGCTGCAAATGCTGGGCGGATTGACCATACACAGCCTGGACCTATTGACAGGTCGGTTTTGACACAGCAGCCCCAGCATCGGTCCGAAGCTATTTGGAATGGGCAGGTAAAACACAACACTAAAGACTTAACCGATGTACATCTAAGAAATTCATACAATGTACACGCATTTGAATAAAATATTTTAATCCATGGTTCTGTTCTTGCAGGATCCAGGGTCTGTTACCTGCCGCAGCCGTAGTTCAGAATTCTCCGATCGAGAGCCAATGGTGGACGACAGAGTTCGGAACATCATCAAGGCAGTTGGTTTGGAGGGACTCCTCTGGGTCCCAGGTAGAGAGATTGACCATGGCCTGATAACGGCCTTAGTGGAGCGATGGCGGCCCGAGACTCACACCTTCCACATGCCACATGGTGAGGTCACCATCACATTGCAGGATGTGGAGGTTCTTCTTGGGCTTCCTGTTGACGGTGACGCTATAACAGGGAGCACCATAAAGACTTGGGTGGCCGTGTGCCGGGAGTTCCTTGGCTTTGAACCTGTAAATCAAAACAATCATAAGGAACTTGATGGCCAGAGGATTCTCATCAACCGGCTTTTGGCGCAAGTTGCAGAACCATTGCCGCATAATGCTAATGAGGATCAGTTGTATCAGTACACACGATGCTACATCCTAGCGCTACTGGGGGACACAATATTCATGGACAAATCCGGCGATAGGGTGCATCTTATGTGGGTGCAACAGTTGGAAGACCTTCGCAACCCACGAAGGTATAGTTGGGGAAGTGCTTGCCTTGCATGGTTGTACAGAGAGCTATGCAGGGCAAGCGAGGGCACCAGTCAGATGGGTGGGTGCCTACTATTGGTCCAGTATTGGGCATGGGCCAGGTTTCCTTTTTTGTGTCCGGCAGTTGAGCGTGGCCCGCCAGTGGGTGCTTATGGTCCTCCAGTGCGTGGTCCACTGTCCCTGAAGTAAGTCTTTACCTCATACACGTCATATACATTATGTGATCATTACTTAAGCTCACAATTATGTAACTTGAACTTACATATTTATTTGTTTTTAAAGGCTTCTTGCAAATTTTTATGTCAACATAACAAGAATTTGAACAAAGGCTCAATATATATGATTACGTTAATATGTCAGAAAGTGTGTGACTGTCATGTGGCTTGTATGTGCTTTGTTTTTTATAAGGTCAAACTTCTTATTGTAGTGCTATTATTAATTAAGTAAATATCTATAAGTCATTCTCAGTAGTTATATGTGATTATATTATACTTTAAACCTTGAAATTTTGTTAGTAGGAAAGTTCTACATATTGATCCGTTGTTCTTGATGTAGGTGGTTGTGGGTCCCAAACAAGAAAAATAGGCCCGCCCACGTCTTCAGGGACAGGTATCGTCAGCAAATAGCTTCAATGTTGCCAGGCCAGGTATGAAAAATAGATTTTTACATGTTTACGAACAATATATAGGTTTGGTGAACTTTGAAATATAAATATTGTTGCCTAATGTGTTTTGTACTTCTTTTTGGGCTATTGTAGGTGGTGTGGCAGCCATATGAAGCTGAGTTAGAGGACCTTCCCCCATGGTGCGTTGCAGGGACGGCGGTGTGGACAGCAACGGTGCCGCTTGTATGTTTCCACCTAATAGAAAAACATACACCGGACCGTGTCGTTCGGCAATTTGGGATGATCCAAGAAATTCCCCGCCCTGTTGACACTGACGAAGTGCTTCATCGCATTGATTTGAGGGGTAAGATTGGTGTTGATTGGATACGGAGACATCACGTGCATATCAATGAGTGGGATAATCGCGTTGAACGGCGTTGTGAAGCAGTACTTGGTGAGATGCCTCCACAGCACGAGTACCACACCTGGTTCAGTAGGGTAACTCGGAGGTTCATCGATAGGCCCGGTGCAGTACTGACTATGCTGGTAACTTCTCAATGTCTTCTACATCTTACCGTACTTCTTAGCATGAAACCACTGTTGAATTAACATGAGATATGTTACTACATTTTTTGCTTAGCACTTGGTCTCCCTTTAATTTGCAATTATTACTAGCAGAACCAATTCATAACCAACATTTATTTTATTGTCGATTGGCATTGTTGATTTGGTATTGCTGAACTAATATGTGTGGTTTTTCCATTTGTAGATTGAATGTTGCACTCGTTTGTTGAGGCGTCACCCAGTGGGCTCGGAGGACCACCAGGACATTACTGACGTGCTGACGGCCGTGCATGCGATTGAACGTGTACCACCTCCTATCCCTGAGGCCCCCAATGAGGAGGCAGCTACTCCTGCGGGCCCAAGCACTACTGAGGGCCCAAGCACAAGCACAGCTCCGGCCGGATGTCCCCCTCGTCCGCCTGTTGCTACCCCTCGGGTTGTCCCTACCCCCGATCCCTCTCCATCTACCCCACATCCATCCCCTCGCCCCACCATCTCTTCACCCACCTCACCTCCATCCCTTAGACCCACCATCTCTTCACCCACCCCACCTCCATCCCTTAGGCCCACCATCCCTTCACCCACCCCACATCCATCTTCTCGCCCCACCGTCTCTTCACCCACCTCACATCCATCCCTTAGGCCCACCATTCCTTCACCCACCCCACATCCATCTTCTCGCCCCACAATCTCTTCACCCACCTCACATCCATCCTTTAGGCCCACCATCCCTTCACCCACCCCACATCCATCTTCTCGCCCCACCATCTCTTCACCCACCTCACATCCATCCCTTAGGCCCACCATCCCTTCACCCACCCCACAGTCATTTCCTGAGCTGTCAGCCATTCCATCCTTTGACCTGGGTCTTACTCCAACTCCACCTGACATGCATCAGGAGCCACCCTCCCACAGTGCGTCTATTGGCCCTTCTTCAGCCATTGCCCCACCCCATGTTCAGGCTGAGCAGGTTGTTAGGTTACCTGCAGTGGCAGAAGGTCGACCCAAACGCATATCAAAGCCACCTCCTTGTGGGACAGGGGGGCACAAACATGGACACAATGCTGGCCCTGAGGCATCTGATGAAGGACATGCAAGACCTCCTCCTCATTATACGAGACGGCATAAGGCCCAAAAAAGGTAACTCAAATGATACCTTTTGCAAAGTTTATTTTACAATATATGAGAAGCTAGAAAGCATTCTTTGTTCTGATGGTTAGTTCATTATTGATTTTCTTTACAAAATTTGGTTTTTGAGAATTTGGACTATCAGCTATGCACTAGGATAGTGGATGATTCAAGACCACATGAAACAAAATTGTTAGGCCTTGTGTTGGTCTATTCCTGGTGCAACTCATGAGCACTATAGGCCCCATAAAATGGCTGGCACAAATAAGAACTAAAGGTCATAGAAAATAACTTGCCTATTTTCTTAGCTATCGTTGAAACCAGCTTCTTTTTTTTTTTTTTTGATAAGGAAAAAACCAGCTTACATGATCCAACAAATAGTAAATACACAATTTCATTTACGAGTGGACATTGGCAAAAACATTAGAATTAGAACCATCCACAGTGGTTCATTCAATGTGATTTCGTATGTCTTTTCGCTTCACACTTCAAATTTGGATGAATACAGTTAGAACTTAGAACCAAAGCCTGTGCTTATTTGTGAAATTCACAAAGAAATAAGGTTCAAAACATTAGCTTCGATCCATGACAGAAGTCAGTCTAATGGCGTCAAAAGGACAGCAGCAGAACCAGCCCGCATGTTCTTGAGTCTTAATAATAATATAAACGCAGGGAATTTATAGGTTATAAAAGTTGATGAAATCAAGAATGAAAATGTTTAAATTTGTCAACAATCGATGTAATTAATTTTCAAATAAGTGCCTATTGTCATTATCGACCTAGATTGTTCATAACAAATAAACCTGTCAAGGGCAGCCTTACTATGATCAATGACATTAGGTTCAGAAACTTAATCAATGACACTAGGTTCAGAAACTAACTTTTGTAGTGATACCAATACCATCCCTCCATTTCAATGGGTTTATAGCTCCACAAAAAAGGAGGCATAACATTCAGATATTAAATCATAGCAATAACAACAGGATTGGTATTATATTAAGCAATGGAAGCAGAAAACAAGCATACATACTTTCACAGTGCATAAAGATATCTTAATGAAATCATGCATAAATATTTTATAAATGATTGCCAACGGGTAGTGGCTGTTACAGTAATGAGTTCGCCATGCAAAATCCTAAAAAAACATTATTGAAACTGAGGTGACGATGAGTAGATAGATTTGTTTGTTTCACATATACCTCAGCACACTTCCTGTGTGCTTTGGCTATTTGTAGTTGATTACTTTCATTCAATGAAGTTTTATTATTTATTTCCCAAAACAAAAACAAAAAAAGTTTCATTGCCTCCCCTCCTTTCTTCCCAGCAAACATAGCTGTTCATACATATATATTGGTTCAGGCCGTGTTTTGTCTTGGCATTAAAATTTATTTTACTAAGGATGTTGATCATTCCATGCGTTCTAGTTTCTCTCTCTCTCTCTCTCTCTCTCTCTCTCAATATAAATTATTTATGTCCAATACATGTTTATGTTCACTTTCCAGTTATAGTTGCAGAAAAATCTTTTATGGTGGTAATTTTGTTCATAAAAAAAGCAGTTATGCAGCCATTACTGGATCTGATTTGAATTGCTAAATAATTATTCTGTTAGGGTTTGTTGAAAAAGTGATTGTTCTATATGCAATTTTACTTACATGGCCAATTTTTTTTTTTTTTCAATCCTAAATTCTGTTTTTACTTTTCAATTTTATGTATTTGGCATGTTTTTGAAAATATTGTTAACTCGTGTCCAAATAGGAACCCGCAATAACAATTTGGAGATGCAATCTGTGAATAACAAAGCTCTCATTGAGGAACTTGATAAGCTTCTTGAACGATTGCGTGTGCCTTCAGAGGTACTTTCTCCAATTGGATTACTAGTTTGAGTTTGAACAACTTTTTCTGGTCTTTCTAATGACATTTCCTTCGTTGTAGTATGCAGCATGTTTGACGGGAGGTTCATTTGATGAAGCCCGCATGCTTCAAAATATTGAATCATGTGAGTGGTTAACTGGTGCTTTACGTGGCCTTGAAGTACCTAATTTGGATTCTACCTATGCAAACATGCGAGCTATATGTACTCTGCCATTTTCTTTGTTTATCATCTTTTTTCTTTTTAAAAAAAATTATGGGCCAGTAGAACTTTGTTCTAGATAAGTAGGACTAACACAAAAAATATAAAATAAAAAAAACTTGCAACTTATGGGTGACTATACAATGCAGCAGCAAATGATCCATAATTTCATCACTACTGTTGCACATACAACACTAATTTCCCCAAATTTTGCCTCTCTTGGTAAGCTTGTTGCATGTAAAAATTCTGTCCCATGCCTCTATCCACATAAAAAATGTAACTCTTTTTGGAGTTTTAGTGCACCAAATGCTCTTCCAAGGGAAACTTAATCTAGTGGTGCCTCTTAAAGTGTTTACTCTTTATGTGAATGGCAAACTGTGTCAACTTATTAGACCTACAAAAGGTCTGTACTCCACAGCAGATAGACCCATGAATTCTTGCCTCTCTTTTTTTTTTTGTTTTTTTTTCAGCATTCAAATTTTTAGTTATGAATATGTACCCTATTACAAGTTTCTCTCTAATTTTGGTTTCTACATCAAATGTGAGATATGTATAGTAGCTGCCTAGTGGGTAAATGTACCATACCAATTGTGGGATTCAAGAATGAAACCAATTATGACTTAATTTCTTACTCTCATTGTAAATGCCATTCTTTATGATTTCTAGCATAGAAAGGTTTTTGAATATCTTTATTCTGCAAAACTAGCTCATTTTAATGATAGTAGCTGAACCTCTCACAGGTTAGAGAGAAGCGAGCAGAACTTGAAAAGTTGAAAAGTACATTTGTCAGGAGAGCTTCTGACTTCTTGAGCAACTACTTTGCCAGCTTGGTGGATTTCATGATAAGTGACAAGAGTTACTTTTCTCAGGTGCTCTTTTTCCTGCCACCCTCGTGTTGTTTAAATATTGGAAGTGATCTTAATATTCATTAATTTGGAATTATAAGTATTGCTTCTATGATTTATTGCACAGCGGGGACAATTGAAGAGGCCTGATCAGGCTGACTTGAGGTACAAATGCAGGACATATGCTCGCCTTCTACAACATCTAAAGGTCAGTTTGAGACATTGCTGTAAATTTCAAATGCTATGCCAAGGTTTTTTTTTTTCCTTTCTTATTATTTTACCTGTTTGAATGTGCAGAGTCTTGATAAGAATTGCCTGGGTTCACTGAGAAAAGCTTATTGTGTCTCCCTTAACTTGCTTCTTCGTCGGGAGGTGAATGATCACAAATCTTTTATAACATTGTCTTGATCTTACTGTCTGTTTTTAGTATACTTTCAAAATATTTATCCGTGTGAAGGTTGTACAACTAAGTTTCAGTTACTTATGTTTTTTCATTAAGTGAAGGCTTAGATGCTATGATTTCTTGTAATCCTTATGGTTTATCATGGGTAGGCTAGGTTTCTGCACCAGTCAACTGGTTCAATATTGAAACATTTGAGAATTGAACCTATCCAACTGTGGTTCCTTGGGTTGAGGTAGTGGCCTTGCTTGGTGTCACATGGTCAATTTTTCTTTTAAATTTCCTGCCTGTGATGGCACTAAGCCCCTAACTTAGTCTCAGCCAACACCTCACACACACACACTGCAGCAACTTAATAGAAGGGGTGATGAAGGGATGATGGTTGGACAAGTGAGTATTCTCCGAACTGTGCTAGACAAATTTAAAATGACAATGGGAAAGAACCCACATATACTTGAGTGAAGCAACCCATGTGTTTTATAACACCTTAATTGTAAGATTTTATATACCTTTTTCTGAGCTGAAATTCTATAACATGGATGAATGTTGTTAAACCCAAAGTTTTGGGACTAAGGCTTTGTTGTTGTTGGATGAGGATTGTTAAGTGGCTTGCATCTTCTTAATTACTGTCTTCTATGTTTTACTTGTAAAATTTCTGTTTAGTACTAGGCACTGTTTGGAGGTTGCAAGATAGTTTTGTTTTGACCGAAGATGCCAATATATATGAATTTCAGGAAGACTTTTATGCTGTGGTAGAACTTTATATATAGCCTAGTTTGTCAATGTTTCATGATTATGTACTCTTAGTTACTGATTTACAGTTGATTTTGTCATTGGTATGTTAAGGCTCCTAAGAGGGTGTATTTCTTTGTTTGTACTGCACCATTATGTGGGCATAGTCCCTTAATAAACGGCCAGTACGTAGTACAAAAAATGCAGGAAAACCATTTTTGAGACATGTGAAAGAAGAGTAGGAGTTTTAGTTATCTTCAACATCACCTGCATTGTATCAGCTGATATAAAAAATCCAGAAAATTAGTCAAAGAAGTTGAAGTGTTAGTGCGAGCTACACACAAATGTGTACTTTGGGTCTGATTAAAGTTCTATATATTTGATATTGTATGATATATCTCTCCAAATGCAGCTTGAGGGTAATAATGCCTGAGTTGATGGTGACAAGGAGAAAGATGATGGTCATGGTAAATCACTTAAGGTATACAAGATAATTCATTTATATCTTCACCACCCAACCAAATTTCAAAATTCTTGACGTTGCTATCTGCTTCGGTACAGGCAAACAAAGAGGAAGATGACAAACTGAGGACAAGGTTGACAAACGTTGGAGCCCATGCTGATGTTGGAGGAGATGACATGCTTTCAAAATGGCAACTAATGGCTGAGCAAGCCCGGCAGAAACGTGAAGGAGGGGTGGATACATCTGGTTCTCAACCAAGTAAAGATGTGAGTCGCAAGCCTTTATCAACATCTGGAAGAAAGGACAACCAAGCAACAGAGAAAAGGGGCAATGCAGCTCCTGTTGCTGCTTCTGGTAAGTGTGCTTTAATTTGATTTCAATTTTGGAAGGTAGCAATGCAGCCCCTGTTGCTGCATTACCCTGATGTTGGCGGTCTCATTCATCTGACTTTTCTTGTTTTGGAAAACTAATATGCTTAGATCAATGAGGCTTCATTTTTTATTTTTAATAGGTAATAAGACAAAAATTGAAAGAAATGAACATTGTGTAGTGGAAATGACAAATGATACGAACGTGTTTGGTTGGTAAGAAGTAAGACATTCGTAATACAAGTGTATTGGAAATGAAAATGGTAAATTATACTTATAAAAAAAGGGTAAATAATAGGTGCGAAAATAATAGATGAACTCATCTGTTTAAAGGTGGAGTGGCTATATTGAGAAAGGGATGAGATAGAGTAGTTTAAGATGTTTTGGTTATGTGTTGCAAAGAATGCTTAATGCTGTTGTGAGAAAGGCTGATCTAATTCAAGTAAAAGTAGAGAAGAAAGGTGGAGAAGGGCCTAAAACTATATGAATAGCTGTATTGAACAATGTATTGAACAAGGATGCAATATATATTTGGATAGAATAGAATGGAGAAATAGGATATATATGGCCAACTCTACAAATAGGATATATATGCATTTTGAATTTCTTTTTATTTTTGCCCACTGCTGGGCAGCTTTATTGTCATTGAAATATATCATTCATTTTGAATTTAAGTACTTATGTATATGGTTGTCAACTTTGAATTTAAGTACTCCTTAATTTCTTTTTTATTCCCTGGCTGAATGATATGCATATCTAGAGTTTTCCGATTTTTTCTTCCTAAACTATAAAATTACTTGACAAAAATCAGGGAATTGGGCTATTGTCATCAGCTGCTTTTCATATTTTAAATTATACTTTTTCAAATTAGAAGGCCCGCTATGAAGTTATAATGAATGAGAAGGTCCTGTCTCTTATCAAAGAGGCTGAGGCACATTACCAGGAGCTTGAGAAAGACTGTCTGGTGCGTTTGATGCCTTTGGAAGGGCATCAAACGTACGAGACGGTCTTCCTGAAGCTCGTGGTAATGTGCCTCAGTCTCTTTGCTAAGAGACATGACCTTGTCATTCATAATAACTTCATAGTGGGCATTCTAATTTGGAAAAGTATAATTTAAAATAGTAAAAATAGTTGCACTAAATATGAACAACTGCTGAATATATGGACAACATTACCAAGATGGAAGCTGAACTGCAATCAGCAGAGCCTGTTAAGTAGAGTTACAGCAGATGGCTCACTCAGATATTCAGTATATTCCTGCTCTTGTAAAGAACTTGAGAGCCTCAGACGGGAATATCAGCACTGTACGTTGCCTAACTAATAATATTGTTTGGATTCTGTAGTTATTTTCTAAAGAATGCCTACCATTTGTCTACTTTATGCCGTTGGTTGAGTGAAAATTGTCCACTTCTGGACGTTTTGACATTTTACATTTTGGGGTCTTCCAGTTCTAGCACAATTCTAAACTTTCTTCGTAAATAAAAAAGCCCTCAGACTGATTTCCTTGTTTTAATGCAAAAACAGTCCTCTCTTTCTTTAGAAAAGCTTAAAAGATTGTGGCTTTATAGTCTCTTCAAAGGGAAGGCACACTCGCTAGTCAAAAGCCTCTCTTTTTATTTTTTCTTTCTTTGTTGTTCCACTGGCCGTAGAGTTCTGAGTTGTATGCAACCACTTCAGCTCTGCTATGTTCAGACTATCTTATGTTTTCAGCAAAATATGATCACTTTGTGATTACTTCCTAGAAGCTGTGTTTTGCTGAAAGAGTGAAAAAGCAAAAGAAGAGAAAGTGGAAGTGTTGGGGTCTAATTGGTGGTCTTTCGTTTGGTCTTTAGCATTAGTTGGCCTAGTTGTTCTGGAGTGAAGTAGTAACTGTTCTTTGCTCTTGTTTTGCTGTTTAAGCTTTTCTTACTTCTATGAAATGCATTTTGTTTTACCGAAATCACTGTTTGGGATGGTTTCAGATATGGGTTTTGAGGGGAGTGGAGGTAGTAAACTGCTGGGACTGAGAGTGACCCCAATGCACAAGCGTTCAACGGTTGGAGCTGTCAATGGTAGTGAAGGAATTGGGACTGGTTGGAGCTGTTACGTTCCTAATTACAACCCAAGAGACATAATAGCAAATGTTAGGCGCTTGTTGAATGGTGATGCTATGGAGCCTATGGAACCATGGTATAAATGGTTGAAAGGAACTATTGAGAATGCAAAGATCCCTTCATTGAGGTAAATTTGCTAAAGTCCGTGAGAATTATGTTATCCACCACAATGTGAATTAGACTGTACCCAGTTTCTCATGAAAAGTAATGCTGGCTGCAGGATGTTTCGCAGATTTGGGATGACGTAACAATAGAATTTGATGTCTTCTTGACCCTTGAGAACTTGAGTAGGGTCCCTAAAGAGGGTTTGCTGAAGAAATTTAAACTAACCTCTACAATTAGCACGACTAATATGCACCTATTTGACCCAAGAGGCGTGATCAAGAAGTATGACGACCCGGAGCAAAGTATGTGAGAGAAATTGGAGTTCTTTTCATTGATTTTCCAATATAATTTCCATGATTTCTTACTGTTTGTGATTTTCCTCCTGCAGTTCTTGAAGATATCTTTCTCCCCATTTAGGACTTCAATTTTATGAGAAAAGAAAGGTGAGCTCACTTACGCTTATAGCAAAAGAGTAGAATTGATAGTCAATAATTAAAAGAAGCCATTTCTTAGGGAAACAATTATTAATTGCAATTTTTGTATTTTGTGCAGAAATTTCTATTGAACAAACGTGAAATGGAGTTGTTGAAGTTGGATAATTATGGTTAGTTTGCAATTTCTTGCAATTGATTTGCTAACTTGCCAGGTCACTATCTCCACCCATTCTATTTGTTGAAAAATGTTTGTTTCATATTGTATTTTACATGGTCCCATATGCTATGCTTTTGGGGATAATGATTCTAAGAAATAAAGTTTAAGCGTATCTTAGGTTTGGAATTAACTTTAAGACCCTGTTTCAACATATGATCACCAATTGAATGTTCTGAAGGTCGTCTTTAGTGGTTTCCTCTATGTCGATTTGGTATTTCTAAGTGAACTTCGAGACCTCATTTTATAGGCATTCGCTAAAGTAAGTTTGTCACTGATATTGCAGGATGGTTCTGACACAGTATGTCTTGGTGTTGACACAATGAATACTGAAACACAAGAGGTGACAACAGTATTTACTGTTTAAAGTTTCTTAAATTCTATGGGGGAAGTATTTTGCCAAAATATCATAGTCTATATTCTATAACCTTTGCTTTCTTGAATTTT
The DNA here is from genome assembly GCA_023621385.1 of Quercus gilva. Taxonomy (NCBI): domain Eukaryota; kingdom Viridiplantae; phylum Streptophyta; class Magnoliopsida; order Fagales; family Fagaceae; genus Quercus; species Quercus gilva. The sequence continues at coordinate 80,080,204 of CM042476.1, read as the reverse complement.
CAGGTTATAAGGTTTATTTCGAAGGTGACTTTACTTGCATCAGGTGGGGTTGGACATATCTATCCGTCAACTACAAATCCTCCGGTACTTATGCTTTAACACTTCTACCATAAATTGTTGTTTCCATCTTCATATCTGAGGAAGAATGCTGCACCAACCCCCCTCCCAAAAGGAAGAAGAAAGAAGAAAATTTTGGCTCTTTTTTTACCACCTAATTACATCCTGTTACAAGGGAATTTCTTTCTAATCCACAAATTCATAGCGATCAGTGTGAATTCTCATTTTATGAATTTGTGGTCCATTTTCAAATTTGACTGCAAATTCGACTATCTCTAGGGCTTATCAAAATGTCTTTAAGTGGTTGTCCGATACCTATGACCTCATAAAGGTGTTATACATTACAACAATAAAAAAGTGTTTTGTCTGAAAGGGTTATTTAATGTGGCTTTTTTTGCTGAGAGGAAAGAGCTTTTGAAATGTCAAAAGACCTCAAGGTGATTTATGAGAGTGGAGGAAAATACTTGACATTAGAGATATAACTCGGCCTTTTATTAAACGCCCTATGGGTAATGGACAGAAACTTTCTTGTGGCATGCAATTTGTCACCGTAATGGTGCTTTGTTTCCCAAGTTTGTGTTTAGGTTGCCAGCTCCATAAATGCTAAGGTTCCAATTACAATCCCTTAAGGGCAATGGCACTAGCTCCTTGGTCTTTTGGATGAGCTCAAGCTGGCATATCTTGAGTAATTTTGGCTGAGGAAGATACTGTACATTCGCTGTCATCAAATGTCAGTCAGAGTCACCTGTTACTCAGTATAGGATGAGATAAGACCTAAAAAATATGAGTTAGATTGATGCAAACTGGTGGGGGTATAGAGCTGCTATTCCCAAGCATTCATTCATATGCTTGTTGGCAATACAGGACAGGCTATGATGGGAACCTGTTATGTGTGTATTGCAGAAGTAAGCTAGAGAGCATGACCATTTGTACTATGTGTGTTTATTCACTTGAAGGATATGGCAAAAAGTTGTGGTTAAGCTTGGTGGATAAGGCTGAGTATAGATGGGATGCAGTTCTTCACTGGGGCATTAACAAGCTGCAAGGGAAAGGCTTTAAAACCACTGTGTCATGTATGGATCCAAAGAAATGCTCGGGTGTTCAATGGAAGAATTCTTTAACGGGAGGGAATTTTTTGATTGATCAGAAATGATGTGAGGCATAGAGTTGTTAGTTGTAAGGGTGTTTGAAATTCCCTTTGTAACATTGTGTTATGTGGAAGATGTAATATCTCCTTGTCTGTTCTAAAGGAGGTGCAGCCAAAGAGTTTGCTTTTAGTTTTAGTTGTGAGGAAGGTGTTTTTTTTTTGTAATGTTTGCTTTGATCTGGTCCAGTGTTCTTAGTGTGTGCAGCTTATTTTGCTGCTTGTTTATTTGAGCTTGCTGAAGTGATTGTATATTCTTTGTTGGTTTTATTAAAAGCTGACTCATTCATCCTAAACCAACCAAAAAAAAAAAAATGAAAGAAAGAAAATAATTTACTAAAACTTAAAAATTATAATCAAATTTGAACAAGAAAAAGAAAAAAAGTAATATTAGAAATATAAAAAATGATCTCAACTTTTAATATTTTTGAAATCATCACTTTTGTGCTCTCACTATTGCTCTTGCTCTATGTATCCTAGTTTTGAACATATTGATAATTATAAAAGAATACTTTGGAGGCAACTGGATGCTCTAATTTTTTAGTTTTTCTCGCTAGAGCCTAGAAGTAGAGTGTCTGTAATTTTGCTGCTGCTGCTGCTGCTCTCTCTCTGTTGGCCATATTATCTCTTGGATCTCTTATTTTCTTTTGCATTTAATATTTATATTAGATACCATATTTCTGCCTATAATTGATGAAATCTGACTACTTGGATATTTAATCACCATCTAAAAAATTAAACCTGTTTAGGCATCAGTATAATGCTCTTTTATCTGCTTCATGCCAGGTAGCTACCGGAGATGGCTTTCCTAGTTCATCAGTAAAGGGTACATGGAGTTCACAACAACTACACAAGCAGCCCCTATAGCACACAGTTCAGCCTTGCTGGCAATATTTGTATTTACAGGTCTTTTACCTATACATTTGAAAAGCCAACACTGAGGCTGGGGTGGAAGTGTCTTACAGCATTAGTTGTTGGCTTCCAATTTGTTTTACATATTATTACGAAGTTAATTTTTTTTGTGAATAAAACAAAATTTTATTTAGAATAGCTTCAAAATGATTATGTTATAGTTGTCCAATTTATTTATTTATTTTAATGGGAAAAAATGCTTGTTTTTAATGTTTATTAGGCCTAGCTATAATCAGCAGCATTAAAAAGAAGTAAAAGTATACATTTAATGGATATCCAGATGTTAACTTCTCTACATAGGTCCATATTTGTTCTAATGAACTTCAGGATGCCGTTACTTAGGGCAAGGATAAGGTGTTAGTTTCTGTTCACTACTGCCAATCTTACATTATAGATGATACTAATAATATATATATATATATATATATATATATTTTTGAGAAAGAGATGATACTGATAATTGATAGTTCTTGTGCAAGTGATTATTAAATATTTCAGGAGTATAATAATATTGTATTCCTTTCTCTCACATAATAGTAGGATTTTACTAGTTAAATTTATGGTGAGATTGTTCTTCCAAAAAACAAAAAAAAAAAAAAAAAAAAAAAAAAAAACATGGTGAGACTTATCATTTATGTGGAAGGAGTGAGTACAACATTATTATTTTCTATGGCAGTGCAAGCGTAAGCACGGTAACTTTATAGTTTTCAAAGAAACTTAGCCCCAATCATTTTTGAATACAATCTAGTTAACGAAATATGAAAAAGAGAGAAAAAAGGGTATAAAAATTGTGATTCCATATGAAAATCTCATATGGTTAATAGGCTACAATGACCACTTTCTCCCTCAAACTCAAAATTCTGTCTTAACCTTTAAAAAGCGATTACAAACTTTCTACATTAGCAAGAAAATTGAAAAGTTTTGGACACCTCCAATTTTGCAACTTCATTGGATGGAAAGGGAGAAGTAGGGAATAGAGAGAAGGAGGTTTTTTTTTTTTTGTGGGGGGGGGGGGGGGGGGGGGGGGGGTTTGGTCAACGAACCTTATTTGGATGTTTTTCAAGTGGGAGAGGGGGAAGGATTTGAAAGAGTATCTTGTCCATCCTGACCCTTCCTTTTAAACTCCACAAATTGTAGAAGGGGAGTTAGGAATTCCACTTATATTTGTCAAAAAATTTAATTATCCATTTTCTCCTTGTGATGTAAATTTATATCTACTTCTTTAAGGCTAAATTTGTTTTGACGTAAAGTTATTTTATCCCAATTTTCAGTGTTTGATGCGACTAAAAATGCTGGTTAACTTGGAAATATTTTTCAAGTTTTTCGTAAAATTTTGGCTCATGAGGCATAAAATGGTTTCCGCCTAGGATCATGTGTAAATCAACTTACATTTCTTCTGCAACATTGCACATTTCTTCTTCAACATTGCCCATAGAAATCGAGTCTTTCAGACTCGATTTCTATTGGAAATTTTTTTTTTTTTTTTTGGGAACGATTTTTATTGGCATTTATTTACCTTTATGCCACCAAGATAGAAATTGAGTCTTTCATACTCGATTTCTATTGGAAATTTTTTTTTTTTTTTTGGGAACGATTTTTATTGGCATTTATTTACCTTTATGCCACCAAGATAGAAATCGAGTCTTTTAGACTCGATTTCTAATGGGAGATTTTTTTTTTTTTTTTTTTGGAACGATTTTTATTGGCATTTATTTACCTTTATGCCACCAAGATAGAAATCGAGTCTTTTAGACTCGATTTCTAATGGGAGATTTTTTTTTTTTGGAACGATTTTTATTGGCATTTATTTACCATTATGCCACCAACATAGAAATCGAGTCTTTTAGACTCGATTTCAACTGGGAAAATTTTTTTTTTTCTGTTTTTCGTTTTCCTTCCCCTACCTGCATTAAACCAATCCACAACACAAACTAGCAACTTTTTTTTGCTCTTCCCCCACGAGCATGATATATATATATATATATATATATCTATATTATTTTGCTACCACAATTCAAAGGGATAGTACATGAGATATAAAAGAAACTGGATTACGCTAGTTGCTGTTCATGGGCATTACAATTGCCCTATGACCAACAGAGGGGACAGATTTAAGCACTGCATGAGGCACACAAAACACATTCCTAGCTATCATTGAACTTGCCAAAGTATTATCATCGTCGGCCATAAAGGCAAACGTTGCACAACACAACTACTGTAACGAGTACAATGATAGAATTCAATGGGAACTTAATCTCATTCCCCATGTAATGTACTCCATTACTGTTACAACTTACTAATATATTAGAAATTAGAATGTCTGTAATGAAAATAAGTGGAATATTTTCAAAAGAAATGCATGGACCATCCTCACTTGAAGATGTATACAGCATTACCAGGTGTAACGAGTACAATGGATAGCAAATAATTCAATTACAACAACATTCAGCAATAAACAAAACAAGAACTAAGTCAATACAACATAGTCTACATAGTTGCCTAGCACTTGTCCATATTGATACAGATAAGTTCTACATAGTCACCTAGCAGTTGTCCATATTGATACAACAGCTCTACATAGTCGCCTATCACTTGTCCATACAAAAGATAACCATAAGTCCCACGTACAACGCCATTCCAAAATCGAGCCTCCGCTCGCCTGACAAACATTAAAATACGGTCGTTAGTTTCAAAATGCAAAGAACAAAAACCAAATGAAATTCTTAGCATATTATATAAAAAGAGTGAGGGCACTTGCCTAGTTTATAGCACTACCACTTGTCGAAGCCCCATGAGAATTGGGACAGCTTCTGCGGTTATGCCCCTCTTGATGACACACTCTGCATCGTTGCCTCGGCTGAGTCTCCCTTAAGTCTAAATCTTCCCTCCGGCTTCCCCGTTCTCGCCGTACCCCATCCATTTCATTCCTTAATCTTGACTTCACAGGACGACCTTTGGCCCGCAACAGCTGTGGGTCAGGCACCCACCGTGGTCCTCTCACATCACTCCACAAGGACTCTGACTTTGGCACCACAAAATCATGTGAATATGTGTGAATCGCGTTGCTCAAACTATAACATGGGTGAATATAGCTGGTCGCATCGAGGTGCAGACCGTGAAGAACTTTAATTGCATGTGAGCAAGGGATCTTCAAGTTTTGCCACTTTCCACAACCACATGTCCTATCAAATACGCGAACTTCATGACTGTGGTTTCCTCCTCCACCTCTATGGTCATTGTACTGGGTAAGCACTTGATATACACCAGTTTCATGATTAAAATGTCTCAGAGTGTGACCTGCGGTTTTCAGCTCATTTTTGTTATAGATCTCCATTGCATAATCACTCCATATCTTACCTCGAGAGAGTTCAGAAGTAAGTTTTTCACGTCGATCGTGGAAATATGTAACAAGTTTGGCCCAAGTGAACTCAACCATTGCAGCAATGGGCAAACCGCGGGCACCTTTAAGGACCCCGTTAAAGCACTCAGAGATATTGGTTGTCATTGCCCCGTAACGTCTTCCACCATCATGTGACTGGGTCCATTTGTCCAAATCCTCACTCGTTAGATATGCGTATGGCATATAGCGTGCAACATCGCGAGCATTAGGGTTTACACCCCTCAATAAATTAATCTCAGCCTCCTTAATGGTTTGCATTATGGACTCAAATTTAGCTTCATGAGTCGCATATCCAGCTTTCAAGGCCAATGCCTTTAGAGTCGGGTCATCGAAGTGTGTGTTGAAGTTGCTAGCAACATGTCGAAGGCAATATCGGTGATATACCTGTTCTCTTCCGTCCTGACCTCTAGGCCACTCTCGAATGGCGCATTTGATACCTTTATGTCGATCAGAAATAATGCAAATGCCGTCGGCAGGTATGACATGCTCTATCGAAGTCCTGAGACACTCTAAAAACCATCCCCAACTAGCCCCTGACTCCTTGTCCACAACAGCAAACGCAAGAGGTAAAACCTTTTGGTTAGCATCAGTTGCCATTGCAATCATCAATACCCCTTTGTATTTACCATACAAATGAGTCCCATCAATACTGATCACCGGCCTACAATATTGGAATGCAGCAATGCATGGAGCGAATGCCCAATATACATAGCGCAGTAACGCAGTACCTTCTAATGGCCTAGGTATGGTGTGATAGTAGTACTTGGTACCTGAATCCTGATCCAAGAATGCCAATAACAACTTTCGCAACCTTTGGTAAGACTCCTCCCAATCCCCAAATATCTTAGCAATTGCCTTTTGTTTTGCGTCCCATACTTTATAGTAAGAAAGTTCATGATTATACTTAGTACGTATGATCTCCCAGAGCTCATCAATACGAGCAGTGTGATTTTGTCGCAATTTTCCCACAATTTCTGTTGCAACAAAATTAGAATCCATCATTTTACCGTCTCTTCGCAGGCCAAAGGGTATACAAGTGTGTGGACCTACATAAGACGTGACCATCCATAGACCATTAAGTTTACTCTTCATGAATGCTCCAACGTACCACTTGCAATTGTGGTCAACACATGCGGCACACAATTTAGTTTTGGTCGACCTCCGGATTATGAAATTTCTATTATCATTTGCTGCGTATATTGTCAATGCACGCTTCACTGCCTCTTTATTTGCAAAAGTCACCCCTTTACAAAAATGCATCCCATCTTCCCAAGTACAAACAAATGGAATCTGAATACGTGACGGATCAACCATATTTTCCCAAGTATTTGCGTAGAATGAGTCAACAGGAGGTCTGTAGCTAGTGGTCGTATTTGCAGTATGCTGGACACCAATATCATCGTCTGCATCATCTTCATCATGGCACTCCATATTTTCCTCTTCAAAATTGGGAACGACTTCGTGGTCAACCACATCGTTCTCAAAGTCGCCTCGCTCAATCCTCTCTTCGTACTCATCCACACCATCAATATTTTCACCATCATTCGCTTCCTCCCCTTCGTTTTCGTCTTCCTCCTCTTCGTTTTCGTCTTCCTCCTCTAAATGTGTCTCTTGATGATAGAGGGTTTCACCAGTATTGGCAACATGATCTTGAGATGGGAGCATATAACCTCCCATTGCATGATCTTGAGATGGGAGCATATAACCTCCCATTGTATACCCTCCCATTGTAGTGCATCCATCATCTAGGGCTGTAAATTGTAAAGCCGTAGTTGTTTGTTGCACCACCTCAGTAGTGTTGTCTGCAAGAGCCTCCAAACTTACATACAACTCAGCAGCATTTACTTGGGGCATTTTTTGGATCCTATTAAACATCATCTTTACATGTTTATCTTCTTTGATAGCCATATACCCGTAATTTATCCGTTCGTGAAGGACTTCTTGTGGGTAACGATAAGTAATATTGATGTCATACCAAGCAGGGTTCAAATTCAATTCCTCCATTATTTTCCTTTTCAAATCTATCAACGTCTTCAACTTACGACGTATCATTATATAGTAGCATTCGATACCCTCCCCTCTAAATGGTAATCCGTCAATCCCTTCAGGATTGTCAAGGGGTCCACCAAAGTATACATTTATATCAATGTTCTTCAGGGATTGTGAACCTATTAGAGAGTCAAGTATAATATGTTAGTGACATACTTTATCTAATGCATTTAACATCAATTACAAAACTTTTTCTATCTACTCAAACTACACAAATTACAACTTCTAAAAGTGTAACAATTGCATATACTCACCCCACATCACATACAAACACACTTAATCATTATCATTTCGGACTCAAACAAATAAAAAAACTAAAGACAAAACTCACCCCCATTACAAATTTTAAAACTCTTCAAAGGAAAACCAACTCTAGAGATTCAACTACTAAAGGTTTAAGGCTTAAGGTGTTGTCAAGAATTCTAATAACTTGTTTTTTTGGATCACAGCACATAAATGAGTTTTTATTTTTTATTTTTTTAATTATTTTTTGTTTCTATTTTAGGTAAGAGAAAGGCTTCAAGATCTTCATTTCGTGACTGCCCCCTCTCACCAAAAAGTTGTTGTTATTATTGTACCTTGTATAGGTTGTTTAGATTTTCTACAAATGAGAATTCACAACCTAAAAATTTGCATAGTGAACAAGAACATTTTACTCAAGTGAAAATCTTGAAAATAATATAGTTGTGCCAATTTCAAACAGTTGCATTTCACTTATTTAAAATCCAAATTGAATCAAATTATATTCATTTTGAAGTCCTATATGCCTACTTTTCAATGAAATAATTTCACTGCAAAATTCATTATATATAGATGGTGAAAACGCTATGAACAAAAAAACATCAACTTGTCATATTTTGATAGTTTCATAATCTTTTAACAAAAAATCTATCTCCATATTTCTCTTCGTGCATGTCTGAACTTCATTTCTACGTGGATGGATTATTAGTCAGTGGATTCGTGTATTTCTCTAATATATATATATATATATTGGCTATTTAAATATATATATATTTATATACATATATATATATATATATATTTATATTTATATTTATATTTATATATATTTTTAATACAAACGAATATAAATATTTAATACAAACAAATACTTTATCATTTTCATATCATGAAAAATTCAATCCAACCAACACTTTCTAAAGCAATTATATACACTAAACAACCAAATATATTTATAAATATAAATATAAATAAATAAATAAATAAATATATATATATATATATATATATATATATATATATATATATATATATATATTAGGAAACGAATATAAATATTTAATACAAACAAATATTTTATCATTTTCATATCATGAAAAATTCAATCCAACCAACACTTTCTAAAGCAATTATATACACTAAACAACCAAATATATTTATAAATATAAATATAAATAAATAAATAAATAAATTATATATATATATATATATATATTAGGAAACGAATATAAATATTTAATACAAACAAATATTTTATCATTTTCATATCATGAAAAATTCAATCCAACCAACACTTTCCAAAGCAATTATATACACTAAACAACCAAATATATTTATAAATATAAATATAAATAAATAAATAAATAAATTATATATATATATTAGGAAACGAATATAAATATTTAATACAAACAAATATTTTATCATTTTCATATCATGAAAAATTCAATCCAACCAACACTTTCTAAAGCAATTATATACACTAAACAACCAAATATATTTATAAATATAAATATAAATAAATAAATATATATATATATATATTAGGAAACGAATATAAATATTTAATACAAACAAATATTTTATCATTTTCATATCATGAAAAATTCAATCCAACCAACACTTTCTAAAGCAATTATATACACTAAACAACCAAATATATTTATAAATATAAATATAAATAAATAAATATATATATATATATATTAGGAAACGAATATAAATATTTAATACAAACAAATATTTTATCATTTTCATATCATGAAAAATTCAATCCAACCAACACTTTCTAAAGCAATTATATACACTAAACAACCAAATATATTTATAAATATAAATATAAATAAATAAATAAATAAATATATATATATATTAGGAAACGAATATAAATATTTAATACAAACAAATATTTTATCATTTTCATATCATGAAAAATTCAATCCAACCAACACTTTCTAAAGCAATTATATACACTAAACAACCAAATATATTTATAAATATAAATATAAATAAATAAATTATATATATATATATATATATTAGGAAACGAATATAAATATTTAATACAAACAAATATTTTATCATTTTCATATCATGAAAAATTCAATCCAACCAACACTTTCTAAAGCAATTATATACACTAAACAACCAAATATATTTATAAATATAAATATAAATAAATAAATTATATATATATATATATATATATTAGGAAACGAATATAAATATTTAATACAAACAAATATAAATATTTAATACAAACAAATATTTTATCATTATCATATCATGAAAAATTCAATCCAACGAACACAAGCAAATTATATACACTAAACAACCAACTAGAGAGTGAGGAGACCTTTACCTGACATGAGGATGTGCAAATGTACTGCTGGGATTGTATGAGAATGAGACTACAATGAATGTTGAGCTTGTGTGAAAGTTAAGAGAGGAGTAATGTTTGCTACTGAATGTGTATGAGATTTGAGAGAGGAGTAGTAGTTTTTTAGTTCTGAGAGAAGACCGATGGAGAGAGAAAAACTATTGAAGAGGAAGGCTGCTTTTCCATTTCAAAATGTGAGAGGATTAGTTTTTTATTACAAAAAAAAAATAAGACATGACTAGCAACAGTGAAGGTGCCAGTGAAGTCAGTATTACAAAACATGTGAAGAGCCAGTGCGTGCATGAGAAGCAGTGAAGGTCTCAAAGCCATGTGAAGGTGCCAGTGCCAGTACATGAGAAATAGTAAAAACACATGTGAGTGCCAGTGCATGAGAAACAGTAAAAAGACATGTGAGCCAGTGCCAGTGCGTGCATGAGGAGCAGGGAAGGAAGCAGTGCAGGTCAGTGACATGACCGGACCTGAAGCAGTGTATGGGAGCTAAAGCAAAAATCGAGTCTTAGAGACTCGGTTTTGCTTTTAGCAAACCGAGTCTCTGAGACTCGATTTGTAACTTGTGTACACGTGGAACTCGAGTCTCTAAGACTCGAGTTCCACGTGTACAAGTCAGACTCCAAAACCGAGACTCAGAGGCTCGATTTATAGAGTGAAAATCGCCCCTCTAAGTCTCGAGATGCTAGTCCCTGATATTGTTGCAAATCTGGCCCAACTAACTACATAGTTGGGTACTTAGTGTTAGTTACCCATTTTCGCCGGATTACCTATGTTATTTCTTGACTTTATGTAAATAATTGATATAATTGTATTAACTATCAATTGTCTTATATACTCACGTCTTAGACATCTACGTCTAAATTTCACAGTACAAAAAAACAACTGGCATCGGTTGAGAGCACAACTCTATATCCAACGTAATGTTCCTCAACCATTTTGCTTCTTTTCCTGCTGCCCCTAATACTAAAAACCCAAAAATCCATGGTGGTGAGAAATGTTAGTTTGTCTTTCAGGCCAATGATATGAGACCACCTCCAATAGTGGATAATCATAAATGGATTTATTATCACACGCACTAGTCCAATTTGCATTTGAATATTCTTCCTAGACGGCCAGGAAATCATAATATAATAGTCCTAAATTAATGGTTTTTTTTATTTTATTTTATTTTATTTTTATGGAAATTAGTGGTTCTTTTAAGATAGCCAAGAACTCAACCAATTATTTTCCAATGACCAACACCCGGATTACTAGTATATGTAGAATGTCTACATACTAAGAAAATAGTTGTTGGTTTTTTTTAAAATGCCTAGCATACATTATCTTGCCTATAACACTAGCATTCTAGTTTTTGAAGTTTCAAAGGAGGTTAGCTAGAATCTAAATGATACCAAGAAAACCTATTACAATAAGCATAAAGCTTCAAATTGCCTCTAACTGCAAAATAGAAAATTGCAAAATAAGCCACTAACCTAGGCAAGCCTAAATATTAAGAACTTTGGATTCATCATATCCACTCTTATCAAAACCACTCATTATCAACATGGGTAAAGCCACCACACATAAACTCTTGAATAGCATCATTCCACCTAATTAGCCATAGGTCTTATACCAAGTTGACAAGGACTAGCCTAAAGCAATCCCATAAAAAAGAACCTAATATCAATAATTCCACACTTGAATCACATTGATAAGATTAACCCCTAAAAATTTTCCTTATTAACAAATTTCCTTTACTCATGCTCAAATAATTTAACCTCATGTATTTCACTTACAAAGTTGCTTAATGATTTATTTACAAAACATAAACACTAATTTTAATTATAAGACATTCAAAGCCATCTCCTTTAATAATAGAGATCCTAATACATTATGAATTTCTTCCACAATATATATACAACATTCACAAAAAACCCATGAAACAACATATATAACAATATCCACCATTACACACCCCAAATGTAAACCCTCAACTAACTCCAAATAAACAATAAAAATTATATTTACCAACTATTTCACATTATAAAGCCAAAACCCCCAAATTTTCAACACGGGTAAACCTCAAATGGCCACTATTGTACGAAAATCCGAATCACTCACCAAAATAGGTCCACCAAAACAAAACCCATATGCATAATCACAAGAATATCACATTAGAAGCTTAGATTAGAAGAACCTCTGGCGAAAGACCCACCCAAAAGCTTAGGGGCTTTTATCTTAAAAGATGAGATCAAGAAGCCTAAGAGGTTACTATGGAGTTTTCTTGTGAATGTAGCCGGAAAAACAATGGTGGAGGTGATGGTGGAGTGAGCACTGGTAAGGTAGTAGAGTCAGGGAGGTGTAGAGAGAAGTGTATTTTGTGTTGTGTTAAATGTAAAAGAAAAAGAGAGGAAAGAAGCCCTTAGAGCATTGACATGAGGAGTTGTAAAAATATGTCATTTTAACACATAAAAAACCTATTTTATTATTTGAGCACGCCATTTTACAATGCACCCTACATCACATATTTTATTTCTCAATTCAATGCATTAAAATAATATTATGTCAAAACTCAACCCAATACAAGTCATAAATTTAGGATTCCAAGAGAAAAATCATTATAATTTTAATACTAACCCAAATATTGTGAAACTTGATTCAAATTGAAGCCTCAAAAAATAGCTTCCACTCCAATGATCTAAGACTTTCAAAATCAACATATAGAAATTTTAGCTAGATTATTTCAAAATCTAACACTACAAATTATTTTTGTAAAGAAAATGATAGAACTATAAACTTTTTTACAAGTTGTTAATGTGATGAGTAATTATTGGTAAATAAAAAAAAAAATGATATCAATAGTAGGCCTAAAGAAGAACTGTAAGAATTTGCAACATCAACTATTTGTAAATATACTGTAAAAAACTAAAAAAGTTTGCGTTTGTAGCACTACTCAATTTTTTGTAAGTTCACAAAATATGATCAAACTGCCTTATTTGAACACAAAAATCTATACTTAATTACTAGACATATCATATATCAATTCAAAACAAACCGCTTTATCATTGGTATTATACATAAATACCAAAATTCTATGAAATTAGACAACACAGTAAATTTGCAGAAATCTACTTTTATATCCATTGAGAGAGAGTTCAAAAGTTTCAAAAAGCATTCAAATAACACTCATTAACAAATAAGAGAACCAAGTAACCTCATCAAAGCACAAGACCACAATACAACCCTGATGAAACTATTCCAAAAACACATATCAAAACAACAAACTCAGCAGAACTCACTCAAAACACACTCTAAAGGTCAGTTCCCTCCTTCCTCTGTTCAGACTTGGTGCTGAAATCGTCCAAGGCTGAATCTCAAAGCACCAATTATCACACACACTTCTAACCTAAACCAAAAACTTCCAAACCCCTTTAAGCACACCAAACTTTGAGCTCAAAACCTGAATTATACTTTAGCTTTTTAGTCAAATCAAGTAGAAAAGAGACCTTACCCCTCCAATTTAACTTTGGCTAAAAAAGGGAAAGTTTTCTTCCCCAAAATATCCCCCACTAGCAGGAAACCTCAAATCTGGAATTTATGGGTGGTGGAGAGAGAGAGAGAGAGAGAGAGAGAGAGAGAGAGAGAGAGAGAGAGAGAGAGAATGTCTTAGAAGAGAAGATAAGGGGTGCGTGAAACGAGAAATTATTGTGTATTCCCGGAGTATCATAAATGCGTACTCCTTCCTCTCACATAAATAGTGGGTCCTACTAATTAAATTCATGGTGGAATCCACCATTTATGTGAGAGGAGGGAGTACGCATTTATGGTACGCCGGGAGTACCTAATAATTTTTCGTGTGAAATGTGGGACAAAGGAAGGGTGATTGCATATGGAATGAATGGTGGGAAGTAAGGGTGACATGTTTTTCTGTAAATATTGAGAGAAGCATAATCTCTGCAGCTGTTTCTGGTAGCTAATTAAACTTTCTACCAAAAGAAGAGATGAAGTTTGGAGTTTTTTGGTTAAATATTGCAAAAAAATGAAATTTATTTGTGATATGGGCACTGTTCATATTTTTTTGAGAAAATGAGGAGAGAAGCAAATTAAGCAAATTTCGGCAATGGTTTTGCCGAAATTCTCAGAAAAGTATGAGAGAGGAGAGAGAAATTATGTGATGGGGGAGAGAGAGAAAAAAATGAATTTCGGTAACTACATCACCAAAATTCTTGCCAAATATATAGGTTGCCCAAAATAGGGGAGTACCCAAAATAGGAGTGCCTGAGAGGAAAATAGGAATTGTGGCATTGGAGCTGCCGAAATTGTCAAGGAGAGGAGAGAGAAAAAAAGAAGAAGAAGAGAATTAAGGCAATAGAGTTGTCGAAATTGTAAGGGAGAGAGAAAAAAAATTAGAGAAATGCTATATTCACAACATTTTCACAATAAATCTTAAATAACAGGTTTTCAAATTAGAACTAATATAAAATTATAAATAGTTGTTAAATTACTTTTTTATCCATCCGTAACAATCAATATCAACATGCCATTTATAATAACTGAAGTTCATTGTGTTTCATAATGGTGCTTGGACTGTTGCCTGTTGGTGTCATTAGGCGCATTATATTTTTGTTTTACTTTTGAATACTGTTTAATATATATAGGATAAACCAAGCTCATAATATTTTAATGCATTTTTATATTTTCAATGAAAAATAATGTTAAAACTTTCTTAAAATGATTTGTACTTTAGATTGATTAGTCGTATTTTCTAAAAGGAATAGACATTCAGTCCACTCTTACCAGCAATGAAATACGTTTGAATGTTCCGGAAACAGAAGAACAGACAAGTGATCGATCAAGTATTGTCCGATCAGGTATGTTTGCTTCCTAAGCTTTCTTTCCTTAGGTTTGGCTCGTAACAATGAGAGTCAATCTTTAGCAAACTTCAACTGTTCTCTTGTGATCATTACCTTAAATAATAAAGCATCAACTCTCTTTTGTCATAGTTTACAAATTTTTAATGTTTAAATAACCTAGTGTTATTGATTTTTTATTATTATTATTTTTTAAAAAGTGGATTTAAAAAGTTGTATATATAGGCTAAATGTATGACTTATAAACTAGGTTTAATAGGCTCAAAGTTAATTAGTTATTCAAGTTATACTATGGTCGCTATGAATTTCTATATATAATAAACCTTATGAATTGGTGTGTCAACTTTTAAACACAAATTAAAAATAATTTAGTAATTTATTTATTATGTTGTTGATCTGGAATTTATTAGAATTGAGAATAAATTCTTTGTATAGTGATGTTTGTAACATTGTAAATGCAACTACTTTTATATAGATAAACATATATATATGAGTGTTATACAAGTAATATAAGTGTAGGACAAAAAATAGAGCCCGTTAGTCAGATACACTAACGACTCTCCTCAAACTTAAGTTGGTGGATGATGAGAAACCAACTAGAGTTTGGAAACTACCCAAACTCAAGTGTGCGTGTGGACGTGACTTGGTAAATAAGATATCTACAAGCTGATCTTGTGAATCAACAAAGACCAGCTAGAGAAAACCTTGAAGGAGGTGGTGCTAGACAAGATGACAATCAATTTAAATATGCTTGATCAGCTTATGGAATACATCTTTATGGGCAATCTAAATGACACTTATGGCCTGTTTGGATGGAAGGGGGAAGGAGGGGGAGTGGAGGGGAGTAGAGTAGAAAAATAAACTAATTTTGTGCTAAATTTACTCTACTTTACTCTACTTCCCCTCCTTCCTCCTTAATCCAAATGGATCATTAGGTTGTCACAATAGATAGGAGTGGCGGAGGAAATGGACATATTTAAATCTTGTAATAACAAACGTACTTAAAGGAGTTTAAATGTGGGGTCAGCTAGGGCAAGATATTCAGCTTAGTATTAGAACGGGCAATAAAAGGCTGCCTTTAGCTTCGCAAGGAGATAAGAGAGGAGGAAGCAATACCTAGTATTGGACTATCAATCAGTAGGGCCCATTCCATGCTAAATCATAAACAGAATAAGCTTGAAGAATAAGGGGGACTCAGGACAGAAGCATAGATTATGAAAAAGAGTACCCTCAACTCTTGAGATATTGAAAAATGCGTAGGACAACATCATAATGAGTGGAGCGAGGAACTGACATGAACTAATTAACTTAATGCAGAACATAAGTGATGTTTGGTCAAGTGATTGTGAGATCGACACATATCAAGTTTGATCAGAGTGTCAGCGATGTTACTATTTGTAAGGCAATCTCAAGAGAGTAGGTCAGAGGTGTATTTAGCCTAGGTTTCCATTAGCTGAAGAGGTATTTTTGAGACCTAGAAAGTAGCTAAGATTTCCAAGACCATTCGTTACAAATTATTGACTAAAAAGTTCCTTGAGTTCTTGAATGAAACTAAGGTCATCACTAATAGTGAGCATATCATCTGCATATGGGAGAAACAAACTGGTGTCTTTATTGTTGCGACAAAGGAATAAGATAGAATCATAAGAACTAATAAATGAGATAACATAAGTGAGAGACTGTGGAGATGAACTCAGTTAATCAAGCTCAAGGAGCCTGCTTGAGGCCGTAAAGTGTATGACAAAGCTGACAAACTTTCTTTGATAGAGGAGAAAGACTAGGCGGAGGCTGCATGTACACTTTTCACTCAAATCCCTATTGAGAAATATATTTTTGAAATTTATTTGGGAGAGTTTCGATTGTCAGGAGGGCAATAGCCAAAAAAGTGTGACCAGTTGAGAGATGAGCAACCAGGGTAAAGGTCTCTTTAGTACACTATGCACATGTAAAATGGAAAACATTTTGTATCAATACGAGTTTTATGTCTCTCATTGGACCCATTGGAGCAAGTTGTGATTTTGAAACCCACTTACCACCAACCATAAACTTGTGAGGAGGTAGATAAACAAGATCCTAGGTATGCTTCATGGAAAATGTACCAATTTCTTCAATCATTATAGCCTACCTCAAAAGGTTAGTGGAAGTCTCATAATTGAAGTGAGGCTTGTGTATTGTAACTATTGTTGGAAATAGGTGTGTGACATAACGAGAGAGTAACAAAATTAATTGTTATGCTTCCATTTATACATTATATAGAATAAAGTAGTATAAACTGAGAACATATCGCTCACACAGTTATGCATTGGTATCAAGATCATGACAAACATAAATTAAGTATAAAGCAGGTTAATCAAGCACTCACTGAACAAGAAAAACTAGAACAAGCTTCAGCAGTTGAAGGTTCTAGCTGCAGATTCAATAGAGAAGAGAAAGTGCAGAAATGACAATAGCTTTGGTTCAATTTTATTACTCTGTATAGAAGCGACTTGTAGTTTTAGTTATTTGTAATTTTCCTTTAGTGTCTACTCATGCCACACGTGCCTTAGTTAGCTTTTCTGTTTTGCTTGTTAAGTTAGTTACACAGTCCTAGCTTCTCTGAAATGAACTCATGTTGTATAAGCTTCTGTTTTGATATTTAATCAATCAAGAAATCATTTTACCAAATTTTACTTTGACATGGTATCAGAGTAAACCTCTAGATTCTTCCAATTCATTTCATGCTTTCTTCATAACATAGCTCTTAAGCAAGGTGCAATATCTTGATCAATCGTTTCTTGACTAATTCAACAAGGTTATGACCATTAAGTTAAGTAGTACTGTTGGTTGCTTCCTAGTTCAACAAGTTTGGGATGACAGTTTTTAGAAATACCACTTGAAGGTCCAGCAGAGAAGCATAACATAGCAACTGAATGAGCCTTTAGCCTTGGTATAATGACCTTGTTATAAATGCTAACGAATAAAGAGAGGAAATCACATGCTTTTGTTGAGGACCTTGAAACAGTTTGTTGTTTCTTGGATTTTCAAGACACTAAGAAATCTCCAAGAAAAATGCAATAGCCAGTTACTGATCTTCTTGTGTCTTGGCAAGAAACCCAATCTAAATCTACTAAACACTTCACATAAAGCTCTCCAGCTCCTAAAAAGAATATCCCTTTTCCTGGTTCACCTTCCAAGTACTACAAGACTCTATTTGCTGCACTTAGATGAGGCTTCCTTGACTTTGCCATGAACTGACTTAATTTGTGCATTGCAAATGTAATATCTGGCCTGGTAATTGTTAAATACAACAATATACCAACTACACTCCTGTTTAGAGTTCGATCTTTTAGAACTTCTCCTTTATACTTGCTAAGGTTTGCATTTTGTTCCATTGAAATCTTAGTCTGCTTGCAACCAATTAAACATGTATCACTCAATATCTCTAGTGCATATTTTCTCTGATAATCTGATAACGGGTGACACCCTTTTTTTATCTAGCTACTTCCAAGCCAAGAAAGAACTTCAAACTATCCAAGTCTTTCAGCTTAAATTTCTGATCTAGTAGCACCTTGAACTGATTCACAGCCTCTTAGTCATTACTTGCAATTAAAACATCAGTCACATGTACTAAGAGAGCAATGAAAGATTGTCCTTGTTGCCTAGTGAAAGGTGAATAATTAGCTTTAGAATGAGTAAAGCCTTGTTGGAGCAAAGTATTAGAGAATTTGGAGAACCATTGTCTTGATGTTTATTTCAGCCCATGCAAGAAAGCATTATTGACATTAAGTTAACTGAGATGCCAGCCTTTCACGACAACCACTGCCAATAAACACTTAACTGGCACCATTTTTGTGACAGGAGAGAATGTTTCGGTATAGTCACCATTGTATTTGATTTGTTGACCTCTGTACACTTCATGTGTACTAGGGTGTCCCTTTTTTTTTTTTTTTTTTTTAATATATCAATAAATATTGTTATTTAAAAAAAAAAAAAAGTTTCAGTATATGTAGTCACATCCTTCATTTTGTGTAAATCCATTAGCAGCTAAACAAGCTTTTTACCTTTCAATGGATCCGTCAAACTTGTATTTAATCTGATAGACCCATTTATAGCCTACAAAATGCTTATTAGTAGGAAGGGGAGTGAGGGACTAAGTATCATTAGTTTCTAAAGTATCAATTTCAACTGCCATGGCTTCTTGCCATTTAGGGTCATTAACAACTTGATGGTAATATGTAGGCTCAATATTAGCGGAAATGGAATTACAAAAGGTTTTATAGGGAGTTGATAATTTGTCATATGAAAGGTAGAGAGAAAGGGGATGAGCCGTACCTGACTGAATTGGATTGTAAATGGAACTTGATGTAACTTGATTGTAGTGATAAATCTAGAGATAGGAGGGTGTTTTTGAAACTTGAGAAGACCTTCTAAAATTAATATTTTCTATAGGAGGATTGGGGTTTTTTGGTTTAAGAATTTCTTGAGGAGGAACATCTGGTGGAACATTGGGATTATCATCAGGAATGTCTCGAAGAAAGTCATCATCTGGTTCTTCATGAACTTGAATAACGAAATCTTCAATGGGGGAAGATGAAGATCCTATGAAATCTGCAGATTCTGCAAAAGATGGAGAATGTGCAAAAACTGCAGAAGGCTTTGATTGTACATAAGGTGTATCTTGAAAGTAAGGTAAATTGGAAGGACAACAAGGGAGTGGAAGAAAATGATCAGAATTGTCTTCTGAAGTGACTTGAAACTTAGAGAAAGGGAATTCTGATTTATGGAAGATAACATCTCTAGAGATATAAACTAAATGAGACTTTAAATCCATTAATTTGTAACCCTTCATATTAAAAGGATAGCCAAGGAACACGCATTCTCTAGCTCTAGGGGAAAATTTGGTCCTATATTGAGTAATATTAGATGCAAAACACAAGCAACCAAACTCTCTAAGATGTAGAGAAGACAGAGGTTGATGAAATAAAAGTTCATATGGAGTTTTGTTTTGTGAAAGAGGGGAAGGTATTCTATTTATGAGATAGACAGCTGTGAGAACATTCTCCCTAGAACTGAAGAGGAAGGTGAATTCTTAATGCTCTAGCTACTGAAAAAGTATGCTGATGTTTCCTCTCCACAACTGAGTTTTGTTGTGGAGTGTCAACACAGTTTTGCTGATGAATAATTCCATTGGGAGTGTAAAAGTTTGTAATGTTAAACTCTAAAGCATTATCAGTTCTAATAAATTTGATCTTGATTCTAAATTGAGTATGAACCATAGTATAGAAAGAAGCAACTAGTGGCCTAACTTCGTAATTTGTTTTCAAAAGAAAAATCCATGTGAATCTAGTGGCATCATCAACCATGTAAATCAAATCAAAAGAAGCAACACACATGTTATTATTTAAAAGAAAAGGTAATCGTTTTTGTTTCGCCAACAACAAACAATACATTCTTTTTTACAACAATTATGTAAAGAAGGGAATATATGACTTAAAGATTGCAGCTTTAGCTCAAATGGATGTCCCAATCTTGAATGCCATAGACTATACTAATTGTTGTTTAATTTGGAGATAGAAGAATATGCAATGAAACAGCCAGTATTTTATGCAGAAAGAATGTCCATCTTGAATGCCATACACTAGGGAAAGGCTTGGATTTTGCAGCAAGTACAAACCATCAAGAGCTATACCCAGTCTAATCATTTTCCAGCAAATAATGTCCTGAATAAAACAATAAGTAGAAGGGAAAACAAGGCAACGTGGTTGTGTTTGCGTTATGGTGCTGACAGATAAAGGTTGAAAGGAAAAGAAGGTACACATAGCACATTCACAAGGGTTAATTGTGAGGATAAGGTAACAGTGCCAATATATGTCACATTAGCTATTTCACCATTTGGAAGCTGTACCACATTTTGAGTAATAGCAGTTATAGTAGTTAACAAATGCTCGGAACACACTATGTGATTAGTTGCACCCGTATCCAAAACCCATGTGTCAAACCCATCTGCTCTTCTATTAACATTCAGTGATGATCTGGTATAAAAGGACCATTTGTGATGATAACACAACTTGAATCTTGATCTTGATCATGTGAAGACACTTGATGAGCCATTGGATTATTTCCTTTGAACTTAAAACCTGGAGGAAAACCATGAAGCTTATAACCCTTCTCAATTGTGTGTCCCATTTTTCCAGTGAGTACAAATTGGCCTCTCATTTCCTTTAGCATAATCATTACCATTGAAAGCTTGCCTAGAATGTGCATTAGAATTTTTTCCTTTCACAGCTGGAGCTTGATTCTACTCAGCAATTGATACAATGCTTACACTTTGCTGCATGGCCTCTTGAACCAGAAAGGAATAAACCTTATTCATTGATGGAAGAGGATCCAATAACATGACGTGAGCTTTAACTTGAGCAAATGAATCATTATTATTACTAAGTAAAGACAAATAAACGAATGTGAGTGATATATTTGACACATCAATTATAAAATTTAAACTTCTCAATTTATAGATTTACTAGTGTATAGTCCCGTGCATATGAATGAGTATAATTAAAAACAATCATAATTATATGATTTAAATTATACCATTTTTTGAGAAGAGATTCAAATTATATATGATATTAGCTTATACTTTTTTTTAAATCATATATTTCTAAAATATGTAATGGTTTCTCATTATATATATATATATATATATATTTATATAATTTAGAATTTAATTAGTTTTAAACTTTTCGGTTTTTACACCTAATAATTTATTTGCCACAAAAATTAAAAATTTAGATAGATACGTAGCGGAAAATTGAACTTCAATTGAAATCCTATTTAGAATCTAATTGGATTTGGATTTTTTAATTTTTACACTTAATAATTCACTTGGCACAAAATTAAAAATTAAATGGGACACGTGGTGCAAAATTGAAAATCTAATTAAATTGGATTTTCTCTAAACTTTGGCTATATATATATATATATATATATATATGTATGTATGTATGTATTAGTTTCATAAATTTATCTAATTTCAAAATAAAAAATATTATGAGTTAGCAACATGAACAAGTGTGAATTTTATTTTGTTCAATTTGTGCGACATTTTTATTTTATGATGTAGTTCTCTTTGTTATTTTGTTCAATTTGTGGGACATTTTTATTTTATGATGTATTTGTTTGTCTATTTATCTTTTAATCTTTTTGCCTCAAAAATAGTTACAATAGTGTATTAAATATTCAACCCATACAAATTGTTGCCCCACTAACAACACTATCAATTTATAATCCTCTACCAGCACCGTCAATCTGATGCCCCTCTTTTTCCCTTGAATTACCGTGGTGAATTTTGGCTAAAATATTGGTTTGTTTGGGCTGGGTTGTAATTTGCAAAAATGGCAGAAGATTATTGTTTGGGCTGTTTTTTTTTTTTTTTGGGGGATTAATAATTATTGTTGTTAAGATTGGATTATGATCTTGTTTGTGTTTAATGTTGTTATTTGGGCTGGATTAAGATTTTAGTTTTGTTTGGGGGGTGGGGTGGTGGGAGGGAAGCTTTTTGAAGCCAGGGAGTCCAACTCTAATTTTTCTTGGGTCTAAATTAAAATTGGCTTATTATATGAACTTTTTATTTTTTTGGGTAATGTCAGGAGGGGCCCGGGCCCCCATGGGCGCATATGTGGGTTTGTCCCTGATTACAATCATTGCAGTCTTTTAAATTAAACTGCAAATAAAACTGATTAACTAAAAATTTGTTAGATTAACTGCCATCTAACTTCCTAACTAACTCCTAATTTGACAAATGCTCAAATACATTAAGCACATGCCTAATTATGGTCGTGACATGTTTCTTGTTTTGATAAGATAGCTGCTAAACCTGGGTTCTTTACTCATGCCAATGAGTTTCTTGTTAGACTACACTATTCTGTTTTCTCTTTAGTGAAAAGATAGTACAATATGGGATGGAAGAAACAAATTAATGAGAAAGTATTTTCTCAAGAGGCATGTGAGATTGATCTAAAGATAACAGTTTAGCAAGGCTAAACAATATTTAGCAAGATTGAAAGTAAATATTTGCCCTTGTACAATATGTGAATATATAGAAATTTATCTTAGTTGGAGCCAACCCATATTTCTCTTTTGGCTTAAACGAATCAAGCCCCAATGATTCATAATAGAAAGTGTGAAAACTATATCTGGATTTTAAGTCCTATCATGTTATAAGTGATGTATAAGAGGGAAAAAACAACGAAGATACTTCGAAATTATCCTTTTGATCGAGATATTAAGTGAAATAAAGAAGAAGAGTATGGTCACCTCACAAAACTTAGATAAATCATGGTGCTAGCTTTGGAATAAAAAATAATTTGGATTAATGGGTTGAAGCAGAAAAGAGTCACTTCCGTATAGTGAGTCCAAATCTTCCCACTCTTCTTGTTCTACTATATACTCCACAAATAAAAATATACTACATATCTATCTAATTTATTAAATACTAAATTTATGCCTTTTATTATTTCAATTACCTAAATATGATGGGTTATTTATTTATTTATTTTAGAAAATTGAAATAATAGAAGACATAAATTTAACATTTAATAAATTAGATAGACATGTGACATGTTTTTATTTGTGGAATATATAGTAGAGCAGAAAGAATGAGACAAAAAATTTGGACTCATAGTGGACTAGAAACTCATGGAAGTGTTTTGAATCATTTGCTTAATGTGTTTGAGCGTTTATGAATGTAAGTGAAACTTGAGTGCAAATATAATTTTTATATATTACTCTAGATCTCCTCAGGTCAGATCCCCATCACATTAAGGTCCTCCACTGATTTATAGATTTTTTAGAGGAACTACAACTCTGTTGAATGAGAGGTAAGGTCCTCCACTGATTTACAGATTTTTTAGAGGAACTAAAACTCTGTTGAATGAGAGGAAAACCTGCTTCTATATTTACTGGATATCAGGTTTTACTCGCTTTGAGCAGTGAACCCTCAAAACGAGCTGACAACCACCGTTTTTCCTTGAACTCCAAATAATCAGTTGGCCAGAGGCCAAGAAAACTGCTTCTGTAAAAGAAAAACTCCCTTCCCATTTGTTAAATTTAAGGGGTTTGTCACATCAGTTGATTTATTCTCTTTATTGGGAAGAAAATGTGTGTTGGGTGATGTGTTTCAATTGAGAAAATATTTGGTTCTTCCATTAGTAACTGTGTGTTGCACACTGCTTCTAGCATGAGCTCATTAGTCTAATCAGTGTTCCAAGCCCAATGGCCGACTGTTTAATGATACCTAAGCAAAATGACTTTTTACCGTTCAATCCACATCTTCTAAATATCCCCTTTGTCGGGTTCTTCATTTCACATGTAGCCTCGGTCCACACAGAAAACAGGAAGACAAAAATAAGTTGGATCCTAGCTGAACTGAAAATTCTTCGTTGATTGGTGTTGGACTTTGTGAACTTTGTCTATTATTATCTTTATAGGCTCGTAGTAGTGCCAAAAACTCCCTCAACAACAGTCAATCAATCGAACTTCACAACAGTATGTTTGCCAATATTAAAAATTTTATTAATTCTGATTTGGTGATAACTTTCTACTGCGTTATGACTGAGCGAATTTTGTTTCTACATTGCAGTGCTAGCTCTATTGCGCCAACTAGTTTCAAATCTCCAAAAGTACTTAGGTATACTACATCCATCCATTTACTCAATTAATATCACTTTTAATGTGTGCATGTGTGATTAATAGATTGAATATTTTTAATTTCTGCCTTTTTTTTGGTTAATTTATTTAGATTTTCATCTAATTAAATTGGCTTTACTTCAATTTTTGTCCAAGGAATCAAGCACTTATATGAAATGAAGTTGCTCAACATCCAATCCCGGGAACTTATGAGTTGCATGTGCGAAGTAGTATCACAGCCAAATCAACGAGAAAGGAAGAGGAAGTGCATTATTAAAGCAATCTTCGAGGCTATCAAGCATGGGATTTTTGAGTTTGTTTCTGACATAGTAAAAAGAAACCCAGAACTTCTGTGGAGCCGCAATTCCAATGAATTGACCATATTTCAATATGCTGTCCTATATCGCGAAGCTAAAATCTTTTGCCTTGTATACGAGCTTGATGCGAAGAATGCTGCGTTGAGTCGTAGAGATTACGAGGGCAATAACATATTACATATGGCTGGGAAGCTAACCAAATCCACGAAGCTAAAACGCATCCCAGGTGCAGCTTTGCAGATGCAAAGAGAACTACAATGGTTTAAGGTCGTCTCTCTAACTTTACATTTCTCTGCCATACATAATCACATCAATAGAGTTAATTGACGCATCAATTTGGTTAAAGTTAATTGACGTACCTAATCGTAATTAATTTTTCAGTCAATTAAATATGGTAGAATCCCCAAGAGCATTGTAGTCTAATTGAATGACTCCTTCTGGTACTTTCAATAGAGACATCCAAATTTAAATCTCTCCCACTCTGGTAAGTAGTTAATATAATATATAAGGACACCACTTAACTTAAAATGTTTCAGTCTATAAGTTTGGACCCAACTATATCATATTAACCTGCACTTCTATATCCATGAGAACCCCATGTTGCACCTTGATTTAGCACTAATGTCAATACCCCTTTTTTGGTCATTTTTTCAAGATTTTCTTTGTAAGATTAATGGTCTTGCCTTGTGCGATCTATACTAGTGATAGCTCCAAGTACATGCACCTCATTCCACTCCAACTACAAAAAGAACTTTGTCCTTGCTCCCACTACAAAAAGGACCTTGATAATCTTTTAATTTTGACTCACACCACCATAGGCTCTGATATTATTTATTTGGGAGATAACACCATGGGAGGCCTCCAATTGAGTAGTTAATATAATAAATAGGGACACCACTTGACTTAGTGGCTGTTTTAAGAATTTTTTCTAGGGTAGTCACTAAGAAACTTAAATCTTACAAAATCTAATAAAAATAGAACTTGAATATATCAAAATTAAGGTTTACAACTTTCTTCTCCTAACAAATAAAAAAGCAAAAAGCGAATGATGAGAGATAAAATGAGAACTAAGAATGTTGAAATGAGAGTAATAAATGTGAGAGTCGAAAATGATTATAAATGAGAGAGAGGGAGAGAGAGAGAGAGAGCAACAAATGATACCTATTACAACTACAAGTTGAATAGCTGAGGAGAGCAGAGTTGTGGCCCTGCTGAGGAGAACTCATAGCCACAATATTCCTCTTGGTATTTCTTTTTAGGAAAAATGAAATTAGGGATTATTTTTTTGGAATGGGTGAATGAGTTACAAATTTGAATGATTATTAGTGGTTAGTATTTACAGGGCTTTTTGTTGAAGATTTTGTTTATTTCTTGTTTTTGGGCCTAATCATGTTATGAGCATGGTTGAAATTTTTGGCATTCATGGGGTTGAAGGAGAACAAAACATGCACAACTAAAAATGTTAAGAAGTCTGTAATTGAGAGTTGTGTCATACATCAAATCATATGGTACGTGTTTGGCATTGTAAGATAGGTATTTGACGCCTATTGAGGGTACAGACAATAGTGAGATCAATTTCTCCCTAAATTACGAAGGAGTGGAAGCAGCTTTGGTGAGTACCTTAACAATGTTTAGAATGTGACAAAATTTATCTTCAACACGACCATTGTGTTGAGAAGTACCTAGACAAGAGGTTTGGGGAATGGTGCCATAATGGTGAAAAATATCAGAAAAGTAATGTTGGTGATATTCTTATGCATTGTCTTATTGAAAAACTTTAATAACTTTTGAAAATTAAGTCACAAGCATTTTGCCAATTACAAAAAAATGTAACAAGAAAAATCATTCAACAGAAACAAAAAAAAATACCGTGAATAACCTCCCATTTTTGGAATAGATGATGGTCCCCATACATTAAAATTGATGAATAAGATCAAAAGGTTCTAAGGCATGACAGTCACTTTTATTAAAAGGCAATTCAGATTGCTTGCCGAGTTGACATGCCATACAATCAAAAGGATTGTTGAACTCTGAACCTAATAAAACCGTATAGACTAATAATTGGACACGCAAAACAGAAGAATGGCTTAAATGTGAGTGCTAAAGCTAGAGTTGATGAGGTGGAAGGAGAAATTGTAGATGCAGAAAGGCTAGATGTGGGAAGATGGAGGAAATGAAACTCAAACAAACATGAAATCTTACGGGTAGTTCCAACTATCTACCCAATTCTAGGATCCTGCACAATAATAATCCAAGTTCAGTGATTTTTCCAAGGGATAAGAGATTGTAAGCGAGGTTGGGAATCTAGTAAACGTTAGAGACAGAAAAATTGGGATCTTTAAGAGACCGCGACCCCGGCCCAAACGTTTCAATCAGGTTTTGGCAAGCTTGGCCCACACAAATGGGGTGGGACTTGTGTTAATTGCCTCTCAAGAGGTAGCAAAGAGGATTCTACTATTTTTATTCTCCTCCTACGTTAAGGGTTTTACAATAGAGTCACCTTATTTTAATAGAAAAAAATGAGAAACTAAAAGAATTGAAAAGTGCATCATTTTTATTGATAATAACTAAAAAGGAACATTACTTTGGTCCTAGATACAATCTAAAACAAAAGTACAATATTTTTATTCCTAGTTATAATTTTTAAAAAAGGAAGATTATGAGGGTAAGTCTAATATACTAACCCTTTATCTAAGTTTGTAGCCTAGGTTACAAGATTGGGAAGTTGTTAAGCACCCAACCTGGCTGATGAGATTGGTTTTCTAGGATGTGGTGGTTAATAATCATATCATATCATTCAAATTGTTTATATTATCCAAACCATGTGATTGCAGAGATAAAACATCCAAGAACATGATGAAACCCTACTCTAGGCATGCATAGATTGGATATTGAAAGACATGGTGAATATGTGCGTGATGTGATAAACCCTAATCTAAGAGCATGTTAACATGTTATTTAGATTGACAAACCCTAATTCTAAGAGCACGTTAAAATGTTATTAAAATTTAAAAACCCTAATTCTAAGAGCATGTGAACATCCTAGATCTCACATGCTAACAAACAAGAATATGTAAAAAACCTAGAAACTAAATATACTTGAATCTAAAAAGCTAGGGCATAAAAATAAAGTAGTTTAGAAACCTTATTTGGAAGCATAGTACTCCAAGTATTCCAATGTAGGAAGTACCTCAAGGGGGGAAAGGAAGAAATCTGAAAAGTTTGGAGTTTCTGAGAAACTTGGTGTGTTTTTGAACTAATGGTGAAGGGGGTATTTATACTAGGAGTGGTGAGCTAGGATTATGTCTCCAAGCAATGTGGGACTCAGGAAAAATAGGTTTTCTAAGCCAAAAAAAAAAGGGGGGGGGGGGGGGGGGGGTCAATCTCAACTTGTGTGGGGGGAGCAAACCAAACTGAAAAGGGTAGAAAATATGGGGGATCTGACCCAAGTGTTGACCAACACTTGGCTCTAGATCCCTCGAATCTTTCATCTTTTCTTTTTTTCGTTCTTCCTGTTTTCGTTTTCAATTCGGAATTGATTTCCCCTGAATTTTTACTTTTTTTAAAAAACTTTCTTGGTCCTCAAGACCAGAAAATTAATTCCAAAAAAAGTTTAATTAATTAATTACTTATTTAATTAATCAATTTTTTACCTATTCTATCGAGAATTAATAAATGCTTTAACTTAGATTAAATTTAGTGCACGCAACCTCACGATAAATCTTACCCTCAACCAATGAGATTATTACACATTATTTAATTTAAATTAGACCAAAAATAGACAAATTAGAATTAAAAAATCATAATCACCTATGGTTAGAATGAAATTCATGCAAGTGCACTCTACCGTTAAAACTTGTTTCTTTGTTATCTTTTAATCTAGTGTTCCGATTAATGCTCATGAGTTATCATTTTAATCGTTATGACCTCAAAATCTATTTTATGGAAAGTATTTGGAGATCCAACGATCAAAATTACTAGCTTGTCTTGGAGTTGAGAGATGGTGATGATATGCAATGTAATGCAAGTGAGAGTAAATGAGAGTTGTAAAATGGGGTATCTATATGAGCAGAAATGGTGACTACTTGACTAATTGTCATGAGCAAACCATCGGTTGTATAAATTGTAGGTAGAATAACGCGAGTGTGCACAGTTGTGAAAATAGGGTTTTGGGCCATGTAATCACAGCATGCAGAATAGAGAAATCACTCGGAAGAATTACCTAACATCATAATGAGGATAGAATTGGATGCACCAGAAGGTTTAGATAGAACCTGGTTGATGAGAGCTTGCACATATGCTATAAAGAATATTAGAGTAGAGTAGTCAAAGATGCACACTCAACAAGGTTGGATACTAAGGCAACCTGTGGTAGAGCAAACTCAAAGGTAGCAAAGGCTGTCGTATTATGAAGTATACGAGCATGAGTGCGACATTGCTCCATGGTGTGTCCCTTGGCCTCACAAAATTTGTAGATGACATGACTTTTATTAAATCGCCTGTTATCATTTATCTTGGACTGTGAAGGCTAGGAGGCACTACTAAGTCTGTAGTAGTAGTAGTGACGAAGGCTAGAGTCGCAAGAGTCATGGGTAATGGAATCTGGGAAGAGTGAGGAGATAATAGGCGAACCTTTTCACAACCTAGCTCATTGACTTCTTTGTTAACCAAAATCAACGGGGTGAGATGTAGCCAGGTTTTAAAAAAACCGAACCGGACCGGCCATTTCGATAGGGAATTGGACACTAATCTGGTATGATTCTTATTGAAAACTGAAAATTACATAAAAAGTAGTAAACACCGGTATAACTGGTTCAACTGAAAAAACCGGAAACCAGTATGGTTGGACTGGTTATTGAACGTTTCAATTAGATGCCAAAACACAATTGTTTTCTCAAACAAAAAAAAAAGTCAAATATAAACAAAAAACTCGCATATGCTTGCAAAGAGAGAGAGTGATCTTGATAAGTTTTTAAGTGAATTACCTTACGGTCCTTACCTGGTCGTTTTCAGCTTCACAGGGAGGGAGGAAGGGAGGGAGGGAGTCTGAAATGGAGAGATGGAGAAGGGGCAGATTCGAATTTAAGAGAGGAGAAATGGAAAGCTTAAAAACAAGGAGACTGGGCTTGCTGGGTTGTTAAGAAAAGAAAGAGAGAAAAATAAAGATGTGGGTCGGTGGGGTAGGTGAAGGATTTAATGGAGTTACATTTTGGTCTCTCTCTCTCTCTCTCTCTCTCTCTCTCTCTCTCTCTCTCTCTCTCTCTCTATATATATATATATTTTACTTTATTTTTTTCTATTCATTGTATTCTTATTTTTTGTTTTTTGAGATAGTTATAATATTGCTACTAATCTCATAATTTGATTCATTTTTTCTTCTAAACTTCTAAACAAGGTTTTCAAACTCGGACCGTTCATTGAACCGTAAAAGGGAGAGGTTCAAGGTTTTTAAGGTCGAACCGAGGTCGAACTGGGGTCGAACCGTGATGACGTCATAATTAATTTAATAATTATTTTAAATATATATAAAAACATTAAATTAATAAAAAATAAAAAAATTAACTAAAATAGTCCAAAACAAATATAAATGGTATTTTTATAACATAACTTTCATAATACCTTTCTCAAAAAAAAAAAACTTTCATAATACAAATAAAAATTATTAAATTCTAAAAAAACATAAATAACTATTGAGTTTCTAAATTATTTTTAAGGTATGATAAAGCACACTTTAATACCCAATAATTTTTATTTTATAAAATCCAATAAAATAGTTAAAAAATAAATTAGTTTCTTTGCTCATGACCAAGCCGATTTGATTGCAGATCTTTTTTTCTTTTCCAAGCCCATTTGAATAGTCATTGTTTACCATTTATTATGAATTAAAAAAAAAAAATAATCAAAAGCTAGACCTGAAAGGTGAAGATGCCCATGGATTTAAAAATTGTTAAAGTGAAATAAATAACACAACCCAAGAAAGGAGTGTTTGACAGCAAGCAAGAAGTCTCCAGAAGCATTAATAGTTGACTTGACACTAAAGCACGCAGGAAGAAGTCTCCAGAAGTGGTGAAGAGGTCTGCAACATTTTTAACAATATTTTCACAATAAAATTTATGTAAAAAATTATTACTCACTCTAATTTAAATTTATTATTAAAATTATTTTTTTACTCATTAATATTAACTAATAATAATCTATTACTTAAAATTTATTATAAAATATTGTAAAAATATTATTATAACATTTAATTATGATTTTTTTATTTTTTTTACTTTATTTCTTGCATCCAAACGTTTCTTTTCCTTTTTTTATTTTATTTATTTTTTCTCTTGTTATTTCCCCTCCACACACGTATCCCCATCCCACTGACCCACTCCTCTCAAGTCTCATCTTGTTTTATTTTTTCTAGAACTCTTCCTCCACTGTCCAGGATAGTATCCAGAGCGTGTCCTCTCTGATTTTATTTTTCTTTCTTCATCTATAGCTCTCTCTTTCTCATTCTCTTTCTCTCATACTCTCACTCTGTCACACACACATTACTGGCAGAGAACAAAGCCGGAATTTAAAGCTTGATTCGCCTAAGAAAAGATTTTCTAAAGTGAGGGAGCTGTATGATGTACTCTGAAGAGAGAAGAAGAAGAAAATAAAGACATGATGTGTTTCTCTAGAGATGGCAGTGGCAGAGTTTTTGAAGACATGGTGTACTCCCAGTTGTGGTTCTTTTTCTTTTGTTTATCTGTGTTTTTTTTTTTTTTTTTTTTTTTTTGGGAAGGTTCAGATTCAAAGGAAGCAGGGAACCGTGAAAAGCGGTTTGATCACGGTTCTCAGAACCGTGAGGTCCGACCGCGGTTTTCACGGGTCCCTGTTTTTTTGCCATTGAACGGTTCTTGAAGCTTAAAGAACTGCAGAGACGAACGGTTCGAGGTTTTGCCGGTCGGACCGTACGGTCCGGTCCGGGTTTCAAAACCATGCTTCTAAATACTTTGTAAGTATCAATTTAATTACAAAACTCTTAGCTATTCTTACTTTTCTAAAGTAACTCCTAGAGCCATGAATTACTTACCATTCTTAAAAGAAAGAAACCAAACAATAATTAATAGAGTTTTTATTTTGTAGCTGGGGAAAAAAAAAAAATTAAACATGTTACATAGCCATTCAGTGATACAAATACAACTCAAGCATTGGCATAAATATAATTTAAATATAATGGGTGCTTAATTTTTTTAATATGTAACATTCTTATATAACTATAAATAATCAAACAATTATATATTATTTAAATAATAATAATTATATAAGTGATAATTATACAATAATAATTATTATATAAATTAAATAATAAATGAACTTTAGTATAACTTTGTTATTATGTGTTGTGATTTTTTTTTAAATATACTTTTAAACAAAATATTACTAGTTATAAACTTATTATATATTTTTGTGATCTTAAAATTATTAATTATTTATAAATGATGTCACCAATTTGACTATTGGTCCAACCACGGTCAAACCAAAGAATCAATAACCACTCCTTCTTTTGGTTCTTTAACTGGTTTTGTTTTTAAAACCATGGATGTAACAACTAGTTGGCATAAATTCAAAATCATGATGTATACCCATCAAGAATTGATGCAGCTACACTCTTTCGTGATGTGCATTAACAACTTTAGCCTCAAATGGAGTCTTGATAATAGATTCGGAGGAAATAGTGTAGCTACATCAATTCTTGATGGGTATATTTCATGATGTGCATTGACAACTTTAGCCTCAGACGGAGTCTTGATAAAAGTAGATCAACTTTAGCCCTAGAGGAAACACATGCGAATATAAAAGGCAGCAATATATTCGCCAGGTTCTTATTGAAGTTGATGTAGAGCAACCATAAGATTGTGCTCTCTTGTGCCATAAGATCTAGAGTACCAAGAAGCAAGCATATCCCAAACATTTTTGGCATTGTATCCCCCAAATTCCATGTGAATAGTAGGAGTGGAGGTGTTGCAAAGCCAAGTGATAATCTGATGGTTGGAGCTATCCCATTCTTTAAGCCGAAGAGCATATGCATCATTAGTTTCACCCACATTGGGAGCAGGAGCTTTTGCGTTGCCTAGTCACACAAAGCCATGATTTGTGACCTTTGAGAAAATTGCTTATAGCTTTAGTCCCATGAGAGCAAGGATGACATGAGGAAAGCTCAAATACAAAAATGGATTGCAAAAATGAAATCATGACAGAAAAATTAGCTACAAAGCACCTTATTGAAAAAAGTCAAACATGGGTCAAAGTTAATGGTCAAAGTCAGCTAACTGGGTCAACAGGTCAGGTCAACTATTCGCTAATGTGGCAGATCCGATGATGTGGTGGATGAAGCTAACGCGATAGGCAGGCTGGCGGACTTGCTGACATGGTAGAGTGACGTCATAGGTGATCAAGTCAACAAGCTAAGCCTAGGCACACGTGAGTGGTATAGCGGAAGCTTTGGGTAGCGCTTGGGAGTTCTAATAGTCACCATGTAAGGGTCCATTTGGTAATGTTGTTCTAGTCAGTGAGCCCGTTTGGTAAGTGGGCTAAGAAGGAGCCACTGAGAACCCTTCAACCCAATAGAGACGTTGCCAAAGATAACAACAATCTCTCAGTCAATAAGAACAAATTGAAAGCCATCAATCTCTCCATGGTGGAATTTCCCTAATGGAAAAAGTTGGGAACAACGAATTCCACAAAACAAAATCTAAAAAAAGATACTCCAAACTGTAAGATCTTAAAGAAATCTTTAGATTTTGAGTTGGCTTAGAGCTAAGTTTAGATCTTAAAGAAATCCTAGGTCTCATATAGTTCCCTCAGCCAAAGTTTAAGGATTCCACATGAGTAACTATAGGTTTGATTATGAAAAAATAATTTAAAAAAATTATAATTTTGATGTCTCAAATACAAAACACTAATCGGCTTTTAATCTAGATTGGCAACTCAGGGAGCGGTTGTTGAACTGGGGCTCATGTGGGTCGGTATTATGGTGCATTTAGTGATACTGCAACTTTCAAACCCCCAAACCAATAGGTCTGGACTAGGTCATTTTGGCCATCGCTTAAGGTCCTCTATTAGAAAAGGTCCCTAAATGTGGGGGGTGAAAAAATTGAATAAATTTTTTTTTTTTTTTTTGGAGATATGAAAAATTTGTTAGTTCTACATTTCTCCTCTACTTATAAGAAAATCCAAAATATTGAGTAATACTAGAAATAATACAAATTTAAATACATAAATCTTACAAGCAAACAAATCATCAATCACAAAAAATAATTCAAATAGAAAAATGTTAGAAATACTATAAATTTTACTATATAGTCTTTATAAATTAATGTAACAATGAATACAATTGGTGGATTTTAACAACCAATAAAATGCATATTTGAATTACTTTTTGTGATTGATGATACATCTTTGTAAGCCTCATTCATTTAAATAACTGTTTATTATTTTTTGAAATGTTACTGATCACATTTGTTACTACATTAGTTTGTAAATTTTTTTTAGTAAAATTTGTTATAGTTTTAACATTCCCAGTACTCTCCCAAATAAAATAGTACTGTTAAAAATAAAAGTAATGGATTGTTTTATTTAAAAAATCTAATATAAAACACCAGTTAAGTACTATTTAAGTGATAAGAAAAAGGTACATTTAAAGTTATTGCCTTAAGCCTCCAAATCTGTAGGGCCGGTCCTGTCAAACCACACCACTAACTTCAAATCAGCACCGTAGAGTGGCATTATCCAACCTAGATTGAAGAGAGAGAGAGAGAGAGAGAAGTGAGTTTCTAGCCCACTACCAGTGATTGCGAGTGACATAGCCTAGCTGACAATCACAAATGCGCGGAAGCTTAGGAAGATTGGTCATGGTAGCTAATCTGATCAGAGATAAAGAAAATGGTTGACACGGCGCCCTTTGATTGGAAGATGTAAAATAGGGATTTACACCCAATCCAAATAGAAATTGCACTCTTCCTAGATTGTCTATTTCACCACCCTTGTCATTTATCACATCACATCCTCCCTCTCCCGTCATTCTCTGCCACTCCCTCTTCTCTTGATCATTGTTTGTTCTATGTTGTTCCTCTCCCGTTTGTGCTTTGATCCATTTATAACTTCAAATTAGTTGTTTACTTGGAGTCACCTACCACTTTTCATATTACTATCCTTCTTACTCCATTATTTCCTTAATTTTAGCCATTGAACATGTGACAGCTTTAGGAATTTTTTCTAGGGCGGTCATTAAGAGCATTTATATTAGTCCATATAAAATGGCATAAGGGCCTAATTTTGCACAACCAACTACAAAACTCATCCACATCAACTTATGTATTATTGTGCAAAATGCATTTGTAGTTACAATGATCGTGCAAATATATACAGTTACTGTTTATATGCAAAATTGTTTTCTAATACTTTCTTTACTCATATATAGAGAGAAAAATTATTTGGTAGAATAGTAAAAAATTAATAAAGAAATGATACTTTAAGAAAATGTAATGTCAAATAGATAATTTGATATAGATTTTTTTTTTTTTTTGAAAAGTGGTTATGTAAAATAGAAAATTTAGCTTTTTATGCTAAAATAGATAAGAATTTTTGCACTAGGAATTTTTGTTGTTACTCAACTTATTAATTTTTGTAACTGTGTTTATCTTTGTTGGTCTTTATAATTGCATTTTAGGGTGTTCTTTTTTATTTATGGCTGACAAAAAAATATATTTCAAAGATATTATATATTTTTTTTTTCATGGTCAGAGTGTTCATTTAAACACACTAACCATAACATGGAGCCGCCCCTGCACTGAACGCAATGGCAGTCTCCATAATTTAGCCTCCCACACCATTAGCGGAAATTTGATAACCTCTCATATTTGAATGTCACCTATGTCTTCTATCCCTTATCAATTGAAATCTTCTGCCCTGTACCCAACGCCTTGGCAATATTAATGATAATGCGGATCCTTAGATAGTTCCACCATCCTATCCTATCTTCGGGAATAGCATTTTCATCCACTAGCCCAATGGTGTGTTCAATCCACCATGCCTAGTGCTATAAATTAACCAAGCTATTCATAAATAGCTTAAACTTGGCTCGATAAAAAACTCGTTCATGTTTATTTGTTTATAAATGAGTTGAGCTTGAGCCATAATTTCAAATTTGTGTAATAAATGAGGCAAGCCTAAGCAAAATGTTTGTTCATGAATAAACTCAAGCACGACAAGCTAAGGCTAGTTTATGGACTTAGTAATAAACTAATATGATACAATCTTGAAAAAATAATCTCATGTCTTTTTAAGGGTCCGTTTGGATACAGCTGAAAACTGAAAACTGAAAACTGAAAACACTGTAGCAATATAATTTTTAAATGTGTGAATAGTACCGTAGAACCCATTTTTAATGAAAAAATTGTTAAAAAGTGAGCCTTTGTGGGTCTTATGAATAATGCACAGGACCCACTGGTGTGCACAGTTCACACCCCAAAGTCAACAATCATGGCTTGAGAAAAAAAAAAAAAAAACTAGATGCAGATGTACACGTGGGAAGCGCAAAATACACTTCCCAAACGCACACTAAGCTTTTGATTAATTGGGAGTTTGTACCACATGTCTAATCCAAATGGGCTTGATAATATGCTTAATATGAACTTGATAATGTACTTGTATTGGATCTTAACCTTAAAAGCTTGATATAGAGCTTGAGTTTGAGTTGGATATTGAGCTCAAGCTCGGCTAGACAAATGAATCAAGTCAACCTAAGCTCAAGGTTTTAAAATTTCTAACAAGCTCAAGCTCAAACATAGTTTGTAAGCTTGGTTCAAACTCAAGCCATGCCTAAACATTTTACATTTGTTTTTAACCCGAGCTTGAATATCCAATACTCGACAAAATGCAACGTGTAAATAGCCCTACTTGTGCCACTTTTTTGGTCATACTCTTTATTGGCAATATATATACTTCCAAAAATGGGGTCTTATCAAACTTCACTTTCCCCACTGAACACTCCCCTTCTATTTTTTACAATGCAACTAAATATTTCTCAAAAGAGTAGTGTTTTTTACACAATTTATTACACACACATGAAAAAACAATTGAAACTATGACTTGAAGTCATGATTTTCAAGTTGAAAATCATGACTTCAAGTTATAATTTTAGTTTCTTTTTTGAGTAATGCTAAAGTCAAATTATTTTAGAAACTTTTTAAAAAGTGCTAAGGTAGCTTGGTCCACTCACATAAGAAGACTATGTCATATTCATAACATTTTCACAACTCATTTTAGATGAGTTTGAATTGATGCTACAAAAATTTTAGGCCCCCAATGTGTCGCAGGGAAGACGGGTAAAATCCGGCCTGTACCAAACAAGGCCAACGCTCACATAAGAGTCTTAGGGTATCGAGAGAGCCCAAAGTCTCAGGGAGATTTTTTTTTTTTTTTTTTTTTTTTTTTTTTTTTTTTTTTTTTTCATCCACATGCTTGAAGTATACATCTTACACTTTATATTTAGTTTTTATTTTTATTTTTAGAAGATGTATATTTAGTAGGATGTAGTGATATTAATACGAATTAGTATAAGGCTGGGTTTGGATCTGCGTTTGCGGATCCAACGTTTGCGTTTCAGCCGTTTCTTTCATTTTTTTTTTTTTTTGTTCAGCCCACAATAATTGACTTGTCAACTGTGAACAATGCTCCTGTGCACTGTTCACGGGTCCCAAAAATTACACTTTTTAACAACTTTTTCATTAAAAATGGGTCTCACAGCATTATATACACATTTAAAAATTATTTAGCTACAGTGTTTTCAGTTTTTAGTTTTCAGTTTTAGCAAAATAAGTTCTATCCAAACAGATCCTAAATAACAAGGTTTTGGGAACTTTTTTTTCTTTGATAAGTATAAGCTAGGTTCGGGAACTATTATCAATAACATTCAGTTTTGTTATTGTATAAGGCCGTTCTTATCTGTCTTTTCTTCTTAAAAAAAAAAACTTTTCTGTCTTTTTATATGTTAGAGTAATGATTAAATTCACACTATTTTAACATATAAAATTTATGGGATAGTGGATAATTTATTATGGTAAATTCACCGATTCCTAACAATTTGAACTTTTGGTAACAAGTAGTTTTAGTATTATATAAATTTTCATAATTTCTATTACCTGTTAGACTATGACTGATTATTTATCATTTTCACATAGACCAATTACTTTTTCTTCACTATTCACATTCTGCCACTTAGACAGTTGAAACACAAGTTGTACCATTTTATATGGTTTTAGAATTTTTCTTTGACAACCGGTAATTTTTCACTATTTTGTCATTGACGGAGTGACCCGATACGTAAGTTTATTTAGTTCTAGTAAACTTCCTTTCTAAGATTTTGTTTAACTAATGCAGGAGGTAGAGGCCGTTGTCCGTCCCAAGATTAGGGAAACTAAAAACAAAAGAGGTTTGACTCCACGAGAATTGTTTACAGAGGAGCACAAGGACATGATGAAAGAGGGAGAGAAATGGATGAAAAATACAGCAACTTCGTGTACGGTGGTGGGTACTCTCATTATTACCATTATGTTTGCTGCAGCTTTTACCGTTCCTGGTGGTAACAACCAAAATACAGGCTATCCAATCTTCTCAGAAAAAAAATTGTTTATGCTCTTTATTATAGCTGACTCTCTTTCACTCTTTTCTTCGTCAACTTCAGTCATGATGTTTTTGGGAATCCTTACATCACGTTATGCAGAAGAAGACTTCCATAAATCCTTGCCAACAAAGATGATAATAGGTCTCGCCACCCTTTTCTTCGCTATTACAACCATGATGATAGCCTTTTCTGCTGCTCTTTTAATTATGCAAAGTGGAAATTCATGGATTGTCATTCCTATCATTTGTTTGGCTATTGTCCCAGTCACCCTTTTCATAATTGCGCAGTTCCGCCTTCTTGTTGACATGTCCATTTCAACTTATGGAGCTGGCATCTTCGATAGGAAATGAAGCCTTGGTTATAACTTTTATTCATTGTGCTATATTGTACGTGTGTTTTAATAACTGTCACAACAGCCAGAAATGATTTTTTTTCCCCTTGAACCGGAAACAAATGAATTATGCACGAGCTGCATCTTGTGTGATTCTTTCTGCCTTTAGATTGATTATAATTTCAACTTATAAATCATCATTACTTTTCTTTAATATTTATTTTTATTTACTTTCTTTTGGTCAATTTGGCAAAGGATAGTGTAATTCTTTTTTTAAACTGAGATATATAGAAGTCCATAAAAACACATGCACTAAGGGCGAATACTCTTAAGTACTTCTAGAGCACAGAAAAATGGTACTTCATCCTCTCATATTTATGATAAATTCTTTTATGAATTTAATGAGTTGATCGCACCATTAATGTGAAAGAATGGGGCATCATTCTCCGTACTTCGAGAATATTTAAGAATTACTCAGTGTGCAATGATAAATATAGAATAATTTTAAATGCCTTGGAAAGCAAAGAAGGCTACATCCACGGAACATAAAGCATTAATAACGAGGTGGTATACCATGCATCCAATGCATAATATATTTTCTCGTTAATAACTACTAGATGTCCCTTTCATTGCATGGCGCACTTTAAACCACTAGTTGACATTTCGCTTGTGACTTACTGAAATTGTTGCGTCTATACACTTTCTATTATTTTAGAATTGTTTGCGAGCTATTCAACTTAGTACACGTTAAATCAAAAAATATAAAATAACTTAGTACACGTTAAATCAAAAAATATAAAATAAACCATCTTTTCCTTTTTTGACTGAATAATATTAATATATTAAAAGAAACTGACACTCCCACTCAGGGAAGAGATCCCAGTTACAAACATAAACTGAAAACTATAGAAAAAGTTATGAAATATGGAGTTCTATTATTTCGTAGAGATATACATTCTCAACACAAATGGTATGCATCTCTATCTATATATACAAAAAAAAGATGCACAATTGTTTTTAAGAAGAAAAACTTATCACTAATTTTATTTCCCAGTAAAAACATCTTTAATAAAACAATCATAAAGGTCAAGAGGAACAGCCTCCATCCAAACCAAAATAGGAAAAGAAATTCTCACTCTTTGGGTAAGGTATGAGTTAGATTATTAGCTTGTTGGAGAGTATGAAAAAAGAAAAACTCCTTAAAGAAACTAGCATAAGAGCATCAGCATCAACTATTGCAAATAAATTCCATTTTCACACACCAAAACTTACTTTTACTGCACTTTAACATAGCATTTAACTATACACTCTACATTTCATGTTCTATTTTTATGTTCCATTCATTTATTTATTAACTAATTATAGGCCTGTGCGTTGCACGGTTTTATGAAAAACCTTATAAAATATATGTATAAATAATTATATATTTTAATAATTATTATAACAAAATAAATACTAATTTGTTAGTGACTTGAAGTATTGTTAAAAATAATATTTTTTACATTTAGAAAATCTTTGAATACCTATTTGTACAATATGCTTTTAGAGTATCCTTGTTCTTCTTCATCATTGTTCTTTATTAAAATCTTTAGACATAGTATTATAATTGGCCACTTTTAAGAGATAGAATTATTCAGAGAATAATAACCTTTTTGTTCTAAACATAAATTCATATAATACAAAATTTATTTGAGAAACAAAAAGTAAATGAATAGTTTGAATTGTAAGAGAGACACTATGTGTAAATGAAAAAAAAAAATTTGCAGAGCTCTACATATAGATTACACACCTTTCTTAGGATGCTTGAAATCTTTTATGACAAACCTAGAAAACAAAATCAAGAAAAAAATTAAACCGAGTTAAAAAAAAAAAAAAATTTGAACCATATAGATTGTAAAATTGCATATGAGTCTATGACCATTTAATACAAGGCTTTAAAATAAATTTTTTTTTTCTATACAGGGCTATCATTTCCACTTTGATTTTACTACTTTAGTCAAATAAGTTCCATAATCGCAAGGAAAAAAAAAAAAAAAAAAAAAAAAACCTATTTTATAACGATGGCCCAAGAGTAAAAATAATCAATGCATAAAAATGATTGATATTGGAAGAATGGCGAATATAATTCTTTTAAAAAAAAATGATGACTTTTTAAAGATTCTGAAAATTCAGGAATTAAATTTCCAAAATTTTGCAATTTAAAACCAAAAAAATAAAAAGATTAATGAAGAATTTGTTGGGAATAGAAAATTATACTAATAATTAGCCAAAAAATATTAATTAATGTTGCAAACGGATACATAATTTTATGCACACTTTACATAAATAAATGCTGATATTCAAAATATAAATAAAAAGTAAAAAAGGAAGCAACATGAATAAATCATACTCGACAAAATCTATTTCATTTTGTTTGATAAATTATATAAAATAAATCTCATTAACTTAGTTTTAGTGTATTTAAATGATCTAGAAAAATAAAGAAGCATATACTTTCGAGCTTAATCAAATCTAGCAAAATAATAAAGCATTCAAAATATCGAAAGGCCAATGTAAGTTCATATATGCTTGCATAAGATACGTACTTGTCTATAGTAGCAATGAACGCCTCATCTGGAGATGAAGAATCAATGTAATGCTAATAAAAGCTGCCTAAAAAGTTAAAGATCCAATAAAGACAATGATAATTTCCCTACCACTGGAATATCTAAATTCACATACGACTTCGAAGAGTTTGTAGAAGACAATGATAATTTCCCTACCATCATCATTCATACATAAGTAGTTTAAATTATGATGTTTAAACACATTTCATGTATATCAGAAGAAAGAATTGCTTACTCATATAAGTCTTAACAGTGGTTGATGTGATAATTATAATAGGCCGCACAGAATTATCAAAACATATATCTTCATTAATTCCCTCTGCAAATTTATCCCAAAATGTGATTCTAATTTTTTCCCTCCTGCATAAACATTTTTGTTAGACAATTAAAAATTTATCTCTTAACAAAAATGTACAAATCTAAGTAATATATTCATCAATATCTAACTAACCTGTTATCTTGAAGTTCAATTAGCCTTTTGTTCAATTTTTTCCCACGCACCTCTATCTTTTCCATGGGAGAAATTCCTACGATTTCTCCTATTACATCTATAAACAATAAAGTGATTAATCAAAATAATGAGTTATGAAGATAATAGTATATAAATATATTTTAGTATAATCAAAATTACCTGTGAGAGTTGTGTTTTTGTCAGCAAGATACTTCAACTCATCAAATGGAACCAATTCAAATTTTTGTTTTGCAATAAGTTCATCATTTGTTTCTAACAACTTCACAGATGTTGTTGCATAAAATCTTATCATGTACTTGTGATTCACAATCCTATAAGCATCCTTGTTTTCGACAACTCCAAAATATTTTATTCGATAAATTTTGCCTTCTTGTATATCTCTAAAATGATTAACAAATGATTTTCTAATACTTGCATGAATAAGATTATCCTGAAAAAATGAGAATAAACTTATCAAGAAAATATATTTCAATTGTATTTGAAGAGCTAAAAGTAATTTTATTATCTTATTTCAAAACTTACCTTCTCATCAAGCAACACCAAATCAACACTCATAAGTTCATTATTTGTTTTAATGTTAAGAGCTTCCCACATTCTTGTGACTCTAACTCTAATATTCCAATCATCTTTTTCAGTGTCGATTTCATCCAAGAGATTATATCTTTGATTTTGTCTATCCATTCTGATTTAAAAAAAAAAAAAAAATTATTAGCATTTACCTAAAAACAAAAGAAATTTTGAAAGAGAAAAAAGAAAAATAAAATTTTTGAAAAATTAAAAATTTTTGCACCTTCAACAATTGCAAACATAATAACTAATATGATGCACAACAATTGCAAAGAGTATAATATATTTAAAAATTTTGGATAAACTTTTATTCAAATAGGCAAGACTAAGAGTTACCACAAAACAAAAAAATTTAATTTCTTAAGAATCAACTTAAACAAATACGCTAAAAGAAAAAAAATAACAGCATAGTACTCTAATGCTATTCAATTTGATGGAAAAAAAAAAAAATAGAGTAAACAAATACATACTTGTAAAGTTGTAGGTAGAAGAAAAAAATAGTAGAGATTATAGGTAGAAGAAAAGAATAATAGCGTAAAGGAATCATATGATGGGTATATATATACACACACTTCACATTGAAGAATTTTATATGAACAAAAAGTCTAAAGCTAATTAAAGTTTCAACCTCACCGGTCTTATTGGCCAAGGAAGCACGTCAATCACCATATTATATCTACTAAGTTTTTCTCTGCCGGTCAACTTCTTATCTTCATCAACAACGTTTTTTTTTTTTTTTTTTAATCAAAGTCTCCCGGAATAGTGCCATAAACTATATTATATCTACTGAAGTTTCCTCTGCCGGCCAACTTCTTATCTTCATCAACAACGTTTTTTTTTTTTTTTTTTTTTAATCAAATTCTCCCAGAATGGTGCCATAAACTATATTATATCTACTGAAGTTTCCTCTGCCAGCCAACTTCTTATCTTCATCAACAACGTTTTTTTTTTTTTTTTTTTTTTTTTTTTTTAATATTGGTCTCTGCTGGTCAACTTCTTATCTTCACCAACAACGCTTTTTTTTTTTTTTTTTTTATTTTTAATATTGGTCTTTGTGAATGTGAGGGACTCTTTTTTTTTTAAGTTAGATCAGCCTTTTCTCCCAGAATAGTGCCATACCATCTCTACATTCATGTCTATCTAATGCGTGAACTATGATAACTTTATATATTTTTTTTCTAAAAATCTAAAAATTTAAGAAAATTTCTGCAATTTGGTGAAGCCACGTGACGCAACCACGGCGTCTAAGCCCAACTTTTATTATATATAATATGATTTCTCTCTCTTCCTCTTTGTCTTTGAGTAACTATTGACAAAATCAAACCCAACAAACCAACCAAAAAAAAAAAAGAAAAACCCAAAATCAACCCAACAATTAATAACTATTTGGAGATTTTACGTTGTTTTTTTTTTTTTTTTTTTTTTTTTTTTTTTTTTTTTTTTTTTTCCACTGTCTAATCTCTTTTCTATGGATTTCATTCAATATATGAATTAAACTAGTACTCATACATCACCAAATCTTATGTTTTGGTTTATGATGGCCAGAGCTGAGAGTCCCATATATGAGAAAAATATCT
This sequence comes from Quercus gilva, assembly GCA_023621385.1. Lineage (NCBI taxonomy): Eukaryota > Viridiplantae > Streptophyta > Magnoliopsida > Fagales > Fagaceae > Quercus > Quercus gilva. The sequence continues at coordinate 80,035,970 of CM042476.1, read as the reverse complement.
TAAACCCCAAATTATTAATAACTTGACATCCACCCAAGCACCATTTCCTATATGAGCAAACCCATCTAAGAGCAAACCCAGCAAACCAACCACAAATCAAAACAAACCCAAAATCAAACCAACCCAGCAAAAATCTACCTGAAACCACTGAGCTCACCACCCAAAACCACCAAACCCGCCGCCATATCAGAGCAAAAAAAATCCACGAACTACCTGCGAGGAGAGAAAGAGAGGTTTGAGTGAGAGGTAGCGAGAGAGAAGAAAGCTTTTTGATGAGAAAAGAGAAAGGCAAGAGAATAGAGATGTCTGAGAATGAGATACAAAGGAAGAGAGAGAAGGGAGAAAGTATAAAAAACTAATTTTTGATCTTAGCATTTGTGACCGTATGCTTTATCTGTGTATATTAAGAGGAATCCGAAAGTTAATTATTGCATTTTTTACTTACAAAAATACCCATAATTTAATTAATTTATCCTTATTCGTAAAAAATAAGAAATGTGATTAAAATTGTAAATCGACAAAAATTAGTAACAAAAGAGTGAAAAAGTAAAAACTCTCCACAATCCCCACCTTTTCCTAAAAAAAAACCATCCCGCCTTTATCAAATACAAAAGAAACTACCCCACCATCTTAAAAAAAAAAAAAAAACCGCCCACGGTTTCCTATTAAAAAAAACTACCCCATATCACATCAAAAAAGAAAGAAAAAATCACTCATAAATCAATTGCAACTTCGTGAATAAGTAAATAAATAAATAAATTCTTCTTTCATTTGTTCCTTTCTTCCCAGTTTCTTCTTTGTTCTTTCTATTTTAATTAGGCATTTGAAACGTCTGGCATGGTAGTGTTTTGACGTTTGGTGTTTGGCATTTAAAACGTCTGATCCTAGTACTCTAAGACAAAATATCTTTTATAATATGACCAAAAGAAGAATGCAGCAAATTATTTTGGCGTAATGCATATATTGAGATTGCCTAATCATCCGCAAAATTGGAACCACGAAAGCCAAGTTCATGAGAGGAGATGAAGATCCTTCCCTTAAAAATAAAATTACAAAAAGAAAGAAAGAAAGAAATACAGGTGGCTCAATTAGATAAGTTATGAGCAAAAAATTAGCTTCCCTTACAATATTACTCTTTTCTATCATCTTTCTTCCAATGTCAATGTTGTGGAGCACATGTACACATAATTGAGTAAAAACCATTGGAGGAGAAAGGGGTAGTGCTTACAAGTTTTCATATTTCATATTTTGGGATTTAGTATGCATTTGGTTCTAAATTATGAAGTCAGCTTATTTTATTATTCAACTTATTTCTGTTACTATTCATGAGTCCCACTACACTTTTTAATACTATTCATGGATCTCACTATACTATTTCAGCTAACTTTTACTTTTATTTACAGTATTTTAAGCAAAATAAGTGAATCTCAAATAGATCCTAAGTACAAAAATAACCCCATAGTTTATGAGCTTTTTGTTTTTTTTTTGGCACAAAATCAAAAAGAACCATAAGTTAAGCGCACTATGCTGCTACCACTACTTATGTTTACAATAAAATCCAATGCCAATTTTTTTCAAAATATATAAGTTGACAAGATAGATGATAAAGTAATGTTAGATAAACAAAGGATAAAACAAAATTTAAACAATATGATTATAAAATTATTTTGGAACATAGTAATAAGTGCTGGGTATGAAGCATTCATGAAAAACATATTAAGTAAAAAAATGAATAATCAATTACACAAGGAAGACTAAGAATTAGAAGCATTCACAGGAATTTGTATTACTTCCTTAAATTATCCTAAGGGATTATAAACTAAAACAATAACCACCTTCAGAGAAGATGAGTGAGAATGTAGAGGACATTAGATCAAGTTCTAATATTTAATGCATGGGAAAGATAGAAAATAAAATGATGCTCTTACCAAGCTTCTCCCATCCAACAATACAGCCCGTGGTGGAGAACAGTAACTTATAAATGTTTTTTTACTCTAAGAATTAACCTTCAATTTACTCTTCCCACTTATTGAGTATAAGCAATGTGATGTGAATATCTAGGATTCTAGATTATATTTCCTTCAGCTAGACTTTTGTTTTTTTGGAAAGAATCAGTCATCTCATTAACAATAGAATACAAACACCAATACAACACCTAACAGCTAATTGCACTAAACCAAGAATACAACACCTGCAAAAATGTAAAGCTGTAGTACAGCAAAGCCAAAAACCCCAAATGCTAAATGCAGCTAAACAAAACCCATCCTTAACCTAAGGAGTGTCAGGTCAGACTATCCATCTAATTTACAAAACACAACTCTCAATCCCCACCTTGCAACACACTATCAAACTAGATTAAATACCGTTACAAACTTGTGAAACATTCATCCTCCATTTACAGCACAGCACAGGATTCAAAATTGAATTCTAGAACATCCTTTTGCCTTCAAATATGCCTTTAACATCTTTCATTTATGACTAATAAGCTGGTCTTCAGAATACAGTCCCTTAGCGTGAAGAATTGCATTTGTTTTTGGTCTCCACTTTGGTGGTATATAGTTGCCCAACAAACTAATATACAAAGTACAGCTCTTAAGCTCTTCCCTTTTAGCTGAATTACACTCCAATCAACTAAATCCAGCCAGTTGAATTTGGGGTCAGAGATTTCCATATCCGTTTAGTAAAAGAGCACAGAAAAAAGAGATGATTTCTGTCCTCAGTACAGGACCTTCCACAAATCCACCTTCAGCTCAACATTGCAGAGACTACAAACTCATTGACTCGCTCTTGAACTTTACAATGAAACGTGATATAATATCATCCTTGAACCAAAAAAAAAATCATATGAATAGTACTTCAAGTAGCAGGTATCCCTTCAACTATCATTTGTATATAAAATTCTTACTCTTCTTTCTAGCGGCTCCTGCTACTTCACCAAACCGTCAAATCTCTTGTGGTATAGTTTGCACCCAGTGTTATGTTTACACACTTCGAGCAAAGCTCTACACTTTTTAAGACATCCACCCAAGAAAAAGCAAGACCTAATATGCCAATTTCATGAATTAACCAACCTGCATCACAACTAGATTTGTAAACCCTGGCCTTATTTTTAACCCCAAATTAATTTGAACTTTTCATTAACACAGAGATGAGCTCAGACCGTTAGCCTGATATGTATCTTTCTTTTTTGTGGAATAAATTCATAATTATTCAGCTTAATTGTGGATGTTATCTTTCTCAACAAGGTCCAAGGGAACCTAATCTTTGAGGACTTGATGAATCTTATCGTCGACTGTTGATGATGCCGAAAAATCAACAGTAAGTCACACTGTACTTAAGCGCTCAAAACGATGCCTGCAAAACAACAATAGAAGAAAACTCTAAGAGAGTACCGATGTGGTACCGGCCAAAGACCCTCCAAAGCTTAAGTCAGAAAACATTTTTACAACTTTAGAGTGCTAGAGCTGGGGTGAATTATGCGTACCTTTTTTCTGAGGGTCTTTGGGTTTTTATAGTAGTGTAGAATCAACCTTCTTAGCTTGCATTACAAGTCTTTTCCTTATGGAGAAGATCTTCATTAATGTGCGTATCTTCTAAAATCCTCTTCATGTTAGAATTCTATTCACATTGAGACTTTATGGACTAGGGCTAATCTTAAGATGCAAGTCTTTTCTATTTAGGGTTTCTTGAAGACCACATAATAACTAGTTGAGCGCCACGTGGCCCTTTGATCTGTCCACCCTATATCCGTTCACATAGGATCCGTTCACCATTAGAACATTTATCTCACATCATCAAGTCCATCAAAGTGGATCTGTCACCTCTAATTTTCTCCCTCTTCAGTTGCCCCCTCACCCAATGAGTCCATGACCTACGAGTGGAAGGACTCGTAGGGTGACGGTTTAATCCAACCTCTTGAGGATCATCCCTAACCCTAACAGGTTGGCCTAAGATCATTAATAATGAAGGACACTGGCGTTTACTGAATGGTCGCTCATTGGGATTGAAGCGTCCCTTCGTCTTCCGTGTCGTTCCCTCTATATAAACCAAACTCTATTCCTCTCATTCCTTTACTTTCTATTGAAATCTATGATCAAAGTACATTCGTCATCATTGTCAAACGAACACACTGTTCAGCTATTGCATCCGTCATCAACGCCTCTTTGCCGTCCAACTTTAACCTGGTAAGCATCCATTTCCTCTACCCAAATTTTTATGCACTTTTTATTTCTAGACTTGGTACTACCATCATCCATCATAGACCCGTCAGAGTCTTAGGATTTACCATCATATGTAGGTCATGTCTAGTGCGTCAAGTAACCAATCATTTGTCCGTGATGGGGCGAGCTACAATGAAGTGTACCCGTCAGGTCACAAAGACCCTGACAGTTCGAGTGAAGAAAGGAGTTCGCCAATCAGTTCTCCTTCCTCAAGGGATAAGGGTTTGGATATGGAAAGGCCAGAGAATGACTATAGTGAAGGCCTGCATGCTGCTAAACCCCAAGTTCAATCCATCGTGGGTCCTGATGGACTTAAGGAGTTCATCATGCTACCCATATGGACAATCGATGATTGTAATTCCTCGATCAAAGAATCTCAGTTCAAAACAATTAGGGATAAGTACCAAATACCTAACAACATACCTCTCCATCTACCTTACTAATCAGAGAAATGCTACTATGACGATGTTGAAGGTGTCAGGGTTTACGAACAAATGCTGAAGGCAGGGCTCAGATTCCCCTTAAGCTCGCTCCACCGTCAACTCCTTAAACACTTAGGTTTGTCCGTCAACCAGATTTCCCCAAACGCCTGGAGGGTCTTCCTAGGCATGGAGGTTTTGTATGGGGCAATGTCAAATGGTGCCAGGAGGTTGACGGAGAAGGAATTCCTACATTGTTACCGTCTTGATGAGATAGCTCAATCAAAGGGCATGTATATCTTTGTGCCTAGGAGCCCTTTGTTGAGGCTTATGTGTAAGACCCCTAACTCCAACCAGAATTGGAAGAGTCTATTTTTTCATGGAAGGTAACGAATGGATGTGTCGTCCTGGTGACATTGAATACATGCCCATCGATACAACATGGGGCATATTGCCACCATCTGGTATGTATCCATCTATATTTGATCCAGTTTCTATTTTAACGTGTTAATCTAACCATTATCTTTTACAGTTCGAGACTATCCACAAGTCTTACTAAAGCAGTGGAGTTTTTTGGAGAAAATTTTTAGCAAGTCCAAACTATAGGAGAGGAAGTGGTCCAAGCTAGTCACCCTAGATACAATCCACCGGTACTGTGACAAATCGGAGCCAACTCCAACCGCCCGTCAATACGACGCTCAAGTTCGTCAATGTAAGTCTGTTATCCAACTTTGTGGTTTCTTTGTCTTTAATTTTACTCTAACATATCTGTCTGCTTTCGTGTAGAACTGCCAAAAGGAGAGCCTATATAAAGTAGTAGGCTGCTTTGCAAAAACAATGGGGAGGTCAAACCTCTAAGGGGCCGGGTTCAGCTAACCCGTCCATCAAGAGAAAACAACTGGAGAAATCTAACCGTCAACCCATTAAGAAGCCTAAAATAGTTCTTGAACCCGTCATGGGGTTAAAAGCTGAGGCCAAGAAGACGGCACCAAACTTGGCCCAAGAAGGGGAAAATGGCTTATGACAGGTTCTAATCCCTCTATCGAAAAAGCGCCCATCCTCCTCCACGAGGACTCCAAATATGCATTAGAGCAGCTCTCGTCCATCATCACGGCTGATGATTGTAAGGACTTAAGCAATCATGCAACCGAGGCCATGGAGGAGATGGGTCTTTTTTGCATCGCTCAGGTAACCACGCCCGTCTACTCTGTATCATTTCCTATCCGTCAACTTAATTAGTTACTAATCCTTACATTTTCAGGCATGGTAATGATGAAAGGGTTGATGGGCCATTGCTTTAACCATGTGACATCGTTGGACCGTATATGGGATAAGGCGAGATCAACGGAGGATGAGTTGAATGAGATGAGGGACTGGAAGGTGGTCTTGGAAAAGAAGCTCGTCTTGGCAGAGCAAGCTAAGGATGAGTTTGAGAAGTAAACGGAGCAACTGAAGCAGGTTTTGGAAGACAAAGAGAAGGAAATTCGTGATGCCAAGGACTAACTTCGTCTGGCGAAGGAAGTTGCTGTACAGGAGTACCGTGACTCCGACACCCTTCTGGCAAAGCTTGGAGTCTCATATGCTGAAGGCTTTGACGACGCCCTCCGTCAAGTGAAGACTTTCTATCCCGACTTGGACGTGTCAAATGTCAACATTAATATCCAAGAGCAAATATCAGTTTAGCTTATCCACTCCGAGAGTACGAATGAACTTTTTGCCAATGATGCCCTTGTTAATGACCCTTATGGTGACGGAGTTAATGTTGAAAGCCAAGCTAAACCAAATGATGATCAGGCCCGTCACCATGAGGATTTATTTGTTGAAAAGAAGGATGAAACTCTCGCTCAAGTTGTGTAGTTTTTTTTTTTTAATGGTCTTGGAGAACATTAAATGTTTAACTTAACTGTCGTCTTCTGTAGTTAAACTTCTTCCCTTCATGGGTTTTAGCTTAATTACTTTATTTTGTCTATTTTATTTTTTATGGATGAATCGGTTTAGTTTACAGCTGTGAATGAATCCGTCCATATTGAGGACTTGTAATGTCAATTCCATCGTATTATTGACCCCATCCTTTATGAGGTCTTGGTTATCATTCTCTTGATGAACCCGTCTTATAATGTCAATTCAATGAATTGTTGGGTCCATCCACTTAAGGACTTAATATCCTTTCGGATGAACCCGTCCACATTGTTGGCTTGAACCCGTCCACTTTAAGGACTTGTAATGTTTAGCTTAATATGATGGGTCCGTCCTCTATATGGACTTTATAGTTTATCCTTTCTTAGGACGAACTCGTCTACTTATAATAATTAAGTTTGTGCTAAGTCCGTCCATCATATGGATTTTATAGTTAACATACTTTTGGATGGATCCGTCCACTTACAGACTTGTGAAACCGTCCATTATATGGATTTTATGGTTATCGTCCACTTATGGACTTGTGTAATAAATGTCTATTAATAATAGACTTGTTCATTTGTTGGACTCATAAATTTGTCTACTTAACAAGAGAACCCATCCACTTTATGGACTTTGTAATGGTAGTCTACTTAATAATAGACCCCGTCCACTTTATGGACTTTGTAATAGTGGTCTACTTAATAATAGACCTGTCCACTTAATGGACTGATAAAAGCCTGTTTAACAACAGACCCCGCATCGTCCACATAGTGAAATCAATAATAAATTAATCTATTTTTAGAATAGATTCGTCCACTTTGTTGTGGATCCGTCCACCTGTAGACTTGTAGAGTATGTAGAAACAGATAAATACAATATGAATCTGAATAATCCTTCTCTTATTATTATGTGGTAAGTGCATGTAGAAAATTGTCCTTGAAAAATAATAAAGAAACTTGCCCTTGGGCTTAAATAAAAACTAAACTAAAAATATAGACTAGAAATGAGGAGTGTCGTTGTTCGTCTGCTGCAAGAAGCCTACTGGTAGTATTTTTTCAGGTGCATTGTGTTTCATGGGTGATGTAGCCTTTGTCCGCCCATCGTCTCTAGGTGGTAGGTTCCCTTCCTATACCATGACGCAATTCTGTATGGGCCTTCCCAGTTAGGTCCTAGCTTCCCTTAGGATGCGTCTTTTATGGATCTCACTACCTTTCTTAGGACGAGATCTCCGACCTGAAAATCCCCCTGTCTGACCTTGGAGTTGTAGTGTTTCGCCAAAAGATTCTGATACCGTGCTAGTCTTTGTTCCGCTGTGGCTCTGACTTCATCCACCAGATCAAGCTACAGGCACATTGCTTCCTCATTTTTGCCTTCGTCATAGTTTCCCACTTAGTAGCTCATGAGCCCCACTTCTGTTGAGATGATTGCCTCACTTCCGTATGTTAGTCGAATTGGTGTCTCTCCTATAAGTGTCCTCGCTATGGTTTTGTATGCCCATAAAACGCCTGGTAGTTCATTTGGCCATATGTCATTTGCTCCCTCAAGCCAAGTCTTGATGATTTTAAGTAAGGATCAGTTTGTAACTTCAACCTGTCCATTGGCCTGTAGATGGGCAGGCAATGAGTAATGGTTTCTAAGCCCTAGCTCTGAGCAAAAGTCCCTGAATACGTCGTTGTCGAACTGTTTCCCATTGTTTGAGACGAGTACTCTAGGTATGTCATACCTGCATATAATGTTCTTCCATACGAAACTTTGTATATTCTTTTCTGTAATAGTGGCTAAGTCTTCCACTTCCACCCATTTGGTGAAGTAGTCAATGCCAACCATTAGGAACTTTAGCTGCCTAACTGCTATAGGGAATGGACCCATGATGTCTAACCCCTATCGAGCAAATGGCCATGGGGCCATCACAGGAGTAAGCTCCTCTGTTGGCTGCCTAATGAGGTTGCCAAATCTCTGACATTTGTCGCAAGCCTTGACATATGCATGGGCATCCTTTTACATGGTCGGCCAATAGTATCCTGCCTTCATTAGCTTATGTACCAACGAGCGTGATCTTGAGTGGTTCCCGCAAATTCCCTTGTGAACTTCTCTGATAACATAATCAGCTTCTTTGAGGCCAAGACACTTTAGGTAGGGTCGAGAGAAACCTCTTTTGTAAAGAATATCTTTGATCAGGATGAAACGAGTAACTTGGACCTTCAATTTTTTGGCAGCCTCATTCCCTTCTGGCAGTATGCCCTCCTTCAGGTAAGAGGCTACTGGTGTTGTCTAATGGCTCTCGGATCCTCCCTCCTGCACATTGATGCTATCTATTAGTGGAGAAATCTAAACAAAGGACATTACCTAATTAGGAATGACCATATGTTCTGCTGACGCAGCTTTAGCGAGTCAGTCGGCATGCTCGTTCTTTTCCCTTGGGATTTGAAGGAACTTTGGTCGAAGATTGTTGATCCGGTCCTTAACCTATTCAAGGTACTTTTTCATCCATTCATTCCTGCAATCGTATTCTCCGTTTACCTGACTTATCACCACTTGGGAATTGTAATAGAGGACTAGATTTTTAGCTTCCGCAGCCTTGGTAAAGTCTAGTCCTGCTACTAAGGCTTCATACACTGCTTCATTATTTGTCGTAGGAAAATCCAGACGGACCATGCATTGGATCTTGTCCCCTTCCGGGCTATGGATTATCACACTAGCTCTACCTGCTTGCTTATTGGAGGATCCATCTGTGTGGATGCTCCATTGTGGGACCTCTTTTGCTCTTTGTCCTTCTATGTTGGTGAACTCTTTGATGAAGTTGGCGACCACTTGTCCCTTAATGGCAGTGCGGGGGTGATGTTGTATATCGAACTCACTCAATTTAATTGCCCATAACAACACTTGTTTGGCAGCTTCAGGATTATTCATTGCTTACCTTAAGGGTTTGTCTGTTAGGACGATCACTGTGTGAGCTTGGAAGTAGGGCTTGAACTTATGGGCCGTAGTGACAAAGGTGAAGGCAAGCTTCTCCATTTTTGGGTATCTTTCTTCTGCGCCTCAGAGTGCACAGCTCGTATAGTACATGGGCTTTTATATCTTGCCTTCTTCCCTAACTAACGTTGCACTGACGGCCGTTGAGGATACCGCTAAGTATAGGAACAATTCCTCCCCTAGCTAGGAATGGCTCAGCAACGGAGGAGATGAGAGGTAGGTCTCCAGGTCCTCAAATGCCTACTGGCATTTGGCTGTCCATTCAAAAGATTTTTTCCAGTGTGTGGAAGAAAGGCAGACTCTTGTCCGTTGCTCTCGACATAAACCTATTCAATGTTGCTATTTTGCCGTTAAGGTTTTGTACTTCTTTCACATTCCTCAGGGGTGCCATCTCTATTATGGCTCGGATTTTGTCTGGGTTGGTTTCGATACCCCTCTAGGATACCATGAATCCTAGGAACTTTCCTGCTGTAACTCCGAAGGCACACTTGCCCAGATTAAGCTTTATGTTATTGGAGCAAAGGGTGTCGAATGTTTCTCTGAGATCTTCCAAGTGGTCTTCCTCCTTTCGGCTTTTTACCAGCATGTTGTCAACATAGACTTGAACATTTTTCTCGATTTGCTGTGAGAACATCTTGTTCATGAGTTTCTGGTATGTGGCCTTAGCATTCTTGAGCCTGAACGGCATTACCTTGTAGTAAAAGAGTCATTGGCTGGTAACAAACGAGGTCTTCTCCTAATCAGCTTCTTCCTACTTAATCTGGTTATAGCCCGAAAACGCATCCATGAAGCTTAGAAATTGGTGTCTTGCGGTTGAATCTACCAATGTGTCGATTCGTGGGAGCGAGTAACTGTCTTTTGGGCAGGCCTTATTAAGGTCCGTGAAATTTACGCACATTCTCTACTTTCCATTAGCCTTTTTGACCATGACCATGTTTGCCAACCAATCGAGGTAGTATACTTCTCTTATGAAGTCAGCTTCCAACAGCTTTTGAACTTCCTCAGTTATGGCTTTGTCTTGTTCTTGTGCGAACACTTGCTTTTTCTGTCGGACGGGAGAGAACGAGGGCGACACATTAAACTTATGGACCATTATCAACGAGTCAATGCCCGGCATATCCTTATGACTCTAGGTGAATATGTCTCGGTTATCCCTGAGGAAAGTTGCCAGCGCTTGGTAAACCGTCAGGCTGGTGAGGGTACCAATCCTTGTTGTTTGATCATTTCTGGAGTCGTCGAGGTGTATCTCTTCGAGCTCTTCCACAGGTTTTGTGATCGTCCGATGTTTTTCTATGTTCATGGCCTGGAGGTGGTCGTCCATCTCCATCATTGCTATGTAGCATTCGCGCGCAGCCACCTGGTTTCCACGCAGCTCCCCTACTCCATAATCCGTAAGGAACTTGATTATCAAGTGGTAGGTTGAGGTTACAACCTTCCATAAGTTGAGGGTAGGCCACCCTATGATGGCGTTGTAAGCAGACGAGCAGTCGACCACAAGGAAGGTTATGTCCTTAGTGATCTATTGGGGGTAGTCGCCCACCATCACGAATAATGTGACTACACCAAGGGGGAAAACATGTGTTCCTCCAAATCCAACGAGCGAAGCGTTCATTGGAATTAATCGTTCTCTATCAATTTTCATCTGTTGGAATGCTGGGTAGTAGAGGATGTCAGCGGAGCTACCATTGTCGACTAGAATTTAGTGCATATTATAATCTCCTACTCGTATGCTGACTACAAGTGCATTGTCATGTGGGTGGTGAAGACGTCGGGCATCTTCTTCGAAGAATCCGATGATGGGGTTTTCCATCCGTGCCATCTTTGGTATGGAACCTGTCAGTTGGACATTCTGAACCATCCTGAGGTAAGTTTTCCTGGCTTTTTTAGATGACCTAGTAACTATCATGCCCCCTACAATCATTCTTATATCCCCTACAGGGGGTCTGAGGCGTTCGTTCTCCCATCAGGGGGTCTGCTCTTGAGTTGGGTCCGTCCTTTCCTTGCTGACAAACCTCTGTAATTTTTCTTGTAGGATAAGGGCTTCGATCTGCTGCTTTAGGTCATAACAGTCAGCTGTGTCATAGCCGTGATCACAGTGGAATCAGCAATACTTGTCTCGAGGCCTCTTGTTAGGGTCTCCCTTTAGCTTGCAGAGAAAGGTTATGGCCTCTTCATCCTTAATCTGCATCAGGACTTGGTCGATTGGGGCGGTCAATGGGGTGAAACTTGTGAATTTCCCCATGGGGGGTTTTGGGCGCCTGTCCTCCCGTCGCTCCCCTGTCCTTGCCATCTTAGGTCCCCTATCCTGTCATATATCATCTTGTCTTTCTCTCTTCTTGGGCTTTTCTTCTTGGGCCAAGAATGCGTCTTCTGCGTTCATGTACTTGGTTGCCCTGTAAAGCACATCCGACATAGTCTTTGGATCGTTCTTATATAGAGAAAATAGGAAGTTACCTTTCCATAGCCCATTGGTGAATGCTGTCACAAGTATCTTATCATCCACTTCATCAATCGAAAGAGCCTCTTTGTTAAAACGGGTTATGTAAGATCTTAGCATCTCGTCCTCTTGTTGCTTAATGTTCATCAGGCATGTAGTGGACTTCTTATACCTATGTCCACCGATGAAGTGTGAGGCGAACTGGGTGCTTAACTCCATAAAGGTACTAATGGAGTTAGGAGTCAACCTACTGAACTAGATTCTCGCGGATCCTTTCAGCGTGGTGGGAAAAACTCTGCACATGATCTCATCTGGTATCCCCTGTAGGTGCATTAAGGTCTTGAAAGACTCCAGGTGATCTAAAGGGTCTTTGGATCCATCGTAGTTTTCCACCTGTGGTATATGAAACTTCGGTGGGAAGGGGAACGAAGTGACGAATGCTGTGAATGGTGAGTCTGTCCTGTGGACTAAGTCATCGAGGTCGCTAGACACCCGTCCTCAGAGGGCATTCATCATAAGGTCCATCCGTTCCTTCATCATCTGCATCTCGATGACTATGTGAGATGGGACCATATCCGTAATGAAAGGCCGGCTTGTGTCTTGTCGTTCTGGCCTGCTTAGGGCGTTGCTTCCTTCCAGCCCTTCATTTTTTCTTCGCTCAGCGCTGGTGCCCTTTTGGTCTTCCTTTTGGGTATCCATCACTGCATTCCTTTGGTGCAGCTGTTCCTCTAGGTCATGATTCTATTTGGTGAGATGTTCCACTGCTACTGTAAGGGGTTTGGACTTACCTTTCTAGGGCAATGGGTCGCGGTTCATCGCCTTGATTGTTGGTGATGGTCGCTATCGATCGAGTGAGTACCATGCAACTTTTTTGTCCAGGAGGCGATTGTTATGGCCTACAAATCGCAATTTCCCACAGACGACGCCAACTAATGATAAGTCACATGGTACTTAAGTGCACAGATCGATGCTTGCAAAACAACAATAGAAGAAAACCCTAGGAGAGTACAAGTGTGGTACCAGCCAAAAACCTTCCGAAGGTTAAATCAGAAAACCTTTTTACAACTCTAAAGTGCCAAAGCTGGGGTGAATTATGCGTACCTTTTTTTTAAGGTCTTTGGGTTTTTATAGTATTGTAGAATCAACCTTCTTAGCTTGCGTTACAAGTCTTTTCCTTATGGAGAAGATCTCCATTAATGTGCGTATCTTCTAGAATCCTCTTCATGTTAGAATTCTATTCACATTGGGACTCTATGAACTAGGGCTAATCTTGAGATGCAAGTCTTTTCTATGTAGGGTTTCTTGAAGACCACATAATAACCAGTTGAGAACCACCTGGCCCTTTGCCTTCAAATTTGCCTTTAACATCTTTCATTTATGACTAATAAGCTAGTCTTCAGAATACAGTCCCTTAGCGCGAAGAATTGCTTTTTTTTTTTTTTTTTGGCTCCACTTTGGTGGTATATAGTTGCCCAACAAGCTAATATACAAAGTACAGCTCTTAAGCTCTTCCCTTTTAGGTGAATTACACTCCAATCAACTAAATCCAGCCAGTTGAATTTGGGGTCAGAGATTTCCATATCCGTTTAGTAAAAGAGCACAGAAAAAAGAGGTGATTTCTATCCTCAATATAGGACCTTCCACAAATCCACCTTCAGCTTAACATTGCAGAGACTACAAACTCATTAACTCGCTCTTGAACTTTACAATGACACGTGATATAATATCATCCTTGAACCAAAAATATATATATATATATATATCATATGAATAGGACTTCAAGTAGCAGGTATCCCTTCAACTATCATTTGTATATAAAATTCCTACTCTTTTTTCTAGCGGCTCCTGCTACTTCACCAAACCCTCAAATCTCTTGTGGTATAGTTTGCACCCAGCGTTATGTTTACACACTTCGAGCAAAGCTCTACCATTTTTAAGACATCCACCCCAAGACAGAGCAAGACCCAATATTCCAATTTCATGAATTAACCAACCTGCATCACAACTAGATTTGTAAACCCTGGCCTTATTTTTAACCCCAAATTAACTTGAAATTTTCATTAACATAGAGATGAGCTCAGACCGTTAGCCTGATATGTATCTTTCTTTTTTGTGGAATAACTTCAGAATTATTCAGCACGTGGATGTTATCTTTCTCAACAAGGTCCAAGGGAACCCAATCTTTGACGACTCGATGAATGTTATCGTCGACTGTGATGTTTTTGGGGATCCTAGCGCGTGGATGAAGATTTTTCAAGAAACTCATATGGACCGTGTCTATTTTTACGCCAAACTGAAGAAGAAAAATAAGCATGTTGAGAGATCTACACATTCTGCAACCTGGAGAAGTCAAAAGGACGAAGAGCTTTATGATGATAGCAAAACGATACACTATGGGTCTAAGCGAAGTTTCAGTTTTGTCGCTAAGAATGGCTTCAATGACACGGGAAGGTGGACCATGAATGAATACCGACTTGACGGGGAGTTAGCAAACACGACTAATCATGTAAGGTTTTTTTCTTCTTCTTCTTCTTGATATTATATATTTATAATCCATATTGCTCTGTTTCTTGAGTTTCTTTGAAATATCGTTTGAAATATTGTCTAGCAAAGGATGCACCTGAGAATAGATGAGTGTGAACTTAAACATATTCTAGGAATTGGGTGTTGATACATAACTTCTATACATAATTGATTCTATGATCGAGTCCGACTTTAAATGCTTATTCTCTCCCATTTTATTTGGTTAATTACAATTATGGTGACCCACCTTTTTTTTTTTTCTTAATGATGCTGAATTGCTTAATGTTGTATATTGTCCAAAGTTATTTGATTTTATTTATTATGGAATAAACAGCCATGGATTTTTTGCCGATTTCCTAATTTTCATGTTTAATAATTTAAAAATAAAAAAATACACATTGCAAAATTTTCAATATGGGTTAAACGTCTCCCTAAATGTTTTTATTGTTGTTGTTATTGCAGGATAATTATGTCATTTGTTGCATTTCAAAGAAGGAGATTATCTAGAAGAGCAACATCTAAGACATGCATCTTTGGGTCATTTTCTGAATGATTTACATGCAACATTTTTTTATTGATTTTTTCAAATTATTAGATTAATCATGTTAATATCAATTCTGATATATTTGTTCCTGATTTGACCTTTGCTTATCTTGAGCATGTATATAACGTTAGTAATTAACACTAATTTCTCAGTATTTCACTTTTATTATTTCTTAACTAGTACTATTTCATTTTTCTGTCATTTTTTGAATGAGTGTTTCTTACAACATTTTTTTTTTTTATGGTTTTTTCAAATTTATTATATATTAATCGTGTTAATATCTTATTATTATGATGTCTTTGTTCCTATATTTGACCTTTGCTTTATCTTAGGCCATGCCATGCCATGCCATTTCGAAACATAAATAAAAGAGAGGAGGAGAGGATGAAAGAGAGATATATATGTAATACAAGATGAACGACAATTTTTTTTTTTTTTTTTTAGAAAGACAAAATGAAGGACTTAACTAACTGTACCTTAGGATCTTTGTGTGGGTTTGGATTCGGCGTTTCTGAATCCCACGTCCACGTTTTGCGTTTTCATTTTTTTTTTTTTTAATCAAAAGCCATGATTGTTGACTTCGGAGGTGTGGACAATGTTCACACAGTAACTTTTGCACGACTGTTCAGCCACTTTTCAGTAATTTTTCAGCAACTTTTCAGTCACGGGACCCACAAATATCACTTTTCAGCCACTTTTTCATTAAAAATGGGTCTCACAGTACTATTTACACATTTAAAAATTATTTTGCTACAATGTTTTCAGTTTTCAGTTTCAGCAAAATAAGTTTTATCCAAATAGACCCTTTATGACTCTTATTTAGACTCTACAGTGATACTGGTAAGCTTGTTCAAAAGTTATATTAACTAGACTTAAGTGTATTAGACTATTAGTTGCAAAGTCATTCAATTTTCCTTATTCCCTTTTGCTTTTTTTTAAATAATAATAATAATTTCCTGTTGGTATTAGCATAGGTAAGAAAATAAAATTCAAAGAAAATAGTAGACAGTTTTTTGCACACTAGATATAGGGGTCTGTTTGGATACCGCTTATTGCTGAAAACTAAAAATTGAAAACATTGTAGCAAAATAATTTTTACATGTGTGAATAGTGATGTGAAACCCAGTTTTAAAGTTGTTTTTGCTAAATAAAGTACTTGCGGGTCCCGTGAACAGTGCACAGGACCCACAGAAAAACAACACAAACGTGCAACGCAGACGCTATCCAAACTCCACCATAGTTTGCTTACGTACTGAAACCAAGTGCTGGTACATGCAATGATACAAACACTAAAAATGCATGCAAGCCAATACTTGGTTGTCTTAGTCGTACTCTCATTTCATATATGATTATACAACCACTGCTCATGTCAAAATATTGGAGCACACATAAGCGTTATTGTGTAAAAATATTTCATAACTGCGAGGTGAAAAGTTGTTATTAGTAAAAGATAAAGCAATATTAGTGAGGAACACTCTTGCCTAGTTGCCTTAACTTTTTAACCAATGCGGTTTCTCATGCCACCCTATTGTTGTTATAATAAAAGTTGATGTTTTTAGCTAACAATGTTGGATCTAAAGGCTCCAGCCCTTGGCTCATATTATTAGCTATTCAAATCAATATATAACATGTAGCAGCATATAGTACAAAGTTTGATTCCACTACTTGATGGATAGAAAAGCTTTGTATGTATTCAACATAATTTTAACTCACTAACTTGAGCTTTGAATGTTAAGAGATGATAACCTAAGTGGCCACTATCTGCTAAATCATAGACCAAACAATTTGTGCTAACAGAGTAATCGACAGTAGGTAAAGAGATGAACACTTATTTTGTTGGTAGGATATTCCAAGCTATCTCTAGATAAAACCCTTAAGTCACATATACATAAACTATCGATTATTTAAATGTGAGAATAGCACTTTTTAATTTAAGCATTAGTGGTTTTTAGGAACTTTTGCGGGAAAAAAAATATAGAGACTATGTAGTAAATAATAATAATGGTAAATTATATTTTGGCTCTTTCAGTTTTGGGGTTATTACCCATCTGGTCTTTAATTAAAGTTTAATTTTTTAATACTTTAGTACTTGAAGTTGTCTTTATTATTAATGTAGACCTTCCAAATAAGTCTAATTGCGATCCCTTAAATATTACATGCAAGCTTAAAAACAACATTAAGTTCCTAAAAACTTCTATATCAAAAAAAAAAAAAAAAAAAAAGCTCCTTTAAACTTCATTCATATTAGTAAGATAGCAACTTTGAAAAATGTTTAATTTGATTTTTTTTTTTTGCTTTTATTAAAAACATATTTAGTCCAAGGGGGTAAAATGAACCCCTTGATTTGGTAATATATATATATATATATATATATAAATATGAGGTACAAAGCACATTTTCCGCTCTTCGCTTAGCGCATGCTAGTTTGAAATATACTTCTTTCACTGTCTTCTATGTACTTGTTTGGAATCTCTCTCTTGGTATGAGCTAGGTTTGAAACCCTACTTTTTGGTCTACCTCCTTGCAAAACCTTTTTCCCGATCGGTCATTCGTTACACTCTCATTTCCTAACTTTGACCCTAGTGTGTGGTTAAATCACCTCACTAGGAAAGACAATCTAACCATATCGAGAGAACTAGAAGCTCTCGATTAAACAACCTAAGGGAGGTCCTTTCTTGGCTTAGGTGTGAAGATACTTGTGACATTGGTAGAGTGGGTCTCTTGAGAAGAAGAGGCATTGGATCTTGATCTTTTTCTAAGGTAGAATTGATTTTTTTTTTTTTTTTTTTTTTTTTTTTTTACTTTTGACTCCCTACCATAGAAATTTGAACACTTTGACCATAAATTTTTTTTTTTTTAAACCTAGTTGAAATAAATTTGAATGTGGTCCTTTTAATAACATCTTGACCTTTTTAAACACACACATACAAAAAAGCCCAACAACAATTTGATCTAAAATCGAGAAAATAAAATTTTAAAAATTTTAGTAAGCCTAACAACAAAAGTAGAAATTTGTTGATCTTAAACCTCAAAAAAAAAAAAAAAAAAAAAAAAAAAAAAAAGAATGACCCATTTAGATCTCACCAAATTAAAAGAACGTAGCTCATAGGATTTCCTAATCAATTTATCATGCAATGATTTCAAAATATAAAACCTCATAAAAGGCAATTGTAAAACTTCATTTATTTGCTTTTCTTTTTTGTAATGTCGATATATTCAAGTTTTCTTTTGTTTTAACTTTTGTATAATTTATGTTTCTTATTGGACCCACTAAAAAATTGGACAAAATTTAACTACAACCTTACTCAATAAAAAACATTACTATATATTTTAAAAATCTTCTATCTTTTATCTAAAAAAAAAAAAACTAACCATTGAATTGCGTGTTCTTTGCGCTCTTAATATAAATGTCAAATTTTGTGTCAATCAGATATTATTCACTATACGATCTATAAGCTTATGGTTTATGCATAATTTTAAACTACAAAAACTTGTAATTAAAACAATTTATTGATAACATAGCTATTGATCTTTAATTTTCTAGAAATTTTGCAAGCATGGAGGATATAAGAAGAAGATGCAATCCAATAGTGGATTTGTCAAAATTCACCTCCAATAAAAAATATTAAGTAAGGTTGTAACTTTAGGCTACAACTAATTTTATAGCTAAATTTTGTCCAAAAAAAAAAAATCTTAGAATATCACCACCATTGTTGCTTGTACCAAATCTTTGCCTCTATGCCCACATCCAAACCACAAAATTACCACAATAAGTTCCCCTTAAAACACCTATTAACTTCGTAAATATTCGCTGTTCGAACCATCTAGCTGTCATAAACTACAAATATATTCACCTACTGTTAAAGGGACCATACTGGTTTTAATCATAGAGGGTTATATTTTGGAACATCTTCTTTTCAATCTAGAGTAAGTTACTGCAATTCAAAGACTGTGCTATATTGAGTTATGTGTTTGAAATTTAGATGCCTTTAGGGAATTACCAAGTTTAAAGGTGAAAAAGTTTTTTTTTAAGTTTAGGTACAAAAAAATAAACAACATTTGGTAAAATTTAGAGACTAAAATAATATTTTATCCCTTTATTTGTTAGTTCAAGTTGATGTCCACCATGTTTCTCCAAAATAATAATGATAATAATATTGATTTCCACCCCACACAAATTAAGGATAAAAATTATTTTGGCAAATGGTAAAAGACAATAAGGAATAAAATAAGAAAGGATGAAATAGTGAAATTAAAAAAAAATCTTAAATATTTCAAATTGTATGCCCCGCATTTTACTCTTCTATACATACTAAATTTACAAACTCTTTTCATTCACACAATTATTTATTTTGATTGAAAAAAAAATGATAAGTTTTTACTCACGGGTAAAGGAGAAATTTCAATGGTTGAACCATATTAGAACCAATAGTAACTTATTTATTAAAATTTGTTATAAAATTGTTGTAAAAATATTATGGACATAACAATTTTCTTAAAAAACTATTACACAATGGAATATATATATATATAAAAAAAAAAGAAAAGAAAAGAGAGAGAGAGAGAGAGAGAGAGTTAAGCACAAGCATGAGATTAGTTTATTAGCAACAATATAATATCACAAATATAAATTTTTCACAAACTATTCACAATGATTGTAATTTCGTTAGAGGAAATTTGTCATTTAACACCATTTTAAGAACAATTTCGTTAGTTAGCAAGTTTTCAAAACATATTAGTAAACTAGCATCTTGAGTCTTTTAGACTCGAGTTCACTGTAGCAATTTGAGCCTAAGAGACTAGAGTTACTTTCTTGTTCTTTGGCCGAAGCTGTTCTTCACTCTCATACCCATGTTCTTCGTTCTCTTCCTTCTTTCTCTATACCCAAATCAAGTTCCTTCTCATCCTTCTTTCTCATACCCTAAAATCCCATTTCTCAAACACCTACACCCAAGCCCAAAAATCAGAAAATACCACACAAGAACAAATACCTGATTGGATCTTCTCCTCTAGTGTCTTCTTCTTCTCCAGATCTTCAATACTCCTACTCAAATCAAATTCAGAGAACTCCTAATGTCTTCTTCTTTCTCTAGCGTCGTCTTCTTCTTCTTCTTCTCTAGAACAAAGGTCCATCGTCTTTTTTCTTCAGAACTGAGGTTTTGTTATACTTTCATGGTTTTGCTTTATGGAACTCGAGTCTCTAAGACTCGAGTTCTACCACTGAACTCGATTCTTTAACAAGTATGTTTCAAGAATCAGGTTATATGAAAACTTCCTCATAATTAAAGTAAATATCAACTTACGATGAAATTCAAATCTCTTATTTTAATGCAAGAGACATTATAATTAATTTTTTTAATTCAATATACGATAGAGGGGAGATTAAAACCTAGGATCATTCGCTTAAAAAGATCAAGAAGTAGCAACCAATCGAGGTAATTGGAACCGTTTATTAGTGCTTTTCACAACATTGGTTTTTTTTTTTGGCTAAGCAAGGTTCAAGTTGTGGGTTTTAGATAGTTCTACTGTCAAAATTTTTTGTTGTTGAAATAAGAAAGCTTAAAGTTCAATTTCTACCTACACCAAAAAAACCAATTAAAGTCCTCGGCTAATAATAAAAACCATCAGTTGAAAGTAGAACTATCTAAAAAAAATAAAAAGTTTCAATTTGCAGCTACACCAAAAAAAACCAATTGAAGTGCTCAGCTAATAATAAAAACCATCAGTTGAAAGTTGAATTGTCTAAAAAAAAATAAAAATAACAAAAAGTTTTTTTTTTTTTTTTTGGACTGAAAAAGGTCATAAATAATAAAAAGTTTCAAGTTGCAGAACGGGTAAAATAGGTATTTAATTTTTTTTTTCTAACTATCTAGTTAGTTGTTCTAGTTTCCAAAGTATATGAGTTTTTAGCATTTCGAGTTTTTGAAGCTTGATTTTGGCCTATAAATCAAGTCTCACATACTCGATTTTGATGGCCTGATGGCATCCTACATGACAAGTTTTTCCACGTGGCGACCACATGAAAATCGAGTCTCTAAGACTCGATTTACAACCTTTATCACTTCACATCCCAGAAATTCAAAGAGAAGAACCCACAAAAAGAGAAGAACCCACAGGAAAAAAAAAAAAAAAAAAAAAAAAAAAAAAAAAAAAAAAAAAAAAAAAACCTGAAGCAGAAAGAGAGAAAAGAGCCCAGCGCGACCCAGCCACCACCGTGCTGACCCAGCGCGAGACCACCCAGGCCGCGCATTGGTGCGAGACCCAGGCCGCGCTCTGGTGCGCGGAACGAGGCCGCGCGCTGGTGATTCTTTCTCCCTCTGATCTGGTTGTACTGGGATTTGATCTGAGTCTCGAGATTCTTTCTTCCTCTGAACTGATTGTACTGGGATTGGGATTGGGATTGTTGTGTTTCTGGATTCTTAAATTTTTTTTTTGGGTATTTCGGAGAGACTTAAATTGTTTTTTAAATTTTTTTGTTTAGAAACCGAGCCTTAAAGACTTGATTTCTAGCTGTGAAAAACTTGCCACATCAGGCCATAAAAATCGAGTCTTTGAGACCCGATTTATAGCCAAAATCGAGTCTCAAAAACTCGAAATGCTAGAAACTGATATACTTTGAAAACTAAAACAACTAACTAGATAGTTAGAAAAAAAAAATAAATACCTATTTTACCCTTGCAGAACTAGTGAATCACACTCACGTGGCTGAGCATGTGGCATGGAGAGAAAACTAACGGAGAGGATGAGAATCCCGAATTGTCCCAGTACGGCCAATGGCGTTTGCCGTTAAAGCATCATCCATCCAACCTAGATCACTTCTTCTTCTTCTTCTCCTTCTCTTTCTCTCTCTGCCAAATCCCAATTCAGGTCCTTAATTTTTGCTTATTTCTTTGTCAAAATTATATTCAAGTCCTCAGTATATCAAACTCATATGGTTTGGTTTCGTTGAAGGTCAGTTCTCTACTTCTCTCTCTGTTCATATACATATATATTTACTTGGTTTGCTGTGATTAACAATGATTGATTGGTGAATGTAATTTTTGAAAAATGGGATCTTTTTTAATTAATTTCTTTATTTTTAGCTCAAATATTTAATGGGTTTGAATTTTTTTAGAGATTTATTGACAATGGTGCAAGAAATTTTTTTTTTTTTTTGGGGTTAATTGTTGATTTTTTTTTTTTTTTTTTTTTTAGTTATGTAAGAGGGAAATAAACTAATTCTAGGCACATTATTCTTGATTTTCCATTTGTGACATGGATTTTTGCTGACTCTAAAAATTTAGTAGTTACTATGAAGAGTATAGTATTAGTTTTGTATTTGTTGCCAGTTCAGTTGAATCATCTGTTATTCTGGTGCTGAAGGGGGTATTGGTCTTGGCTTGGATGAGTTAATTTGTTTCTTGATTTGAGCTTGGTTGGGATCTGTTGTGTAGTCTTGGAGGTTCAATTGCTTGTGTTGAGAGTTAACATCAATGCGTAGATGGTCTTCATAGATATGGAAATTTGGAACCGGTGACCCAGTCTGTAATTTCTTCTTTGGATTTGATTTGGGAAAACATATGCCTTTCTTTTACCAAATTTGTGGCCGATACTAACTAGTCTATTGAGGATCCATAACCGATCCCAAAATTTTTGGGACTTTAAAGGCTTTGTTGGTGTTGTCGGATAAGCATTTCATTACCAAGTAACTATTAACAGCCCAAAGATGATGTTGCTTCTAATATGTTCTTCTCTAGCTAGACATCTTTTGTTCATATGAAATGGACACTTCTAAAACCCCCGACATCTCCATGTCTGGACATGCTGGGGACACCCTTTATGTATGTCCTCATTGCGTTAGGAGAAAAACATTTTTCTTTTATTTGAAAAGAATTCCTTTGATTTTAGATATGTTTCTAAAGATTTTGATAGTATACTCCTAAAAATAAATAATATATACCTAAAATTTGTATTAATCTATTAATTTTCATATCCTCACTGGTTGTGTTGTATTTTTCCAAGAATCGCGTGTCCTATGTCATGTTGCGTCCATATTAATGTTTTGGTATGTGCTTCTTAGGGAGGAACTTATTACCGAAAGTTATGTTTCTATATTTATTTTTGTTGGTCACCTCAGTTGTCCACACTGCTTGAATCTCTACTCCATTGTGTAACTTGCATTTTGTGAACAATTTGGCGAGGAACAATCAAACTTTTGAAGGGGTTGAGATATTTGTTATTGAGATTAAATAATTTTTTTGGGGCACTCTTTGTTTGAAGGCTGTACTATAATGATTGATGGGGTATCTTGTAGTTCTTTAGCAGATTTCATGGATCTCTTAAATGTCATTGTAATTCTCTAGGAGACTCTACCATTGGAGTTCTCCTTCTTTCAAAATAATTAGTTATTATTTATCAAAGAAATAATTTGTTTTAGTTTTCAAAAAAAGGGCATGAATGAAACACATGAATGTTATCTTTCTAATTCTAGCAACTTAATACAAAAATTATTGTAAAAGTTGTTGCCCATCCACAACTTAAAAATGAGAATCATCAATTGAAATTTGATATGTTGCTGTTCATACTATTTTAATTTGTGAGGTAGTTTCTGAAAGCTCAAAAATGTGTGAAAACACAAGAGCTGTTTAGACCCCCAAATTAAAAATTAAGGCTCGATTGATTTTACTCTAACTTAAACTAAATGCGGAATAGAGTAAATGCGAGTGAATAAATAATATAACTACTCTAAACCATATTCATTAAATCACAGTAGTAAAATTGTTGGTGCAAACACACTAATAATGGAAACAACACAAAGAGAGACTGAATAATACGCTGAATATTATTAATTTGAAAAGATTAACACAACACTATTTGGACTAAGGTGCGGCTCTTGCTCTCTTTAAGGAGATTCAAGCTCTTGGTTGGCTAATCTTTGTAACCGGTGCAGACCTTCTCTGACTTGTCTCTCCTAAGATACAACAGCCCAACAAATATTGTATGGCTAGAACAGCTTCTGTACAAAGTGTTCAAACCCAAAGCTCCACCAGAAAAACACCTTTCTTTGGCCCGAAATTTCTCAAGTATTTAGGAATATTATTGAATTCACTCTTTCACACAATATTCTTTGTTTTTAACTATTTCTCTTCATTCACTCTTGATATGAGATTAGTCCATAGCATAGCCATATATATAGTCTTCCAACCCTTCACATAACCTACATGTTATTTATTAATTTAGAAAACTTCTCTTAATTTATTTAATCTAACTTACATACAAGTAATTCTCTCTCTAACAAATTATAACTCATCTCTTTATTCATCTTCAGTTATTTTGAGTTTTAACATATTTAATTTAAAATGTACTAACAAAAATGAAAGCTAAAAGAGTAGAGAAGAAAAATGCAAACACAAGATAGCACGCCGATGTGTTATCGAAGAGGAAACCAAAGAACTCGGCAAAAAACCTCTATGCAGCCCTCCAAGCGGTAAATGAATCTACTAGAGAATAAGTTGGAGTACACAAATAACAAAAACCCTCCAAGCCTAGTCTACCTCATGTACTCGAGCCCCCCAAGCTCTTGCTACCAACTGACTTCGCCAAACCTTATCTTCCCTCTCTTCGAATCACGCAATTTAGCTCAATTGCATCCACCAAACAAATGTCTTTTTCCAATGCTTCCTAGTAGCACAAAAACCTCACTTTACACTCAAGATGGATGTGGTAGGTGTTTGGGCTATCAACCTCTTAAAGATTTGGAAATGAAAAGGTAGGAGTTGAGGAAAACCTCAATGGATTGTGTAGAAAATTGTGGGTATAACAATCTCTCACTCTCAAGAGTAGTGGCTAGGGTTTTCTCTATGAAAGCACTCCTCAACATATGTGGGTAATGTGGATATATATAGTGTGGGTAGGGACAGGGTGTATCAGATATGACAAATTGACAAAACAGAATGTTTCGCAAGTATCTCGCGGGAAGGCCTTACCCATGAAACACTCGTGAAAACCAGCTGTCACCATCTGTCATGACTCTTCGCATTCCAGTCATGTGTTGAGCATATGCTTCACTTCGCGGGAAGGCTACTCGCGAGCTACTTGTGAAAACTTCTTTGGTCTTCAATTGCCTTTCTTCACACTCTCTCTCACACACAACCTTTACAATAAAGTCTCACATACAATATAGGGTACAAAAGATTGAACATAATTACAATTAAATTTGGCACAGAATTAACACCAACACAAAATAGTTGTAAATCAGAACTTTACAGTTTCTTACTCAATTAATTACATTATCCAATCATCAACCCAGGATATCTTTAAAATGTTCTTTTCTTAAATTTCTTCTTTTTGCTATCTTAAATTTTAGTAAATTTAATAGTTTTTTTTTTTTCTTAATAATGTTTTTCTAATGATAATTAAATAAGTAAAAGAACTATCAACAAAGAAGCTAACATGGTTAAATAATGTAAATTTTTCCTGAAGTTAATATTGCTAAAAACACTTTGGAGATGATATTTTTTAGATGTTTTTTTTTTTTGGTTGCTGTTGTTACTGTACCCATGTGTTTATGTAGACTAGGTTAATTCTTTCTGAATCAAAAATAAATGTGAAATATTATAAGTTCATTCTGTTGTGGTAAGTGCCACATAGATTATCTTTATTATTGTCCATTTAATTAGTTCTTCTTAATATCTATGAATGTGATGGGCTAAATAATTTCTCTAATAAATATTCAATTCTTTCTTCAATTTTGGTTTGATTCACAACAACTCTGATAATCGTTGGCACCCTTAGTGTTCATATACCTATTTCATATGTTTTTCACTTATTTGAATTAGAGTATCTGAATATGCTCACTGGATCAACAGACATCTATCCCAAATATTTTTCCTATGTCAATAGCAGTATCATCTTTATCTTTAAATTATTACTGGTCTTTTTTTTTTTTTGCCCCTGTTTCATGATGTTGATTATTATTGCATCAGCTCTGGTCATGGAGTAATCCATGTCAACAACATAGTTCTCTTGGCCCTTTTTCATTGAGGGTAGATAACCAACTAAAGTGAATTTCGGCATACTAATTTCTCCTTTTCCTGGCAATCCTCATTTAATTTTTTGTCCTCTAATCTACAACTTTTTTTTTGTTATTTGTTATTATTATTATTATTTTTGTGGTGATGGTTATGAGACCATAATTTTCTTGCTTCTATGAGATTCTGTGTCAGGTCAATAGTGTGCACAGCATCTTTTCAGATTCAGGCAGCAGCATATTGAAAGAATTTCATGGCAGGCAGTGGCCTGCCATCTTTGGGTCGTGTGAAGCTCACTGATCTAGTACCCTAGGAAGGCCTGCCTTCTGATTCTTATAAACTATCAGTCTCAGCTCTATCACAGTCGCTTGCACAATATTTTAAAGGACAAAGTTTGCCTACAATTTTTTTTTTAAAGAAGAATTTCGCTACAAACTTAGTTATAGTTAATGGCTATTATTCTTTTCAATATCATTTGATTAGATGTGAATTTTGACAAATTTACCATTAGATTATATATTTTTTTTATATCTTGCATGCTTGAAAATTTTTCAAAAGATCAATAGTTATGTCATTAATCAAATGTTTAAATTTCAAGTTTTTGTAGTATAAAATTATGTATAAAAAAAATAGGTTTATAGATCAAACATCCAATTGATATGAAATTTGACATGTGTATTAAGAACATAAAGAATATACAATCTAACAATTAGATTTTCAAAATATATATCCATGTTAATTTTTTTTTTTTTTTAAATAAGAGTTATAGCCATTAGCTACAACTAAGTTTGTAGCCAAACATTTTCCTATTTTAAAAATCTAATTACTGAATTATATATTTTTTATGTTTCTTAACACATACGTCAATTTTCGTATCAATCATATATTATTATTTGATTCATAAACTTATTTTTTATACATATTTTTGGACTACAAAACCTTGGAATTTAAAGATTTGATTGATGACATAATTGTTTATTTTCGATCTTCTGAAAATGTTGCAAGCATGAAGGATATTAGAAGAAAATGTTGCAAGCATGAAAGATATTAGAAGAAAATGTAATCTAATGATGGATTTGTCGAAATTTATATTTAATAAAAAAATATTGAATGGAGTTATAGCTATTGGCTGCAATTAAGTTTATAGACAAACTTTGTCCTTCCTGAAAAAGTTGCACGTTAATTACAATATATTTGTCTACATTATTATTATTATTATGGTAAAAGTGCAAAACTTACCTTTTAAATTTTACTAGAATTGGTTTCATATTTCTAACTTTACTCTTGTTCAATTAAATCTTTTAAGATTAAAGTTTATTTAATTAACGTATTCCTTTAGTGTCTATTAGAAAATTGTCATTAAGTCTGGTTATCCTATAAATTTTTAAATTAAAAAATATATAAATTATTTTAAAAAAATACTTTTTGAAAGAGAGCATTTTTCTCTGGACGACGGTGCATGAAGTCGGGGCAAGGATCTGGAATGACGTGGTATTTTGAATTCTAGGTGCTGGTTAGATTTCTCTTTCAACTAAAAATGATTGAGTTTCTAAAAAAAAAAAAAAAAAAAAAAACTAAAAATGATTGAACCCCTTGAAAATTTCCAACAATTCGATACATGGAGGAGACAAAGATCTATACGATAATCTTGGTGGAGCTTCCACAACTTCTTATGAAGAGTAAAATAAAATATGAGGTAAGCTCACCTTTTTCATCTAACTGTTGTGGGGGACTGCCACTGACATTTCATTGGACCACTTTTTCTTCAGTGCAATATAGACAATCTAGATTGCTTAAATTCAATTATGATTTTTTTTTTTTTTAATTGAGAACCATGACATTAGGATTTTAGCCAATTAGTTTGAAAGTATCCTTAAGGCATACTGTAATATCAACATCATAAGAAAGTTTACAATAGTACTATATACGAAATTTATGAGTTTAATTTGTTTACCACCTGCCGTGATGCTGAAAGTTTGTGTTTAATGGTTACAAATAATGTTAAAAACAATAATTAAGATTGGATCAAAATTTATAAAAAAAGAAAATCTAAAAAGAGCAGCGTGGTCTTGATAACTAATAAAGCCCGTAACAAGGAGTTGACTCTTTTGAGGGAAAAATAAATAAATAAAAGAAAGAAGAAGAAAAAGGTTGAAAATTTTTGTGTAGAGTTTAGGGTAATTTTCTAAAATGTAAAGTGGACTTAAGCGTGTAGTGGTGGAAGGCAATCAAGGAATGAAGTTTGCATTCAAACTTATAAAGCTTGCATTCAAATTTTGTGTAGAGTTTAGGGTAATTTTCTAAAATGTAAAGTGAACCTAAGTGTGTATTGGTGGAAAACAATCAAGGAATGAAGCTTGCATTCAAGCTTGCATCTAATTATGACTCTAATAAACTGGCCTTCAGTATATAGTCTCTTAGTGCGAAGAATTGCATTTTTTTGTCTCCACTCTGGTGCTAATTTACAAAGTATAGCTGTTAAGCTCTTCCCTTTTAGGTGAATTACACTCCAATCAACTAAATCCAGCCAGTTGAATTTGGGGTCAGAGATTGAACATAAGCTCATAATATATTTCCATATCCTTTTAGTAAAACAACACAGAAAAAAAAAAAGATGATTTTTGTCCTCAGTACAGGACCTTCAGCTAAAAGTTATTGACTCGCTCTTGAACATTATAGTGAAACAGAACAGGAAAACCTAATATAATATCATCCTTTAATAATAATAAAAATTATCATGTGAATATATATAGGACTTCAAGTAGCAGGTCTCCCTTCAAATATCATTTGTATATAAAGTTCTTATTGTTCTTTACTATGGCTCCTACTACTTCACCAAACCCTCAAATCTCTTGTGGAATAGTTTGCACCCAGTGTTATTTACACACTTTGAGCAAAGCTCCACCATTATTAAGACATCTACCCTAAGTCTGAGGAAGACCCAATACGCCAATTTCATGAATTAACCAACCTGCATCCCAAACAGAATTGTAAACCCTGGCCTTATCATTAATAAGCCACTACCCACCCTCAAATTAATGACTCACCCTACCATTCAAGATTGACCAAGACCCATTGCCAATTGTATGACTCAACCAAATTGTAAACCCCCAATCACAAAAAAAACACTTCACACCATGTTGAACCTAAAATATAAACTCAACACCAATTTCCTATATATATCCCCTCATCAATAACAACCTTAAGTTTTCCTACCCAGCTTTAATTCACACACACCTAAAACCTGCCCACATCATTCATAAACCATTTATTGAAGTTGAAGCCAGATTCTAAAACCATATTTTTCACCCCAAATTAACTTGAACATTCATTAATAGTAGTCTCAAAATGATTCTTAACCCAAAAAAGAAAAAGGCAATGTTGAGAATGCGTAAGCAGATATTCAGATGAGTCTAACAAATGGTTTGCTAACGTGAAAATTTTGGTGAATTAGCTAATTGATGATGAAAATTAGTCAGTTAATTGAAGTGCAAAACAAATTGAGAAAGACATATTTGAGGTGCCAAAGCCCAAAAGCCCCCAAAATTCTGAAGTCACACGTCTAACAATAATCAATCTTAACGAAGAGTATTGAAGACTAGGCCTTGAACATGACCTTACTCCAACATGATTTTCCTTATCGGTTCGTACCTTTTATATCTTTATAATTAAGTAAACAATAATCTAAGCCTGTTATAGGTCAAGAAACTTGTAAGTTGTAATTCAACTAACACATTTTAGGAAAAATTTACTAAATAGCATAATTTTAGGAAAAATTTGCTAAATAGCACATGACCAAACTTAATTAGTATATAGCACTTTTTTGAAATTCAGAGTTTGTCAAATTCAAGTTCCCAAAAAAAAAAAAAAATGTTGCATCATTAAGATCTTATTTGATTAAAAAAAATGGTCACTCATCACTCAATTTTCGTCACTCATCACTCATCACTTAAAATATCTCAATTTCCCCAAACCCACCCAAACGACACTATCACTCAGTTTTGCCATTACATTTTGTTTCAAAAAAAAAAAAAAAGTCAAGATATGCGGCTGAACAATGAGAGATATGCGGTTGGGATTTGTTTCAAAAAAAACAAAATTCAGAAGTCAAACATTGTGGCTGAACAGTGAGAGAGCTGTGAGATTATTTACGGAAATGCCATTGAAAACAGAGTTATGGAAACTAAAAATAACTAAAATGTATTTTCAGTTTCTATAACTCATCACTCAAAAATCAGATAATTGAGTAATGGAAACAATGATCCAAAACTCATCCAAACAAATGCTCCTTCGTGGGACCCACTTGTTTTGGATGATAGATCATGAAAACTGAGTGATATCACTCCGTTTTCATGCAATCCAAACAACACCTAAATAAGTTTGGCCTAGTGTATTTTTTTTTTTTAAATATTTCCAAAAATTTTGTTATTTGGCTAAAAAGAAGGGACCTATTTTGGTGTTTCTAACGGAAAAAAGTTCAAATCTTGTCTTCCTCGTTATAGCTATCAAATTACCACAAAAGGAAAATAAATAAATAAAATGGCATATTTTCCTTTGGCTTTTCTGGGGCCAAAATAAATAAATTAATTAATTATCAGAACTCAAGCAATTTATTCATTTACTAATTTTGTGACACATTCTTGGATACATCTGTTTATATGTTTATCTTCTTGTATCTTGAATATGGCTCTTGTTTTCGTTCAATTCACCTCCAAGACGAGCTCGTAGTCCTCTTAGAAGGTCTCCTATTGGTCGTAGGCGTACTACTCCTATTCGTTCAACTGCTCGCTCACGTTCTCGTCAGCTTCTCCACGGAGGTAACTTTTCTAAATTGTTTCTAATCCTAAGCATGATTGATCTGGTTTTCTAGTTGTCTGAATTGTGTCAGCTCTCATTTATTTGCTTTTTATATATGTCCGATTTATTTCAGTAGGATGGGAATAAGGTTTATGAATTTTTTTTTTAAATATGGTTCTCAAAGTTGCAGAGCTCTGATGTTACTTGTAGAATTGCTTCATTTGAGTGTATGCCAGCAAATTTCTTTGTATGCGTACATGAGAAGTAGTGGGGATGTGCATGTGGTTAATACCTATATGAAATGCTGTTCAATATGGGGTTGTGAGGTGCCTTGTAAACATTGCTGTTCATTGTGGGTTGAAGTAATTTCTTTAAGCACTTTATGTGCCTTGGGTGACAGATAGAAGGTATTGGATGTGTATAGGTTTTAACATAGCCATGAAATGTTCATTATCTTGTTTGACAGTACTGGTATATCCAAGGGCAAGACTCCACAACTCCACCTGTCTTCAATTTAGTGTTGTTTATAAGTCCTATCATGCCCGTTGTTCTCATGATGTCACCTTGATTTTTGCAACTTACATAAAGACTATGTAGGTTCTGAACTCGAGTTGCAATATTACGTTGGCTTCAATTTCATTCAACCCCCTCTTTTTTTTCAAATTTGTAATAGGCTCAATATGTTGAGTTTTGCAAAATGCTATTTCCCTTTGTTAATTTGATTTGTGCTGTTAGTTTGTATTACTTTTTAACTTAAGCATGCCTTTCTCTGTGGGGGTGTTATTTACAATAGAGGTTGAGCACCAGTTGGAAGACGTGAGCGGTCATCATCCTACTCTGGATCACCTAGTCCACGCAAGGTTAGTGTCTGTTATTTTTTGTTTTAAGAGAGAATTTTTCCTACTAGATACCTTACATTGCTTATTCTTTCTAATTATAACAGTTACCTCGGAGATCAAGGAGTCGTAGCCCAAGAAGGTAATTCTATCTATGAATGGTTTCACTTTTATTTGTCTAAATACATTTTATTTCTCTTCTAATGGGGTTTTAGTTCGGATGGCTCTTCCTCTACCCCTGGGATGGAGGGTGAGATCATAGATTCAAAACTCACCTGGCATTTGTGTAACTTTGCAATGAAGAAAAATAAATTTTATATATTTGGCCGCTCTCCTCTCCCCCCATCTATTTTTATCCAAACACGGAATTTCAACATGATGAATTTCATTCTTATGCGCAAGGTATATGAGCTTGCAGGATGACATTCCTTCAATTTTCATGTGATGAGTCCAAGATGAAAATGTCTTTGTTGTGTCCCCCACCCCCAGATCAAATTATCATTTTTAGTAACATCTAGTTTAAGTTCATAGCAATATTTATACTCCAGAACTATTGGAAAGTACATACGCGTGTATTGTCTTGATGGTGGAAGTCAAACTCCAAACTATTAAATGCTTGTTCCCCTGAGAATTTTGATTTCCAAATGGGTCTCTCAATGTGATATGGAGAAGGTAAAATATTTTGGTGGTTGCACTTGGGAAAAATATTTAAGTGGGAGTTTTTTCAGGTATATAACATTAACTTGGGAAATTTATAGATTTCAAAGAAATGGATATCACTAGAGAAAAGGAGCTCAATGAAAATTTCCTACTAGTGAAGCTGTAGTTTTAAATTCTGTAAAATACGCACGAGGGAGCAAGCTGTTGTATTCCATGAGGAGATGGAAGTTGAGTTGGCATTTGAGTTTCAAAAATGGATCAGAGGATATTTTAGGCAATCAGGCTGGCTTTAGATTTTGGTCTGTATTTTGTAGTTCAATAAATAAGCACTGATGATGATGATAATAACATGAACATGCTACAACTTGGGAAACTTCAGGTTGGTTAATTCATGGTTTACTACTTTTGCAGTGTTATGTTGTCATCATCTTGGTTTGAGTCGACTTAACTGGCATTTTCAATATGTAACCTTCACTGCTAAATCATAATATCTGTTCTATTATTTCTTGTGGACTGCATAACTTGCATGATTCCCGAGTGCTTCACTAGACTATTTGGAATTTTGTGGATATCATAGGGTATTGATTCCCTTGGTCTCACCTTATTGGCAAAGCTATGTGTATTATTTATCCAAAATAAAAATGATAAATCTCTGCACATTTGTAGTTTCTCTTCTTGCGGTTGATGTCACGCGTTTTTTATAATACTGCATTTTATATTTCGAGGAGACATTTCTTAATTTTTATGCAAATATCAAATCATTTCATTTAGGGCATCGGAGGTGGTTCTGCCATAATATTTCAAATCTTTAATGCGATGAATCATTTTTTTATATCTTCATGTGAAATCGTTGTGTTGTGGTAATGCCTGATTTGTGATGACTCTCAAACCAAATAATGTATGTCTGCCACTAAAAGCCAGATAAAAAAAAATGGAACGATTTTATTGTCCAGTTTTCCACAAAAAAGATTATTGCAGGTGTGCTTATCTTATTGTACTTGATTATAACCCCTTTAGAGATAGCCAACAAAATCCTTAGGTGGCATCATTTTGGGTGATTATGCCACATGAACAAAATTAACAAGTATCCTAACTAGGCAACCATTGCCATATAGTTGAGGTTACAGTTTGTTGCAGCTAAATAATTTGATTTTAGCATTTTCTCCTTTTTTGACATTTTATGTCAGTACTCATTTCTTAAGAAGCAAAGTACATAAACTTAAGGTGGCACTGGTGCAGTCAGAAGTCACATGAATAAAAATATTGAATTTCCTCTAACCGGGCTCGGTGAGATATTGTTGAACCGTGGTAGGAAAGAAAATGTAGTATATGTGAGCTAAATCTATACTTAATATAGAAAACCAACTGCGTTTGGTGTGAACCCCACTTGAAAGGTTTTATGTTTTTGTTTTTTTTTGGTGTGAAGATGTTTCCCCTTTCCCATTATCTCCAAATTAATGGAAGATAGTAGAGGTCTGTTTCATCTCAAATTTTGAGGATATAGTTGTATAGAAAATAATTTGGATTTGGATTTTTATTATTTCAAGTTATTTATATCTCCCACTTTCCAAGATTTTCTTGGCAGTGGGATCTTGTTAGGACCAAAAATTTTGGAGAACGGAATTAGCAACTCTCAAATTAATTTAATAAAGAAATTTTGTGAGTCATGGTGCTCACACACGGTGCATGCCAAACCTGTAGTTAGTAAATAGACTAACAATTTCCCAACTAGGTTATTCATAGAAATAAATTTCTAAGATTATGTTGGAAGGAGAGTACTTGACCTTGCTTTTGCATGTCTCTCCTCTATTGACTTTGCCTAAAGTGTAAACTTGATTCCTTTAACACATATCATATTAGGTTCCTTTAGGGCTTGTGTTTGCGGCTTTAAATGTTTCACGCTTTCACTTATATTTGGGTTTGTTCTGATGGAAGCTTGCTTATGTGTAGGCCCATTAAAGGAAGAAGCAGTAGCAACAGCAGCCGCAGTAGTTCGCCACTGCTACCTCGTAAACCATAGGTAAGCACTGCCTCTGTATATCCCCGAATCCCCCTTGCCCTCCCCTACCCACCCCACACTGCCTTCCCTCCTCCCGATCCCCTAAAAAATAATCTGAGTTATGAATGATGTAATGTCGAGGTGGTATTGACTATTAGAACAAGATATTGTGGCTGTAATATGCTCTCTGATGGTAGCATTTAGGTTTGTCTCAGTTATATTGGGGGCGATGTTAAGCACTGGTTATTTGCTGTTTATTTTTCAAAAATTATTTAAGCTAAACATTCTGATGGAAGAAACAATATGCAAAAGCTGTAGTCTTGCTTTTATGAATGCTACATGTACAGTTTGTATGATTAATATTGTTAGTAAGCGTGCAGAAACATGCAGATCCTTTATTCAAACATGAGCTGATGATCCTTGATTGCCCTTCTTTCTAGCTGTTGATTGCCCTTCTTTCTAGCTGTTTGAAGAATCAGAAATCATACCTGAGCTTGTCCCAGAGAAGGGCCAGGTTCTTGTATGACTTGTTTAATTAGTTGATTTTTCATCCACGGGTTTTTCTAACAAGGGAAAATATAGTCTCTCATATGGTTCATTGGTGTTGCTGTTGGACGTTCAAAATATAAGGTAATGTTGGTTCATCCAGTTCAGCCATCTAATTTAGTCTTTAAAAGCCTTGGGTTTTACTGGTTTAGTTGGGTAAGTTACATTTTTGGTATTTTGACTATTTTCAACTCCATTGGCCATATTCATTGGTATGACCAAGGTTTTTAAATCGGGATCTTATGTAAGATCGATGGATGGGTTCAAGAATTGTGTTGTAGGATCAAATCAAAAATCATATGATCTTACTTTTTGTTGAAGAGTAATAAAAAAGAACAATAATAGAGAGTCTGTATGTTGAATAAATCGTTAGAATTAAGAAATTATCCATGAAAAAAAAGTTTTAGTTTAATAGTGTAATTATACATACATTAGTGAATCTATAACAAATTCTTCATCTAAGAATTGCTATGTATAAAAAATAAAGTCCATTTGTACATTGGGGATTTATTCAAAGAGCAAGCACACCACGATGAAAGTTGTAAGCTGTGTTCGGGGGGGGGGGGGGGGGGTGGGGTGGGGAAGAGTTGTCTATCATTGGCCTCTATTTTATTATTTTTGGAGAAGAAAGGCAAGTTGAATTTTATGGAATATGTTTGGAGCCTTAGGTTTCAACTAGGAATATGACGTGTTTTGTCATGTGCAATACACAAGACTCATTTGGATTGTTAAGTGAATCATGTGCAATGCACATGATGACATGGATTTATGTCATTTTTCTATTGATGGTTGGAGCCCAAGACACCAAACATGTTTGAAGCTAAATTGTCCAAATTTTATTAAGACAGAAATAAAGATCTGGAGGGAACTTTTCCATCCAAGAAAGCAGATCATTACCTTCCTCAGCTCTTCCAGCTAATGCATGCGTGTCCTTTGTGTTGTACATGATACAAACATGAATAGTGAAGAGGAGTAAATTTCTCTTATATAGACGGGCTTCCCCTGTACTTACTGGACGGACCCATGTCTCGTATCTGAACGGACTCAAGCTAGAAGGGTGCAGAGCCCAAGAGAAATCTGGCCTTGATGGTCTCCGGCCCCCAATAAGCCCAAAATGGGATACTTGCGGCCCACACCACGCAATGGAGTCCTAGTACAAATCGGATTCTGATGACCGCGTCTGCTTAAGGGAGGATCTTCCCGATATGGAAAAATACTTGTCGACTACGTTTAGGACTCTTTTAGAAGAATTTCTACAAGGAAAGACTTCAACTCCAAGAAAACAAAGGTCAACTTTCGACTGCTATAAAAGCTCCAATACCCTCACAAATCAAGGTACGCATAATTTACCCTCTCTAGCACTCTAGAGTTGTGAGAATATTTCTGACTTAACCTTCGGAGGGTATTCGGCCGGCACCACACCGGTGCTCTTCGCAAAGTTTTCTCTTCTCTTTGTTGTGCAGGTTCATACTCGTGCGTGTAAGTATCGTGTGGCTCACTAGTGAGATTCTAGACTTCATCAGTTGGCGCCGTCTGTGGGAAACTGTTTTTACGCGATTTGTGAACCGTATTATCGCTTCCCGGACAACAGAGTTGCATGGTACTCACACGCTCGATGGCAACCACCAACGATGTTCAAGGGGAGGAACCACCCACGACTGTCCTTGAAAGAAAAGTCCGAACACTTGCAGCCGCAGTGGAGCGCCTGACCAAACAAAACCTCGATTTGGAGGAGCAGCTGCGCCAGAAAAATGCAGTACCAGACGACCAACATGGAGACCAAGAGGGGACCAGCGGTGCGAGAAGAAACCAGGAGAGACCTGAAGGCAGCCACGCCCCAAGCAGACCAGAGAGGCAGGACATGAGCATGCCCACACTCACCGATGCGACTCCTCCGCACATCATTGCAGAGATGCAGGCGATGAAAGAGCAAATGGAGATTATGATGAACGCACTCAAGGGACGAGTTTCCAGTGACCTTGACGAGTTAGTCAACCGCACAGATTCACCTTTCACCGCAGCCGTAAACTCCTTCCCCTTACCGCACAAGTTTCGGATGCCACAGATCGACAGTTACGACGGAGTGAAGGACCCTCTAGACCATCTAGAGACGTTCAAAACTCTGATGCACCTTCAGGGGGTCGCGGATGAAATAATGTGCAGGGCTTTCCCTACAACACTGAAGGGGGCCGCGAGGATCTGGTTCAGTCGGTTAACACCGAACTCCATCAGCATATTCAAGGAGTTGAGCGCCCAGTTCACGTCTCACTTTATCGGGGGACACAGGTACAAGAAGTCGACGGCTTGCCTAATGAGCATCAGACAGCGAGAAGACGAGACGTTGAGATCTTACATAACCCGTTTCAATAAGGAGGCACTTTCGATCGATGAGGCCGACGATAAGATACTGGTAGCAGCCTTCACGAACGGGTTGCGAAAGGGTAAATTTTTGTTTTCTATATACAAAAATGATCCGAAAACCATGACGGAAGTACTCTACAGGGCAACGAAGTACATGAATGCGGAAGACGCTTTGCTGGCAAGGGAGGACAAGCCGAGGAAGAGAGAACGGCAGGAAAACACCCAGCAGGACCAAGAGCACAAAAGACCCAAAACCGGGGACCGAAGGGACGACCGACGGCCAAGGCCCCAGGGAAGAAAGTTTACAAGCTTCACCCCGCTGAACACCCCTGTAGACCAAGTCCTAATGCAGATTAAGGACGAAGAGGGTCTTACCTTTCCAGGAAAGCTCAAGAGCGACCCCAACAAGCGGTCCAAAGACAGGTACTGCCGTTTCCACCGCGACCACGGTCATGATACGGCAGATTGCTACGACTTAAAACAACAGATTGAATCCCTTATCAGACAAGGGAAATTGCAAAAATTTGTCAGGAAAGAAAGAACGGATCCGCCCCCTCAGGAACAGCAACCCCGAAGAGAGAATGAGCGCCCTAGACCCCCAATCGGAGACATAAGGATGATCGTGGGAGGAACAACACCAACAGGCTCATCCAAGAAGGCTCGAAAAACCTACCTCCGAATGGTTCAGAACGTCCAACTGACGGGCTCAGTTCCGAAGATAGCCCGACGAGACAGCCCCATAATCGGGTTTTCGGAAGAAGATGCACGGCGCCTTCATCACCCACATGACGACGCACTCGTCGTCACTCTACGAGTTGAGGAGCTTAACGTGCATCGAGTTTTGGTCGACAATGGAAGCTCAGCGGACATACTATACTACCCCGCGTTCCAGCAAATGATGATTAACAAGGAACGGCTGGTGCCGACGAACGCCCCGCTGGTAGGATTTGGAGGAAGTAGGGTATTCCCATTGGGTGCAATCACGCTTTCTGTGACGGTCGGAGATTACCCTCAACAGATCACACGGGACGTAACATTCCTCGTAGTCGATTGCTCGTCCACATACAACGCTATCCTTGGACGACCAACTCTCAACGCCTGGAAGGCCGTAACTTCAACATACCACCTGATGGTCAAGTTGCCCACGGAGTACGGGGTCAGGGAGCTGCGGGGAAATCAGGTGGCCGCCCGCGAATGCTACTTAGCCGCCTTAGAGGTGGAAGATCACCAGCAGGCGATGTGCGTAGAAGAGCAACGGGTCACTGCAGAACCCGTCGAAGAACTAGAAGAGATTGTCCTGGACGAATCAAGGCCTGGACGTACGACTAGGATTGGGACCTCGGCCAGTCGACCAGTGCAGCAGGCCCTCAGGACATTCCTCAGGGGGAACCAGGACGTCTTTGCTTGGAGCCACGAAGATATGCCCGGGATCAGTCGCTCCGTTATGGTTCACAAGTTGAACGTGAACCCTACATTTTCGCCCGTAAGACAGAAAAAGCGAGTCTTCGCTCAAGAACGGGACAAGGCAATAGCAGAAGAAGTAAAGAAGCTGCTCGAAGCAAACTTCATCCGAGAGATCTATTACCCCGACTGGTTAGCAAACGTCGTGATGGTCAAGAAGGCAAACGAAAAATGGCGAATGTGCGTCGACTTCACGGACCTCAACAGAGCATGCCCAAAAGACAGCTATCCGCTACCTCGGATAGATACGTTGGTAGACTCGACGGCGAAGCATCAACTCTTGAGCTTCATGGATGCCTTCTCGGGATATAATCAAATCAAGATGGATGATACTGATCAGGAGAAGACCTCCTTTATTACTAGCCAAGGGCTCTTTTGCTACAACGTGATGCCGTTTGGGCTCAAGAATGCATGAGCGACATACCAGAGACTAATGAACAAAATGTTCGCGCACCAAATTGGGAAGAATGTACAGGTGTACGTCAACGACATGCTTGTAAAAAGTCTCCTGGAACAAGACCATCTTAGAGACCTGCAGGAGACGTTCGACACCCTCAGATCGTACAATATGAAGTTGAACCCAAACAAGTGCGTGTTCGGAGTAACGGCAAGGAAGTTCTTGGGATTCATGGTATCCCACAGAGGAATTGAGGTCAACCCGGAAAAGGTATGGGCCATCATGGAGTTAAAACCGCCGACAACAGTGAAAGAGATGCAGAGCTTGAATGGAAAGATCGCGGCCTTAAACAGGTTCGTCTCCAGAGCGACGGACAAATGTCTACCATTCTTCCGCACCTTAAGAAAGTCGTTCGAATGGACCGGTGAATGTCAGAAGGCGTTTGAGGACCTAAAGAAGTACCTCGCTTCTCCCCCACTCCTCAATCCAGCCAAGCCGGGGGAAGAACTCTACATATACTTAGCGGTTTCACAGGCAGCCGTCAGCGCGGCGTTGATAAGAGAAGATCAAAGTATTCAATTGCCCGTCTATTTCGTAAGTAGGGGCTTTCGAGGGGCAGAAGAGAGGTACCCCCAGATGGAGAAATTGGCCTTCGCACTGGTGACTGCGGCAAGAAAGCTCAAGCCCTACTTTCAAGCCCACGCCATTATCGTCTTGATGGATCAACCCCTAAAAAGAGCCATGAATAGCCCTGAAGCGGCCGGACGAATGGCTTTATGGGCAGATATACAGTATCGCCCGCGAACTGCCATGAAAGGCCAAGCTATAGCAGACTTTATCGCTGAATATACCCCGTTAGAAGACAAGGGGGCGGACACACCCAGAGAATGGAGCATCCACACGGACGGCTCATCAAACAGGCAAGCTGGAGGAGTTGGAGTGGTAATTCGAACCCCGGACGGGGACCAAATCGAGTGTATGATCCGATTGGATTACTCAACCACAAACAACGAGGCCGAGTATGAGGCGTTAGTGGCAGGATTGGACCTTGCGGCAGCAGCAGGTGCTGAAGTCATGGTCGTACATTGCGACTCCCAGGTAATAACGAGCCAGATTAACGGCATTTACGAGTGCAAAAACGAAAGGATGAAGAAGTACCTAGAAAAGGTAAAGAATCGGATCGACGGCCTCAAAGTACGATTCGTTCAAATCCCAAGGGAGGAGAATGGATGCGCCGACCGTCTGGCAAGGGCAGCCTCAGCAGAACCTATGCTAGTCCCCGATCAAGTGTTGTCATTTATCCAAACGTCTTCGACTATTGACGATAAAGAAGTGCATGAAGTAAATTCTGAGAATGATTGGACCACACCATTATTAGCATACCTGAGGGAAGGCGCGCTACCAGACGGGAAAGAAGCAGCTAGAAAACTGAGAGTCCAAGCTTCACGGTTCGTGCTGATCAAAAACATTCTGTACAAAAGGGGATTCTCACGGCCGTATCTGAGGTGTTTGAATCCTGACGAGGCAGACTACGTAATGAGGGAAGTCCATGAAGGTATCTGTGGAAACCATTCGGGTGCACGATCACTAGTGCACAAACTTATCCGAGCAGGATACTACTGGCCCACAATGCAGAAGGACGCACAAAGCTATGTCAAGAGGTGTGACAAATGTCAGAGGTTTAGCAATCTTATAAGGCAGCCAACCGAGGAGCTGACACCCATGACGGCCCCATGGCCCTTCGCCCAGTGGGGACTAGACATCATGGGCCCTTTTCCAACAGCAATAAGGCAACTAAAGTTTTTTGGTGGTCGGTATCGACTACTTCACCAAGTGGGTGGAGGCAGAGGCCCTAGCCATCATCACGGAGAAAAACGTTCGAAGCTTCGTTTGGAGGAACATTATCTGCCGGTACGGAATGCCAAGAGTGCTTGTCTCTGACAATGGAAAGCAGTTCGACAACAACGCATTCAGGAGCTTCTGTTCGGAGTTGGGTATCAAGAACCATTATTCTTCGCCAGCACACCCACAGGCCAACGAATAGGTCGAGGTCACGAACCGAACACTGCTCAAAATGATCAAGGCCCGGCTCGATGGGGCAAAGGGCATCTGGCCTGACGAACTACCGAGCATACTGTGGGCATATCGTACAACTGTAAGGGTACCAACAGGAGAAACGCCGTTTCGGCTAGCATATGGAACAGATGCGGTCATACCGGCAGAGGTAGGGCTCACAAGCTATCGCGTGGAGAATTACAGCGATGATGACAACGAAGAAGCCCTGCGACTCCAGCTAGACTTGGTGGACGAAGTCCGTGCTACGGCAGAACAGAGGTTAGCACGGTACTAGAACCTAATGGCAAAATACTACAACTCCAATGTCAGACAGAGAGACTTTCAGATCGGCGACCTTGTGCTGAGAAAGGTAATAGGAGCTGCTAGAGACCCCTCTCAGGGAAAGCTCGGCCCCAACTGGGAAGGACCATACAGGATCTCGTCTTGGCAAAGAAAAGGGACCTACCACCTTGAAACTCTGGACGGGCAGAAGCTACAGCACCCATGGAACACAGAACATCTACGGAGATACTACCAGTAGAGGCGACGACCAGAAGAACAACTAGAACAACACCTATCTTTTACTCTTTGATTTTTTAATTACTTTTATGTTTTCGCTACAATAAGCCCAACGGGCCCGGTTTTACTTTGGTTTTGCTACAATAAGTTTTTAAGCCCACGGGGGCAAGTACTTTTTCTACGCATGAATGATTTTTATGCAGATTAGTCCACTTACATATTCAAAATAATGGATGGATTATCAAAGAAAATGAAATCATTAAGTCCTTCGGTGGACGGATAAAAATGTCCGCATAATGGACAGATTATCCCAAGGGGATGAAATCGGTAAGTCCTTCGGTGGACGGATGAAAACAAAGTCCACATAATGGACGGACAACCCCATAAGCAGGAAAATCTTAAGTCCTTTAACGGACGTATAACCTCCGCAAAGTGGACGGACAAACTATCCGGATTAAAATTTTTTAAGTCCGCAAAATGGACTGTCAATTCGCCAAGGTTAAAAGCTACGTCCACAAAGTGAACGGGCTTGCTGTCCGGACCAAAATTTGGTTAGATCAACAAAGTGGACGGACTGTTCGCCACAGTTAAACTAAATCCACAAAGTGGACGGACTAACTGACCGGGCTAAAATTTGTATAAGTCCCACATAATGAATGGACAATTAATCATAGTAAGGACAAAGCCCACGAAATGGACGGATACCTCAGGAGGGATAAATACTTAAATCCGCCAACTAGACGGATAACCCCAACAAGAACAAAATTGTCTATATGTGGACGGAGAAAATCCACAAGGTAGACGGAGCATCCCAAGAAGATAAAAATCTAAGTCCTATGGTGGGCAAATAAAAACCTAGTCTTCATGTCGAGCGAAAATCCGCATAGGGAGGACGGATAGAAACATGGTCCAACACGGTGGACGGGTACTACCAAATCCAATAAATAAACAGATAAAGCGCCAAGTCCACACCATGGACGGATCTTTCAAGGGCGTAAATAGACGGGTAAAACCGTAATGAGGACGGGATAAAATATTAAATCCCTAATGTAGACAAATGACCCCAAGGGGGATCAAAAATTGTCCACAAAAACGACGGACAAACATAATTGAGTAATAGAATTGATAAGTAAACAATTTGGACGGACTACCCAAGATGGTTAAAAAATAAAACGTCCTCAGAAAAGGACGGATTCAAGAAGACCAAATAAAAAGATGTTTCCTAAGTACGACGGACATATATATTCATTAACCAGATCAAATAGAGTTAAACAGACAAAGCAACAGATTATATATGCCAAAAGTACAAGAAATTACTGACGGACAAAAAATACCCATTAAGGGAGCTGTTTGATAAAAACAGGACGAATACATAAATTGTTCCCCAAATACTTTTACATATCAAAAAAAAAAAAAAAAATTTTAATAAAAAGCAAAGTGAAAATTAAACTACGACGGGCGCCTCCTTCTGTTCTTCACGGCTGGTTTTTTTGTCCTTAGGTCCACTCTCGACGGCTGTTTGATCAGCGCGACCACTTTCACCGTCCTTGGGATCATGTTGAAGGATCAGTTGATCTCCTGGAGCACTGACGGGCAGGTTCTCTTCAAAGAGTTCATCGGTATTTTCAGAATTGGCCGGACGGGTGGAAGTAAGCTCTTGAGCATTTACATTGACGGACGAAACGTCAAAATCCGGGTATAATGCCTTCACTTGACGGATAGCCTCGTCAAAACCTTCATTGAAAGAGTCTCCAAGCTCGGACAGCAGGGCGTCTGAGTCACGGTACTCTTGGACAGCAGTCTCCTTTGCCAGACTAGTTTCTTTCTCTTTGTCTTGAAGGATTATCCTCAGTTCCTCCGTCAGCTTCAACAACTCGTTCCTATCCGTCTCAAGCAGTTTGAACTTCTTCTCCTGGGCTACCTTGTAAGCCTTTAGCTCTAAAAGCTCCTCTTCCGTCATCTTGGCTTTATCCCGAAGACGGCCTAGGGTCGTCTCGTGGTTAAGACACCGTCCCATGAGTCCCTTCACCATGACCATGGTCTGA
The DNA here is from genome assembly GCA_023621385.1 of Quercus gilva. Lineage (NCBI taxonomy): Eukaryota > Viridiplantae > Streptophyta > Magnoliopsida > Fagales > Fagaceae > Quercus > Quercus gilva. Next base: position 79,992,270 of record CM042476.1, on the reverse strand, counting down.
AACATTGAAAAATTCAAAGATCAAAATAGTAAGACGGGTAATGCGTCAACATATATAAGGTGGACGGGCTTACCTGAGCAATACTAAATAAACTTGTTTCACCCATGGCCTCCGTCGAGTGATTACCCAGGTCTTCGTAATCCTCGGAGGTGAGAAGGGAAGATAGCTTTTCCAAAGCATAACTGGGGTCGTCCCGGAGAAGGGGAGGTGGCTTCTTAACTTCAGATGATGGACCCTTCATCAGCCCTTTGCCAGCCCCATGCTTGATGGGGGTCACCGTCTTGGCACCTTCAGCCATAAGCCCCACAACGGGCTCCAAGGGGACCTTTGGTTTCTTAGGAGGACGGTCCCCCTTTGACGGCTGCTTTCTTTTAGCTGAAACCGTTGCCTCCTTTGGTTCCGTATCCTTAGCCGTCCTATTCTTCGCGGCATTGGACCGTATGAGTGCTCTTCTCTTGGCAATATCCATTTCTGCAAAACATGAACGGATAAAATTAGCTTCCCAAAACAAAAACTTATTGCTCAAAAAGGGGATAAGTAACGGACATACACTGACGAATCCTTTTTTCGTATTTAACTGCTTGTGGTGAAGGTACGGGCCCGTCACAGTACCAACAAATTGTATCAAGGTTTACTAATTTCGCCCAAGTCCTTTCCTCCGGCTTGGTCTTGTTGAAAATTTTTTCAAGAAAGCTGAACTCCTCGACAGTGACTTGAGGGCGCCGTCGGACTGCACATAAATAGGACGGTTAGAAAAATTCGAAGTAAGTTGAACGGTTAAAATGAAGGATCCTCACACTAGGACGGACACATACCATTCTCAGGTAGTATGCCCCATGTCGAATCGATAGGCATGTGGTCTGTCTCTCCTGGATGGCACATCCACCCGTCACCCTCTAAGAAAAAGTAACGACTCTTCCAGTCTCGATTGGAGTCTGGGGTCTCGTATATGACCTTTAGCAGCGAGCTCCTAGGTACAAAACTGTAGATACCCCTAGATTTATCAATTTCATCTGGACGGTAGCAATGCAAAAACTCTCTCACCGTCAACCTCCTAGCTCCGTCCGACATGTCCCCGTATAGAATCTCCATCGCGATGAAGACTCTCCAGGCATTTGGGGATACTTGATTGACGGACAAACCCAGATACTTTAAAAGTTCACGATGAAGTGAGCTCAGTGGGAATCTGAGTCCAGCCTTCAACATTTGCTCATATATTCCTACACCGTCCACCCCTTCATAGTAACATTTCTCTGATTTATAAGGTAGACGGATTGGAATATGATCAGGAATCTGATAGTTGTCCCTGAGAGTCTTGAAGTGGTTCTCTTTAATGGTTGATGTAAAGTCATTAACCGTCCACTCCGGGAGCATGATGAACTCCCTTGGTCCATCGGCTCCTACGACGGGTTCTAATTGTTGATCTTCGTTACCGTCAAAGTCTACTTCAACCATCTCCATACCCTCATTTGGTGAGGACGGAGAAGAGGTGGACGGACTCCTATCATCACTAGTACTGCCTATGTCTTTATGACCTGATGGGTATGCATCCTCATAGCCCGCCCCATCACGGACAAACGACTGATTACTTGACGCGCTAGACATTGCCTAAATCTTAAAGACTGACTCCACCATAAATGGTGACGGATGTGTAAAGTGAGGTATAAAAAATCTGACGGAAGAACTGAATGACAAAAAGTACTTACCCGTCAGAATAATGTGAACGGAGTTTGACGATGACGGATGCGAATGACTAGGCAGCGGTCTGACAAGGACGACGGATTGAGCTCTGATCAAAGTATATATAAGCAAAAGTGAGAAATGGGGGGTGAAGGTTCGGTATTTATAGAAGAGGTGCACGGAAGACGAAGCGTCACCTCGATTTGAGTTCACAGCCATTAAAGAAGCGACACGCGTCGGCTACCATAAATGAGCTCTGACAGTCTGTCAGGGTACGGTGTGGTGCCCGTAGCACTTTGCACGTACAGTTCCTTCTACCGTCACCCCCTGCGTCCGTCTGCTTATACTGAACGGACCCAGGGTGTGAGGGGGCAACTGAAGAGGAGTAAATTTCTCTTATATAGACGGGCTTCCCCTGTACTTACTGGACGGACCCATGTCTCGTATCTGAACGGACTCAAGCTAGAAGGGTGCAGAGCCCAAGAGAAATCTGGCCTTGATGGTCTCCGGCCCCAATAAGCCCAAAATGGGATACTTGCGGCCCACACCACGCAATGGAGTCCTAGTACAAATCGGATTCTGATGACCGCATCTGCTTAAGGGAGGATCTTCCCGATATGGAAAAATACTTGTCGACTACGTTTAGGACTCTTTTAGAAGAATTTCTACAAGGAAAGACTTCAACTCCAAGAAAACAAAGGTCAACTTTCGACTGCTATAAAAGCTCCAATACCCTCACAAATCAAGGTACGCATAATTTACCCTCTCTAGCACTCTAGAGTTGTAAGAATATTTCTGACTTAACCTTCGGAGGGTATTCGGCCGGCACCACACCGGTGCTCTTCGCAAGGTTTTCTCTTCTCTTTGTTGTGCAGGTTCATACTCGTGCGCGTAAGTATCGTGTGGCTCACTAGTGAGATTCTAGACTTCATCAAATAGTAAAAACCTTGTACAAAGACTTGAGTTTCACTAATGATGATGTTGCCATATAGAGTAGAACTTGGCGACAGTTATCTTAATTTCTTGACTTTTAACATCTGAATTGCCGTCAAACTCCACAGTATTAACACCAATCTCCATTGATTGCATCGGCAAGAAATTCTTCGCTTTTAAGAATTACTATTAAAAGAGAGTTTATTTGAGCATCGAGGAATGATATGATAAATTACCTCCCTGCAATTTGAAAATTAACAAATTCAAGTAACTATGGCGTCAGTTGGCACCAAGCCACCAATGATATTTGATGCGCTATTTTTGAACCTTCTTGCAGCTACCCAATAAACTTCTTGAGCCAAACAAAAATGGCTTGGACGGCAAAGAATATATAATAAAAAAACCAACTGTATGCCCGCTTAATCTTTCGCTTCAGTTACCATTCTCATTTGAACAAAGCAAAGCTTCTGTGCTCTAATGCAGTGACATTAAAAGTGAAAAACAAGGTGGTGTTAGACTGTTAGTATTGCCAAATTTCACGATACCTATTCAAGCTGTGGTGGATAAAATCAATCGAGAGTCAAACGAAAGTGTGAGCTCCTTTCTCTGATGACGATGCGGAAATCTATATGCTCTGAAAAAGTGAACATTTTGCTCAGCGAGGAGGCTCTGTAGATGCTCTGCAAAATATCAGTCAAAGAGTTTTCAGTTTAGAATTTACTTCTTTTAGAAGAAAGGATCGGTCTGGGACCGCAGGATCTTGAGATTTTATTGATCCCTAACCATCCTACAAGCAATTCTAAGTTTTATACCATTCTAATTCGATCCTAATTGTTTTGAGAAAGTAGGATAGTTCAATTCAAAATTTTAACAATCTTGGATATGAATGGCTATTGGTATGGTCCAATTCTAATAAAGTAGTTGGTTCTGAATTTTGATGAATATGCTCACCTTTGAGCCAATTTTTTCTGCCTCTAGCATAATTGGTGATGTCAGATAGGAAGTTCCATATTTCATTTTCTTGCTTCTTTTGTAGACTTTGACCGGGTTCACTTATGCGTAAGTATATTAAGATTTAATATGAACATACGTGCAAAGCAGTATAGTCATTTATGCATAAATATAAAAAGACATTCATACAAAGCAGTACAGTCCCACAAACTAACATAGAATTTTCTATTAAAAAAAAAAAGGAATTGTCTAAACTGATTTATTAAATTAATGAGTACCATCAGCAAGGGCAATATTAACATGCAAAATTAACATTATAAACACTTGATATTTTAAACCAATCACTGGTTACAACATGAACAAAATCTTTTGACGAATCAATAATTTTATTAAAAACAAACCAGAGAATGTCATGAAGAGTTTTCCATCAATCGCTCATCTCCCAAATAATGAACATGAGGAGAAAGCATAATCAAAATAAAATCAGGACGCAAGTAGGAGGGATAAATGTATTATGTATGTCTTGTGTTATTGGGTTATGAGCTATATATAGTTCATGGTTCTGTAAATTTACTTGTAGCAAGCTTGAAGCCCCCCACTTCGGTTGTAAGAATGAACTAATTGGGGACAAAAAAATGTATTGGCCCTTGTATGAGCAGAATTAATGTGATATACAGTTTACTGTTCATCTTCGTTGCTTTTGATTAGCATCTTTTCTTTTCTTTTCTTTTTTTATTTTTATTTTTTACATTGAATATGTGTAAACGGGTTCAGTTAGATTCAAATTAAAGATATTAAGTTGGGTTTGACACCAAACCTATTTAATTAAAGGTCATTTCTACCAATTTATCCATTATTTTTAATTATATTTTAATTATTGATGACTTTTTTGGTATCTAGTTATATATTTATATATACACTAGTAAGTTGTTTGTACTATGTACGGATAATATTGTAATGTTTTATGTAAGATAATTTTGGAAAATATTATACATATATTATAGTAATTGTCATAAAATTTTGTTAGTAATGAGTTTATCATAAGAAGTAACTATTATAAATTGCACACATTTCAAGCTACAAAATGATGAAATAAAGCTGAAAAAAAAAAAAAAACAAAACAAAACAAAAACAAAAACAAAAACAAAAAACAAACAAACAAACCTTAATAAACCAAACGTTAAAATCCTCTATCCATACGTTATTGAAATTCATAGAAAAGAAAGCACACAACATATAGATCATTATACCGTCACCATTAACTAAAAAACTAAAAAAAAAAACCGTTTAACCAAAACTCAATTTACTATAGGAAAAAAGTCAATATGTATTTCTTGATTGAAATATCAAGAGATTCACTTGAGAAAGAAGCTTGGAGTCTAAAGAATGTTGATTGAATAGTTGTGTTTTTCTCTACAAATTCAATTGCCATTGACTAAATCCCCTCCAACCAAGACGATACTTGCTTGAACCCTATAATCCGAATTTAAGATTTACAGTAGGTTTAGTTTTTGTTTATTTTGAAAGGACAATCTAATCAAGCCATATGCTAAGTTAAACAAACTTGAAAAGGACATTGACAATGAAACTTTTACACTAAATTAAACAATTATTGACTTCTCAGTTCTAGACTTTTGGCATCTTTTGGAAATCGATAAACATAATAACACAACCTATAAAAGAAAATAGCAAAACAAAGAACCTCACAATCTTAACCCTATTGATTGTAAGTGAAGAACTTAATTTTTGAAAGTAGCAAAAGATAGCTTGAACTCATACATATCATGGCCACTTAATGTGCAATGAACAGCCACTACTAGCTACAACAAAAGATTACGAGAGCAATAGGTTTCTTCTATTGGCCAGGTTTTTAAAAAAATTGTGAGCATGGAAACAAAATTTGAGAATAGCAATAGTTTCAGAAATTTAACTATCAAAGGGGGTTTTTTTTAGAGAAAGAAAGAGAATGGAGACATAAATTCGAAGTTGAGAGGGGAAGGCAAAGCGTGAGAGAGAGGTTGGGGAGTCAAAGGTTTAGGAAATACTACATTAATCATTATAGCAGAATGTTGATAAGGTACATTGTGTGTAAACAAAAGGCAAAACTAAAACATCATTTTGGAGGCAAGCTATGATTAATGCATCTACAAAATTACAAAGGTAGAAACTTTTTTAGATAACCAATGAAAAAACTTGGCTTAACAAAAAAATATATATATTAATAGAGGAGGGAGACTTTGTTTATGAGATGTGAGTATGTAACTATATCACCATAAAATAATAATGGTTCCCATAGAATAAAATAAAATAATAATTGTGGGGGGGGGGGGGGGGGGGGTTTGTTCCAACCCCTGCAAGCTTATTGTCCTCTTTGGGGAGCCAGGCTGTAAGGTTTTGATTCTCAGTACCGAGTATAGGCAAGCAAGTGCTTAGCTTGGACTACATCCCACATCGGCAAGAGATGCGCCCCACTCATGCTTTATATGCCCTTGGAGCTTGCATGAGTGTACCACTACTACACATGTGTAGTAGTGGTAGAGGCGTGCCTTGCACTCAGGTGTTGGCAACAAAACTGTGCGGGATATGTGGCGGGAAGTTGCACAATAAGCATGCCCAAAGCCTGCCCCAAAGCGGACAATACTTGAGATGGGCACTGCCCTCAAAAAGCGCCTTTTTGTGGGGGGGATTTTGTTCCAACCCCTGCAAGCTTATTATCTTCTTTGGAGAGCCAAGCCTGCAAGGTTTTGGTTCTCAATATCGAGTGTAGGCAAGCAAGCGCTTAGCTTGGACTACGTCCCACATCGGCAAGAGATGCGCCCCACTCATGCTTTATATGCCCTTGGAGCTTGCATGAGTGTACCACTACCATACATGTGTAGTAGTGGTACACTCATGCAAGCTCCAAAGGCATATAAAGCATGAGTGGGGCGCATCTCTTGCCGATGTGGGACGTAGTCCAAGCTAAGCGCTTGCTTGCCTACACTCGATACTGAGAACCAAAACCTTGTGGGCTTGGCTCCCCAATGAGGACAATAAGCTTGCAGGGGTTGGAACAAAATCCCCCCCACAATAATGATTATAGTAAATAAAGGATATGGATTTGTGTAATTGAGGCACCAGAAATGCTAAAAGACTATCTATCTCGATCTCATTAGTTATTAGTCCCTTTTAAAAAAAAAATTTTGAAACATCTGGTATACTAAAAGACATGAAGAAGAGGTGCCACTTGGCAAAAGCTTAGTTTAATGGGAGAGTTTGATGATTGTTGAGAAACTTCATAAGAGGTGCCACTTGGCAAAAGCATAGTTTCTCACACAATGAGGTCTCTACTTTTATATATATTGACTTTATAAAATATGAGAATTGTTAATAGGTTATCCGTGCTAGCTAGATAAACATGTAAACTTGACTATGTGACCTATTTATTAAATGGGTTATGTCAGGTCATACAGACCCTAATACATGTTTATTAAATGGGTTATGTGAATCATATCGTGTCAACTTGTTTAATAAACAGGTCATGTTAGGGTTGAGGGATTGTGACTCAATTAATAAATGTGTTTTGTTTGTGTAGATTTATGTGGTTGGATACTTCTGAGTTAACATGACATGAACACAACATGTGAACACAAAAGATCACCCCTAGAATTGAACGTTGTTTTCTTTTGATTGTTTTGAGGAGCTTGCAAACAAGTGACTTCAATGCCTTGAGATTTTTTTTTGACAAACATACACACCCACAAGGGAGAGAGAAATTGGGTCTAAAATAAAGGCACATCACAAACTCTACTTAAAAGTCATGATAACTAGCTTCTATAATGCTCTCTCATAATATGTCTTGGGATTGGGCTTATAATATATGTATATTGTATAGTGTATACTCATTGTGGTTTTCTTTTGTTTTAAATCTAAAGATTTTTAATAGAGGGGAGAGAGAAAAGCTCCCAAGTACCAATGTTCTTAGTTAAAGTTTGTGAAGTGTAGCCATTTCGTCTTTTAGAGAGGGAGAAGAGTGACAAAAGGCATCAAATGTTAAAGAAACTGGATGGAACAACAGAGAAGAAAATAGTCTCAGTGTAATTTTTTGATGTAGACATATTTCTTCGAAGTCATGCTCCATTGAAGTTGAACCCAAATGAAACACATCTCATTTACAAAGAATAAGACAAAATGCATATCTGGCCTTCCCAAGGTGATGTCAGTACATTGTTGTATCCATTGGAAGCATCACATGTTTTTCTCCTCAAGAAAACAGTAGGAAATCTATAGGCAATGAACACTAAGGTGTAAGGGCTTAGTCTATGATAATTACTAGTGCTAAAGCTATGCCACCATAGCCTAGTGAACATTGATAAAAAATTTTAACTGGCCTTTATTGGATAGTTATGCATTAAAAAAGAAAAGAAAAAAAAAAAAGATAGATGTATTGTGTATGTTGTGTTATTGGATTATGAGATATATATAGTTCATGGTTCTGTAAATTTAGTTGTAGCAAGCTTGAAGCCCCCCACTTCGGTTGTAAGAATGAACTAATTGGGGGCAAAAAAAATGTATTGGTCCCCAGTATGAGTGGAATTAATGTAATATGCTTCCATTTTTTCTTTGGAAAACCAAACAAGTAGCATGTTGGAACATTTAAACCCAATACATCATTGTTCAACCGTTCAAAAAAAAATAATGGGGCCTCTTCTATCCAAGTTACATAATCTTCAATATTATGTGCACATCTTACCAAAATGAATATCTAGTAAAACTAACTTCCCATTGCTGAACATGTTAACGTTGCAGATGAAATTTAGCTTCCTTCACAACGTTAGCTCACCAAAACTCGTAGTTTCCGTGTTCCTGAAGTTTTGCTATAATCCCCCACTAAAACTTGTCCCCTCTGTATGCCAACATCACGAGCAAACCAAATGGTTTGGACTGCAGCCTCAAGTTCTGCCACAAAGCTCTCCATAACTGGTCTTCCTTTTCGGCTCATTGCTGCAATGAGCAATCTTTGTTCATTCCGGAGTATGACTCCCGCTCCTGTTCTATGTAAATCCTCAAAAACTGCACCATCAAAATATTCCTTGTAAATAGGTTTACAGGAAGGATTCCAATGCAGTGTGAGATTAATACGTTGGCCTGTTACGGCTTGAGTTGTTGAACTAGTCTACCTGAGTTGTAGATTGCTAGAAATTCCTGCCAAAATTCTATAGCCTCACCTGCTATGACACTCGACTGTTTTGTAGTCTACTCAAAGACCCACTTATTCCTTGCCTTCCAAATCATCCGGGACAGTCAGGAATTGCTCCATAGTGTTGTCACAGCCCTCCTCCAATACAGGCCAAAATATTCTAACAAAGTCTAGGAATTCATGCTCTAATTACCTCTTTTTTGCAGCACCAAATTCTTTGTGCCTCTTCACAATTCCATAATACATGCATCATGTCATCCTCATTTAATTTGCAGCTTGGACATCATGGCTGCGTTAGAACCCTTCTGTTCACTAGATTGGCACATGCAGATAGAATGTTATGACATGCTCTCCATGCAATCATCTTAACTTTATTAAGGACCTTTGCTTTCCAAATTGAGCACCAAACCATCTCCACTGCAATTTTACTGGAGCTTCCAATTCCTATTGAGCACATCCCATCTTGTACATTTTATTTATTTTTTCATACCAAACTAGAAATTTAGTAGCACCCCCCCCCCCCCCCCCCTGCCCAAAAAAAAAAAAGGAACAAGAAAGATTTGAGTGAGATGTCTTGGAGGAATAAATTTACAACAAATTAATACGCATTGAGAAATAACAGCATACTGATAGAGAGATTTCCAAGATAATTTTGAAAGAAATATCAATAGGCTATTAATCATAGAAAAAGGAAGAAAGATATAGTGCCAATGAGGATGTGGCTTAAATTATTCAAATTCTGAGCCCATTAGGACTTGGGGAATAATAGCTTACTAGCTCGTCACTAACTCATCAGAAAATCTAAAGTGGTAAAGCCCATTTTTTCCCATGTTATGATTTGGAAAAAGAAAAAGCAACTTGACAAGAAGGAAATGTCGTACAACGATTAATAAATTCATAAGTTCTAGTACCTATTAGAAATTTCAGCAATCCAACCTTTACTTAATGTAATGAAGATAGGAACATTGAAAAGCAAACTCATTAGAACCGTTGGTTTGTACCCATAACATTATCAGGGACTATAATAACTAGTACCACAACAATAATAAAAATCTATACCAACTCACAAGATTTCATGTTTGTTAAGGATATTTACAGAATCACATATCCTAGATACAAACAAGTGAACAACAATATTCAAATTACAAACCCAACATATATGGTGTGTTGAACTATTAGAGACAATTAAGGGATTCCCAATCAGTTTAATTAAGGGGTTTTCAATCAGCTGTAATAATGGGATTTGGCAGCTGTTAATTTTTTTTTTTGTCTGGGTTCATTGTAACAGCATCTATATATTTAGACCAACGCAAAAGTTCTATACACAGAAAATCCAATCCAAATTGGTCCAACCTTGTCATATTCAATCCCATGACCAAATTGCTGACATCTTTACCAAGCCTTTGGGTAAGGATTCTTTTCATCGTCTTATCAGCAAGCTGGGTGTTACTCATGTACACGCTCCATTTTGAGGGGGAGTGTTCAGCTCAATTAAGGGATTCCCAATCAACTCAATTAAAGGGTTTCCAATTAGCTGTAATTATGGGATTTTGTAGCTGTTACTATTCTGTCTAGTTGCAATTATGGGATTAGGCTGTCAATATTTTTGTCTAGGTTCATTGTAACAGCATCTATATATTCACACCAATGTAAAAGTTCTATACACAGAAAATATAATTCAGACAAATCTTTGTCCTCCAATCTTATTTTACATGAACATATTCATTTATTGTTCATCAATAAAAAACTCAATTATTTGTATTTTCCAACCTCACTGTGCAAAGATGAATCAAGTATGGCTCCGTTTTGCAACTCTACTCAACCTTGCCTCCAAGCATTGAATTATCTCTTGAATTTGATGCAAAAACTGTGAAAGATTAAAGAGACACACAAACAGAGAGAGAGAAAGAGGTGTCTGTGTCACTAGTAGAATGGAATCAGGACTATAGAATTCCGGAGATAATTAAGTGCCCTTGATGGACTTCTTGAGTTTCCCAATTAAACCAACAGAAGATTTGTCTAGCTTAAGAATGTCAATGGAAGACAATATAAAAAACTGAGCTGTTGTGGCATACTGTAGGCACATCAATTACTGCATTTGAACACACTAGCTACTAAGAATAAACCCCAAAGAGAACTCATGGAAAGAGAACCCATTGAGTTGAATCTTCACGAGTTTTCTTGGGCTCAACATGTTGATACATTTTTCTTGTTCATTGTTCTCAACTTTTCAATTAGATCTCTCCATCCAACATCTTTCGCCTACTTTCTTTTAAAAGAAAACTGGAGTAGCACTTGAGCTTTGTTGATAAACAACAGTACATGTAAAAAAGAAAGCATTCTATGAGACAAAGGGTCTGATTACAAAGCCTTAGCAATATGGAAATATCTTCACAAAGAGTGGAAAACAAATTTTGCTAGAGGAAAGGAAATAGCAACCTCATATGTCAGATAATGCATAAAGCTATCAATAAATTTGAGTAGGCTAAGACATAGCAGTGAAGATCTAAGACATTGCAATTCCTTGCATGTTAAGGGCACGAGCTCCGTTCAAAATTATATTGGAACTGAATTAAAAGAGCATGAGGCATGTTAAATGCAAGGAGGTGAGAATACATGATAAGTATTTTTTTTCATACTTGATGCACTTGTCACACCTACACAGAGCTGATAGTTTGTGTTTAGAATGAAATGTAAAGTGAAAAAAAAAAAAATGTTACTTTGTCTAATTTATAAAAAATGGACATTATACCTAATAATAAAAACTACAGGTAGACATGGCAAAACGGGCGGGTCGGGTCGGGTTCGGGTCGAGTCAATCGGGTTGCGGGTCAAACGGGTCACGGGTCAAAAACGGGTCATTTTAAGCGGGTCAAAATCGGGTTCGGGTCAATCGGGTTGCGGGTCGGGTCGGGTTGACCCGTATTTTTCACATGAAATTTTTTATTTTTTATTTTTATAAAGAAAACAACATGTATCTATCATTTGGAAAGTTATGCAACAAATTACTTGATGTAAAATGCATTATTTTGAATTCACTACTTATATCAAGCATGAACTCAATTAAACTTATTAATATTTATTCAATAATTTTAAAATTATACAAATTATAACATTACTATTTAAAACAAAATAACACAAAGATAAGTAAAACAAATACACAAGTTTTATTTCTACACATTATCAACATTTCAAAATATAAAACAAAATTACAAATGACTTATTGGATAACTCATTTGATAAAATATAAAAACATATAAGAAATTTACAATCTTAAAAATTAATTTTATTATCTATTATCAGTTGTAGTTGACACTTTATTTCAATTTGAAATATACTTTAAAATTTGATTGCTTACTTATTTATACATGGTCTCTTTTATGAATATCATATTATTGTTAAGCAACACACACTCTAGGAAATATTATAATTTATTTTGAAAAGCCATTTATTTTGGACATAAATTATTAAAAAATAGGTCTAAGTATTCATAATTTATGCTAATTTGATACTTTAGCTTCACTATTTTCACACTTGTGAATGTTTCTCACATGTCTACAATTTTAAATCTATATTTTTAACTCTACTGTAACTAGATTATCTTGGCATGTACTTTGCTATTTGATATTTAAAAATATTTACTCATTATAGAATGTTCAACCATTTATCTTTCAATTAATTTGCATGTAGTTATGTAAATGTATCAATTGTTTCCTTAAAGTTCACAATAAACAATTAAACCAATTTTGTCTTAGTTTTACTATTTTTTTTACCAAAAAAAAAAAGTTTTAAAAAAATGGTTCGGGTTCGGGTCGGGTCGCGGGTCGGGTCGGGTTGACCCGCAAAAAACACGGGTCGGGTCACGGGTCAACCCGTTTTTGCTTCGGGTCAAAAAAATCGGGTTCGGGTCGGGTATTTTTTGGGTCGGGTCGGGTCGGGTCAGAAAATTCTAACCCGTTTTGCCATGTCTAACTACAGGTATCTATTTAACACAATTAAAAAATAAAATAAAATAAAAAGATAAAAAAAGAACCTAAAGGATGGAGCTTATTCTAATAAAGGACAAGAAGGATTCATCTTCTGAATCATAGAAAGAGAAAAAAAAAATCAGTTATTACAATAAGCCAAAAGTCATGGCTAATAGGAATTGAGTTCCCATTTACTACCAGCCGTTTAGCTTCTATGAGAACAAATAAACCCCTTTTTTTTGGATAAATAAACATTTTCATTAAAAATCAAGAAAATTGATTCCCCAGTACACAGGCTTGACTCAAGTATAATTTTCTTTTCACTTCTTATTTAACATGAAATCTTCCTAGAAGGTAGCGTGAATCTGCACCCAAACTCTGCTTCAAGATGTGGTAGTAATATGTTTCTGATTTCCATGGGTTGGTAAGTAGTCAATCAAAATTATAATTGCAAGGTTCGATGAATGATATATATATATATATATATATATATATATACACACACACACAAACAGTTTTTAAAAGCTTTTTTATCATTTAATATGTAATGAAAAGTTTTTTATGAAGTGAATTTGGGCTTTTGGAGTAAGTGAATGACCTGCCTAGTTTAAAACCAGAACTGGGGTGTACCTTGTGACATATTGTTTTCAAGGTTTTGAGAAGACCTTAATAACAAATGAATTTCTCTCAGGCATGTTTAGTCAACTTTATTGTTTGTGAACTCCCTCAAACTAGTTTGAATGATGTTAAGAAAGATTCTTAGTACACAACTCCTCAACACCCACCACCAACTAGTGTGGCGTAGTGGTTGCCCCCTTCTTGATGGCTGTGCCAGGCGCGGGTTCAAGTCCTCATACCCCACGGGTGTGGAGTTTGGACTTTGGTTTCTAAAAAAAAAACGAAGTGCATGGGTGGAGTCCAAGTCACTGGCACCATTATGTGCTAGTGGTACTCACAGGCGATGTATTTGTGGGGTGTGGTCAGCTATGATATCACACATGAGCCACCCTTTTTGATCCTCAAAAAAAAAAAAAAAAAAAAAAAAATCCTTAACACCCCCCCTGCCCCACAAACCCCAGCAAAAAAAAAAAAAAAAGCTTTAAAGAATTACTTTTCACCTATTAAAATCAATTCTTAAAATACACCCACATCCAATTTATAAGGGAAAAAAATTAAGATTAATCCTAATCTGAATACAATATCGAATGAGTCCTAAACCCAGATTATTTATCTACATGGTTGTGAAGCTTCCCCTTTCTCTAGTATGAGATTCAGGGAGAGTGGTTGTGGTATTGGGGTATTTATGCAAGAATACCACACATTATTTGAATCTTGAAAAAAAAATTTATTGCCAATAAGACAATAAATCTTCTTTTTTCCCATCACTAAATAAGCGTATTGGGGTAGGTACTAGCAGTTTTCTTACAATCAATCTTTGTTTCTCTAAGTTTTGAAGAATGTTTATGTCCATGTACTTTTGGTGGCTTGAGAAGTTAAGCAACATTTAGTGCCAACTTGAATCACAGATAAAGTTCATTATAAAAACCTTGGCTATAGCCTACAGGTAAATTGGATTACAAAAGGTATAATTCTTTTCCTCATCAAATACGCTGTGTAAGTAGATAATTTAATTGAGGTGAGTTCTTAAATGGACAAATGTCTATGGATATTATATACCAGAGCACATTCATTTAGAGAGCCCATCTTCAGTTCACAGTATGCCATGAAGTTTGAGATGCTTAGCTCATAACCTTTTGCAGAATTCAGAAGCGAGTTAAAATATTAAATGCTGATTTTCATTTTCCACCTATCCTTCCTACATGCAAAAGACTGACTTGAAATTGGAGCTTTTCTGTTAATGCTTGTCTTGTATTCCATTGACAATAGTGTGACTCAGAACTACTTTAGAAGTTTAGTTTGAGCTTTAGGAAATTGGCTGAAAAACATGGACAGAGGTCCTAAAGAATAGAAAGATCAGTTCCAAAAACGTAAGGAATAAAGCAGTTATATTAGCAACTACAGTTGCTATCCCAACATTAATGAAGTTGTGGCCCAGCCATCCTCACTATAATTCAAATATTCCTAAGTAACAGAAAAAGAACAAAAAATAATAAAGACTTGTGCTTTTAGATTATATTATAGAAAAATAGCTCTTCATCCAATCAACAAACTATATCGTTTCAAAGATCCTAACCAAAGGCATTAAAATGTCAAGCCATTTTAACTTTTGGACAGCATGTCCTACTTTTAAATGGTCAGCTAACCTAGTAAACTATCATAGACTAGTAAGGTGCAATGCTACAGTGCGAATCATTCATGATTCTCATCTCAAACAACCTTGTACACAGCCAAACAAATGTAGTGTAGCTTTTAAAAGTCAAAATGATACACATTTTTCTAAAAAATTCAAGATTCTATGTGTTTGGTACACATCAATTTCTAAAACAACAAACCATTTGATTAAAAAAGAATGACTGGAACTAGGAAATTAATTGTTGCAGGATTATTCCTGACTATAGTTAGTACACATGCTTGATAAGGTAAGCAGAAAATATGCATCTTAAGTAGACCAATCAGATCAATAAAATATACATATGAAAACCTACTGTCCAATAATGAAAACTAGACTAACCTCCCATCCAAGGTGGAGGAAATTTTGGGCCTCCAACACCAACTATCACAATTAACTACATTAGAAAAATAAAAATCAATTAACACAAAATAAATACTTGAGTAATTGAAAAGTATGGATAAGCCTCTTAATTGAGAGAGAGAGAGAGAGAGAGAGAGAGAGAGAGAGAGAGAGAGAGAGAGAGAGAGAGAGAGAGAGAGAGAGAGAGAGAGAGAGAGAGAGAGAGAGAGAGAGAGAGAGAGAGAGAGAAGAGTGTGACAAAAGGCATCAAATGATAAAGAAACTAGATGGAAACAATAAAGGAGTAAACAATCTCAATGTAATTTATTGATTGAGGCGTATTTCTTCAAAGTTCAATCAAAATGTCCTTTTTTTTCTTTGACAGTGGAAAGAAATTGAATTTGGAGTCATAATTTTCAAACTCATGTTCCATTGAAGTTGAACCCAAATGAAACCTATCATTTACAAAGGTTAAGCCAAAACGCATATCTGGCCTACCCAAGGCTAAGTCAGATCCATTGGAATCCTCACTTGTTTTTCTCCTCAAGAAAGCAGATGGAAATCTCTAGGCAGGTGGGCACTAAGGTCTAAGGGCCTCAGTCTATAATTACCAGTGCTAAAGGTATTCCACCATAGCCTAATAATCATTGATAAAAAAAATTTAAACTGGCATTTATTGAACAGTCATTTATGCATGAATAAAAAAAGACATTCATACAAAGTAGTATAGTCTCACAAGCTAACATAGAATTGTCTAAAATTATCAATAACAAAAAAATGGAATTTTCTAAACTGATTAAGTAAATCAATAAGTATTATTGGCAAGGTATATTCACATGCAAAATTAACATTACACATGCTTGATATTTTACACCAATCATTGGTTATAATATGAACAAATATTTTTTGATGAATCAATCAATTTTATTAAATACAAACTAGAGTACACAGAGCCCTAGAGGGAACTGCACTAGATGGAGGAACCCTTTGTAAGCACAAAAAATACAAGCACAAAAGTGGCACCTCAACTCAGGCCAATAGACTAAGTTTTCCTATCCTTTAAAAAAATATAATAAACCTACATAGCAAATAGAAATACAACAAAGGGATGATTCTTGTGAACAAACCAACAGTTGTGACTACTTCAAGACACCAAAATGCACCATTTTGCAGAAGACTAGAAACAACAATCATCATCATAACCATATTATATCTTCTTAAATAGCATACAAGGATTCAAGCCCCATTTGCTGCATACTATCCATGGCATCTAAATTACACCCAAAGAAATTGAATAAGAAGGTAAATCCATAAGATATCCAAGATACATAACTCTAATTCAAAGGGACAAAAAAAAAAAAAAAAAAATCACAGTTGCTAATAATAATAGAAACTTTTATGTTTTCAGGTATAGAGATTCATTCTAAAGTCTCAAAATAAGAACATCGCATACCATAAAAGCAATTATCTTCTTCCACCACGTTTGTGGACATTCTTCTTCAATCTTCTGAGCATGATATGCTGCTCTAATTGGACCATCCTCACAAGGCACTTTGGTTTTCCAATTTTGAACATAAGATATCCCATAAACATTCCGAATATTGTTCCACATGCGTAACCTATGGATACAGCTTGCCAACGAAACCCATTTTCATGCTCTAAATTTTCATCTTGTTGCAAGGTAGGTGGTGGTTGTTGCTTTGCCTTGTGATTGTCGCATGTTTTTGACAATGGAAACCCACACAATCCCAAATTTTCAGTGTATGAATCATTGTTGAATGTATTGAATTGATTTCCTGAAGGTATGTGTCCTGTGAGTTGGTTATGTGATAGCTTTAAGACTTCAAGCGATGTTAGATCTGCCAATTGACTAGGAATCTCCCCACTGAGCTTGTTGAAAGAAAGGTCTAACCATTCAAGATTGGTCAAATTTCCAATTGATGATGGAATATAACCTGTAAGGTTATTGTAAGAAAAGTTGAGCCCCTTGAGTGATTTAAACCTTCCAATTATCTTTGGCATCTCTCCTCTGAAACTATTGTTTGAAAAATCAATGCTTGTTAAGATGGTTAGGACTCTCTCCATCTCAATATACTGCCCTTTCATCATGATATTCAATGAATCTTGATAATAATTTTCTCCTATGTATTTCAATGTAACTCCAGTTTCATCCACATTCATCATGGCTTTCAAATATTCAAAATTTGTTATTGGCAAAGGACCATTAAACTGATTGTTAGAGATGTCTATGATTCGCAAATTTGGGAAAGGAAATTTGGTTTTAGGATTGCCTATACGACCTTGAAATCTGTTTGATCTTATGACAAGAACTTGCAATTTCTGAAGACTTCCTAACCAATAAGGGAAGGCTCCATTTATCTTATTGTTTCCAAGATCTAGAACTTCCAAGTTTGTACAATTGACCAAAGATTGCGGCAATGGCCCTTCCAATTGATTGCCATTAAGGTTAATAGTCCTAAAATTATTTCCTTTGGCAAATATTGCAGGGATGTTACCATGAATGCTATTCATTCGCAAATCCAACACTAAGAGGGCAGTAGAGTTTACCAAACACTTAGGAATCATGCCACTTAAGTTGTTATGAGACAAGTCTAAAACTTGAAGGTTAATTGCATCACAAATTAAAGAAGGGATTTCTCCCATTAAATTATTATTGGAGAACAAGATAGATTCCAAATTGGAAAAATTTAAAATGGGAAATGGTCCTTGTAGCAAGTTGTTACGAAGATCAACATGATATAATGAATTCTTCCCCACATCCCCCAACCATCTTGGAACTCGACCATAAATTTGGTTATTGGAAAGGTCTAAGTATCGTAAATTTGTTGTTAGTCTCAAGAAAATTGGGAATTCACTGATATTGGAGTAAGCCAAGTTCAAACTTTGAAGATTGGGCAGGGCATAGGCAGCATTATTATTGATGCTAACTGAGTTATTTGAAAAATCAAGAGTCTCAAGATTTTTGAGCTTTGGAAACATTTCAAACCCTAACATAATACTCAAGTTATTTGATGAGAGAGATAGCCTAGAAAGGTTCACAAGTCTAGATATTGACCTAAGTATAGAGCCATGTAGCTTATTATAACCCAAATCAAGATACTTCAATGAATTGTACTTGAATTCACCAATCTCACCAACGAATTGATTACCATTAAGATATAAACCCTCCAAAGATGGCAAACTGAATAACCAAGATGGCAGTGTTCCGTTTAGGAAATTTGAACTTAAAGAGAGAAAAATTATATTCAAATCACTTACGTGACTAGGAAGGGGACCAACAAGTCGATTGTACCCAAGGTCTAAAGTTGAGAGATTCGGCAAGTTGAATAGTGATGACGGCAATAAACCTATTAAAAATATTCACCAATAATTAAAAAATTGTTAGTTTGATGCGTCAGCCAAAAAGACCTAAAATTTAAAAGTGATAATAGAATCTCACCGCTAAAACTATTAGATGACAGATCCAAATATATAAGTTTTGTAAGGTTTCCAAGCCATGCTGGAATTGACCCCATAAGATAACAATCAGATAAAGCCAAACGCTTCAAGAACTTTAGGGAACTACAGCTCCAATTAGACTTTAGAAGAGAACCTTCGAGATTCCAATTAAGCGCTAGATCAACGGATTGAATACTTGGAAGGCAGAGGATGTTAATTTCGAGCTTTCCTTGCAAGTCACAGCAACGGAGACTAAGAGTTGTCAAAGAGGAGGATAGATTCAACAAAGAATTAGGTCTAATTGAGGACATATTTGCCCCTTCTAGAAGAAGTTCCCTTAACTGAGTTAGGTTACCAATGACTCTTTTCCAGACGGGAGCTTTGATTGATAGCCCATTCTGAGAAAGATCAAGTGAAACCAATGAAGACAACTGAGAGATTTCAAACGGGATTTGGCCAGCAAATATGGAAAGAGAAAGGTTAAGATGAGTCAAACTCTTAAAGTTGCCAAACTCAGAAGGAATTAGGGAGTTATTGAACCAATTGTCAGCGAGGCTCAACCTCCTGAGATTGAGAAGAAGAAACAGGGTACTGTTGGAATGAATGTGGCCCATAAGCCAGCTGGAACTAAGGTCCAGGCCAACCACAAGGCTTGTGTTTTTGTCACACTCGACCCCATCCCAAGTGCAACAGTGCTTATCCTCCTGCCAACTGGCTGTTTTAGGATAAGAACCAACATTTATGGAAGAAGCAGATTCAGCAAGAGAAAAAGACTTATTAAAAAGGAGTAGAGCAGAGCATGGTGGCATTGAAGAGAAGGAAGAAGAGAGAGATGATGAAAAGGGAAGGTGAGAGTGCAAGATCAAAGAGAACGAAAAGAAGACATGACACTTCCAAATTGAACGCCCCATTTGATACCTAATTCAACAAAAACAAAACTCTGAAAATGGTGTAGGATTTAAGGAAGGTATGGGATGGAATCAATATTATATATATGCTGCCAAGTCAACAAAAGTCTTCCACCTTTCTTTTATTAAAAAAAAAAAGAAGAAGTTAATTTCAAGTCACGTGTGTGGTGACGTGAAATTGTATAACTTGTACATGTTCTTGTGCTTTAAATTTTGTAAGAACCTCCATATATCTCATCAAATTAATTATAATATTTTAATAATTACTAATTGAGTCTAGAAACTTCAATTAATTTGAAATATTGGGACCACAAAATTGCATTATTTTTTTTTTTTTTTTTGAGAAACAAACACACACAGGAGAGAGGGAAAGAGGTTCTAACACAAAGGCACACCACAACTCCACTCAAAAGCCATGGTAACTTTTAAGGGAGGGTGGAGCAAGTTATACTACACACAACACACTCTCTTAAGTAATTACCCATTCTTGTTTTTGAGAAACAAACATACACACAGGGGAGAGGGAAAGAGGTTCTAACACAAAGACACACCACAACTCCACTTAAATTGCTCTTCCTTTAAGAAAATAATTCTTTTAGAAATCGTTGGAGTGCTAAATATTCCATTTGAAATTGAAGTGGTTTTATCTGAGTAAATATTATTGTAGGGTCCAAATTTTGTAGCCTAGGCCCAAAAGGTTAGGTTTATGAGCCCAAAGAACCCAGAACAATGAATTTGTAGAGAGCGGGTGAAAAAGCTAGGCTAATTGTGAATCTAGCAACAAGTTATTGACATAAGAACACACTTAAAATCAACTCAGGTCTGAAGAGGGTTCTTCTTCATTCAAAGATATTTACAATTCTTAGGGTTCTTCTTTTCAGTTTCCCCCCTTTCTTCAGAGGCCTATTTACATTTATATATTCTCCTTCTGCTTCATCATCATCGTCCACCTGTATGCCATCTAAGCCTTCACTTGAGTACATGTCATGTCAGAGGTCTGCTTTAGTTTTCCGTGAGTGGTGGTAGCTGAGATTGCACTGTTCAGGGGTCTTTTCCACATAAATGCGGTCAGGAGAGTTGCTGCAGTGCATTAAATGCGGTGGTAACAACTTTTCCTTTTAGATATTTCTCTGTTCTTATCATCTCTAGGCACGCCTAAAACTTGTCCTTGTCGTGGAAGTAGTTGGGAAGAACATTCGAACCTTCAGTGTATTTGTTTAATCAAGTTCCTTGGGATCCGAGGAGAATAGCCTCTTCGGACCAATAGGGCTCTCCTCGGACCGCCCCTCTCACTCATTTCCAAGTACATTTCTCCACCAGGATTTATTCCTAGCTCCTTTCTTCTCTTCGGATGCATAGTGGTATTCGGATTAGGCTCTAGGCCCAACACCTGACGTTGGGCTTTCACACCCACAATTATTGTTGTGTATTAAAATTAAGAATTAAAATGGACAAGTCACTGGTAGAGTCAAAATTTTATTTTTGGGAGGTTGTATATAATTTTTTTTTGTGTGAAATTTAAAATAGTAATATACAATATTCTCATTTGTTAATAAATAAATGGTGTTTTCAAGAATCATTCGTTAGCCAAAGTCTGATAAAGACGTAGAGGTCACCATCAATTCTTGCTAGGAAATTGATAAAAATTAAAGTGGTCTAAGCGTGTAAATTGGTGGAAGGTAGGAAGTTTGTGTTCACACTTAAAAGTTTGATTTTATAGACTTGCACAGTTTTCTCTCCGCGCCAAAGTCTTTTTCTTTTTTGAAATCAAAGTGCGCAACCTTTTTAATTGTTTGATTAGTTAAATACATTTCTCAAATCATCTATTAAAGATTGTCCAAAAGCATTATAGATTCCACTAGTTTTTTATTATTATTATCAAATAGATCTTTAACAATGACACTGAGAAATTAAGCTCCTTATAGCGCGGAGGTGTAAAGCTACATAGTAATGCTACTACACAATATATAGACATTTTTATCCATAAATATCGTTTAATTATTATTCACATTTTATTTTATTTATTCAATAATTAAGATTTCTTACTTAGATACACAGATAATAAGAAAATAAATGAAAAAATGTGCCCAAAAAGGTAAAGGAGGCCTAAATAAGTATTTGTGTTAAGACTTCATATTATAAAGTTTGATTTCTCACCTTTTTTTTTTTCTTAAGTTCTTTTTTGGAGGGGGGGGGGGGGGGTAGGTGCAATTTTTTTTAATTATTTATTAATTAAATGATACACGTTTCCTTTGTTGGTAGTAAAAGCCATTGCAATCTTTGAGCAAAAGGTTACAAATAATGCTAAAAACAAGAATTAAGATTGGTTCAAAATAGTTAATTTCAAGTCACGTGTGAATTGTGATGTGACGTGAAATTGTAAAACTTGTACATGTTCTCATACTTTACACTTTCTAGGAACCTCCGTATATCTCATCAGATTAATTATAATATTTCAATAATTGCTAATTGAGTCCAGAAACTGGCATTTAATTTGAAATATTGACCACAAAATTGAAGTGGTCAATATTGCATTAGATTGCTCTTCTTTTAAGAAAAAAATTTCTTCTAAAAATCGTTGGAGTGCTAAATTTTCCACTTAAAATTGAAGTGGTATTATCTAGCTGAATAAATATTATTATTGTGCACTAAAATTAAGAATTAAAATGGACAGGTGGCATGTGGTTTGTGTGTGTGTATATATATATATAGGGTTCAAATTACGTTATGTATAACTTTAACAAATATTTCATCACTTAATAACTTATTATTGGATGTGAATTTTGACAAATTTACCATTATATACATTATATTCAGATACTTCCCATGCTTAAAATTTCAAGGTCATCAACTATCAATAATCATGTTATCAACAATTATTTAAATTCAAGTTTTTGTAATTTAAAATAATACATAAAATATGAGTTTATGGATTAAATGTTAAATAACATCTGATTGACATGAAAATTGGCATGCATATTAATGACATATAGAACATAAAATTCAATTGAGGGATTTTTAAAATATAAATTCAATAATGAGTTATTATATGGTGTAACATTACTTAATATATATATATATATATATATATATTAGTAATAACTTCAGAATGATACATCGAAATAGGTTGGTACAGAAATATTCTGTTCCAATGGACAAACTGAAATAAGGTCCGAAACAGTAGTTAAAACATTAGTTACGAAAGGTAGAAAACTACACTGTTATTGTGGTTTTATTATTCAACCATGAGTTGTATGTGGTCTTGATCAAATATTCTCATTCATAAAAAAAAATAATAATAATAATAAAAGTAAAAAAATAAAATAAAAGATATTTCCAAGAATTATTCATTGGTCAATGAGTATTACCTATTGATACCAACATTTGGGTGGCCTAGTTAGTAGGATATCGGGCCAGCAAGTTTCAGAACTTGGATTCGAGCCTTAACAACTAGCTGCGTGTTGGTGCTCTTTATATCTCATCTCCATCCCAAACAATTCAAAGAATAATAAGTGAGTTTCTCACAGACCGGGAGTATGGGGTCTAGCCCGGGAGCGGATAGGGTGCTACTATGGTCATGCCCAGGTAGGGCCTACTTCCTTTTTTTTTTTTTTTTTTTAACAAAGAAAAAAGAGTATTACCTATTAATGAAAGCGGGCCTAAACAATTAATTGCATTTAGATTTCAAACTATAAGGACTCAATGAGTATTACTCACACTGCTTGCTTTTTTCATTTTTTCATTTTTTTTTTTTTTTTGGGTCTAGCCACATACACCATCAATCTTGTTAGTTGCTATATACATCTCCAACGCCATCACATAGAAAGTTTACAGAAATTGCAATTACTGAGCATTACATTTCCCCCTTTTTCAGTGTTTTCATATATTGTTGCTATGATTTTTTTGTTTTTACTATTGCCAAAGACGAGGAAGTCTACAGCAAACATGTATATTTATGACAATAGGATATTTTTATTGAGAACCATGAGATTATGATTTTAGCTAGCTAGTTTGAAAGCTTCCTTAAGGCATACTGTAATATCAACATCATAAGAAAGTGTAGAAAAGTCCCATAAGCTTCGTGTTTAATGGTTACAAATAATTATAAAAACAAGAATTAAGATTGGTAACATTGGTTCAAAATTTATAATAAAAAAGAAAAAAGAAAAAGAGCAACATGGCTACAAATAAATAAAAGAAGGAGAAGGAGAAGGAGGAGGTGGAAAATTGTGGGTAAAGCTTGGGGCAATTTTCTAAAAGGTAAAATAGACCTAAGCGTGTAATTGGCAATTGGTTAAATGCAAGGCATGAAGCTTGTGTTCAAACTTATAAAGTTTGACTCTAAAAACTTGCACATCCTTTTTTATTTTTTCGTCTAGTCTTTTTTCACTAATTTATTTTTTGGATAGAAATAAAGTCATTTTTACTCTTTACTTTTTGAAAGTGCGTCATTTAAAAAAAAGAAGAAGATTTTTTTGAAATCAAAGTGCATGTCATTTCATTCTCAAAAAAAAAAAAAAAAAAAGTGCATGTCATTTTGAAAGTGCGTAGAGAAGGAGCTGCAAGTTTACCCTAATGCAGATAGCCAATTAATGAAGGATTTCAATGAGTTCCACACAAAACTTGCCGGACTGAATAGGTGAAATTTTACACAAATCTTATGAAGGGCTTTATCCAGATAACATGGCTTGACCAAGAATTAACTTAATTCAGGATTTCGTTGGACTTGAGAATATTGGAACCATTTCTTCATATTAATTGTAAGACTGAGTGGTGTTATTACTGCTTTAAGATAATCCCTAGCACTCAATATTTATTCAAAAACATTAACTTTGAAAATGCTGCCTAGTCTTGGTTGTAACTTGTAAGAATTCAAGGCATATACATGCAGATTCAAATCTTCTAGATTTCCTAGAGCACTCTATAATGTAAAGTTCTTTAAATCTCAACCTTTCTATTAAAATAAATGGTTAAGATGGTGACACATCATCTATACAATCTTAAATTAGTCTTTCACAACATACAAATATTCCTATTTATCCTAAACACCTTTCAACTTCTAGACTTATCTCTCAATTTTTTTTCTTTTTTTTTTTTTTAAATTATGAACTTATCTATGTTACTTATTTTTTCAGAAAAATCATCAACCCAAAAACAATGATCATTAAAACTTAAGCATTTATCTCCGCGTTTCTATCTTTAAAAACTAAATAACAACCAAAACATTTTTCATCAGATGCTTTTTTCAAGGGTATAGCTTGCATCTAGCGTTGTTGGCAACAAGATCTTTAGAGTTGGTTCTAGATTCTTGAACCAGTAAAAAGCGTTTGCATCTCCATCTAAACAGAATTGCTCAAGTAATTTTATTATTCTAATTTGTTTCATCCTTGGGAGGATTAACCATCCCAATGTTGAAGATAAACTTAGTATCAAGAATTGCTCTGGCTTGGGAGTCCACCTTGACGGCTTGACTTCACTGGTTCATTTCTTATTAAATGTTAATATTAATATTCATTTCTCGTAAATTATCACTTGAGGCAAGGATTGTTTTTTGAGTTGGCGATTTTATGGAAAAAGATAATTTAAAAAAAGAAGTTGAATGGTATTAAGCTGCTAAAGTCAACATTTACTATACATGAAGTGTGTACTTTTTGTATGTTAAGACTAATTTAGGGTTGTATTTATGAATCAATGACGTGGCAGCATCTTAACCATTTATTTCAAAAGAAAAGTTGAGATTTAAAGAACTCTATATTGTAAAGTACCCTAGAAAATCTAGATGATCTGAATCACATACTAGAGACTAGAAAACAAATAATAAAAAAATCTATAAGGTTTATGAATGTACCTCCAAATACCATGAGTAAACCTGAATAGATTATCAATAGCAATAGAAACGCACGTGCACACTCAGCACACAGCCCAAACAAGTCTTGCTTTCCATGCTCCTCCTTTCAAGACGGCTTTCAATGGGCCAAGCCACCCTAATTAATCTCTACAAGTATGAGATCTAGGGTTTCGTCTAACGTTAGGAGTGGAGAGGGGATCTATCCTTATATTATATACAGTAAATATACACTAATTATAGATCAGGCTTAAAACCCTACACTTTACCTCACATCAGACTATGGTATAAGCCCAATAAAACAAGGTGTACCAAGGCTCACTATTGAATTTGACCATAGTATATTAACAAACCCTCTAGTTATATTAACTGAGTTACATCCAACTCGTTTTATGAATTCAAAAGTCCAATAAATAGAAGCTCAATTCTAACATGCTCACACTTGGGAAACATTAATTGGTGTTTGTAATTTTGAAACAACTATTATTATTTTGAATCAGCTATTATTATTAGGAAAAGGGTTAATGAAACAGCTATTATTCTCAAGGAACCCTCCATCATCACGCTTTATAAAAATAATAAAACTGATTTATAATTTTGTTTATGTAATAAATGGTACTAACGGAATGCTTATTTATAGGAAACATAATGTCTTATTGTATTGTGACGAGAGGAGAGGAATTTGTTTGAGCTTAATCGGTTTTCTTATACTTTAAATTTGTACCACGCATAGGGATTTGGCATCAAGCATTGACTCTGTGAGTCTTGTAGATGCAACCATTTAGTGGGCCATTAGGTTCATTTGGATACATATATCAATTTTCTAACTCAAGAAAGGTGCATTGCAACTTATTTTACACGGAGCTATGATTAGTCATCATCATTCGTTGCTTTATCAAATTCTTTTAAAAAAATTCAAGGATCATTAAAATGAAATATAATGAGCATTGGGATTTGGCGTCAAGCATTGACTTTGTGAGTCTTGTAGATGCAACCATTCAGTGGGCCATTAGGTTCATCTGGATACATATATCAATTTTCTAACTCAAGAAAGGTGCATTGCAACTTATTTTACACTGAGCAATGATTGATCATCATCATTCGTTGCTTTATCAAATTCTTTTAAAAAAATTCAAGGATCTTTAAAATGAAATTTAGTGATTTGATTTTAGTGGGTTTTTTTTTTTTTTTTTTTTTTTTTTTTTTTTTTTTTTTTTTTTAAGGTGGTACTACTTCGAAGGATAGAACATTATTAATACAATTATTCATGTTTTGACAACTATGATCCGAGAAGTGTTATGTTCACAATATTTTCATAACAAATCTTATGTGGTAAGTTGTTACTAGTTTTAATTTAAACTCACCATTGAAATTAATTTTTTGCCCATTAATAACAACCAGTAAAGCAATAACAACCTACAACTTAGAATTTATTATGAAAATATTTTGGTATGTGTATATAGCATTTCTCTTTAAATTTCTTCCATAAGTTAGGGAATGACTCTGCAAGTCTTGTTTATGGGCCCTACGTTCATTTGGTTACATATATCAATTTTCTAACTTGTGAAAGTGCAACTTATTTTAGACGGAATGTGATTAGTCATTCAAAATTTAACAATCTTTTAAGAGAAAAGTTATGTGTACAACATTTTCATAATATTTTCACAACTTTTAGGTGGTAAGATGTTACTTGCTTTTATTGGTCGACAAACTTAGCACATTACTCAATTAATGATAATTCACATTTTTAGATATAGAATTAGTTCAATTCGGCCTGGTTTTTGTAGTTCTAATAAGGAGTACTAACTTGTAAACTCATGCATATGCATAAGTACATTTTAAAATATGCAATTAGATGAAATGATTATTTTTTATATAAAATATGAAACAACATTTTCATCGATAACAATTGAAAATATTTTTTATTTGTTTTAAATAAACTTATGTGGGGGTAAGAGCCCAAACTTATGTACCGGGCCTTGGGCCCTGCTCGTGGATACGTCCAAGGAGGAGTAAATAATTAGGTAAGGCCCTGAAACAGAGGACCACGCAAGGAGAAGGTGGAGGAATATGATCCGAGGAGGTTAGCCTCCTCGGATAGGGTGAATGTAAGTCAAGCAATTGTTTGGATGATTTAAAGTGACACTCTAGGAAGCTTCAACAATAAGGACGAACTTCAAGCACGTACGAAGGTGATGATAACACAGAAATATCTCAAAGAAAAGCTGCTACCACCGCATTAAATGTACTGCAGCAACTTTTTTGGCCGCATTTATGGGAAGAAGACCCCTGAACAGTACAATTTTCAGCTATCACCACTCACAAATAACAAAAGAAGATGCTTGATGGGACATGCACTTAAGTAAGGATTTTGATGGGTAACAAGTGTAAGGTCAAGATGGCCTGAAAAGACCTATATAAATGTAAAAGATCTCCCATGAGAGGAGATCGGAAAAAAAAAAAAGAAAGAAGAAGAAATGAAAGAATTACTGTAGCATTAAGACTTGTAATAACTTTCATATTTATTGTATTGATCTCCTCGGACAACCATTTCCTCAAGCTATATGTGCTGAAATATTTACTAGCCGTTATTGTAAACTACTAAAACCTAGCTCTTTGGTCCATTCTCTACAAATTTATTATATTGGGCTCACTAAACCATCATCCAACAATTTGTGACCCTACAACTTATATTTTATATTTTCAAATATACAAACATTATATATGTTGCAAATAAGTTTGGTAAAACTTTAATATGCATTTTGTTATGCTTATTTGTAAATGTATTCCATGAATATGCATAACGCTACAGGCTAGTGTTTATTATGTATCGAATGGGCATGAACTTTAAACTTGTAGAGCACAAGGTTAATTTATCATCAAGAAAATCAGAAGTTCATGAATGTGCAAATGTCAAACCTAGCAAAGAACTTTGTTGCTCAACTGGCATCTTTTAGTGTTTCCAATAGAAAGTCGGAAACAACCAAAGTTTAAATCTCCTTATTGATTGTAACTACTGACTTTTTTTTATTATTTTAAAAAAGGTGTTAAAATCTAAGATATTGATTTTCTTATTAGTGTCTTTATTTTGGAATTCTTCCTTATGCTTGCACAATTTTCTCATAAAAGATCTTGCTATGATCAAATTCCTTCCCATGCACACTAAAGCATTAAATATACTGTATTCTTTTTCTCCATCTGATAAGATACTGTGGAAATTGTCATCCAAGTTAATTGAAAACACGTGACGCCCTGGCCCATAATCTTTTCTAATCGGTACTAGTTTGAACAATTCAACATTCCTTTGATGAAATAGGTGATATTGGAATTCGCTTTGTATACAATGAATTTGTTTGATGTTGTGAAATTGTTGTAGCTATCTATTGAAAAGTCTAGTGTGATTTGTTCCAAAAGCCATGTGCTTTACGAGTGAATAAGTGAAATGATTATTAATAAAAAAATGAGATTATTAACAATCCCGCCGGATATCAAACACTTAACAAGTAATTCCTCTCACAATGGCTATTTGTCATTAAATTTGCTTATTTTATGATCCACATATACCGAAAGATATTAGTAACATGTTTTCTAATCTATTACTTTTGCGGCTCTGTTTGTGATAATAAGATAAGTAAAAATGGAACAAGTGACTTTATCATATAAACAAAATAAGCATAGATTTTTTTCTTTAAAAAAAAAAAAAAAAAAAAAAGGCTATTGCTACTGTTCATGATCCTTATAATAATTGAAGCATAGATTAAATTATCGTTATTTTTAACAAGCCTTTTTTTTTTTTTAATAAAAAAAATCCTATATAATTTCTTATTTTGTGTGGGTTTAAATGGATATTTTTCTCAAGCTTTCAAAGCATGGGCTTTAGATAAGATGTTCAACTCTTATACGCCATGCATTGACTTTTAAGTCTTGTGCATGGAACAAGCCAAGATAAGAATATAATCCATTTTGATCAGCCATAGCTTCTTTTATGTGAAAAATTAAACATTCATTTGATGTGATAGGAGATAATGGAATTTGACACCGTATACGCTGGGGTAAGGGTTTGTTTAGTAGGCAAGTCATTTTCTTTAAGCATGAAACATCTAGAATGGAAAAGTCTAGTATGATTAGTATGACAGCATGTAAAGTTGTCTAGAATGGAAAAGTCTAGTATGATTAGTTGGCAAGTCGTTGTTTTAGTGTGAAAAGTCTAGAATGGAAGACTTTTTGGTTCCTACAAAGTTTTGGAGAGAAAATTGCTAGCCACTCATCCCATTGGGACCCCCTATCAAAGTTTTAGTGTGACTTTCTATCCCAAGTATGGACATAACCTATGAACTAATAGTAGTCCTTTCCAGGTAGCAAGATATTAGTAAAGATGAGTTGAAATGGGAATGGTTGTTGTATGGTGTGTACTTGACCGGTGAAGGTATATGAAAATGACAAAATTCAACTACAAACTCCTACCAAAAAATTAACAATGTTATATTTTGAAATTAAATGAACTGTTGGAATGCATTTTTTTTTTTTTTTTTTCTTAACATGCATGTCAAATTTCGTTCAAATCGAATAATATTTACCATTTGATCCATAAACTTATTTTTCATACATAATTTAAGACTATACAAACTTGAAATTAAATATTTGATTGATGACATAACTATTGATTTTTTATTTTCTTGAAAATTTACTAGTATAGAAGAAATAATAAGAAAATACAATCTAATGTTGAATCTGTCAAAATCACATTAAAAAAAAAAGGGTAAAATAATATTTCGATCCTTAGACTTTATCAAAAGTTTGTTCTTTATTCTTAAACTTTACTAAAAAAAATTTTTTCATCCCTAAATTTTACTAAAAGTTTTTTTTTTAAATCCCTGTACTTAAAAAAGTTTGTGTTTTTTATCTCTAAACTATTTTAAATGTTTACATTTTGTCCTTATACTTTACAAAAAAAACTTGTTTTTTGTTCCTAAATTATTAAAAAAATTTCATCCTTATTTTTGTCTCTAAACTATTAAAAAAACTCTTTATAAAATTTAAGGATGAAAAAATAAAATTTTAAAGTTTAGGAATTGAAAAACAAACTTTTCGTAAAGTTTTCTCACCAATCAAAAAAATAATAATAATAATAATAATAATGAAAAGAACAACCCAGTCAATCAAATCCATGCCAAATATATCCAACTGAATCCATCCAAACTAAAACCTATATGTTAGTAGAAAATCATCAAGTAACCCATTTACATTTGGCAACGATCCTCAGTAGAAAATGTTGTTTAGTAAATCTGGTTGCCTAATTCTCTTTTCAAATTCTTATACTTAGCCTCATTTAATTGAAGTAGATTCCTTTTTGAAAGAATTTAAATTAAATAATTAAAAAACTTGCTGATTAAAATATTAGACATAATACTAATAGTGGCGTAATTATCTTTTCAAATTAGCTATAGATTCCTAGTATAAGAATTAGGATTACTCAAAAAAATCTATGTGCACCTAAATCCAAATATGGTCTTCATTTTACCAATTGTTTGTAACGAGTATGTTTTTTTTTTTAATTAGGATATTGCCCCGCACTCCTCCAATACAGGCCAAAATATTCTCACAAAGTCTAGGAATTCATGCTCTAATTACCTCTTAACTGCAACACCAAATTCTTTGTGCCTCTTCACAAATCCATAATATATGCATCATGTCATCCTCATAATACATGCGTTTGAACAGATTGGCACATGCAGGTAGAACGTTATGACATGCTTTCCATGCAAACATCTTAACATTATTAGGGACCTTCGCTTTCCCTTCCAATTCCTATTGAGCATATCAAACTAGAAATTCAGTGGTGATGCTCTGATGCACACCATCTATAGATGGTAGTATTGCAAGGCCCCCTAGGATTTTGCTCTTCTTTTGAGATTGCTTGCCTACCACCCAAAAAAAAAAAAAAAAACAAGAAAGATTTGAGTGAGATATCTTGGAGGAATAAATTTACAACAAATTAATATGCATTGAGAAATAACAACATACTGAAATAGAGAGATTTCCAAGATAATTTTGAAAGAAATACCAGGAGATGGTTTCAATAGGCTATTAATCATGGAAAAAGGAATAAAGCTATTAAATTATTCAAATTCTGAGCCCATCAGGACTTAGTGAATAATAGCTTACTAGCTCGTCACTAACTCATCAAACAATCTTCAGTGGTAAAGCCTATATTTCCCTTGGTACGATTTGGAAAAAGAAAAAGCAAGTTGACAAGAAGGAAATGTCGTGTAGCAGATGTATTACTATTAATAAATTCGTAAGTTCTAGTACCTATTAGAAATTTCAGCAATCCAACCTCCACTTAATGTAATGAAGATAGGAACAATGAAGAGCAAACTCATTAGAAGCATAGGTATAGAACTCAAGATTGAATTTTAACACCCCTATCTACCCTGCCTCCAAGAATTATTTTGAATAAATAAGATTTATGCAGATTATTACTGTATAGAGTTCCAGTAATACCACAATCAACATAATTAAAACTAAGTTTAGTGTTGGTTTATACCCATAACATTATCGGGGACTATAATACCTAGTACCACAACAATAATAAAAACCTATACAAACTCACAAGATTTTCATGATTGTTAAGCATATTTAAGGAATCACATATCCTAGATACAAACAACAATATTCAAAGCACAAACACAACATATATGGTGTGTTGAACATATTCATCTATTGTTCGTCAGATAAACTCAACTATTTGTCTTTTCCAACACCTCACTGTGCAAAAATGAATCAAGTATGGCTCTGTTTTGGAACTCTATTCAACCTTGCCTCCTCACTCATTCTGGAGCTAATTAAGTGACATTGATGGACTTATTGAGTTCCCAATTAAACCAACTGAAGATTTATCTAACTTAAGAATGTCAATGGAAGACGATATAAAAGATTGAGCTGCTGCGACAAACTGTAGAATTCTGGAGCTAATTATGTGTCACTTATAGAATGGAATCAGGACTATTGAATTCTGGAGCTAATTAAGTACCATTGATGGATTTCTTGAATTCCCAATTAAACCAACAGAAGATTCGTCTAAGAATGTCAATGGAAGATGATATAAAAGATTGAGCTGCTGCAGCATACTTTAGGCACATTGGTTACTGCATTTGAAAAAACTAGCTACTAAGAATAAACCCCAAAGACAACCCATTAAGCCAAATCTTCACAAGTTTTCTTGGGCCCAACATGTTGATTAGGAGCTATCTCACATTTTCCTTGTTCATTGTTCTCACTTTTCAATTAGATCTCTCTATCCAACATCTTTTCTTTACTTATAAAACAAAACTGGAGTAGCACTTGAACTTTGTTGATAAAGAACAGTATATGCAGAAAAGAAAACATTCTATGAGACAAAGGGTCTCATTACAAGGCCTTGGCATATGGAAATATCTTGACAATGAGTGGAAAACAAATTTTGCTAGAGGATTGGAAGTACCGACCTCAAATGTCAAATAATGCATAAAGCTATCAATAAATTTGAGCAGGCTAAGACATAGCAGTGATGATCTAAGACATTGCAATTCCTTGCATGTTAAGGGCATGAACTCCTTTCAAAATTATATTGCAATTGAATTAAAAGAGCATAATGAGAAATATAATATGCAAGGAGGTGAGAATACATGAAAGGTATTTTTTTCATACTTGATGCACTTGCCACACCTGCACAGAAAATGGAACGTCAAGTGAAAAAAAAAATCAGTTGTTACTTTATCTCATCTATAGAAAATGGAAATTGTACCTAATAATGAAGCAAACATATCTAAGAAATTCATGGTCATGCCATAGGATAGTATAGACCAGTGGGATGAGAAGAGTCAAAGCAAGAAGAGAATTTAACCAAAAGTATAGCAAATAAAAAACAAACTACAGATATCAATTTAACACAGTTAAAAATAAAATAAAATAAATAATAAAAGAAACTAAAGGATGGCGCTTTTTCTTTTTCTTTTTTTTTTCTTTTTTTGAGGAGGCCTAATGGGCTTTTGCATTAAGGAATGAGGCTAAATCAGCCTGGAAAGCAGAAAAAGAAGGTGGAGGAACAGACTCCATCCACACAACGTAGTTTGAAACATATCTAGCATGCCGAGCTAGGCAATGGGAACCTTATTACCTTCTCTTTTTGTATGAGAGTAATGTAATTCATTAAAACAACTAAAAGACTTAGCATCAGCTATCAAAGAACCAAGAGGAGACAAAGAGTCAGCAGAAATGGCTTGAACAACCAGCATAGAATCCCCTTCCAGCACTGCATCTTATCCCAATCTCAAGAGCAAATTCAAGTGCCCTTGTTGCTGCCATAGTTTCAATTTCTGCTGCATGGTATCAACGTGGAAGCTGCTGAGAGAGTGCTGCAACGGCTGAACGATGTGAATCTCAGATGACCACACCAATGCCTGACATATTCTCTGAATCAAAAGTGGCACCATCATAGTTGATTTTATACAAATCAAGAGGAGGCTGCCAGGAAGCACGAGAATGTTGCTGCTGAGGGTGCTGTTGTGGTGAGTTTGCAGAAGGCTAGGCTGCACGGTACTCATTGTACCTGATTGTAGAGAGCTGAGCAATGTCCGAGAGCATGCTGCTGGGCTGATTCAGTCTGACTTGGTTTCTTTGCATCCAAACAGATCAGGCCGTTATAGAGAAGAGTGCAGGGCTACTCTGTTGCTGCATTATCCAAGATAGAAGCTCCTTAAAGTCAAAGAATTGATGATTTTGTCAAAAAACCCCACAACTCCAGGTCTGCCCAGACAGCGTCCAGTTTGGGGCACGTCCAGATAGCATGTAATGGTGATTCTGAAGCTTCGAAACATCGGTCACAGGTGGAGCTAGTAATGATTGTACGACTTACCAGATTCTCCTTGGTAGGTAATGAATTACGGCAGGCTCTCCATACATGATTCTTTACCTTATTTGGAATTTTCAAAGACCACAATCCCTTCCATAGCTGCATTTCCTGAGGCGGAAAGCCACTCGGGCTTGCTGGTTCAGATTCTTCCTTCAAAAACCTGTATCCTGATTTACAATTGTAGCGACCATCATGAGTTAAAGGCCAATAGAGCGTGTCCTTTGATACAACACGGGCTAAGGGGATATTTTTGATAAAATCGGCTTCACTTGGAACAAATAGACCATCTAGCATGTCATTGTTCAAGTTTCTTGTTTCATCGTCAATCAAAATATCAACCGTGGCATCACACATGGACTCAACAATTGGAGAAGAGATCATAGATGAGTGATTTTTTGGCAGCCATTGGTGATTCCATTTCCCACACGCCATCTAGCTCCTCTTTGAATAACATCCCTGCCATGTAGTATGCTTTTCCCATTTACTACCAGCCGTTTAATCTTTTGTGAGAACAAATAATCCCTTTTCTTTTTCTTTTTCTTTTTCTTTTTCTTTTTGGATAAATAAACATTTTCATTAAAAATCAAGAAAGTTGCTACTCCAATACACAGGCTTGACTCAAGTACAATTTTCTTTTCACTACTTATTTAACATAAAATCTTCCTAGAAGATAGTGTGAATTTGCACCCAAACTTTGCTTCAAGATGTGATGGTAATATGTTTCTGATTTCCATGGGTTGGTAAGTAGTCATTGTATCTGAAAGTTTGTTTAGACCCCTTAACCTGATAGTTTTAAACTAATTAATTAACCAAGTGATTACTTAGATTAATTTTCAGATCTAGGTTAAACACATATATATCATATCATGCAAAGATGCGGAAAAGTAAACAACACCACAAAAAGTAAAAATTCTGCAGAAAAACTGAGCCTGTGATTTTCAATCAATCGAGCCTAATTCTCGATCGGTCAAAAAAGGCAGAACTTGACTCTTCTTCTCTGCAAATAGCTGGACTTCAAAACTTGAATCACCCTTATTTAAGCATTGCCTAAATACCTAGACTAGACATGTTTTGATCTCGGTTTGCCAACATAATACAATAATGATTCTAAATATTTAATTCTAAATCTTTGGAACCTAACAGTATCAAAATTATAATTGCAATGTTTGATGCATCATATATATATATATATATATATACACACACACACAAACAATTTTTAAAAGCCTTTTTTTTCTTTTAATATGTAATGAATAGTTTTTTATGAAGTGAATTTCAGCTTTTGGAGTAACCGAATAACCTGTCTAATTTAAAACCAAAACTGGGGTGTACCTTGTGACATTGTTTTCAAGGTTTTGAGAAGACCTCAATAACAAACAAAATTCTCTCAGGCATGTTTAGTCAAGTTTATCATTTGTGAAGTCCCTCGAATTAGTTTGAATGATGCTAAGAAAGATTCTTAGTCCACAGCTCTTCAAACCCCCCCCCCCCCCCCCTTTCAATATCTATTTAAAACAATTCTTAAAATACACCCACATCTAGTGTATAAAGAAAAAAATTAAGATTAATCTGAATACAATATCAAATGAGCTCTTTAGTTTCTGAATTCTTCTTTCTTCTTTCTGTAGCTTGTATATTCTTGAATCATGAATTATATTACCTTGAATAAAGTCTAAAACACTTCAAAGACATAAATATGTCATACTAGACATGTTTTTGTACTCGGTTTGCAAACATAAAATAAAATTAGTTCCTAAACATTTAACCCTAAATATTTAGAACCTAACAAAAATTATGTATAAGAAATAAGTTTATGGATGGAATAGTAAATAACATCAGATTAACATAAAAATTGATATGCATGTTGAAAACATAAAGAAGTGTAATGCCTACAACTCCTACTAAAAAAATTAAAATGGCTACCTATTTTGAAAATATAATTGTTAAGTTGCATGTTCTTTTTGTTTTTAATAACATGTCAAATTTCGTATTTATCGGTTGTTATTTATTATTTGATTTTTAAACTTATTTTTTTATTTATAATTTTAGATTACAAAAACTTGAAATTTAAACATTTGATTGATAATATAGCACCTTTTAGTGATTTATAATAGGAAATTGGAAAAGGAAGAGAGAAAATTTTTGCAAAAACCCAATTTCAAAGGTTTGGTCAACAAAACCAAAATATCAGCCTGAAAAAGAGCCTTTAAAGTAAAAATCAAGCTATAAAGTTGACAGTACACTTTAGGCTCAGATCATCCAGTAATACTAATTCAACTACGATCTACAAGTATTTCTTGAGCATGACTAATTATAAGTTTGATTTTCATCTTTATATAAAATTGTGCCACTTAAGATATAAAGTATAGAAAAGACATATATTATGTGCAACACAGATAGTGAACCACAAAATCTGTCCAGTACTAGCTACCTATGTTTTACACGTCCACTGACTCGTACAACTTAATGCTTTTTTCTAGAATAACTTTGGGAACATTTTTTTTACCATGAAAGACAGATTTTAGCAACAAATCAAATGACTAATTTTTTCCATTA
Organism: Quercus gilva; assembly: GCA_023621385.1. Classification (NCBI taxonomy): domain Eukaryota; kingdom Viridiplantae; phylum Streptophyta; class Magnoliopsida; order Fagales; family Fagaceae; genus Quercus; species Quercus gilva. Next base: position 79,955,266 of record CM042476.1, on the reverse strand, counting down.
ATTATGCTTTTTCTTTGTATTAATTCCTGTTCAAATTAGGTTGGTACCCAACCCTGAAATCCTATAAATCTGCATCCAAAGATGCAAATGAAACAGTGCAACTAAAGAAAGTATATTAATTTTAGACCTTTAACTTTACTTTTATTCAATTGTATCTTTTTAATTTCAAGTTTATTTAATTAAGGTTTTTCATTAGTGTTTGTTAGGAAATTGCCATAAAGTGTCTAAAAATGGCGTGGTTTTGCTTTTCTATAGATTTATTTAATTTAAAAAATATAAATTAATAAAAAAAAACTTTTGAAAAAACTAAAATTTTATAAAATATAAATTATTATTTGATTTAAAAAAAATATTAATAAATGAAAAAGAATAGAGAGAATTTTTCTCAACAATTATTTTCTCAGTACACAGTCAATCCAAACCATGCCAAAATCTATTCAGCAGAATAAATCCAAACCAAAACCTAAATGTTACTTGCAAATCTTCAATTTCATAGTAAAAATAGCATCCCAAGCTATAAATTAATTCATATGTTAAGTGCAAAGTTCATAGATGGATCAACCTGGAAAGGTAATATAATTGCCCTGTCCATGAACTCTTTTCATTAAGATGTATCGTCCTTCAATTCCAACCATAGCAGAGAGATCATCCGTAACAATAATTAAGCTCCTACATGTCATGGGAACAAACTAATGACAGAAATCCACAAATAATTCCAACCATTTTTACCAGATTATGAAAATGAAACTCAAAAATATCTATTAATCTACTAGCATCCAACAACATTTAAAAATGGAATAAAACGCTAAAAGGACCTTGAGCCTAATTTTACCTGAGTCTCGACACATAATCAGTGTTCAAGACTTGGATAAGAATAACAAAAAAATAGAATGCACACTTTTAATAGGTTGCACATGAGATAGGCCACATGATACATTTTACATTATTGAAGTGACAAAATTTTCGAAAGTGATGTATGCCAAAGCCAAATATAGTTAACTCGTAATGTCCAAATATGTGATTTTAGATGAAACAAATCAAAACCAAACGGGCGAGCAAAGAAAATTTCACTGGAAAAAAAATGAGAAATTCTTTGTCAACCTCAAGTGTGGTGGTGTGGGCTTTAAAGATTTGGTGAAATTTAATGAAACAATGTCTTCGAAACAGGTTTAATGTCTCTTGACCGACCATAATTTTCTATTTTAAAGAGCTTTCCAAGAAAAATACTTTCTCGGCCTGGAGGTACAGTATTTGATGCCAAGATATCTTTGGGTTCCTACACCTGGCAAAGTATTCTTAAAGCTAGGAAAGTTATCTCAGCTGGGATGATGTGGATATTGGCAATGGTAGTAGAATTTGGATTTTTGTGCCAAACCTTTGTAAAATAATGCCACATGTTCAGATTTTTGTGCTCTTAGCTATCACGTGTTCTGATAAACAATTTGGTATTAGAGTTTCCGCATATTCAACATATATCCCCTAAATCCCCCATCCCTCCAGATAAGAATCTGAGTTGTCAGATACAACGATGAGGTGGTATTGACTAGAGAACAAGATATTATGGCTATAATATGTTGTGATGGAGGACAGTAACTTAAAAATGTTTTTTTTTTTTTTTTTTTTTGAGTCAATATTGAATTAACCTCAGATGATGCAATTTGCATTTTAGCATATTTTCTATTATAATTTATATTTAGGTTAAAAAATGTGTGAAGTCATGATATTGAAAAGTAGTGGTCTTAATCATGATTTATAAACAGGGACAAACCCAAACTGGTGTGGGCTCTTTTAAGCCTAACGAAGCTATCTTCTCGGGCCCAAGTATTTTTGAAATGGGTGAGTCCTCTTTGATGACAAGCCCAACACCCCTGGCCCACTCAGTGAAACCTAAGATAGCTCTTTCAGACCAGACCAAGCCTTTAAGTTTCAATATCAAAGGGACTGAACGACAGGGAGAGCCTCCGATGCTCGGGTGTCGCACCTGTTCTGTTGGCATCAGCTCTAATAGCCTCACGGTGGCTGGGTTAGGGGCTGGTTTCAATTCCGAGGGTGTCGCGGTGAAGCCGATGGAGGATAATCAGAGCTGTCTTGATGGGAATAGCTCCGACAGCACCGCGGTGGATGGGTTGGAGGTTGGGACCAGCTCCGATAGTCTTGTGGTGGTTCCGACGGTGACCGATTGTTTTTTTTTCTGCTGGGTTTAACTCTAACGGTCACGAGTCAGTTGGGTTCAACCCCGATGCTTTCACGTTGGCTCCGGGCAAGACCGATAAGGTAAATTCACAACTTTCGAAGGGTATTTTCTTGGCAAATATCCCTTAAAAGACTCTCGGTTGCGGGTTTTATGGATTCTGGTGTCAACAGTGAGGATAAACTTGGAAATGAGTGTAGTGTGCTCGTGTTTCAAGGGGTGGATAACAAGGGTAACAGGTCAAGTGATATGGATGAGATTGGCCAGCCCAATTTAGCATTGACGGAATCGAAGTCAGATTATGGCCCATCTGTTTTGGGAGTCTCGACGGTGGAGGAAGTGGCTTTCCCAAAAGTGGTCTCGGGTGAGGAGGAGAGCTTGGCTGATTGTAATCCGTTGGTTACTATTATCCCTCCAGGGCGGGCCTTGTCGAAGGAAGCGCATAACAATCCTGAGGTATTAGATTTTGGTGGTACATTGGATGTCTCTAATTGGGTGAAAAACAGAATCCCAGGTTTTAGTAAAGTGATTGAGCATTCTGTGAAACGTCATGAACAGTTGTGTATTGCCTATCTTCAAAGACTAGAAAAGGAGATGGAGGTTATTAACCAGCAACGGAAGAAAGCAGCCGCTAACCAGAAAGTAGCATCATCCACGGGTAAAGGGAAGAGAGAGTTGAGGAATTTAATCTCAACAGTGAACTATGACAAGAGATAGTGTGTTGGAAGTGTGGTAGAGATAGTTGTGGGGCCATAAAAGTCTTTATGAAGCTGAAAATGTATTCATGGAATGTTAGAGGTTTGAATGACTCCCAGAACCGTCTGGTAGTGAGAAATTTTTTACACAAGTGGAAGTGTGATGTTGTATGCCTTCAAGAAACAAAGCTTGCTGGCATAGATAGGCAGCTGGTTTGCAGTATTTGGGGCTGTTTGTATGTGGATTGGGTGGCTTTAGATGCTGATCAGATGGCTGGTGGGGTCTTGATTATGTGGGATAGGAGGGTTTTAGAAAAATTGGAAGTTCTGGTGGACTTGTTTTCTGTGTCAATCCAGTGAAAAGGTGTGGAGGATGGTTTTATTTGGGCATGCTCAAGGGTGTATGGCCCGAATGATAACAACTTAAAGGGGTGATTTATGGGATGAGTAGGTGGGTATTCAGCAGTATTGGAATGTTCCATGGTGTTGTTTTGGGGATTTTAATATTGTTCGTTTTCCTAGTGAACGGAGGGATGGATCTAGGCTTACTCCAACTATGGAAAATTTTTTTGAATTTATTGAAGATTTAAACTTGATAGATTTGCCGTTGGATGGAGGGAGGGAGTTATACATGGTCTAGTGGTACTGACCAGCCATCCATGTCTAGGATCGATAGGGCTCTAGTGTCACATGACTGGGAGCAACACTTTCCGGATGTGACCCAACAGATTCTACCACGACCAGTTTCAAATCATTTCCCAATTCTCTTGGAGGCAGGGGGTATGGCGAGGGGAAAAAGTCCCTTCCAGTTTGAGTATGTGGCTGCAGTCGGATGGATTTGTTGATAGAGTAGACTCATGGTGGAATCGCCATTCTTTTTCGGGTACACCTAGCTATGTGTTTGCTAAAAAATTGAAAGTTTTGAAAGAAGACATTATTCAGTGGAATCGCCAAGAGTTTGGCAATGCTGGGCGCAGGAAGAAAGAATTATTGGGGGCTTTATTAACATAGCTAAAAGTGAAATGGTTCCTATAGGGGAGGTAAATAATGTTCATGCTTTGGCAGAGATATTGGGTTGTAGGGTGGGGGTCTTGCTAATGACTTATCTTGGTGTTTCGTTGGGGGCGTCCCATAAGTCCCCTTCTATATGGAACCCTATTTTGGAAAAAATCGAACGGAAGTTAGCTGGGTGAAAGAAGTTGTATTTGTCGAAAGGAGGTAGGATGACACTGCTTAAAAGCACACTATCCAACCTTCCCAAATATTTTTTATCTCTATACACCATCCATACACGTGGCAAACAAAATTGAGAAGCTCCAAAGGGATTTCATGTGGGGAGACCCTAAGACTCATTTATTGGGATGGGATAAGGTGTGTATGCCTGTAGCTAATGGTGGCTTGGGTATTAGGAAATTGACTGCTTTCAATAAAGCCTTGCTAAGAAAGTGGCTTTGGTGTTTTGGGATTGAGGAGAATAGGCTTTGGAGGAGGGTGATAGCTTTGAAATTTGGGGAAGAATGGGGGGTGGACCTCTAAGTTGGGTAGGGGTGCTCATGGTTGTGGTTTGTGGAGAAGTATCCAGAAGGGCTGGGAAGTTTTCAACAAAAATGTCCAGTATAAGGTTGGAGTGGGGGATAGAGTGGAATTTTGGACAAACAGGTGGTGTGGAGATCTCTCTCCAATTGGCTTTTCCAATCTTGTACAATTTTGCTGTAAACAAAGAGGCTTTTGTAGAATCATCTTTGATATGTCAAGGAGTAGGGGATGGAAGAACCTGGGATGTTCATTTCAATCGAGGTCCTAATGATTGGGAGGCAGATGTGGTGGTTGTTTTCTTTCGATTCTTGGCAGCCAATTTACCTTCAGGGACTGATGATGATCGATTGAGATGTAAGTTGACTAAAAACGGGGATTTTACTATCCGCTCATATTATCATAAGTTACATAGCTCTTCTTCCGTTGTTTTTCCATGGAAAGGTATTTGGAAGGTTAAGGCACTCCAGCGTGTCTCTTTCTTTGTTTGGATAGCTGCATGAGATAGGATCCTCACGGATGATAACTTGCGGCTTAGAGGCTTTGATTTTGTTGACTGGTGCATTATATGTCATTGCTATGGTGAGACAGTGGATCATTTGTTGTTACACTGTGGAAAGACTTATCGATTGTTGTGCTTTGTCTTTAGGATTTTTGGGATTTCATAGGTTCCCTCATGTACGGTGTCAGATTTTCTATTTAGTTGGTGGAATTAGTTGGGCAAGCATTCATCTTACATTTGGAACTTAGTTCCATTGTGTTTGATGTGGTGTATTTGGAAGGAATGCAATCGGCAGACATTTGAGGATTTGAATAGATCTGAGAACCAAATGCTTGCTTTCTTTTTTGGTTCCCTGTTTGATTGGGCTAGGGCTTGGGGACTCACATCTCTTCCTCTATTCCTTAGCTCTCTTTCTTTATAATTAATGTCTTTTTATGTTTTTTGTTTTTCCATCTTTTTTGTACTTTTGATATGCTGGTGCTAATTTGCATCTAGCAGTTTTTGAATATATTTTTCTTACCTATCAAAAAAAAATTATTCAAATGTATCATTCTCTTAAAGGAAATTATCATGATAATCAGAACTCATCACAAAATTACGCTTGATATTACTCAAATAGTTGACAGACACATTTCGATACATAGCCAATATTTTATTTTAATATAAATTCAAATTCTCACTTCCAAAATAACTAAGTATTATGTCAAAAAAAAAAAAAAAAAAAGCAAAAGTTATAAGAAGGAGAGAGGAGGTTTGTGATGCAGAACTCAAAAAACACACCACCAAAACCATTTCTTTTTAATCCAAAATAGTGTTATTAAAAAAAAAAATTGCAAGAAAGAATATGAGAGAGAGAGATAAAAAATAATCTCCTTTTTGGGGTAGAGAATGTAAAAGGGAATAGAAAATAAGATGAGAAGAAGAAAAGTCAAAATAATTGATATAGTCATGACTCATAAATACCAAATTACCCAAGTCATGCTATGTAATAGAATAACATTGTATTCTTACATACTATCAAAACTAAATTGCATCAACTCATAATAGAGTTCTAAATAACACAAAAGTTCACCAACCTAAAGTATATATACAAAAAACAAAATTTTAAAAAATCCACCAAAAAAAAAAATTAGAGAGAGAGAGAGAGAGAAAGTAAGTGTGGGAAAATATGTATAGAATAGAAGAAAGTAGCAAATTTATAGTAAGGGATGGGGATAAGAAGAGACAATATAAATGGAAAAGGAAGGGATGGAGGAAGAGCAACATTAAAGTTGAGAGTAGTGGAGAGATGAAATTGTAGAAGGGATGGGAAAAAGTTGGAGGAAATGTAATAGTAAAGCACATAATTAGTAAGAAGAAGTATCCAAATAGAAAAATTGTTGGAAGTAGGTGAATGATGCGGCCACTAATGTGGCTCAACAAAAGTGTAGTAATAAATATATATATATGTATATATATATAGAGAGAGAGAGAGAGATTGGGTGTTTATAGTTCCTATGCATAATAGATTCTATGAGTCCAGCTCTAAATCCTTATGCTCTCCCATTTTAATTGATTGGCTTTTCTAGGTAGTGGGTGGTAGTGGCTGGATTTGTTCAGGTTTGATCAGTTTGGGTTTGATGCTGGATTTGGTTTGGCTGATTTGGGTTGATGCAAGAATGGAGAAATGAGAAGAAGAAAAATGGTTTGATTTGGGTTTTGAGAAGAAGAAAAAGTTGAGAGAGAGCGAGGGGGGGGGGGGGGGGGGGGGGATAATGAAATGAATGAATGAAAAATGGTAAAAGTAAAATAAATAAAGTAAGTTTCAATATGTTAAAATGACATTTAGCATAACACAACTGATGCTAATGGAGACGGAGATCCTTTCCTCAAAAATAAATAAATAAATAAAAAGAAAGAAATACAAGTCTCTCAATTAGATAAGTTATGAGCATAAAATGGCTTCCCTTACAACATGACTCTTTTCTATCATCTTTCTTCCAATGTCAATATCACGGTGCACATCTACATCACTTTAATAAACCACTGGAAGCGAAAGGGGTGGTGATCATTACAAGTTTTCATATTTCATATTATGGGATGTAAAGAACAAAAATAATCCCATAGTTTTTGGGTTTTTTTTTTTTTTTTGCACAAAAAAGAAAGAACCATAAGTTTTATTTTTATTTTTATAGAGTTTTTAGAAATTATCTCTTAAAGAAACAAAGAACCATAATTTGGGTGCATTATGATGCTACCAATACTTATGTTTACAATAAAATCCAAAGCCAAAATATTTCACAAAATAAGTTGTTAAGATAGATGATAAAGTAATGTTAGCGATGTGCAGATGTGCCTAAGTAAGAATCAATAACCTATGCAGACTTATTAAAAGCAATGCTATTAACTATTCAGGGTGCTCTAAATGGCAGGGACTAGTATTTGTAAGGTCCAGAAATCAAAATGAATAAACAATCACTAAGTTCAAAGAAAAGCGACTTGCATGTATATAATCACAATTAGATAAACAAAGGATAAAGCAAAATCTAAACAATATGATAATAAAATTATTTTGGAACATGGTATATAATAAGTGCTGGGTAAGAAGCATTGACGAAAAATATATTAAGTAAAAAAAAAAAAAAAATCAGTTACACAAGGAAGACTAAGAATAGAAGCACTCACAAGAACTTGTATTACTTCATCAAATCCTAAGGGATTATAAACCAAAACAACAACCTGCAGAGAAGATGAGAGTGTACAGGACGTTAGATCAAGTTCTAATTAATATTTAATGCATGGGAAAGACAGTTCAAATTAAAATAAAATAATACTCTTTTTTGGTGAAAATATAGAAAATAAAATGATACTCTTACCAAGCCCCATCCAACAACACATTTTGTGATGCAGAACAGTTACTTATAAATGCTTTTTTTTTTTACTACAAAGTCATCGATTCGCTCTTGAACATTATAGTGAAACAGAACAGGAGAACATAATATAATATCATCCTTCAATAATAAAAAATAAAAAAATAGCATGCGAATAGGACTTCAAGTAGACTCCCAAGACAAAAGTTCTTACTTCACCAAATCCTCAGACCTCAGTGGTAACTGGTATAGTTTGCACCCACTGTTATGTTTACGCACTTTGAGCAAAGCTCCACCATTATTAAGACCAATATGCCAATTTCATGAATTAACCAACCTGATCCCAAATAGATTTGTAAACCCTGGCCTTATAATTTAGAAGCCACTACCCTAAAGATCCATCTAATCCAAACCTATGACCCACCCTCAAATAACTCACCCTACCATTCACGATTGACCAAGACCCACTGCCAATTGAATGACTCAACCAAATTGTAAACCCCCAATCACAAAAAACACTTCACACCATGCTGAACCTAAAATATATTAAACTCAACATCAATCTCCTCTATATATATATATCCCCTCATCAATGACAACCTTAAGTTTTCCTACCCAACTTTAATTCACACACAACCAAAACCTACCCACATCATTCATAAACCATTTATTGAACCCAGATTCTGAAACCAAAATTTTCCACCCCAAATTAACTTGAACATTCATTAACAAAACAGAGATGGGCTCAGGCCCTCAGCCTGATGTACCTTTCTTTTTGGTGGAAAAACTTCAGAATTATTCAGCAAAAACAGATGTATAGGACAGCAAGTACAAAGGTGCGTTTGTTTCACAACAAATTTTTTGACATGAATGAGATGGACAGACTAATTAAACACCTCAATATCAGATTCTGTACGGTTTCCTTTCATATATGCTAGCTATATTGACAGCAAGCAACAATAAAAATGGAGACTTCAATGAACATCAAATATCCCTTCCCAACAAAAATTAAAATACATAAAAATAACTTGTTGATAAAGAATCTTCTATGAACTAAAGACATCAGTAGAAGATAAAATCAGTGAAAACTAGTTAGCAGCAAGAGTTTATTACAATATTCTTACAGTCTACAAGCTATGAATTACCTGCATCGGTTTGAACTAGTGTCATGGAGTCCCTAGCTTGACACTCTTCCTTCAAGGATATCTTGGGTTCAGTTATTTGCCCTGACAAAACTCACTAGTCAACAAAAACAATTACTATGACACAAATTAAACCAATAATCATCACAACACCCTAAATGAGATTACCTTTATTTATAACAACAGGATCTGAGTAGTAACCACACACAAGACATCTAAATATTGCTTCTCTAATCTCGGGAATTATCGAGCTACTTCGAATAATCATACTCTTTGGAGATACCATCCTCTCAACATCTAATCAAAACACAACCCAAATCAGTACAAATATCCCAAAAGTCAAATATGGGTTTAAAAATTTGTATAAGAAGCAAAAGGAGAAACAAACCAGATGGGTTAAGATTTCTCACTGAAGTGGAGCTCTTGAGATTGAAAATCCGAGTTTGTCCCACCATGTTCATCAAAACAATGTCGAAAATCTCCAGCACTTCAAGTGGGTACCTAACCATCTTGGTGTACAAGTCAGGATCATCTTGGGTACCTAACAATCAAACACTTCGCTTATGTTCGTGCCCCAAACAAACGTCGGCCGAGCATCATCGGCGTCGTAGCCCTCACTGCCCTCGGAAGAGGCCGGCGCATCGTCGGTGGACGTGGGAGTGGAAACCATATATTGTAAAACTCAACTAAAACCCTCATCTCTCCTACTTCACAGACCTGGTGTGCAATAATTAAATTTCTGCCACTCTCCATAGGACACGTGGAAATGCCGCCGCTATTAGGAAAGAAAATTAATTAAACCCAATTCGAAAAAAGACAAAAACAAATTGAAATTGCATAGATTAAACTTTCCACTACTGTTCTGACCGTTGGAGGGTTATTGTATCTAATGACCCTTTTACCCCACATCTCCGACCTCTCTCTCTTTTCATATATAAATATAACATTCCTCAACACAATGCGAAAATTTCACTATGGTTTAAAGTTTGAACGTCTCCCTAAATGTTTTTATTGTTGTTGTTATTGCAGGATAATTATGTCATCTGTTGCATTTCAAAGAAGGAGAATATCTAGAAGACCAACATCTAAGACCTCATTGGGGAAGAGATGGAGCATCTCCAATCGATCCATATTAACTTTTTTTTTTAATAGAAAGTAAAAAACACTAATTTCACAGAATTTCATTTTTATTCTTTCTTCAATAGTGATATATCATTTTTTTGGGTCATTTTCTGAATGAGTTACCGCATTTTTTAATGATTTTTTCAAATTTATTAGATTAATCATGTTAATATCTTATTCTAAAGTATTTGTTCCTAATTTGACCTTTGCTTTATCTTGAGCATGTATATGACGTTACTAATCAACACTAATTTCACAGTAGTTCATTTTTATTATTTCTTAATTAGTACTATTTTATTTTTTATCATTTTCTGAATGTGAGTTTCGTACATCATTTTTTTTAATGCTTTTTTCAAATTTATTAGATTAATCATGTTAATATCTTATTATTCTGATGTATTAGTTCTTAAATTTGACCTCTGCTTTATCTTAGACCATGCCATGCCATTTTGAAACATAAATAAAAGAGAGGAGAGGATGAAAGAGATAGATATGTAATACAAGATAAACGACTTAACTATACCTTAGGATGTTTATGAATCTTATTTAGACTCTACAGTGATACCAGTAAGCTTGTTCAAAAGTTATATTAGCTAGACTTAGTGTATTAGACTATCAGTTGCAAAATCATCCAATTTTCCTTATTTCCTTTTGCTTAAAAAAAAAATTCCTATTGGTATTAGCGGATAGGTAAGAAAATAAAAGAAATTAGTAGATGGTTTTTCACACACTAGATTACGTGCTGAAACCAAGTGCTGGCACATGCTAACACTAAAAATGCATGCAAGCCAATAATTAGTTGTCTTAGTTGGACTTTGAACTAAGTATTCCTAGATCACAAAGAAATATTATTCAGCAATAATCAACTTTCTAATCCGGGGCCTATAAGTATTCGCAGATCACAACATATATTGAAAGACAATAAAAATCAAATTTCAACAACAAAAAAAGAAGTAAAATCAAATGTTAAAAGTAGCTTAAATCAATCAGGTCCAACAAGTAATAGGCCTCCATCATCCAAACCCAAAGACAACGGATGGGCTATCCTTCTCTGTTTAGGTCCAAAATGTGTTTATTTACAAGTACTTGTGGTCAAAGGCTTGTAAATAAACACATTCTTTAGCTAGTACAGACCGGTAGCAAGAGTAAGACCGTTTTATGTTGAAGCTTAGAAAATTCAATTAGATTCTCAATTTTGTGTCACGTGTTTCATCTAATTTTTAATTTTGTGCAAAGTGAATTATTGAGTGTAAAAATTAAAAAGTCCAAATCCAATTAGATTCTAAGTTAGATTTCAATTCGAGTCCAATTTTACACCACATGTCCATCTAATTTTTTAATTTTTGTGGCAAGTAAATTATTGGATGTAAAAACTGAAGAGTCTAAATCCAATTAAATTCTAAATCATAAGCCCTTAAGCTATCATTAGAATGATTAATCCAAGGCCCGTGGGAATAAAAAAGCTTTTTCCATTTAATTCCTCATTTTCTTATGTTTTAAAAGCGTGGTTTCATTTTTTTAGGACTTAAACCAATATTTTGGCATACTAACCGAGATTTGACAAAATATGGTATCAATAAATAGAAGGTTCCAAAAACAAAACAAAATTGTTGTTAAGATTGGCCCCACACCTCACAAGGGCATCAGCACATTTGTTCGCTTCCCTATAATGGTACTAATTTTTTACTAAAGGGATTCACTTTAGACCTTCCTTGCAGTGCTAAAATTGAATCATTTGCATTGGAAAGCTCATTTGCTTTGCTGAGCAGATCAAAAACCAGCTTGGCATCTAGCTCAATTTCTACAGCAAGAAGATTAAGGAGATGCAGAGGTTAATCCCATCTCTTATAGCTCAAAACTTAGTTGTTAATTACTAACTGAAATTGTTGTCTATATATGGTATCTATACTATAGCTAGCCTTAAACTCCCTATTATATTTAGCATGGTTTGTTATTGAAAATTATTAATATATTAAAGGAAACTTACACTCCCACTCAATGTACTGATCCGATCTCCATCATCCATTGAATTTTGGCAAAAATTAGCTTCCCTTAAAACATGCCTCTTTTTCATCATCTTTCTTTCTTCCCAATGTAAAAAGGGTAAAATCAATTACATTCAATGTGTTTCAAAACTGAAAACACGAGTTAACTCTCGTTTTCATATATGATTACACAACCACTGCTCATGTCAAAATATTGGAGCACACATACGTGTTATTGTGTAAAAACATTTCATAACTGCGAGCTGAAAAGTTGTTAAAGATAAAGTAATATTAGTGAGGAACACTCTTGCCTAGTTGCCTTAACTTTTTCACCAATGCGGTTTCTCATGACAGCCTATTATTGTTATAATAAAAGTTGATGTTTTTAGCTAACAATGTTGGATCTAAATTGCTCCAGCCCGTGGCTTATATTATTAGCTATTCAAATCACTACATAACATGTGGCAGCATATAGTACAAAGTATGATTCCACTGCTTGTTGGATAGAAAAGCTTTGTATGTTTTCAACATAATTTTAACTTGCTAACTTGAGCATTGAATCTTAAGAGATGATATCCTAAGTGGCCACTGTCCACTAAATCACAGACCAAACAATTTGTGCTAACAGAGTAATTGACAATAGGTAAAGATGAACACTTGTTTCGTTGGTAGGATATTCCAAGCTATCTCTAGATAAAGCCCTTAAGTCACATATAAATAAACTATCAATTATTTAAATGTGAGAATAGCACTTTTTAATTTAAGCATAAGTGGTTTTCAGGAACTTTTGCTTGAAATAAAATATAGAGACTATGATGTAAATAATAATAATGGTTAATTATATTTTGGCTCTTTTAGTTTTGGGGTTATTACCCATCTGGTCTTTAATTAAAGTTTCATTTTCTAATACTTTAGCACCTGAAGTTGTCTTTATTAGTAATGTTGACCTTCCAAATAAGTCTAACAGTGATCCCTTAAATATTACATGCAAGCTTAAAAACAACATTAAGTTCCTAAAAACTTCTATCTCAAAATAATAATAATAATAATAAATGTTCCTTAAAACTTCATCCATATTAGCAAGATAGCAACTTTGAATTTTTTATTTATTTTTATTTTTTTTAATTAAAAACATATTCAGTCCAATGGGTTAAAATGAACCCCTTGAGTTGGTAATATATATATATATATATATATATATATATATATATATATATATATATTATATGAGGTACAAAGCACATTTTTTCGCTCTTTGCTTTGTGCATGCTGGTTTGAAATACACTTCTTTCACTATCTTCTTTGTATTTGTTTGGAATCTTTCTCTTGGTATGAGCTAGGTTTGAAACTCCGCTTTTTGGTCTACCTCCTGAGTAATGCTTAGGACACAAAAAAGTGCACAACTTTGTGCCACAACTTGCTACGTGGCGAGTTGTGATTAGTGTGAGTGTGATGGTATGCCATGTGGGAACACACTTGCACCAATCACAACTCACCATGTGGTGAGTTGTGGCACAAAATTGTGCACTTGTTTGTGTCCTAAGCATTACTCCTACCTCCTTGCCAAACCTTTTCCCGATCGGTCATTCATTACACTCTCATTTCCTAACTTTGACTCCAGTGTGTGGTTAAATCATCTCACGAGGAAAAACAATCTAGCCATATCGAGAGAACTGGAAGCTCTCGATTAAACAACCTAAGGTAGGTCCTTTCTCGGCTTAGGTGTGAAGATACTTGTGACATTGGTAAAGTGGGTCTCTTGAGAAGAAGAGACATCGGACCTTGATCTTTTGCTAAGGTAGAATTGGTTTTTTTTTAATTATTTTTAATTATTTTTATTTATTTATTTTTAAACCTAGTTGAAATAAGTTTGAATATGATCCTTTTAACATCTTGACCTTCTTAAACACACACATACAAATAAGCCCAGCAACAATGCAACAATATGAATCATTCATGATTCTCATCTCAAACAATCTTGTACACAGCCAAACAAATGTGATGTAGCTTTTAAAAGTCAAAATGATACAAATTTTTCTAAAAATATCAAGATTCTATGTGTTTGGTACACATCAATTTTTAAAATAAGAAACCATTTGACTAAAAAAGAATGACTGGAACTAGGAAATTAACTGTTGTAGGATTATTCCTGACTATAGTGAGTACACATGCCTGATAAGGTAAGCATAAAATAGGTGTCTTAAGTAGACCAATCAAATCAATAAAATATACATATGAAAACCTACTGTCCAATAATGAAAACTAGACTGACCTCCCATCTAAGGTAAAGGAAATTTTGGGCCTAATACTGACTCTAACACCAACTATCACAATTAACTACATTAAAAAAAAAAAAAAAATCAACTAACAAAATAAAATTCTTGAGTAATTGAAAAGTCTATATTAATAATCTAACTATGGATGTGCCTCTTAATTTAGAGAGAGAGAGAGGGACAAGAGAATGATAAAAGGCATCAAATGATAAATAAACTGGATGGAAACAATAGAGGAGAAAACAATCTCAATGTAATTCTTTGATGGAGGCATATTTCTTCAAAGTTCAATCAAAATGTCCTTTTTTCTTTGATGGTGGAAAGAAATTGAATTTGGAGTCATCATTTTACACAGTCATGTTCCATTGAAGTTGAACCCAAATGAAATCCATATTTACAAAGATTAAGACAAAACGCATATCTGGCCTGCCCAAGGCTAAGTCGGATCCATTTGTTGTATCCTTTGGAATCCTCACTTGTTTTTCTCCTCAAGCAAGTGGAAGGAAATCTCTAGGCAGGCAGGCACTAAGGTCTAAGGGCCTCAATCTATGATAATTACTACTGCTAAAGCTATTCCACCATAGCATAGCCTAGTCCACATTTATAAAAATAAATTTAACTGGCATTTATTGAACATTGATTTATGCATAAATATAAAAGACATTCATACAAAGTAGTATAGTCCCACAAGCTAACATAGATTTGTCTAAAATTATCAACAACAAAAAAATGGAATTGTCTAAATTGATTAAGTAAATTATTGAGTATTATTGGCAGGGTCAATATTCACATGCAAAATTAACATTATACACGCTTGATATTTTAAACCAATCATTGATATGAATAAATTTTTTTTATGAATCAATCAATTTTATTAAATACAAACCAAAGTACACAGAGCCCTAAAGGGAACTACACTAGACAGAGGAATCCTTTGTAAGCACAGAAAATACAAGCATAACAGTGTCACCTCAACACAGGCTAACAAACTAAGTCAGCCTATCCTTTAAAAACAAAATAATAAACCTACATAGCAAATAGAAATACAACCAAGGGATGATCCATGTGAACAAACCAACAGTTGTGACCACATCAAGACACCAGAATGCACCATTTTGCAAAAGACTATAAACAATAGCCATCATCATAGCCATATTATTTCTTCTTAAATAGCACACAAGGATTCAAGCCCCATTTGTTGCATAATATCCTGTTTAAATTGAGTCATTGGCTTTGCAATTACAAGAATACATGTTGTTCATGCAGGATATAAAATCATTACTATTTTACTCATAAACATTTTTACCTTCTTTTGTACTGGGTATTCCAATAACTAGTTCATTTGATTTTTTTTTTTTTTTAGAAAGGTGAATTTTCAAGTTAATAAAATTAAGTAACCACACCTTTTTTTTTTTTTCAAAGTTTTGTATTGATCAATAATTCAACAACAAATTACTATAATCAAACTCAAAACAATAATTCAACAACAACAACAAGCCTCGGTCCCAAACATTTGGGGTCGGCCATGGATCCTCAACAAATTAGTCAGGATCAGACGCATATATTCTTTTCCTCCAATAATTGAACTCAACATAGTAATTGAATCAACTATGATCTAACAGAGTTTCAAACAAACTATTTGGAATACTGGAAGTAATACAATTAATTTATTTTGAAAGATATGCAAGTAGGCAAGAGATAAAAAAGGACGTCCATGGCATCTAAATTACACTCAAAGAAATTGAATAAGTAGGTAATTCATAAGATATCCAAGATATATAACTATAATCTTCAAAGGGACAGGGAAAAAAAAAGTTCACAGTTGCTAAGAATAATAAAAACCTTATGTTTTCAGGTATAGAGATTCATTCTAAAGTCTCAAAAATAAGAACATCATATACCCTAGAAACAATTATCTTCTTCCACCATGTTTGTATGTGGGCATTCTTCTTCAATCTTCTAAGCATGATATGCTGCTTTAATTTGACCTTCCTCACAAGCCACTTTGGTTTTCCAATTTCAAACATAAGATATCCCATAAAAATTCCAAATATTGTTCCACATACATAACCTATGAAAACAGCTTGCCAATTAAACCCATTTTCATGCTCTAAATTTTCATCTTGTTGTAATGTCGGTGGTGGTGGTTGCTTTACCTCCTAGTTGTCGCATGTTCTTGACAATGGAAACCCACACAATCCCAAGTTTTCAGTGTACGAATCATTGTTGAATGTATTGAATTGATTTCCTAAAGGTATGTGTCCTATTAGTTGGTTATGTGATAGCTTAAAGACTTCAAGCGACGTTAGATCCGCCCATTGTCTAGGAATCCCCCCACCGAGCTTGTTGAAAGAGAGGTCTAACTATTCAAGATTGGTCAAATTTCCAAATGATGATGAAATATAACCTATAAGGTTATTGTACGAAAATTTGAGTCCCTTGAGTGATTTAAGCCTTCTAATTATCTTTGGCATCTCTCCTCTAAAACTATTGTTTGAAAAATCAATGCTTGTTAAGATGGTTAAGTCTCTCTCCATCTCGTATACTACCCTTTAATCATGATATTTAATAAATCACGATAATAATATTATCCCATATATTTCAATGCAACCTCACGTTCATTCACATTCATCATTGCTTTCAAATATTTTAAATATTTTATTTGCAAAGGACCATTAAACTGATTGTTAGAAATGTCTATGATTCTCAAATTTAGTAAAGGAAATTTGGTTTTAGTATTGCTTATAAGACCTTGAAATCTATTTGATCTTATGAAAAGAACTAGCAATTTCTAAAGACTTCCCAACCAATATGGGAAGGTTCATTTTATCTTATTGTTTCCCAGATCTAGAACTTCCAAGTCCCTACAATTTGCCAAAGATAATGGCAATTGATTGTCATTAAGGTTAATATTCCTAAAATTATTTCTAATGGCAAATGTTGCAGGGATGGTACCATGAAGGCTATTCATTCGCAAATCCAACACCAAGATGGCAATAGAGTTTACTAAACATTAAAAATGACTAATCTTTCTTTCAAATTTAAAAAATATTTTCTTTTGGAAATATAATTATATGAGTAAGATATTTCCTAAAATATATCTTAAGTTTTATTCTAATGTTACAATTTATATAACTTGATTTAAACATTCCATTATCTTCAATGTTCCATTCTTGTGTTGTCACCAAACAAATGAATAGTAATAAGTATTACATTACAACATCTTGTATTCCTTGTAATACCTATTCCTATTCCTACGTAATCACCATCACAGTCTACCAAACGTGCCCTTAGGAATCATGCCACTTAAGTTGTTATGAGACAAGTCTAGAACTTGAAGGTTAGTTGCATTGCAAATTAAAGAAGGGATTTCTCCTATTAAATTGTTATTGGAGAAAAACATATAGTGCATACTAGAAAAATTTAGAGTGGGAAATGGTCCTTGAAGCATGTTGTCACGAAGATCAACATAATATAATGAATTCATCCCCACATCCCCCAACCATCTTGGAACTCGACCATAAATTCGGTTATTGGAAAGGTCTAAGTATTGTAAATTTGTTGTTAGTCTTAAGGAAATTGGCAATTCACTGATATTGGAGTAAGACAAGTTCAAATTTTGAAGATTGGGCAGGGCATAGGTGGTATTATTATTGATGCTAACTAAGTTATTTGAAAAATTAAGATACTTGATATTCTCAAGCTTTAAAAACAATTCTGACCCCGACATAATACTCAAGTTATTTGATGAGAGGGATAAGCTAGTAAGGTTCACAAGTCTAGATATTAACCTAGGTATAGAGCCCTGTAGCTTATTATAGCTCAAATCAAGGTTCTGTAATGAATTGGAATTGAATTCACCAATCTTACCAATGAAATTTGAATTTAAAGAGAGAGAAATTAGATTCAAACCACATATATGATTAGGAAGGGGACCAACAAGTTGATTGCTGTTAAGGAATAAGCTTGAGAGATTCGGCAAGTTGAATAGTGATGGTGGCAACAAACTTGTTAAAAATATTCACCAATAATAAAAAAATTGTTAGTTTGATGCGTCAGCCAAAAAGACTTAAAATTTAAAAGTGGTAATAGAATCTCATCACTAAAACTATTATATGATAGATCCAGATATGTAAATTTTGTAAGGTTCCCAAGCCATGCTCGAATTGACCCTGTAAAATTGCAATGAGGGAGAGCCAAATGCTTCAAGGACTTCAAATTATTGATAGAATTAAGGAATTATCTTGTAAACATTCTCTCAGAGAGAGCTAAGAACTCCAGGGAACTACAGCTCCAATTAGACATTAGAAGAGAACCTTCAAGGTTCCAATTACTTGCTAGATCAAGGGTTTGTATACTTGGAAGGCAGAGGATGTTGTTTTCAAGTTTTCCTTGCAACTCATAGTAAGAGAGACTAAGAGTTGTCAAAGAGGACGATAGATTCATCAAAGAATTAGGTCTACTTGAGGACATATTTGTGGAATCCAGAATAAGTTCCCTTAACTGAGTTAGGTTACCAATGACACTTTTCCATACTAGAGCTTTAATTAATAGCTCATTGTAAGAAAAATCAAGTGAAACTAGTGAAGACAACTGAGAGATTTCAAACAGGATTTGTCTAGAAAATAGGGAAAGAGGAAGATTAAGATGAGTCAAACTCTTAAAGTTGCCAAACTCAGAAGGAATTAGGGAGTTATGGAACCAATTGTTAGCAAGGTTCAACCTCCTAAGACTGGGAAGAAAAAACAAGATACTGTTGGAAAGAATGTGGCCATAAAGCCAGTAGGAACTAAGGTCCAGGCCGACCACATGGCTTGTGTTTTTGTCACTCTCAATTGGCTTCTTATTCTAAAAATTTTGTTGCAATAAGTTTCCAGAGGTACTCTATTGTAACAAAAATTATTGTTGAATCAACTCATTGATCATTACGATACAAAGACTGTGTTTTGATCTATTCCAAGAGATTGATTTAATTTCTTGTTCTGTTACAACTTACAAGTAGTTCATTTATAGTAGTTCATTTATTTTATAACTTTTCGTTATCTCCACACTACAAGAAAATAGCCTTATTGCAATGAAATTTTGTTGTTGCAATAAGTTTAATTTTGTTGTAACAAATCTCTATTGCTACAAAAGTTTTTCGTTGCCCATTGATGCAATAAAGTCTATGGTAATAGACTATTGCAACAAAAATTCCATTGCAATAGAGTTTTGTTGCAATAAAAGATTTTTATTATCATTAAAAATACTTTATTGCAACAAAATATATTGTTCCTATAATATTGTGAAGATATTTTTATGCTGTTAACAGGTTAAATATGATGTGTTTAGTGGGAAAATATATATATATATATATATATTTAAAAAAATATAAAAAAATTTATTATAGCAAAAATGATTGTTACAGTAACTTATCACAACAAAACGTTTGTTGCAATAAGTTTCACAGGTACTTTACTGACTTATTGTGACAAAAATTTCGTTGCAATAAGTTTCTAGAAATACATTATTGCAACAAAAATTACTGTTGCAATAACCTATCGTAACAAAAATTTTGTTGCAATAAATTATAGTAACAAAATTTTGTTTTTGCATTAAAGTATTTTTAATAATAATAAAAATCTTAATGGCTCAATGGCATTAAGATTTGTTGCTAAGAACGGCTTCAATGGCATGGCAAGGTGGACCATGAATGAGCACCGACTTGACGGAGAATTTGCGAAAACGGCAAATCATGTAAGTTTTTTTTTTTTTTTTTCTTGATTTTTTATATTTAAAATCCATAATGCTCTGTTTCTTAATTTTGTTTGAAATCTATTTGTATCGTTTGGTTCTCAAACTTGATTGCCACATCTGTATTTGTCTCGAAGTTAATAAATTTTGAACAGGAATTTGATTTTTGGCTCATATACTCAAATGGGTATTCCTCATTTTATTGATTTGTTACTTAGATTTTAGTCACTGAATTATGTTACTATCTTTTTTTCTTGAGGATTTGACCAGTTTTGTCAAGCGGCCATTTGAATTTAGGGTTTTAATGTCCATAGTTTTCCTTGTTATTAGTGGATTCTAGATGTTGTGGATTTTTCATTTTAGTCATAGTGATCCAATTTGTGAACTGGGACTGTTGAAAACAGTGCTTAGTTCCCATTTTATTTGGTTGCTATAATGTTGACCTAGTTTTGGTTATTTTAATGATGCTTGCTTAATATTGTTGCATATATTGCTCAAATTAAGTTATTGGGTGAGATTTATAAATAAGCATGTGTGAGTGAGAACATTTATGAATTATTTTGCTGGATGTATATGTTAGAATGTCTAGCAAAGGATGCACCTGAGAATAATAGATGAGTGAACTTTAACATATTCTGGGAATTGGGTGTTCATATATATATATATATATATATATAATTGATTTTATAAGTCCGACTTTAAATGCTTATGCTCATCCATTTTATTTGGTTAATTACAATTATGGTGACCCACTTTTTTTTCTTAATGATGCTTAATTGCTTAATGTTGTATATTGTCCAAAATTATTTGATTTTATTTATTACGGAATAAACAGCCATGGATTTTTTGCTGATGCATATGTTTCCTAATTTTTCTTGTTTAATAATTTAAAAAATAAAAAAAGACACAATGCAAAATTTTCAATATGGTTTAAACATCTCCCTAAATGTTTTTATTGTTGTTGTTATTACAGGATAATTATGTCATCTGTTGCATTTCAAAGAAGGAGAATATCTAGAAAACCAACATCTAAGACCTCATTGGGCAAGAGATGGAGCATCTCCAATCGATCTATATTAACTTTTTTTTTTTTTAATAGAAAGTAAAAAACATTAATTTCATAGTATTTCATTTTTATTAATTCCTAAATAGGGATATATCATTTTTTTTTTTGGTAATTTTCTAAATGAGTTATAGCATTTTTTAAATGATTTTTGCAAATTTATTAGATTAATCATGTTAATATCTTATTGTGATGTATTTGTTCCTAACTTGACCTTTGCTTTATCTTGAGCATGTATATGACATTACTAATTAACACTAATTTCACAGTAATTCATTTTTATTATTTCTTAATTAGTACTATTTTATTTTTTATCATTTTCTGAATGTGAGTTTCGTTCAACATTTTTTAATGGTTTTTTCAAATTTATTAGATTAATCGTGTTAATATCTTATTATTCTGATGTATTTGTTCCTAAAATTGACCTTTTCTTTATCTTAGGCCATGCCACGCCATGCCATTTCAAAACATTAAAAAAAGAGAGGAGGAGAGGATGAAAGAGATATATATGTAATACAAGATGAACGATTTAACTGTAATACAAGATGACTCTAGGGTGATACTGTTAAGCTCGTTCAAAAGTTATAACTAACTCTAAGTGTATTAAGACTATTAGTTACAAAATTATTCAATTTCCTAATTTCTTTTTGCTTTTTTTTTAAATAAAAAAAATTAAAAGAAATTAGTAGACAGTTTTTCACACTACATATAGTGTACATGCTACATGCAAACACTAAAAATGCATGCAAGCCAATACATGGGTATCTTAGTTGGACTTTGAACTAAGTATGTCCTTCACAAAGAAATATTATTCAGCAATAATCAACTCCCAAATCTGGGGCCTATATAAGTATTCCCATATCACATCATATATTGAAAGAAAACAAAAATGAAATTACAACAACAAATAAAGAAGTAAAATCAAATGTTAAAAGTAGATTTAGAGTCTATTTGAGAACAACTTATTTAATTTATTGGTAAAAATTTATTGTTGAAAGTATAATAAAGAAAAACTATAAGAGAAAATAAAAATAAAAGAAAAAGTCATGTGAGACCTAGAAGACCTGTATTCAGTGCTTGTATTAAAAAAAGTAAACCAAAAAGTAACTCAAGTGGGCCCACAAACATTTGCAAATGATGTTTTGTTCTTGAAAAAGTAGCAAGTGGGCCTACAAATAATCTAAAGTTTCACGTGGGCAACTTGAAATAAGCTGAATAAGCTAAAAGCTAGTTTTTTCAATTATTTTCAAAGGCAGCCTAAATCAATCAGGGTCAACAAGTTGTGAGGGATTTTCACAATTCGCTCAAATACCAATGGGCTTGATTTGTGATCAAATGTTATGAAAGATTTGTGCCCCCTCATCTTTCACCAATTGGTCGTTAGATGGATTGGTAAGGCACACGGTCCGACAAGTGGTATTAGAGCCTAGTCATAGGTTCGAGTCGTTGGAGCCGCATTGTGAGGGAGGGATTGTGAGGGATTTTCACAATTCGCTCCAATATCTATGGGTTTGGTCTGCAATCGAATGCTATAAAAGATTTGTGCCCCCTCATCTTTCACCAATTGGTCGTTGGATAGATCAGTAAGGCACACGGTTCGACATAAGTAATAGGCCTCCATCATCCAAACCCAAAGACAACAGATGGCCTATCCTCCTCTGTTGAGGTCCAAAAACACTAGTGGTCAAAGGCTTGTAAATAAACACATTGTTTAGCTGCTATATAGTCCATTAGCATGAGTAAGACTGCTTTATGCATAAGCGAAGAAAAATTCAATTAGATTCTCAATTTTACGCCACGTGTTCCATATAATTTTCAATTTTGTGCAAAGTGAATTATTGAGTGTAAAAATCAAAGAGTCTAAATCTAATTAGATTCTAATTTGGATTTCAATTGGAGTCTAATTTCGCACCGCGTGTCTATCTTTTTTTTTTTTTTTTTTGTAGCAAGTGAATTATTGAATATAAAAACCGAAGAGTTTAAATCAAATCAAATTCTAAATCATAGGCCATTGTACTATCCCTTTGAAGGGGATTTCATTATCTTTAAAATGGATAAAATTTTATTTTGATCAAATGGTTGGATAAAAAATTCGAACTCAGCAAAAAAATGGCAAGCTTTTGGGATTTTGAACTCTTGGATCATTAGAATAACTAGCTTGTAACCCCATGCATTTGCATGGATATGCTTAAAAAAGTACACATTAAGATGCATAGTATAATAATCTTATATATATTTGTAGGGTAGGAATTTGTTCCCCCCACATTTGATTGTATACCTACCGTGGTGCCAGGCGCGATGCAGTTTTTGCCTTCGTCCCCGAGTGCAGGCACGAGCAAGCAAGCGCCTAGCTTGGACTTGTACTCGTCGAGTCCCACATCGGATAGAAGAGCGCCCCACTAACGCTTTATATGCTTCTGGAGCTTGCGTTAGTGTACCACTACTTACATGTCCAAGCTAGGTGCTTGCTTGCTCGTGCCTGCACTCGGGGACGAAGGCAAAAACCGCATCGCGCCTGGCACCGCGGTAGGTATACAATCAAATGTGGGGGGAACAAATTCCTACCCTACATATATAATTTAAATATTATTGATAGACATTTTTTTTTTTGATAGGCGAAGAATGTATTGACCCCTTATGGTAAAATAATTGATTTCAAATCCTTCTTCTTTTTTTTTTTTTTTTTTAATTATTAAATTATTAATAAACAAAGTATAATAAGAAAAACAAAATATATAATATTTACATTATTAGTGTAATTTAATTATATTGTCTAAAGTCAGCCGTACCTTAGTGGAATTTATGACATGTAATTTTTAATTGATTTCTTAGACCTCAAAACCTGTTTAAAACATTATTAGACCAAAGAGCATACACAGCAATAATTCAATTACACAAAAATATT
This sequence comes from Quercus gilva, assembly GCA_023621385.1. Lineage (NCBI taxonomy): Eukaryota > Viridiplantae > Streptophyta > Magnoliopsida > Fagales > Fagaceae > Quercus > Quercus gilva. Next base: position 79,931,273 of record CM042476.1, on the reverse strand, counting down.
TTTATCAAAAAGAAAAAACAGTGAGATAGGTACAAAAATTCATATGGTCATTTATAACAGGGAAACTGAAGCAAACGAGAAATATTCATATAATTGAGAAGGTACATGCCCATCAAAAAAAAAAAAAAATTGAGAAGGTACATGTAGATATACAGAGGAAAACGAATCTCCACTCATAATTGAGATAGCAAAACTTCCAAATCAAATCACATGTCAAACATAGTGCCAAATACAAATAATGCTTAAAAGAAAATCCTAACTCCCAGTTTTATTAATCTGAAATTTAAATAATAATAAAAAATTATTTTTCCATTATTGAGCAAAACTCCATTAAAGCAACTATCTAGCTTAGTTGTCCTACCAAAACTGAAATTTCTGCCACTCTCCATAGGACACGTGGAAATGCCGCTGTTATTAGGAAAGAAAATTAATTAAACCCAATTCGAAAAAAGACAAAAACAAATTGAAATTGCATAGATTAAACTTTCCACTACTGTTCTGACCGTTGGAGGGTTATTATATCTAATGACCATTTTACCCCACATCTCCGACCCCTCTCTCTTTTTATATATAATAAATATAACCTTCCTTAACTCAATGCAAAAATTTCACTATGGTTTAAAGTTTGAACGTCTCCCTAAATGTTTTTATTGTTGTTATTGCAGGATAATTATGTCATCTGCTGCATTTCAAAGAAGGAGAATATCTAGAAGACCAACATCTAAGACCTCATTGGGGAAGAGATGGACCATCTCCAATCGATTTATATTAACTTTTTTTTAATAGAAAGTAAAAAACACTAATTTCACAGAATTTCATTTTTATTCTTTCTTGAATAGTGATATATCATTTTTTTTGGGTCATTTTCTGAATGAGTTACAGCATTTTTTAATGATTTTTTCAAATTTATTAGATTAATCATGTTAATATCTTATTCTAATGTATTTGTTCCTAATTTGACCTTTGCTTTATCTTGAGCATGTATATGACGTTACTAATCAACACTAATTTCACAGTAATTCATTTTTATTATTTCTTAATTAGTTCTATTTTATTTTTTGTTAATGTTTTTTTCAAATTTATTAGATTAATCGTGTTAATATCTTATTATTCTATTGTATTAGTTCTTAAATTTGACCTTTGCTATATCTTAGACCATGCCAATATGCCATGCCATGCCATTTTGAAACATAAATAAAAGAGAGGAAGAGAGGATGAAAGAGATATATATGTAATACAAGATAAACGACTTAACTATACCTTAGGATGTTTATGAATCTTATTTAGACTCTAGAGTGATACTGGTAAGCTTGTTCAAAAGTTATATTAGCTAGACTTAAGTGTATTAGACTATTAGTTGCAAAATCATCCAATTTTCTTTATTTCCTTTTGCTTTTTTTTTTAATAAAAAATAATAATTTCCTATTGGTATTAGCAGATAGGTAAGAAAAGAAAAGAAAATAAATTAGTAGACAGTTTTTCACATACTAGTTTTTCACATGTCCATTTAATTTTTAAATTTTTGTAGTAAGTGAATTATTAGATGTAAAAACTGAAGAGTTTAAATCAAACTAATTCTAAATCATAGGCCATTGTGCTATCCTTTTGAAGGGGATTTCATTATCTTTAAAATGGATAAAATTTTATTTTGATAAGATGAAAATTCAAACTCAGCAAAAATATGGCAAGCTTTTGGGATTTTGAACTCTTGGATCATGAGAATAATTAATTAATCCAATGTAATTCCTCATTTTCTTACGTTTGTGGTTTTCATTTTTTAGGAATTAAACCAATATTTTGTCACGCTAAAGGCCTTACAAAATTAGGTATCAATAAATAAGAGATTCCAAAAACAAAACAAAATCCTCATTAAGATTGGCCCCACACCTCACAAGGACATTAGCACATTTGTTTGCTTCCCTATAAAGGTGTTGATTTTTTACTAAAGGGATTCAATCAGACCTTCCTTGCAGTGCTAAACCTGAATCATTTGCATTGGAAGGCTCATTTGCTTTGCTGAGCAGATCAAAATCTAGCTTGGCATATAGCTGATCAATTTCTACAGCAAGAAGATTTAAGGAGACGCAGAGGTTAATCCCATCTCCAAGGGCATGTTTGGTAAATTGTAATAGACATTGTAATGTATAGATTTTTCTATGGCATAACTATTAGGTTGTTTGGTTATGTTTTTATTACAATGAATAGTTATTCCTTATGAATAGCTATTATTCAAAACAAGGAATAACTATTCCTTATCAAAAGTATTGAATATCTATTCCTTCACCTTAAGTAATAAATTTTTTAAAAATTTCCTAAAAAACCATTAGTTGCCACATCTTCAAAAGGAAAGAAAATAAATTTTCCTTGTTGATAATTATTAGTTCTATTTTGAACACCCTAAAATAAGTGTATTTTAGGAAATTTGACTTAAAAATAATTTAATTACACCTTCTTTTTATACTCTACTAAATTGTGGATGCATATTTAAAATTCTATTCCTAAATGGTCACAAAACTAATGAATAGTAATACTTATTCCATTCCAACTTGAACTCTTGGTCTTTAATTGATGTTTTATTATACTTTAGTACCTAAAGTTGTCTTTATTATTAATGTGGACCTTTCAAATAAGTCTAACTATGATCCCTTAAATATTACATGCAAGCTTAAAAACAACATTAAGTTCCTAAAACCTTTCTTTCTCAAAAAAAAAAAAAAAAAAAAAAAAAAAAATCTTAAAAACTTCTATCTAAAAATAAAAAAAATAAAAAAAGAAGTTCCTTAAAACTTCATCCATATTAGCAAGATAGCAACTTTGGAAAATGTTTTATTTATTTATTTATTATTATTATTATTGTTTATTAAAAACATATTCAGTCCAAGGGGTTAAAATGAACCCCTTGAGTTGGTAAAAAATTATATATATATATATATATATATATATATATATATATATATATATATATATAGATACAAAGCACATTTCGCGTTCTTTGCTTTGTGTATGCCGATTTGAAATATACTTTTTTTATTGTTTTCTTTGTACTTGTTTGGAATTTTTCTCTTGGTATGGCCTGGGTTTGAAACCCCACTTTTTGGTCTATCTCCTCTCCAAACCTTTTCCCGATTGGTCATTCATTACACTCTCATTTCTTAACTTTGACTCCAGTGTGTGGTTAAATCACTTCACTAGGAAAGACAATTTAGCCATATCGAGAGAACTAACGCTCTTGATTAAACAACCTAAGGGAGGTCCTTTCTTAGTTTAGGTGTGAAGATACTTGTGACATTGGTAGAGTGGGCCTCTTGAGAAGAAGAGACATCGGATCTTGATCTTTTGCTAAGGTAGAATTGATTTTTTATTTTTAACTTTCGACTCCCTACAATAGAAGGGTTTTTTTTTTTTTTTTTTTTCCAAAAAAAAAAAAAAAAAAAAAGTTAGTTGAAATAAGTTTGAATATGATCCTTTTAACAACATCTTGACCTTTTTAAACACACACACACAAAAAAGCCCAACAACAATTTGATCTAAAATCTGGAAATAAAAAATAAAAGATTTTAGTAAGCTTAACAACAAAAGTAGAAATTTGTTGATCTTAAACCTCCAAAAAAAAAAAAAAAAAAAAAACCCCATTTAGATCTTACCAAATTTAAAAGAGATGTAGCTCATATGATATGCTAATAAAATTATCATGTAACGATTTCAAAATATAAAACCTCACAGAAGGCAATTGTAAAACTTCATTTATTTGCTTTTTTTTTGGTGGGTAATGTTGATATATTCAAGTTTTCTTTTATTTTAACTTTTGTATAATTTATGTTTCTTATTGGACTTACAAAAAAGGACAAAATTTAGCTACAAAATTGGTTGTAGCCTAAAACTACAACTTTACTCAATAAAATAAGCATTACTACATATTTTGAAAATCTAACCGTTGAATTGCATGTTCTTTACGCTCTTAATACACATGTCAAATTTTGTGTCAATCGAATATTATTTACTATATGATTTATAAGTTTATATTTTATGCATAATTTTAAACTACAAAAACTTGTAATTTAAACAATTTATTGATGACATAGCTATTGATGTTTAATTTTCTAAAAATTTTGCAAGCATGGAGAATATAAGAAAGAGATGTAATTCAATGATGGATTTGTCAAAATTCACCATTAATAAAAAGATATTGAATAAAGTTGTAGTCTTAGATTACAACTAATTTTGTAACTAAATTTTGTCAAAAAAAAATCCTAGACCATTGTTGCTTGTACCAAATCTTTGCCTCCATGCCCACATCCAAACCACAAAATTACGATAAAAAGTTCCCCTTAAAACACATATTAACTTCATAAATATTCGTTGTTCGAACCATCTAGCTATCATAAACTACAAATATATTCACCTACTATGTTAGAGGGACCATATACTGGTTTTAATCATAAAGGGTTTATATTTTGGAACATCTTCTTTTCAATCTAGAGTGAGTTATTGAAATTCAAAGATTATGCTATATTGAGTTATGTGTTTGGAATTTAGATGCTTATAGGGAATTACCAAAGTTTAAAGTTGAAAAATATTATATATATATATATATATATATATAGATATGGATAGATTTTCACCCCCACACAAATTAAGGATAAAAATTATTTTGGCAAATGGTTAAAAGACAATAACGAATAAAATTAAAAAAAGGATGAAATAGTGAAATTAAAAACAAATCTTAAATATTTCGAATTGTATGCCCCACATTTTACTCATAGTTATACATATTAAATTTACAAACTCTTTTCATTCAGGCAATTATTTATTTTGATTAAAAAAAGAGAATGATAAGTTTTTACTCACAGGTAAAGGAGAAATTTCAATAATGGAACTATATTAGAACTAATAATAACTTACCCATTTAGATTTGTTGTGAAATTATTGTAAAAATATTATGAACATTACAATTTTCTTAAAATATTATTACACAATAGAATAAAAAAAATTGTTAAGCGCAAGCATGAGGCTAGTTTCGTGCTAGTTTATTAGTAATAATGTAATATCATGAATATCAAAATTTTCATAAACTTTTCACAATGATTATAATTAGAGTAAATATCAACTTTAGTTGAAATCCAAATCTATTATTCTAATATAAGGAATTTTGTAATTATTTTTTAATTCAATAGTCAATAGAGGGGAGATTAAAATTCTGGAACATTTGCTTTAAAAAAAAAAATCAAGGAGTAGCAACCAATCAAGACTTTGTAATTGAAACTGTTTATTAGAGCTTTTCACAATGTTGGTTTTGTTGCCAAACAAGATTCAAGTTGTGGGCTTCAGATAACTCTATTAGTAAGGTCTTTTATTATTTAATAGAGATTTAAAGTTTAATCAGTTTACACAAAAAAAAAAACTAATTGAAGTATTGGCCCAATAATAAAAACCAAAAATTGAAAGTTGAAGCTGTCTAAAAAAATAAAAATAAAAAAATAATAGAAAGTTTCAAGTCGCAGTTCTAGTTAATCAAACTCACGTGGCAGAGCATGTGGCAATGGATGGTAACGGTACGGCCAGTGGCGTGTGCCGTTAAAGCATCATCCATCCAGCCTATTTCACGTCTTCTTCTACTTCTTCTCTTTCTCTCTCTGCCAAATCCCAATTCAGGTCCTTAATTTCTTTGTCAAAATTATATTTTTAAGTCCTCAGTATATCCAACTCATATGGTTTGGTTTCTTTGAAGGCCAGTTCTTTACTTCTCTCTCTGGTCATATACATATATTTACTTGTTTTGCTATGATTAACAATGATTGATTGGTGAATGTAATTTTTGAAAAATGGGATCTTTTTTAATTAATTTCTTTATTTTTAGCTCAAATATTTAATGGGTTTGAATTTTTTTAGAGATTTATTGACAATGGTGCAAGATTTTTTTTTTTTTTTTGGGGTTAATTGTTGATTTTTTTTTTTTTAGTTATATAAGAGGGAAATAAGCTAATTCTAGGCACATTATTCTTGATTTTCCATTTGTGACATGGGTTTTTGCCGACACTAAAAATTTAGTAGTTACTATGAAGAGTAGAGTATTAGTTTTGTATTTGTTGCCAGTTCAGTTGAATCATCTGTTATTCTAGTGTTGAAGGGGGTATTGGTCTTGGCTTGGATGAGTTAATTTGTTTCTTTATTTGAGCTTGGTTGGGATGTGTTGTGTAGTATTGGAGGTTCAATTGCTTGTGTTGAGAGTTAATATCAATGTGTAGATGGTCTTCATAGATATGGAAATTTGGAATTGGTGACCCAGTCTGTAATTTCTTCTTTGGATTTGATTTGGGAAAACATATGCCTTTCTTTTACCATATATGTGGCCGATACTAACTAGTCTATCGAGGATCCATAACCGATCCCAAAATTTTTGGGACTTTAAAGGCTTTGTTGTTGTTGTCGGATAAGCATTTCATTACCATGTAACTATTAACAGTCCAAAGATGATGTTGCTTCTAATATGTTCTTCTCTAGCTAGACATCTTTTGTTCATATGAAATGGACACTTCTAAAACCCCTGACATCTCCATGTTTGGACATGCTGGGGACACTCCTGTATGTATGTCCTCATTGTGTTGGGAGAAAAACATTTTTCTTTTATTTGAAAAGAATTCCTTTGATTTTGGATATGTTTCTAAAGATTTTTCCAAGAATTGCGTGTCCTATTTCATGTTGCGTCCATATTAATGTTTTTGTCGGTGCTTCTTAGGGAGGAACTTATTACAGAAAGTTATGTTTCTATGTTTATTTTTGTTGGTCACCTCAGTTATCCACATTGCTTGAATCTCTACTCCATTGTGTAACTTGCATTTTGTGAACAATTTGGCGAGGAACAATCAAACTTTTGAAGGGGTTGAGATATCTATTATTGAGATTAAATAATTTTTTTGGGGCACTCTTTGCTTGAAGGCTGTACTATAATGATTGATGGGGTATCTTGTAGTTCTTTAGCAAATTTCATGGATCTCTTAAATGTCATTGTAATTCTCTGGGAGACTCTACCATTGGAGTTCTCCTTCTTTCAAAATATTTAGTTATTATTTATCAAAGAAATAATTTGTTTTAGTTTTCAAAAAACGAGCATGAATGAAACACGTGAATGTTATCTTTCTGATTCTAGCAAAAGATGTAGCCCATCCACAACTTAAAAATGAGAATCATCAATTGAAATTTGATATGTTGCTGTTCGAACTATTTTAATTTGCGAGGTAGTTCCTTACTTGATTAATTACATTATCCAATCATCAACCCAGCATATCTTTAAAATGTTTTTTTTTCTTAAGTTTCTTCTTTTTGCTATCATAAATTATAGTAAATTTAATAGTTTTTTTACCTCTTAATAACGCTTTTCTAATGATAATTAAATAAGTAAAAGAACTATCAGAAATTAGAATATGGATCATTATGTGACATGTTGTAATGGATCAACAAAGAAGCTAACAGGGTTAAATAATGTAAAATTTTCTTGAAGTATACACTTTGGAGATGGTATTTTTTAGATGTTTTTTTTGTTGTTGTTACTGTACCCATGTGTTTACATAGACTAGGTTAGTGCTTTCTGAATTGAAAATAAATGTGAAAAATTATAAGTTCACTTTGTTGTATTTTGGTGGTACGTGCCACATAGACTACAATTATTGTCCATTTAATTAGTTCTTCATAAAAATCTATTTGGCTGTGATGGGCTAAATAATTTCTCTAATAAATATTCAATTCTTTCTTCAATTTTGGTTTGATTCACAACAACTTTGATAATCATTGGCACCCTTAGTGTTCATATACCTATTTCATATGTTTTTCACTTATTTGGAATAGAGTATCTGAATATGCTCACTGGATCAACAGACATCTATCCCAAATATTTTTCCTACGTCAATAGCAATATCATCTTTATCTTTAAATTATTAGTGGGTGTTTTTTTTTTTTTTTTGGCCCTTGTTTCATGATGTTGATTATTATTGCATCAGCTCTGGTCATGGAGTAATCCATGTCAACAACATGGTTCTCTTGGCCCTTTTTCGTTGAAGGTATATAACCAACTAAAGTGAATTTTGGCATGTAGGGATGTTTGGTAGAGTAGTTTGAGAAATATTGTTTGTAGGTTTTTGAAATAGGTGTGGGTAAAAAAGTGTATGGAAATGTGTGTAATGTTGTTTAAAATGTACAAATGTGATTTTGAGATAGGGTACCAAACAGGCTTGCTTTTCTTGGCAATCCTCATTTAATTTTTTGTCCTCTAATCTTTTTTTTTTTGCCCACCCCCGCCCGCGGTGGGGGTGGGGGGGGGGGGGGGTTATGGGACCATAATTTTCTTGCTTTTATGAGATTTTGTGTCAGGTCAAGTAGACATGGCAAAACAGGTGGGGCGGGTTGGGTCGGGTCAATTGGGTTTGCGGGTCAATCAGGTCGCGGGTCACTTTTAAACGGGTTAACCAGATTGCAGGTTGGGTCAGGTCGGTTGACCTGTATTTTTCAAACAAGTTTTTTTTTTTTGGTGAAATAGATGCAATTTGTCAATTGATTATGAGTTCCTCAACTGTGATTAGATTCTCACTGGTGATACTGTTACCAATTACCACTTGACGCTTGATACCCAAATTCGGTGCAACTCTTGTTCCAGCTTTTTAGAAGCTAATCTTGGTATAATCTTCGATCTGTTTAAAGTAGAAAGAGAAAATGAAGGTGATAAGTAAAGAATGACAAACTTTAATAGAGTACAACTAGCTGATGTATACATCCAATTTAGTAATTTACCAACATGTATAACATGCACATGCATTGTTTACACTAATATTAAAGAATTGGGATTTCCCTTACTACTTAGTCCTCACCAAAGACAAAAGACATTGCGGTGCTGATGTGAACGCATCAAAAGAACAATTCGTGCTCCTCTTAAGGATTGAAAGAACTAAAAAGAAAAGAGTAGACGCATAGACAGTCACAGAGAGAAAAGAGTAGAGGGCAAAGGCGGAGCTGAAAGAGTAGAGGTAGAGAGGCACAAGCTTGAAACTGAAAAAGTGTGAAAGTGTGAAATGAGGGGCAGAGGGCTAGAGGCGCAGCGCAAGAGACGAGCAGAGGAAGTGAGGAACTGACTCACTAAGGAGGCTTTGACGCTTTGGCCCTTGTGGATGTGGCTGTCACGTTTCAGACTTCAGTGTTTCACACTTTCACTCTTTCATGTTTGAGTCTATGACTGAATTGTGCCTTTGGTAATTCCGTAATTGGCTTTGGAAGTTTGGACTACAGCTAAGCTAGTCAAGCTCATTAGATTTTTTCTTTTTTTTTTAATGGTTATGTTGTGTAACACTGTAACTTGTGTTGTCTTGTCTAGAGACTACTTGTATCATTCTCTCTTGTCAATTTGTCATGGCTGTGGAGGCAGCGGAGAGCTGAAGTTTTAATGCTTTATTGGTTGTGATTCGTGGAGCTTTAATGCTTTATTGACTATTACATTGGTTTGGTCCTGGTGCTTTGTGCTCTATGCCCTTAGTATCAATAAGTAGTTTAAATATTTTTTTAGTGAAATTTTTTTAACGGGTTGGGTTATGGGTTATTCAGGTCGGGTTGGGTTAACCCGTAAAAAAATTAGATCGGGTCACGAGTCAACTCTTTTTTGCTTCGGGTCAAAAAAATTGGGTTTGGGTCAGGTATTTTTCAGGTCGGGTCGGATCAGATCAGAAAATTCTGACCCGTTTTGCCATGTCTAAGGTCAAGTGAATAGTTTTTTCATTTTTGACATTATAGGTGATGATTGCACTTTTTGTCTGACTGATGTCAATTTTTTACTTGTTCTACAATGGATTGAGATCAAGTGCAATACCTGCAATTCATCTACTTTCTCTCACAAATTTTTTTACTTTTTAACTTTAACTTTTAACTTTCACTTAATATATTTTATTTAATGGTTGAGATTAAAAGTTGCTTTTTCAACTTTTAATCTTAGCCATTGAATACATTGCCCCATTGCTTGTGAGTTGTGGCCATTGGTGTTTTGTTTGTTTGGAATTCATTGGGTTATGTCTCAAAAGGTTATTGAGTTGTTTGAGTCTTGGTAGGGTATGTTTGGACGACATAGAAATATAGAGTTGTGGAGAATTGTGCCTCATTGCTTGTTATGGTGTATTTGGCGTGAAAGAAATGCTAGAAGCTTTGAGGGATGTGAACGCTTTATGTTAGAGATTAAGTCTTTTTTTTTACACACTCTCCTTGATTGGAGTGTGATCTTTTGTCATTCTTCTTATTCTTCCCTTCCTGTTTTGCTTGATCGTTGTAATCTTGGTTATTGATTTAGGCCCCCATAGTGCATTCCTAATGTACTCGGGTTGGCTGTTTTTCGTTTTTTAATAAAATTTTCATTACTTATAAAAAAAAAAAAAAAAAAAAAAAAAAAAAAAAAAAAAACAATCTTAGCCATTGAATACAATTGCATTAGGTGCAATGCCCTAGGTATTGCACCTAATATCCATTTTGCAATAGTGTGCACAACATCTTTTCAAACTCAGGCATTAGCATATTGAAAGAATTTAATGGCAGGCAGTGGCCTGCCATCTTTTGGTCATGTGAAGCTCACTGACCTAGTACTTTGTGAAGGCCTTCCTCCTGATTCTTATAAACTATCAGTCTCAACTTTGTCACAGTCGCTTGCTCTATATTTAAAAGGACAAAGTTTGCCTACAAATTATTTTATTTTATTTTTATTTTTAAGAAGAGTTTGGTTACAAACTTGGTTGTAGTTAATGGCTACTATTCTTTTTAATATCATTTTATTGGAAGTGAATTTTGAGAAATCTACCATTAGATTGCATTTTCTTTTTATATCATTCATGCTTGAAAATTTTTCAAAAGATCAATAGCTATGTCATTAATCAAATGTTTAAATTTCAAGTTTTTGTAGTCTAAAATTATGCATAAAAAAATTAAGTTTATAGATCAAATAGTAACATCCAATTAATATGAAATTTGACATGTGTATTCAGAATATAAAGAACATGCAATTTAATGATTAGATTTCAAAATATATATCCATGTTAATTTTTTTTTTTTAATAAGAGTTGTAGCCATTGGCTACAACTAAGTTTGTAACCAAACATTTTCCTATTTTAAAAATCTAATTACTGAATTTTGTGAGAGTGCTTTTTTTCTTAGCACACAGGCCCAAGTAGAGACAAGGATCCCGGGCCCAAATACTTGTTGTTTTGGTGGACTGGGCTTGGTTCACTGCAGCTAAATGGGGCTAATTACAAACCAAGTTGTGTGCAAGTCACATAAAGCTCCTCAAGACGAAAAATGCAATTAAAAGAGTTCCTTTACTTGGGACCCCGGGCGTACTGTCATGGGATCCCGGGCATACTGTCGTGGTATCCCGGGGCGTACTAGGCCTATAAGAACCCAAAATTTCTGGTTCTCTGAACTATATGATCTTTCTCCATATTTATTATGCAATAGAGTTTTGTCTTTTTCCTTTACCTCTATAGGTGCTACATAAAAAACACACTATACAATACACATATCTTCAAATAGTTGTTAGTTTCTTAGATTAGGATATACATTTTAATACATATACATATATGTAAATGAATTTCATGAGAATGATTCAGCCAAGAGGATCCTAGCCCCAATTCTCACAGACTTAGTGCTTTTGCACAAGACTTGTGGGATTTGGAACTCAAGTTCAAGTGGCTTTGCTTGGGCTTTGTCTTCTAAGATAGTTAGGTGAGAAGGATCTTTGTGGGAGAGAGTGATATCTGATGTGTGCATGTTTTGACATATGTTTCTTTGGAGGCTAAGTGTGTCTAAGGCCGAAGTTGAAGTGAGGACCCCGGTAAAAGGATTCAGCTTTTTGGCTAAGTAAAAGGAAAACTAGCAAGCAAGAATATATGTGTTGAACAGCAAGAAAGCAGCAAAGGGAAACAATGTAATAAAGAAATACACGAAATAATTGTTAGAGATCCTCAAATCAATATGAGGTATTTCATTATTTTTCTTAATTGTGGATTACAATATGCTCACTAAGACGTGATACAAGGTCCAAATAAGCTAAAAAATTACAAACTTTGATGGCTATCTAAGCCTTTAAGACTTGCAAAGTTTGAATCCTTTTGAATCCAAGTATGTACTAGTGGCTGTTTCTGGGATATCGGGAGATATTTCCCTACTTTCTTTGAATTTTGACAGAGTTTTCTCCATGGTTCTGTTGTGATTTTTTATTATGCATAATGCCCCTTAATGTTGGTTGCTTCCCCCCTTTTATAGTGTCATTTTAGGGTTTGGATTCCATTGATTCTCCCCCCTTGGCTCCCTGGGTACCAGAGCTCCTGTCATGTCAGCCATTCTGATGGCTGATTCTTTCCATGTTTCTCACTGTTTTCCTCTTTTCGTGCTGTTTTCCTAAAGGCCACTTACTGACTTTCCATTTTGGAGAGCTGACCTTTACCTTCTCTTCTTTCAAGGCTTTTTACCTCTTAGACTCAGCTTTTTTGGTCGTCCTTCTTGTTGTCATTTTTCCCAACTGAGCAGATTCCATTCTTGCTGGGTTGAAGGTTTTCCCAGCCACTTCCCCTTATAGTTCTTCATTCTGGGTTCCCCGAGGTACCAGCCTTTTGTTCATGAATTGTCACTCTCCAAGCTTTCTGATTCTTTGTTGCACCACTGAGTGCTTGAGAAGGACATATCTGTTCTTCATTTCTTGTATTTCGTGGTACTCCTTTTGAGCTTTCTCAATCCCACTTTAGCTATGCTGCACGTCCCGAGGATCCTGAAGATCTCGAGCCTCTAGCAGCCTCTGGGTATCCCGGCCCAGTTCTTTCATTGGATTTTGCTGGATTTTTTAATGGTCTTTTCTGCTAGAAATCTGAACATAAATAAGGCCTTGATGTCGATTCTTCTTGCTGCACAAATTGGGGCTTCTTTATTTTCATGGAATGGGCTTTCTTATGAAATTTTGGACCTCAACAAATTTTATATGCACGTCAATTTCTGTGTCAATCAAATATTATTATTTGATTCATAAACTTATTTTTTATACATAATTTTGGACTACAAAACCTTGAAATTTAAACATTTGATTAATGACATAATTGTTAATTTTTGGTCTTTTGAAAATGTTATAAGCATGAAGGATATAAGAAGAAAATGTAATATAATGATGGATTTGCCAAAACTCACATTCAATGAAAATATATTGAGTAAAGTTATAGCTATTGGCTGTAATTAAGTTTACAGACAAACTTTGTCCTTCTTGAAAAAGTTGCACATTAATTACAATATATTTGTCTACGTCGTCATTATTATTATGATGGTAAAAGTGCAAAACCTACCCTTTAAATTTTACTAGAATGCATTCTCAAAAAAAAAAAAAAAAAATTTACTAGAATGTGTTTCATATTTCTAACTTTACTCTTGTTCGATTGAATCTTTTAAGATTAAAGTTTATTTAATTAAGGTATTCTGTTAGTATCCATTAGAAAATTGTCATTAAGTCTGGCTTTCCTATAAATTTTTAAATTAAAAAATATATAAATTATTTTTAAAAAAATACTTTTTGAAAGAGAGCATTTTGCTCCGGACGACGGTGCATGAAGTCGGGGCAAGGATATGGATTGATGTGGTATTTTGAATTCTAGGTGCTGGTTAGAATTCTCTTTCAACTAAAAATGATTGATTTTCTCAAAAAAAAAAAAAAAAAAATAATAATTGAACCCTTTGAAAATTTCCAACAATTCGATAGATGGAGGAGACAAAGATCTATATGATAATCATGGTGGATCTTCCAAGCCTTCTTATGAAGAGTAAAATAAAGTATGAGGTAAGCTCACCTTTTTCATCTAACTATTGTGGGGGGACTGCCACTGACATTTTATTGGGCCACTTTTTCTTCAGTGCAATATAGACAACCTAGATTGCTTAAATTCAATTATGATTTAAAAAAAAAAAAATTGAGAACCATGACATTAGGATTTTAACCAACTATTCGAAAGTATCCTTAAGGCATACTGTTTACCTTTTTGGATAGAAATAACATAGTCTTTACTCTTTACCTTTTTTTTTTTTTTTTTTTGATAGGAAATACTGCATAATACTATTAAAATCAAGAGTGAGAAACTACAGACATGTCATGAGCACACGCGTGCTCTAAAAGGCTAGGACATTCCTCTAGCCAAACTACATAGTTCTCAAGCTTTTTAGCATACTGCGCTAACAAGTGAGCAGGGACATTTCCCTGTCTTTTCACATGAGAGAAAGAAAAACACCTAAAGCTTGTGGCTATTTCCAGTGTTTCTTCCAGCACATTTTGAATGGGAGAGGGCGCATCCCCATCTCCCTAGAGCGCCTTGCAAATGATCAACGAGTCGCCTTCAAACACCGCCTCCCTAATGACCACATCCCTTGCAAAAGAAACCTCTACCTCCATTGCTTTCGCTTCGATCTCGATAGCCCCCAACGTTGCATCCATAATCTTGCTTAAAGCTGCTATTACCTCTCCAGCTTCATCCCTAACAACCACACCTATTCCTGCTTTTTTCCTATGTTTGAAAACTGCCCTGTCGACATTCACTTTGTATTTTCCCTTGTCAGGTGGCTTCCATATTGTCAATGGACCTCCAATTGATAAAACTCTCTGTCCAATGTCATTTGTAGCGAGGTACTCCTCCATAAGGTGCAGGGCGGATTTCAAGATCACTTGTCCCGGCTTGCCCAGGCCTCCCATTCTTCTTTCATTTTGGTCTTTCCATATTCCCCAGCAGACCGATATGACCTTCTCCATTAGATCGGGCTGAGTCGTTTCCTAGTTTTGCAGACACTGTATAATATCCAAGAAAGTCCAAGATTGGTCAATGATGAAAGGCAGAGCAAGCTTGCTGGACTCCTATATCTCACGGGCGTGCTTGCAAAACCACAACAGGTGGCACGTTGTTTCTTCAGGTTGACCACACAAGACACAAGCATTGTCCTTAGTAATTCTTCTTCGAATGAGATTGTCTTTGGTGGCTAGGATATTCCGGCCAGCTTTCCATGCAAAATGTCTTAGCTTGTGAGGGAGTTTCAGCTACCAAATACATCTCCACACCCGTTTGTGCATTGAGGCGTTTGAGCAATCTCCCCTGTTTTGTTCTAGCCTTTCCTTGTAGGCTAACGCGTAAGCCGACTTGACCGAAAATTTCCCAGACTTATTAGCAGCCCAACCAGCCTATCCCGTCTGCCAGTCAAGCTTAACGAAATACCCAATATAGCTGAAGCATCCTCGGTATTAAAGCACTGTTTGATCAACCCCACATCCCACTCAAATACCTCTCTGTTTATGAGATCCTTGATCAGAGCAATCTTTGAATTCAGTTTTTTTGGAGTAACCACCATGTAAGTGCTCGGCCTTGGCACCCATTTGTCGCACCATACTTTAATGTTTCCTTTATCTCCCACCTGCCATCGACTCCCACTTCGCACCACCCCTTGTGCAACCATAAGGCTTCTCCACGCATAGGATGGGTTTCTTCTTAAATCTGCATCCACAAAACTACCATGAGGAAAATATTTAGCTCTAAATACTCGGTAGAACAGGGAAGAGGTGTTTGTTTGCAACCTCCATCCCTGTTTCGCTAAGAGAGCTATATTGAAAAGTTTCAAGTCACGAAAGCCCAAACCCCCTCTATCTTTTGGCATGCACAGCTTCTCCCAGCTTAACCAAGCCAATTTCCTCTCCTTATTCGCTTGGCCCCACCAGAACTGTCTAGTCATTTCGGCAAGTTCATCGCACAGTTTGTTTGGCAAAAGAAAGCAGCTCATGGTGTAAGACGGCACCGCTTGTGCGACTGCCTTAATCAAGATTTCTTTGCCGGCACTAGTTAATAATTTTTCCTTCCAGCCAGACACCTTATTCGCCACTCTCTGTTTCAAGTGAGCAAAAGTATTGGACTTAGATCTTCCAACTAGAGAGGGTAAACCGAGGTATGTTTCATGGGGTTTGATCACATTGGCTCCAAACATGGTTTTCACATCTTCTCTAATCCCAGCATCCGTGTTGGGGCTGAAAAAAAGTGAAGTCTTGTTTCTATTTAGCTGCTGGCCCGAGGAGACTTTGTAGACTTGTAGCAATCGCTGAATCTCAGCAGCATCCTCCCTTGTTGCCCTTCCAAAAATAATACTGTCATCGGCGAAAAAAAGGTGTGAAATTTTCAGTCCCTTTGCTGAGGCAGCCACCCCATTAAGCTTTTTCAGTTGGACAGCATTGTGTAGGAGTGCAGAGAGACCCTCTGCATAAATGAGAAAGAGATAAGGAGACAGTGGGTCTCTTTGCCTCAGCCCCCGGGTTGGTTGAATCTTGCCATAAGGATGCCCATTAATTCTCACTGCATATGTAACCGAAGACACACATCTCATCACTATGGAAATCCAGTCATCATGAAAACCCAATCTCTTCATTATTTGCTGCAAGCAAATCCATTCAACTTGGTCATAAGCCTTGCTCATGTCGAGCTTTAGAGCCATTTCACCGCATTTACCCTTCTTTTTTCTACTTATGTGGGTCATCATTTCATGGGCCACAAGTACATTATCAGTGATGAGCTTCCCTGCCACAAAAGCGCTCTGATTCTCACAAACAATCTTCTGCAAGACAAATTTCATTCTGTTTGCCACCACCTTAGAGGCTAGCTTATATGCCACATTACATAAGCTAATAGGCCTATAATCAGTAACCCTTTCCGGATTCTTGTTTTTGGGGATTAGTACAATGTGGGTATCATTAAAATGTGGGGGAGCAGTGCCATAGTTAAGAAAGTCTAAAACAGTAGAAATGACAATAGATTTAACCGTAGGCAAGAAATGCTGATAAAATAGGGACGGCATACCATCAGGTCTGGGTGCTTTTAGGGGGTGCATCTGCTGAAGAGCTTTCTCCACCTCTTGTGCATTAAAATTTCTAAGCAGGGAAGCATTCATCCTATCCGTGACTTTTGTGTGAATAGCCTCAAGTAGCTCCTCCTCCACTACTGGTCGCAAGGAAGTAAACAACTATTCATAATAGTTAAGGAAGGTTCTACTAATTTATTCCTCATCCTCTTGCCAAGTGTTATCAGAGTCCAGCGCCCTGTTTATGGAGTTTCTTTGTAGCCGGTTAGAAGCTTTTGTGTGGAAAAAGGTGGTGTTTTTATCACCTGCACTCAACCAATTGTTTCGGGACCGTTGGTGCCACATGTCCTCCTCCACAAACAGCCACTTATTCAGCTCTTTCTTCATAGCATGAATATCCTCTAAAGTCAATTCACCACCCTTCATATTCTCCAACAACTGAAGTTTCCTTTGTAACTCATAAATTTGTTTACCAACGTGGCCAAAAGAATTTTTGTTCCACTCGTTTAGTGACACACGACACTCCTCCAAGCAATGAAGAAGCGGCCATTCCGTCCCCACAATTCGACCTCTTTCCCAAGCATCAGAGACCACCACAGAGCATCGGTCATCTCTCAGCCACATCGACTAAAATCTGAATAGCTTTGTCCTTTTTTTCCGCCGTCTGGTTGGTTTTACATTTTTGAGAATCAGCATGCCGTGATCGGACACAGAGTTGGCCACATGGAATAGTTTATTTGTAGGGAACATTACTGTCCAATCAGTCGAAACAAAGGCTCTATCCAGGCGTTCACGGACCCACCCTTTTGTGCCAAGTTTACGACTCCATGTGAAGTCCGACCCACAATATCCCAAGTCACGTAATTCGCAGTTATTAATGGTGTCCCGAAATGACTTCATTTGCCCCTTGGGTCTTGCGTTACCCCCCTCTTTTTCATTAGCATGAAAAAGCTCATTGAAGTCACCGATGATCACCCAAGGGAGATCACATCTTTTACTTAGATTCCTAATCAGTTTCCACGACTCCTCTCGTTTGCACGTCTCCGGGTTGCCGTAAAAACCGATAAACCTCCACCTTTTCCTACCACCCCCCTCTATAATTATCACATCAATATGCCTCTGTGAATAAGTCAGAGTTTCCACCCGTAGAGTATTCTTCCAAAGTAACGCTAATCCACCCCCACGATTTTGGCTTAGCACCACCAGGCCATGTTGTCTCTCAATCTTTTTTTTGATTCCTTCCATCTCCATTAACTTAAATTTAGTCTCCATTAGAAAGACTAAAGTGAGATCTTCCTCCTTGACAATTTTTTGGAGTGTTTTAACTGTTAGGGGGTTCCTAAGCCCCCTACAGTTCCAGGCTAAGGCACTTATTGTGTCCGGCGGGGCTGCTCTGCAGCCTCCACCTATCCAAGAAATTGTTTCATAACTTTTCCAAGTTCCTTCACCTCCCCTTCCACTTTCACTCTCTTGCCATTCCTATTCTCTCGCTCAACCTCTAACAGAGGTGTACGACTTCTTCTCTTGTTCCCTACCTCCACTCTATCTACCTCCATATCCACGTCCCGAGTTAACATGGCTGCCATACCAGCTTTTAGATGCACCCCTGTTGTATTCTCTTTTCCTTTTGCCAACGGCTTTATTTTTGTTTATTTTGGGCCCCTTCCTTGTGACTTTGTAGATTTGGTGTCCTTAATAGGAGTTGGGTCAACTGAAGCAAAAAGGAGGTGATTTTCGGATTGGGCCTGTTCAGTAAAAGTGTCCCTGACCAGCTTCCTATTGGGCCCATGTTCATCAAAAAAGCCCACGAGGGCTTGCTGAGTTGGGCCATTGCTCCCAGCACAGTTTGACTCATTTGACTGGAGATACGTGGGAATAGAGTCCTGATCCAAACAACTTTCCATCACTTCAGTCACCGTTCCCTCTTCTTTCATCAATCCGGAAATTCCACCATGAATTCCTGCGTCAATCTCTGCAAGTTTCTTTTCGAAATCTTCTGCCAGCGCCGAACCCAGCTTTACCTGCTCAACACGGTTCTCTAGCTTCCTCGTGATCTCCACATCGTCCTTGTTGACGTTGGTAAGATTAGACGTACCTACCCGCAGTCCACTAGCCACCTGCCACCCCTGTGTAGACTCTTTTGGGATGCTCGCCAACCTATCAACAGTCTCATCAACATCTCCATCTTCCCTATGCCCGCTGTATCTCATCGCCGCACTCTGCTGAGGCTTCTGGGTTTTTTTCGATGTGGCCCTCAGCCACGCTTCAAATTGTTTTTTGTTCGGTTTCAGTGACTCCTTACTCCTTATCCACTGTAGGCATTCCTTTTCATCATGGTCCATCGTGCCACACCAATAGCAGAATATGGGAAGATGTTCATATTTGAAGTCTACCCATATCAGTTCTGCATTTCCCAAGCGTATTTTCCGACCTTGGCATAACGGTTCTGTAGATTTAACCGATACGCGGATGCGCAGACAACCTCCCATACAAAAACCTTTGTCATCCACCTCCATTTTCTTCACTGTCCCCAGCGTTTCCCCGATCCTCGTTCCTATTTCTTTGGTCTGGCTCATCGTGGGCAGTCCATGTACTTGAATCCAGAATGAAACCCTATTAAGGGACACCTTTCGGGCCGATTCCCCATTTTGAAGCCTGTGAAGAATGAGGAGATACTTATCATACGACTAGGGACCTAGTAGCAAAACTCTGTCTAGATCGTCCATCGTCTTAAATAGGAACAAAGCTCTATTCTCCCCCAAATCACAGACCTCAAAGTCTTCCTTTGTTTTCCATGCTATTTTCAGAACCCTCGCCACCGACTCCAAGTTTACCCATCTTTTCGTGTAGAACTTACCCACTAGGATCAGTTCGGCCTCTATTTCCTGCGTTTGTATCTCAACTTCAGCACTTTCTTTTGCCAACAATCGTAACCCAACGCACCTATTCGTGATCTCATCCATCTCTCTTCAGAAGATTCTACCGTACCGGAGAAAGAGTTTGCACCAGGCAAAAGTTTTTTCACCTCTAGGTTTCCAGAGAAGACCTAGAGAGAAGAGTTCCGTTGTTAACGTGACTGACACTTTATTATTATTATTTTTTAGTGTTTTTACTCTTTACCTTTTGAAAGTGCGCCATTTTGGAATGACTCTTTTCTATCATCTTTCTTCCAATGTCAATACCGTGGAGCACATATACATGTAATTGAGTAATAAACCATTGGAAGAGAAAGGGGGTGGTGATTACAAGTTTTCATATTTCATATTTTGGAATGTAAAGTTCAAAAATTCAATTACACAAGGAAGACTAAGAATAGAAGCACTCACTGGAATTCGTATTACTCTCTCAAATCCTAACTCCTAAGGGATTATAAACTAAAACAATAACAACCTACAGAGAAGATGAGAATATATAGGAGGTTAGATCGAGTTCTAATATTTATTGCATGGTAAAAGACAGTTCATTAAAATAAAATGATACTCTTACCAAGCTTCTCCCATCCAACAATATAGCTTGTGATGGAGAACAGTAACTTATAAATGTTTTTTTTACTCTTTAAGAACTAACCTACAATTTACTCTTCCCACTAATTGAGTATAAGGAATGTGATGTGAATATCTAGGATTCTAGATTATAATTCCTTCAGCTAAACTTTTTTTTTTTTTGAAAGAATCCGTCATCTCAATTACGAAGAATAGAATACAAACACCAATCCAACACTAACAGTTCACTTATTTCTCTCTCTTAACTCTTCAACTTCTCTCTCTCTTAACTATTAAGTTCTTCCAGCAAAAATTTAACTCTTTCAACTTCCCTTTTCATCAATATATAAAATTCTCTTCCCTTCTTTCGCATTTACTCATTTCTTTCCTTTCTCTTCCCTCAATTACAGCCAAAAAAAGTGTTAAAGATTGATTAGTTTATATATTGATGGATCGACTCTTCCTCTACAAGCTCATGGACAACAACTCCTTCATCAATGTCTGCTTGTAAATAAATATTGCTGACTCTCTCTCTCCCTCTCTATTTCTATCTTTCATTTTACTTGGGGTGCTAAGTTTGTGGTTTACAATGTTTGAGGGAACTCAGACTCAGGGAGATTGAAACTTCAACTTTACCTGTTGCAGTCGGCAGGACTAAACCCAAGGAGGAAAACCACCGGCCCCTAATTTATCAAACCCTTCTTCTGTATCAAAGAGGTACAAAATATATTAAAGCACAGACCCATGTATCTGTATGGATTGGCAGACATTCAAAACGTCAATTGAGGTCAAACTTTTGTAGGATTCGCATTGCAAAGATCCCAAGAGTAATTATATATTTTATTTTGAATCCATAGTGTTTGATAAAATGCTTGAAAGAAAATTTATAAATTTTATTTCTGACTTGACAATTCTATTAATCATATTTGTTTGTTCTGTATTTTGTTGGGGATTAGAAACAGTTAAATTGGGAAAAGTTTATGAAAGCACTTGCATATACTAAGCTTGCGTTCATTTTTTCCCCATGTTATATGCTAAGTAATCATTGTTGTTTGGTTCTCAAGGATTGGTTGGTCTCATTGTGTTTTCTTTATTGTTGCTCATGCCAATCTTGGTTCTATGGTGTATCAACCTCTAACTAACACGAGTGAAAAAAATTAACATAGCTACGGGTAAGAAAGTTTTTATTATTTTTAAGTGAATAATTTGATAGCAAATTTTGGATTAAGGATTATTTGACAATAAATTTTTAAAATAATCACCACAATCTACCCATATTCTATATGTCCTACTTAATGACGAAAACTCAGTTGCCAAAAATAAAAAACAAAGAAATAAACAAAGAGAACCACAAAGGTACAAATTAAGAACTAAGTGGGCAGAAAAATGATGTGGTGTCTTCATTATTTGAAGGTTAGCTTAGAATCTATATAAACTTAGAATCTCTTTGTATGAAAACCTGTCTGCTTCTTGGTATTAAAAAAAAAAATTGTTAAATATGTTTTACAGGTACACCTTTATAAAATATGTTGAACCATGTCTAGCACAACCATCATTGAAACTACTTACTTTTTTCATTTCATTGTACCATTGCTTGGGTATCATGGCCCAAGAGAGCCTTGACAAAATCAAATTGTGTTTTTTGCTTTGCCTAGACATGAATCACTAAGCGACCTTGACACTGCTATAGTTAAACTACTATTGAAGATGCTTGATAAGATCATTGCCTTGGTTAAACATTTCATATGACAAGGGATAGGTTCAAGGAGTCTGATATGCACAACGGTTGCGGTTAATTGGTTCACGATCAATCAATAATAGGGAACAAAATATGGCTATTTGCTCAGATGTTTTTGCTATAATTGTAGGTGAGTTTAGCAATGAAAACATCCACCATTTATGTTATAATATATGTACAACAATTTCCAAAACAACCTTACACAAAAGCTTTTAGCATTATCCGCACATTGCATTGGCAACTTGCTAGTTGCACTAAACCAAGTACAACACCTGCAAAAATGTAAAGCTGTAGTACAGCAAAGTCAAAAACACCGAATGTAGCTAAACAAAACCCATCCTTAAATGCCAAGTCAGACTATCCATCTAATTTACAAAACACAACTCTCAATCCCCACCTTGCAACACACTAATCAAACACCCTTACAAACTAGTGAAACATTCATCCTCCATTTACAGCACAGCAAACGATTAAAAATTGAACTCTTGAACATCCTTAACATCTTTCATTAATTATGACTCTAATAAACTGGCCTTCAGTATATAGTCTCTTAGTGCGAAGAATTGCATTTTTTTTGTCTCCACTCTGGTGCTAATTTACAAAGTATAGCTCTTACGCTCATCCCTTTTAGGTGAATTAAAATCCATTCGACTAAATCCAGTCAGTTGAATTTGGGGTCAGAGATTAAACATAAGCTCATAATATATTTCCATATCATTTTAGTAAAACAGCACAGAAAAAAAGAAGATGATTTCTGTCCTCAGTACAGGACCTTCCACAAATCCACCTTCAGCTAAAAGTTATTGACTTGCTCTTTAACATTATAGTGAAACAGAACAGGAAAACGTAATATAATATCATCCTCTAGTAATAAAAAAAAAATATCATGTGAATATATATAGGACTTCTAGTAGCAGGTCTCCCTTTAAATATCATTTGTATATAAAGTCTTACTCTTCTTTACCAAACCCTCAAATCTCTTGTGGTATAGTTTGCACCCAGAGTTATTTACACACTTTGAGCAAAGCTCCACCATTATTAAGACATCTACCCTGAGACTGAGCAAGACCCAATATGCCAATTTCATGAATTAACCAACCTGCATCCCAAACAGAATTGTAAACCCTGGCCTTATCATTAATAAGCCACTACCCACCCTCAAATTAATGACTCACCCTACCATTCAAGATTGACCAAGACCCACTGCCAATTGTATGACTCAACCAAATTGTAAACCCCCAATCACAAAAAAAAAAAAAAAAAAAAAACACTTCACGCCATGCTGAACCTAAATAGAAACTCAACATCAATCTCCTATATATATCCTCTCATCTATAACAACCTTAAGTTTTCCTACCCAACTTTAATTCACACACATCTAAAACCTACCCACATCATTCATAAACCATTTATTGGAGCCAGATTTTTTCACCCCAAATTAACTTGAACATTCATTAATAGTAGTCTCAAAATGATTCTTCACCCAAAAAAGAAAAAGGTAGTCTTGAGAATGCGTAAGCAGATATTCAGATACGTCTAACAAATGGTTTGCTAACGTGAAAGTTTTGGTGAATTAGCTAATTGATGATGAAAATTAGTCAGTTAATTGAAGTGCAAAACAAATTGAGAAAGACATATTTGAGGTGCCAAAGCCCAAAAGCCCTCAAAATCCTGAAATCACAGGCCTAACAATAATCAATCTTAATGAAGAGTATTGAAGACTAGGCCTTGAACACGACCTTACTCCAACAGGATTTTCATTATCAGTTCATACCTTTATATCTTTATAATTAAGTAAAGAATAATCTAAGCCTGGTATATGGTCAAGAAACTTGTAACTCGTAATTCAACTAACACATTTTAGTGGGAAAAATTTGCTAAATAGCATAATTTTAGGAAAAAAATTTGCTAAATAGCACATGACCAAACTTATTTAGTTATGTAGCACTTTTTTGAAACCTAGTGTTTGTCAACCTAGAGTTCAAAAAAAAAAAAATGTTACATCATTAAATAAGTTTGGCATGGTATTTTTTTTATTAAATGTTTCTTAAAATTATGTTATTTGGCTAAAAAAAAAAAGGGCCTATTTTGGTGTTTCTAACGAAAAAAGTTCAAATCTTCTCTTTCTCATTATAACTATCAAATTATCACAAAAGGAAAATAAATAAATAAATAAATAAAATGGTATATTTTCCTTTGGCTTTTCTGGGGCCAAAATAAATAAATAAATTATCAAAACTCTAGGGATTTATTCATATACTTCTTTTTTTTTTTTTTTTTTTTTTTTTTGGGGCTGAATATACACTAATTTTGTTACACACACACATTCTTGGATACATTCGTTTATATGTTTATCTTCTTGTATCTTGAATATGACCTTTGTTTTCATTCAGTTCACCTCCAAGATGAGCTCGTAGTCCTCTTAGAAGGTCTTCTATTGGTCGTAGGTGTACTCCTCCTATTCGTACAACTGCTCGCTCACGTTCTTGATCAGCTTCTCCACGGAGGTAACTTTTCTAAATTGTTTCCAATCCTAAGCATGATTGATCTGGTTTCCTAGTTGTCTGAATTGTGTCAGCTCTCTTTTATTTGCTTTATATATATGTCGGATTTATTTCAGTAGGATGGGAATAAGGTTTATGAATTTTTTTTTAATATGGGTCTCAAAGTTGCAGAGCTCCGATGTTACTTGTAGAATTGCTTCATTTGTGTGTATGCCAGCAAATTTCTTTGTATGCGTACGTGAGAAGTAGTGGGGATGTGCATGTGGTTGATACCTAGATGGGTGGTGGACTTGTGGGTTGTAGCGGAGGACATTTTGGTAGAAATTGTAGTAGTGCTGTATGAAATGCTGTTCAATATGGGTTGTGAGGTGCCTTGTAAACATTGCTGTTCATTGTGGGTTGAAGTAATTTCTTTTAGCCCTTTATTTGGCTTGGGTGACAGATAGAAGGTATTGGATGTGTATAGGTTTTAACATAGCCATGAAATGTTCATTATCTTGTTTGACAATACTGGTATATCCAAGGGCAAGACTCTACAACTCCACCTGTCTTCAATTTAGTGTTGTTTATAAGTTCTATCATGCCCGTTGTTCTCATGATGTCATCTTGTTTTTTGCAACTTACATAAAGACTATATAGGTTCTAAACTCTTTTGTTTTTTCAAATTTGTAGTAGGCTCAGTATGTTGTTGAGTTTTGCAAAATGCTATTTCCCTTTGTTAATTTGATTTGTGCTGTTAGTTTGTATTACTTTTTAAGTTAAGCATGCCTTTCTCTGTGGGGGTGTTGTTTACAATAGAGGTCGAGCACCAGTTGGAAGGCTTGGGCGGTCATCGTCCTACTCTGGTTCACCTAGTCCACACAAGGTTACTCTCCGTGAATTGTTTCACTTTTATTCATCTAAATACATTTTATTTCTCTTCTAATGGGATTTTAGCTCGGATGGTTCTTCCTCTGCCCCTAAAGATGGGAAGGAGGGTGAGATCATAGATTTAGAACTCACCTGGCATTTGTGTAACTTTGCAATGAAAAAAAATAAATTTACCACTCACTTTTATGGGGAGAGAAGAGGATATGGGGTTCGGGGTCGTAACATAATTTTATATATTTGGCCGCTCTCTTCTCCTCTCCCCCCATCTGTCTTTATCCAAACATGGGATTTCAACATGATGAATTTCACTCTTATGCGCAAGGTATATGAGCTTGTAAGATGACGTTCCTTCAATTTTCATGTGATGAGTCCAAGATGAAAATGTCTTTGTTGTGTCCCCCAACCCCAGATCAAATTATCATTTTCAGTAACATATAGTTTAAGTTCATATCAATATTTATACTCCAGAACTATCGGAAAGTACCTACACATGTATTGTCTTTATAGTGGAAGTCAAACTCCAAACTATTAAATGCTTGTTCCCTTGAGAATTTTGATTTCCAAATGGGACTCTCAATGTGATATGGAGAAGGTAAAATATTTTGGTGGTTGCACTTGGGAAAAATATTTAAGTGGGAGTTTTTCAGTTATATAACATTAAGTTGGGAAATTTATAGAATTCAAAGAAATGGATATCACTGGAAAAAAAGGAGCTCAATGGAAATTTACTACCGAAGAGGTAGTTTTAAATTTTGTAAAATACACACAAGGGAGCAAGCTGTTGCTTTCCATGAGGAGATGGAAGTTGAGTTGGCATTTGAGTTTCAAAAATGGATTAGAGAATATTTTAGGCAATCAGGCTGGCTTTAGATTTTGGTTTGTACTTTGTAGTTCAATAAATAAGCACTGATGATGATGATGATAACATGAACAGGCTACAACTTGGGACTTCAGGTTGGTTAATTCATGGTTTACTGCTACTGCAGTGTTATGTTGTCATCTTGGTTTGAGTTCATTTAACTGGCATTTTCATTATGTAACCCTCACTGCTAAATCATAATGTCTGTTCTACCATTTCCTGTGGACTGCATAACTTGCATGATTCCAGAGTGCTTCACTAGACTGTTTGGAATTTTGTGGATATATCATAGGGTATTGATTTCCTTGGTCTCACCTTATTGGCAAAGCTATGTGTATTATTTATCCAAAATAAAAATAAAAAATCTCTGCACATTTGTAGTTTCTCTTCTTGCTGTTGATGTCACGCGTTTTTTATAATACTGCATTTTATATTTTGAGGAGACATTTCTTAATTTTTATGCAAATATCAAATCATTTCATTTATGGCATCGGAGGTGTTTCTGCCATAATATTTCAAATCTTTAATGCAGTGAATCATTTTTTATATCTTCATGTGAAATCGTTGTGTGTTGTGGTAATGCCTGATTTGTGATGACTCTTAAACCAAATAATGTATGTCTGCCACTAAAAGCCAGATAAAAAAAAAAAGGAACGATTTGATTGTCCAGTTTTCCACAAAAAAAGATTATTGCTGGTATGCTTATCTTATTGTACTTGATTATAACCCCTTTAGAGATAGCCAACAAAATCCTTAGGTGACATCATTTTGGGTGATTATGCCACATGAACAAAATTAACAAGTATCCTAACTAGGCAACCATTGCCATATAGTTGAGGTTACAGTTTGTTGCAGCTAAATAATTTGATTTTAGCATTTTCTCCTTTTTGACATTTTATGTCAGTACTCATTTCTTAAGAAGCAGAGTACATGAACTTAAGGTGGCACTAGTGCAGTCAGAAGTCACATGAATAAAAATATTGAATTTCCTCTAACCGGACTCGGTGAGATATTGTTGAACCGTGGTAGGAAAGAAAATGTAGTATATGTGAGCTAAATCTATACTTAATATAGAAAACCAACCGCGTTTGGTGTGAACCCCACCTGAAAGGTTTTTTTTTTTTTTTTTTTGGTGTGAAGATGTTTCCCCTTTCCCATTATCCCCAAATTAATGGAAGATAGTAGAAGTCTGTTTCATCTCAAATTTTGGGGATGTAGTTGTATAGAAAATAATTTGGATTTGGATTTTTATTATTTCAAGTTATTTATATCTCCCACTTTCCAAGATTTTCTTGGCAGTGGGATCTTGTTAGGACCAAAAATTTTGGAGAAGGGAATTAGCAACTCACAAATAAATTTAATAAATAAATTTTGGGAGTCATGGTGCTCACACACGGTGCATGCCAAACCTGTAGTTAAGAAATCCTGTAGTTAGTAAAAAGACTAACAATTTCCTAACTAGGTTATTCGTAGAAATAAATTTCTAAGATTATGTTGGAAGGAGAGTACTTTGCCTTGCTTTTGCATGTCTCTCCTCTTATTGACTTTGCTTGAAGTGTAAACTTGATTCCTTTAACACAAATCATATTAGGTTCCTTTAGGGCTTGTGTTTGCAGCTTTAAATGTTTCACGCTTTCACTTATATTTGGGTTTGTTCTGATGGAAGCTTGCTTATGTGTAGGCCCATTAAAGGAAGAAGCAGTAGCAACAGCAGCCGCAGTAGTTCGCCACTGCTGCCTCGTAAACCATAGGTAAGCACTGCCTCTCTATATCCCCAAATCCCCCTTGCCCTCCCCTCCCCACCCCTCCTTGCCTTCCCTCCTCCCAATCCCCTAAAAAAGAATCTGAGTTATGAATGATGTAATGTCGAGGTGGTATTGACTATTAGAACAAGATATTGTGGCTGTAATATGCTCTCTGATGGTAGCATTTTGGTTTGTCTCAGTTATGTTGGAGGCGATGTGAAGCACTGGTTATTTGCTGTTTATTTTTTCAAAAATTATTTAAGCTAAACATTCTGATGGAAGAAACAATATGCAAAAGCTGTATTCTTGCTTTTATGAATGCTACATGTACAGTTTGTATGATTAATATTGTTAGTAAGCGTGCAGAAACATGAAGATCCTTTATTCAAACATGAGCTGATGATCCTTGATTGCCCTTCTCTCTAGCTGTTTGAAGAATCAAAAATCATACTGGAGCTTGTCCCAGAGAAGGGCCAGGTTCTTGTATGACTTGTTTAATTAGTTGATTTTTCATCCACGGGTTTTTCTAACAAGGGAAAATATAGTCTCTCATATGGTTCATTGGTGTTGCTGTTGGACGTTCAAAATATAAGGTAATGTTGGTTCATCCAGTTCAGCCATCTAATTTATAGGTCTTTAAAAGCCTTGGGTTTTACTGGTTTAGTTGGGTAAGTTACATTTTTGGTATTTTGACTATTTTCAACTCCATTGGCCATATTCATTGGTATGGCCAAGGTTTTTAAATCGGGATCTTATGTAAGATCGATGGATGGGTTTAAGAATTGTGTTGTAGGATCAAATCAAAAATCACATGATCTTACTTTTTGTTGAAGAGTAATAAAAAAGAACAATAATAGAGAGTCTGTATGTTGAATAAATCGTTAGAATTAAGAAATTATCCATGAAAAAAAAGTTTTAGTTTAATAGTGTAAATATACATACATTAGTGAATCTATATATACAAAAAATAAAGTCCATTTGTACATTGGGGATTTATTCAAAGAGCGAGCACACCACGATGAAAGTTGTAAGCTATGTTTGGAGCCTTAGGTTTCAACTAGGAATATGACGTGTTTTGTCATGTGCAATACACAAGACTGATTTGGTTTGTTGAGTTAAGTGAATCATGTGAAATGCATATTATGATATGGATTAATGTCATCTTTCTATTGATGGTTGGAGCCCTAGACTTCAAATATGTTTGAAGCCAAACTTTGTCCAAATTTTATTAAGACAACGAGATCAGATACAGAAAGAAGATCCGGAGGGCTCTTCCATCCAGACAAGCAGATCATTACCTTCCTTAGCTATTCCAGCTAAAGCATGCATGTCCTTTGCATTGTACATGATACAAACGTGAGTGGTAAAACCTTGTACAAGGACTTGAGTTTCACTAATGATGATGTTGCCATATAGAGTAGAACATGGTGACAGTTTTCTTAATTTCTTGACTTTTAACGTATGAATTGCCTTCAAACTCCACGGGATCAACACCAATCTTCAGAGCAAAAATAACCGCTTATTTGGCCGCATTACCCCATTGGTAAATAAAGTTTTAATCGCTATTTTAGTGCCTACTAGCAGCTACCTAATAAAATTCTTGAGCCAAACAAAAATGGCCTGGACAGCAAAGAATAATAATAATAATAACTGTATGCCCTCCTATTCTTTCACTTTAGTTACCATTCTTGTATGAACAAAGCAAAGCTTCAGTGCTGTAATGCAGTGACATAAAAAATGAAAACCAAGGTGGTGTTTATATTGCTAAATTTCCCAATACCTATTCAAGCTGTGGTGACTAAAAGCAATCCAGGGTGAAACAAAAAAGTGAGCTCCTTTCTCTGATGATGATGCTGAAATCTATATGCTCCACAAAAATCTATTAGCTTGCTCTGATAAAAATTTTAACATTTTGCGATGACCCTCTGTGGATGCTCTGCAAAATATCAGTCAAAGAATTTTTACTTTAGACCCAATCTTTTAGAAGAAAGGATTGGCCTGGGATCGTAGGATCTTGTGATTTTATTGATCCCTAACCATACTACAAGCAATTCTAAGTTTTATACCATATTAATTCGATCCTAATTGTTTTGAGAAAGTAGGATAGTTCAATTCAAAATTTTAACAATCCTGGATATGAATGGCTATTTGTATGGTCCAATTCAAATAAAGTAGTTGGTTCTGAATTTGGATGAACATGCTCACCTCTGAGCCAATTTTTTCTGCCTCTAGCATAATTGGTGGTCAGATAGGAAGCCATATTTCCTATTCTTGCTTCATATGTAGACTTTGACCGGGTTCACTGCTTTCGATCAATATTTCTATTTTTTTTTTTTTTTTTTTTCGGTCAACCATGATATTATATTAATAATTAGTCAGTCTATTACAAAACATATTGGCTTTATCAGCTGCCAACAAACATTCCACCACAGGCGGCGGATTACAAAAAACATGGTAGCTATACAAGGATTGCGCTCCCATTTTTGCAAGAGCATCAGCGCAATGGTTTGCTTCGCGAAAGACATGGGTCACATGCTTGTTTGGGAACTCCTGCAAAAGGCTCCTGCAATCGGATAAAAGAGGCTCCATTAATACATTTTTTGTACAGTTGTTCATCAGCATAACAACACTCAATGCATCCATTTCAATAATAAGTTGCTGTATTCCCATCTCCTTGGCAATAATTAACCCATCCCTCAAAGCCCAAAGCTCAGCTAGTGCACTATTAGTGAAGCCAAATCCTCTTACAAAACCCTTCAGCCAATTCCCTTCATGATCTCGCAGAAGCCCGCCTCCCCCAGCTCTATCCGGATTCTTCATTACTGACCCATCTGTATTGATTTTTACCCAGCCTCTCGGTGGTTTCTCCCATCTCACCGGTCTCACAATTTTGGTTTGCTCGGCCTTGCTTGCACAGCCAATAGAGTGAAATTCAGTGCTGTTTTGTATACATCTCCTCCAAATAAGCGGGTCAATAGTACCAGTCCTAAACAAAAATTCATTTCTATGACACCACAGCTGCCACAGCCCCATTGGAAACAGGACCCTCCAAGGCACCCCACTGCTAATGGCATTCAATTCATCTTTACAATTATATTCTAACCAATCCTTTAAGGGGAGC
Organism: Quercus gilva; assembly: GCA_023621385.1. Classification (NCBI taxonomy): domain Eukaryota; kingdom Viridiplantae; phylum Streptophyta; class Magnoliopsida; order Fagales; family Fagaceae; genus Quercus; species Quercus gilva. Next base: position 79,900,082 of record CM042476.1, on the reverse strand, counting down.
TTAAATGAATCTCTGTAACAGTGAGGAACACAGATATGTCCCCAGAATAAATGGGCACAATCACAATCTCTAAGCAAGTGAACAATGGTCTCATTGTCTTTGTTACACAAACTACACACTTTTTCAAGATTTAAACCTCTTGAACCCAGAACATAGGCCGTAGGAAGGCTGTCATGGAGACATAACCAAAGGAAAAATTGAATTTTAGGAAGAGTAACAGCTTTCCACACCCACTTAAAAGGCAAAGAATCCGGGTTCATGGGGTTTAAACCCTTTGCAATAAGATATGCAGCTTGGATAGAAAAGGATCCATTCTTGGAATAAGCCCACATAAGGCTATCTCTACTGTGAGGATTACAAGAGAAGGGCGTAGCCCGGATATTGTTAAGGATATTACCTGGAAGCTCAAAGGAAAGGCAAGAGTCCATCCAAGCAAGGTTATCATCAAAGCATTGTCTCACCATAAGTTCTTCCTCTCCCCGGTTTAATGGCCCCTCCACCAGCTCTCTTAACCTCCCACCAGGCAGCCAGAAATCATTCCATACATTAACCGCCTCACCATTATTCACCAACCACCTCAAACCTTTCACATAGATAGGGCCACCCTTTTTGCAAGCAGCCCAGATGCGCGAACAAGGAAGTTTGTTGCCTCCCTCAGAGATTCTGCTGGCGCAGAGATACTTGGCAGCCAACAAATTCACCCAAGGCTTCCCTTCTTCATTTGCCAATCTCCAACAAAGCTTGGCTAAAATGGCTTCATTCCGATGCTTCATTGAAAAAATCCCCAGTCCACCCAACTCTTTCGGGAGTGTAACAGTGTTCCACTTAACCATATGCATTCTTCGTTTCTCCTCAGTTGACCCCCATATGAAATCTCTCATAAGTTTATCAAGAGCATTACAAACTTTAGCCGGAAGGTTATGGCATTGCATGTAATATTCAGCAATAGGGGCAGCAGCAGTTTTGACAAGCACAAGTCTTCCCGCTCTCGACAAAAATTTAGTTTTCCATCCCGCCAGCTTGCTTTGAACTTTATCAATAATAAAGTTAAAAGCGTTTCCCACGCTACCTTTATGAAAGATAGGAAAACCCAGGTATCTTCCAATATAATTAGTCGCTAAAATACCAAGCCTTCTGCATATAGTCCTTTTTCTCCTACCAGGAACATTGGGAGAGAAAAAGATTCTAGATTTCCCAACATTCACCTTCTGCCCAGCAAGATTGCAAAAATTATGAAGAACCTCCATAATGGCTGAACAGTTCTTGTTGTTCGCTTTAGCAAACAAAAGAATGTCATCCGCAAAAAGAACATGAGAAAAGCTAGGGCCATTTCTTGAAGCTTTAATCGAATCCCACCGATGCTCTTCACACATATGAGAAATTTGAGCTCCCAAGAACTCCATACAAAGGAGAAAAAGATAAGGAGAGATAGGGTCTCCTTGCCTAATTCCTCTAGAGGGATAAAAAGAATTAAGCTTACTTCCATTGAACAATAGCGATGTAGATGTAGTTGATACACAACTCATAATAAGATCAATAATATTATCAGGGAACCCAAAATGCATAAGCACCATCCTAATGAAGCTCCACTCTAAACGGTCATAGGCTTTCTCAAGATCAATCTTCACCACCATGTATCCATCTCTACCCCTCCTATTTCTCAACGAATAGATCAGCTCCTGGGCTATAACAACATAACATACGTGCAAAGCAGCATGGTCATTTATGCGTAAATATAAAAAGACATTCATATAAACCAGTATAGTCCCACAAACAAACATAGAATTTTCTATATATATATATATATTAAAAAAAAAAAGGAATTGTCTAAATTGATAAAGCAAATTAATGAGTATTATCAGCAAGGAGAATATTTACATGCAAAATTAACATTATAAACTCTTGATATTTTAAATCAATCACTAGTTACAACATGAACAAAATCTTTTGATGAATCAAGAATTTTATTAAAAACAAACCAGAGAATGTCATGGAGAGTTTTCTACCAATCACTCATCTCCCAAATAATGAACACGAGGAGAAAGCATAATCAAAATAAAATCAGGATGCGAGTAGGAGGGATAAATGTATTATGCATGTCTTGTGTTATTGGGTTATGAGCTAAGCTATACTTCAAGTGCCGCCAAAACACCCCCCCCCCCCCCCCCCTCTTTCGGTTGTAAGAATGAACTAATTGGGGACAAAAAAAATGTATTGGCCCTTGTATGAGTAGAATTAATGTGATATACAGTTTACTGTTCATCTTCGCTTCCATTTTTTTTTTTTTTTTTTTGGGAAAACCAAACAAATAGCTGGTTGAAACATTCAAACCCAGTAGTACATCATTGTTCAACCGTTCAAACAAAAACAATGGGGCCTCTTTCTATCCAAGTCACAAAATTTTCAACATTATGTGTACATCTTGCCAAAATGAGTATCTAGTAAAACTAACTTCCCATTGCTGAACATGTTGCAGATGAAACTTAGCTTCCTTCACAACGTTAGCCCACCAAAACTCATAGTTTCCGCGTTCCTGAAGTTTTGCTATAATCCCCCACTAATACTCGTCCCCTTTGTATGCCAACATCATGAGCAAACCAAACCTCAAGTTCTGCCTCAAAGCTCTCCATAACGGGTCTTCCTTTTTGGTTCATTGCTGCAATGAGCAATCCTTGTTCATTCCGGATTATGACTCCTGCTCTTGTTCTCTGTAAATCCTCAATAACTGCACCATCAAAATATACCTTGTACATAGGTTTATTGGGAGGATTCCGATGCAGTGTGAGATTAATACCTGAGTTGTTGAACTACCTGAGTAAGATTAATACCTGAGTTAATACCTGAGTGAGACTAATACCTGAGTGAGATTAATACCTGAGGATTCTGATGCAGTGTGAGATTAATACCTGAGTTATTGGGAGGAATCCGATGAGTTGAACTACCTGAGTTACAGATTGCTTGAAATTCCTGCCAAAATTCTATAGCCTCACCTGCTATGACACTTGGCAGTTCTGTAGACTGCTTAAAAACCCACTTATTCCTTGCCTTCAAAATCATCCAGGACAGTATCAGGACAGTGTTGTCAAAGCCCTCCTCCAATACAGGCCAAAATATTTTAACAAAGTTTAGGAATTCATGCTCTAATTACCTCTTTTCCGCCGCACCAAATTCTTTGTGCCTCTTTACAATTCCATAATATATGCATCATGTCATTCTCATTTAATTTGCAGCTTGGACATCATGGCTGTGTTAAAACCCTTTGGTCCCTTCTGTTCACCAGATTGGCACATGCAGGTACAACGTTATGACATGCTCACCATGCAAACATCTTAACATTATTAGGGACCTTTGCTTTCCAAATTCAGCATCAAACCATCTCCACTGCAATTTTACTAGAACTTCCAATTCCTATTGAGCATATCCCATCTTGTACATTTTATTTTATTTTAATACCAAACTAGAAATTCAGTAGTGATGCACTGATGCACACCATCTATAGATGGTATTGCAAGGGCCCCTAGGATTTCGCTCTTTGTTTAAGATGAGAACATGAAAGATTGAGTGAGATGTCTTGGAGGAATAAATTTACAACACATTAATGTGCATTGAGAAATAACAACATAATGAAGTAGAGAGATTTCCAAGATAATTTTGAAAGAAATACCAGGAGATATAATGCCAATGAGGATGTTGCTTAAATTATTCAAATTTTGAGCCCATCAAGACTTGGTGAATAATAGCTTAACAGCTCGACAATAACACATTAGACAATCTGAAGTGGTAAAGCCCATTTTTTCCCATGTTATGATTTGGAAAAAGAAAAAGCAAGCTGACAAGAAGGAAATGTCGTGCAATGGATGTAAAACTACTAATAAATTCGTAAGTTCTAGTACCTATTAGAAATTTCAGCAATCCAACCTTTACTTAATGTAATTAAGATAGGAACATTGAAAAGAAAACTGGTTAGAATCATAGGTATAGAACTCAAGATTGAATTTTAACACCCTTATGCACCCTTCCTACCAGAATTGCTTTGAATGAATAAGATTTAAGCAGATTATTATTACACAGACTTCCAGCATATATAATTAAAACTAAGCGTTAGTTTATACCCATAACATTATCTGGGACTATAAAACCTAGTACCACAACAATAATAAAAATCTTCACAAATTCACAAGATTTTCATGTTTGTTAAGGATATTTAAGGAATCACATATCCAAGATACAATCAACAATATTCAAATTACAAACCCAACATATATGGTGGTTGAACATATTCATTTACTGTTCATAAAAAAAACTCAATTAGTCAACTTTTCCAACACCTCACTGTGCAAAGATGAATCAAGTATGGCTCTATTTTGGAACCCCGCTCAACCTTGCCTCCTAGCTCTAAAGCTTAGCATTGAATTATCTCTTGAATTTGCTGCAAAAAGTGCGAAAGAGAGAGAGAGACACAAACACAGAGAATTATGGTACTCACAAAATGGAATCAGGATTGTAGAATTCTAGAGCTAATTAAGTGCCCTTGATGGACTTCTTGAGTTCCCAATTAAACCAATAGAAGATTCATCTAGCTTAAGAATGTCAATGGAAGACGATATGAAAAATTGAGCTGCTGTGGCATACTGTAGGCACATCGATTACTGCATTTGAAAAAACTAGCTACTAAGACTAAACCCCAAAGAGAACTCATGGAAAGAATTGAATCTTCACAAGTTTTCTTGGGCTCAACTTGTTGATTAGGAGCTCTCTCACATTTTCCTTTTCATTGTTCTCACTTTTCAATTAGATCTCTCCATCCAACATCTTTCCCCTATTTTTAAAAGAAAACTGGAGTAGCACTTGAGCTTTGTTCATAAACAACAGTATATGCAGAAAAGAAAACATTCTATGAGCAAAGGATTTCATTACAAAGCCTTAGCAATATGGAAATATCTTGACAAAGAGTGGAAAACAAATTTTGCTCAAGGATAGGAAATTGTGACCTCAAATGCCAGATAATGCATAAAGCTATCAATAAATTTGAGCAGGCTAAGACAAAGCAGTGATGATTTAAGACATTGCAATTCCTTGCATGTTAAGGGCACGAACTCCTTTCAAAATTATATTGCAATTGAATTAAAAGAGCATGACGAGGCATGTAATATGCAAGGAGTTGAGAATACATGAAAGGTATTTTTTTCATACTTGATGCACTTGCCACACCTGCACAAAGCTGATAGTCTGTTTAGAATGGAACGTAAAGTGAAAAACAAATCAATTGTTACTTTGTCTTATATATAGAAAATGGATGTTGTACCTAATAATAAAGCAGACATATCTAAGAAATTCATGGTCATTCATAGGATAGTATAGACCGGTGGGATGAGATGAGTCAAAGCAAGAAGAGCATTTAGCCAAAAGTATAGCAAATAAAAAACAAACTACAGATATCTAATTTAACACAATTAAAAACAAAATAAAATAAAAAGATAAAAAAAGAACCTAAAGGATGGAGCTTATTCTAATAAAGGACAAGAAGATTCATCTTTTGAATCACAGAGAGAAAAAAAAAATCAGTTATTACAATAAGCCAAAAGTCATGGTTAATAGGAATTGAGTTCCCATTTACTACCAACCGTTTAGCTTCTGTGAGAATAGATAATCCCTTTCTTTTTTGGATAAATAAATATTTTCATTAAAAATCAAGAAAGTTGCTACCCCAGTACATAGGCTTGACTCAGGTACAAATTTCTTTTCACTTCTTATTTAACATGAAATCTTCTTAGAAGCTAGTGTGAATCTGCACCCAAAATCTACTTCAAGATGTGATAATGATATGTTTATGATTTCCATGGGTTGGTAAGTAGTCATTGTATCAAAATTATAATTTCAAGGTTCGATGCATCATATATATATATATATATATATACAAACAATTTTTAAAAGTCTTTTTTGTCTTTTAATATGTAATGACAAGTTTTTTATGAAGTGAGTTTGGGCTTTTAGAGTAAGTGAATGACCTATCTAATTTAAAACCAGAACTGGGGTGTACCTTGTGACATATTGTGTTCAAGGTTTTGAGAAGACCTTAATAACAAACGAATTTTTCTCAGGCATGTTTAGTCAAGTCTATTGTTTGTGAACTCCCTTGAACTAGTTTGAATGATGTTAAGAAAGATTTTTAGTCCACAGCTCTTCAACAACCCCGCCCCCCCCTCCCCCCAAAACCCTAGCAAAAGAAAGGAGAAACAAAAAGCTTAGAAGAATCACTTTTCACCTATTAAAATCAATTCTTAAAATACACCCACATCCAGTTTATAAGGGGAAAAAAATTAAGATTAATCCTAATCTGAATACAATATCAAACGAGTCCTGAACCCAGATTGTTTATCTACCTGGTTGTGAAGCGCCCCCTTTCTCTAATATGGGATTCATGGTTGTGATATTGGGTATTTATGCAAGAATACCACACATTATATGAATATTGAAAAAAAATTTATTGCCAAGACAATCAATCTTTTTTTTCTTTTTTCTTTTTTCCATCACTGAATAAGAGTATTGGGATAGGTACTAACAGTTTTCTTACAATCAATCTTTGTTTGTCTAAGTTGTGAAGAGTGTTTATGTCCATGTATTTTTGGTGGCTTGAAAAGTTAAGCAACATATAGTGCCAACCTGAATCACAGATAAAGTTCATTACAAAAATCTTGGCTACGGGTAAATTGGAACTTTTGCATTGGATTACAAAAGGTATACCTTCTTTTCCTCATCAAATATGCTGTGTATGCAGATAGTTTAATTGAGGTGAGTTCTTAAGTGGACAAATGTCTATGGATATTATATACCTGAGCACAAACATTTAGAGAGCCCATCAAAGGATTTTAAAGGTTCCACATAGAATTTGCTGAATTACCTCGTCTGTAGTTCACAGTATGCCATGAAGTTTGAGATGCTTAGCTCATAACGTTCTGTAGAATTCAGAAGCGGGTTAAACTATTAAATGCTGATTTTCATTTTCCAACTATCCTTTCTACATGCAAAAGACTAACTTGAAATTGGAACTTTTCTATTAATGCTAGTCTTGTATTCCATTGACAACAGTGTGTTTCAAAACTACTTTAAAATTTTAGTTTGAGCTTTAGAGAATTGGCTAAAAAAGGTGGACAGAGGATCCTAAAGAATAGAAAGATCAATTCCAAAAACTTAAGGAATAAAGCAGTTATATTAGATGCCACAATTGCTATCCCAACAATAATGAAGTTATGGCCCTGGCACCCTAACTATAAATCAAATATTCCTAAGTAACAGAAAAAGAGTAAAAATAATAAAGACCTATGCTTTTATATTATACTAGCCATGGTCCTGCGTGATGCGTGGATCATGCTTTAAGCTGTTATGTGAAAAACTTATATAGAATATTCAAAATATTTTAAAGTAATAACATGAAGTAATATTGCAATAACATGAAGAGATTTTTGTTAAATTAATGATTTAATACAAAATTAAGGGGATGGAGAATTTAAACTATAGAGAAAAAGTTACAAAAATTAGAAATTAGTTATTATGTGGTGTAATATATTCTCAAAAAAAAAAAAAAATGTGGTGTAATAAGTTGATTGTTTGTTTAATCATTTTTTTTTTTTTTTTGCTGAAATTTTTCTCATAATTTTTGTTTCTACATTGGCTTGGAGTTAGCATAAAAAATTTATAATTTCATGTAAATGTTTATTTATTTATTTTTTTTTTTGAGAAAAATGTAAATGTTTAGTTGGCTTTTGGAAATATCATCTAAAATTTATGATGTTACGTTTATGTTATTGAAGTATGATAGTGGTAAGTTAAATAGTCAGTGAAAATAGTGATATCCTATTAATAAAATTTTATTATAATCCAAATATGTAAAGAAGTTAAGGTGTAAAGCTAAATGAAAAATTACTCTTACAAAGCGCCACATGACAGAATCGCGTGGTCTCTCACATGATGTTTTTTCTTTCTTATATATTGTTTTAAGAAAAAAACTATATAAAATTCTTTTATGTATATATATAATTAGTGCATACTTATATATAATTAATGTGTATTAACTTCATTGACACATTCAATGAATTAAAAGTTTTACATAAATGCAAACTTTGATGAGGTGGAAGCCTAAATGAGAGAAGCTCAACAAATGTGCCACTTAGCAGAACCCTATGTTCTCCCACATGAGATTTATGCTTTTATATATATATATATATATATATATTGATATTGATTTATTATTAAAAAATAGCTCTTCAACCAATCTACAAACTATATCCTTTAAGAAAGCCTAACCAAAGGTATTAAAATGTCAAGCCATTTTTACTTTTGGATAGCATGTCCTACTTTTAAATGGTTAGCTAACCTAGTAAACTATCATAGACCAGTAAGGTGCAATGTTGTAGTGCGAATCATTGCTAATTCTCATCTCAAACAATCTTGTACACAGCCAAACAAATGTGGTGTAGCTTTTAAAAGTCAAAATGATACACATTTTTCTAAAAATTCAAGATTATATATTTTTAGAACACATCTATTTTTAAAATAAGAGACCATTTGATTAAAAAAGAATGACTAGAACTAGGAAATTAACTATTGCAGGATTATTCCTGATTACAGTGAGTACACATGCTTGATAAGGTAAGCAGAAAATATGCATCTTAAGTAGACCAATCAGATAAATACACATGAAAACCTACTATCCAATAATAAAAACTAGACTGATCTGCCATCCAAGGTAGAGGAAATTTTGGGCCTAATACTGACTCCAACACCATCACAATTAACTGCATTAAAAAAATATAAATCAATTAACACAAAATAAATACTTGGGTAATGTAGGTTGATATCACATCCATCTAGAACCAAATAATCCAACTAAGGATGATCCACTTAATTGAGAGAGAGAGTGAGTGAATGACAAAAGGCATCAAATGATAAATGTGGGGCCAATGGCCCAAAAAGATAAACGGAGAGTTCATGGGAAGTGGGCTAGTGGCCCAGCGGCCCAGTCCGAGGACACTCACATGTCCGAGGATAAGATTTATTACTCAAACTACGTCCGAGGTGGGTGTAATTCTTTTAATAGTCAAGGAACTTTACAGAATTGCATGTAAACTAACTGATGAATATTGAGCAAAGAAGGAACCGGGAAAAGTAACAAATATCCCGTAAAAGCTGCTACCTCTACATTAAATGCTTCCCAGCTAACTCTCTGGCCGCATTAATGTGGAGGTGATACCTGAACAGTAACGAATCAGCCTTCTAACCACTAGGCGGAGGATTCAGGAAGTTCTGGATGGGACAGAAAGAAGTTCTCAGAATGGAACCTACACGTGTATGGTGGAAGCAGGATGAAGAAGGTAGTATATAACGTGAAATCGGAGTACACTAAAGGGGGACTTTTGGGGAAAAGAAAGAGAAAAAGAAGAGAAAGAATCCAGAGAGATACACACTAAAAACCTAGTCGAGGAGAAGAAGAAAAGGGTTTTTCTTTTATTTAGTTTGAAGTTCCTTTTGCTGCAGAAGAACGATGTCTTTTTCCTCTCACTGGAGCTAGTTCTTACGCCCATTCTCTATAAATTTTATTGTTTGGGCTTGTTGGGCTCGAATTCCATCCTTCTTTTGGGTCTAATACATTTTGAGTCCTTACAATAAAGAAAGATGGAAACAATAGAGGAGAAACCAATCTCAATGTAGTTTTCTCATGGAGGCATATTTCTTCAAAGTTCAATCAAAATGTCCTTTTTTTCTTTGATAGTGGAAAGAAATTGAATTTGGAGTCATAATTTACAAAGTCATGTTCCATTGAAGTTGAACCCAAACAAAACCCATCATTTACAAAGGATAAGACAAAACACATATCTAGCCTGCCCAAGGCTAAGTCGGATTCATTTGTTGTATTAATTGGAATCCTCACAGGAAATCTCTAGGGAGGTGGGCACTAAGGTCTAAGGGCCTTTGTCTATGATAATTACTAGTGCTAAAGCTATTCCACCATAGCCTAGTAAACTTTGATAAAAAAAAGTTTTAATTGGCATTTATTGAACAGTCATTTATGCATTAAAAAAAAAAAAAGCATTTATACGAAGTAGAATAGTCCAACAGGCCATAAGCTAACATAGAACTGTCTAAAATTATCAAAAAAAAAAAAAAAAAAAAGGAATTGTCTAAACTGATTAATTAAATTAATTAGTGTTATTGGCAAGGACAATATTCACATGCAAAATTAACATTATACATGCTTGATATTTTAAACCAATCATTGGTTATGATATGAACAAATTTTTTTTTGATGAATCAATCAATTTTATTAAATACAAACCATAGTACATAGAGCCCTAAAGGGAACTACAACAGACGAAGGAATCCTTTGTAAGCACAAAAAATACAAGCACAAAGTGTCACCTCCACACAGGCTAACATACTAAGTCAGCCTATCCTTTAAAAACAAAATAATAAACCTACATAGAAAATAGAAATACAACCAGGGGATGATCCTTGTGAACAAACCAACAGTTGTGACTACATCAAGACACCAGAATGCACCGTTTTGCAGAAGACTAGAAACAACAGCCATCATCATAGCCATATTATGTCTTCTTAAATAGCAGCCATTTGCCGCATAATATCCTGTTCAAATTGAGTCATTGGCTTTGCAGTTACAAGAATACATGTTGTTTATGCAGGATATGAAATCATTATTATTTTACTCATAAACATTTTTACCTTCTTTAGTATTGGGTATTCCAAAAACTAGTTCATTTGATATTTATTAAAAAAAAAACCAAGGTGAGTTTTCAAGTTAATACAATTAAGTAACCACACTACTTTTTTTCAAAGTTTTGTACGGATCAATTTCTCTAAGTGAAATTAGTAAGCTAGGCCCCAAAACCTTAGAAAATCACTATAATCAATCTCAAAACAATAATTCAACAACAACAACAACAAGCTTCAGCCCCAAACATTTGGGGTCGGTTATGGATCCTCAACAAATTAGTTAGGATCAGACATATTATTTTTTTTCCTTCAATAATTGAACTCAACATAGTAATTGAATCAACTGTGATCTAACAGAACTTCAAACAAACTGTTAGGGATACTGAAGTAATAAAATTAATTTATTTTGAGAGATATGCAAGTAGGCAAGAGATAAAAAAGGGTGTCCATGACATATAAATTACAACCAAAGAAATTGAATAAGTAGGTCTATTCGTAAGATATCCAAGATACATAACTATAATCTTCAAAGGGACAGGGAAAAAAAGTTCACAGTTGCTAATAATAAAAAAAAACCTTATGTTTTCAGGTATAGAAATTCATTCTAAAGTCTCAAAAATAAGAACATCACATACCTTAGAAACAGTTATCTTCTTCCACCATGTTTGTGGGCATTCTTCTTCAATCTTCTAAGCATGATATGCTGCTCTAATTTGACCTTCCTCACAAGCCACTTTGGTTTTCCAATTTTAAACATAAGATATCCCGTAGAAATTCCAAATATTGTTCCACATGCATAGCCTATGGATACAGCTTGCCAACCAAACCCATTTTCATGCTCTAAATTTTCATCTTGTTGCAAGGTCGGTGGTGGTGGTTTCTTTTCCTCATGGTTGTCGCATGTTGTTGACAATGGAAACCCACACAATCCCAAGTTTTCGGTGTATGAATCATTGTTGAATGTATTGAATTGATTTCCTAAAGGTATGTGTCCTATGAGTTGGTTATGTGATAGCTTTAAGACTTCAAGCGACGTTAGATCTACCAATTGACTAGGAATCTCCCCACTGAGCTTGTTGAAAGAGAGGTCTAACCATTCAAGATTGGTCAAATTTCCAATTGATGATGGAATATAACCTGTAAGGTTATTGTAAGAAAAGTTGAGCCCCTTGAGTGATTTAAGCCTTCCAATTATCTTTGGCATCTCTCCTTTGAAACTATTATTTGAAAAATCAATGCTTGTTAAGATGGTTAGGACTCTCTCCATCTCAATATACTGCCCTTTGATCATGATATTCAATGAATCTTGATAATAATTTCCTCCCATATATTTCGGTGCAAACTTACTTTCATTTACATTTATCATGGTTTTCAAATATTTGAAATATTTTATTGGCAAAGGACCATTAAACTGATTGTTAGAGATGACTATGATTCGCAAATTCGAGAAAGGAAATTTGGTTTTAGGATTGCCTATACAACCTTGAAATCTATTTGTTCTTATGACAAGAACCTGCAATTTCTGAAGACTTCCCAACCAATAAGGGAAGGATCCATTTATTTTATTGTTTCCAAGATCTAGAACTTCCAAGTACCTACAATTTGCCAAAGATGGTGGCAATGGCCCTTCCAATTGATTGCCATTAAGGTTAATATTCCTAAAATTGTTTCTGATGGCAAATGTTGCAGGGATGGTACCATGAAGGCTATTCATTCGCAAATCCAACACCGAGAGAGTAGTAGAGTTTACCAAACACTTTGGAACCATTCCGCTTAAGTTGTTATGAGACAAGTCTAGAACTTGAAGGTAAATTGCATTGCAAATAAAAGATGGGATTTCTCCGGTTAATTTGTTATTGGAGAAAAACATAAATTGCAGATTGGAAGAATTTAGAATGGGAAATGGTCCTTGTAGCAAGTTGTTACGAAGATCAACATAAAATAATGAATTATTCCCCACATCCCCCAACCATCTTAGAACTCGACCATAAATTCGGTTATTGGAAAGGTCTAAGTATTGTAAATTTGTTGTCAATCTTAAGAAAATTGGGAATTCACTGATATTGGAGTAAGACAAGTTCAAATTTTGAAGATTGGGCAAGGCATAGGTAGCATTATTATTGATGCTAATTGAGTTTAATGGTTACAAATAATTATAAAAACAAGAATTAAGATTGGTAACATTGGTTCAAAATTTATAATAAAAAGAAAAAGAGCAACATGGTTACAAAAAAATAAGAGAAGAAGAAGGAGAAGGAAGAGGTGGAAAAATTGTGCGTAAAGCTTGGGGCAATTTTCTAAAAGGTAAAATTGGTGTAATTGTTAATTGGTTAAACGCAAGGCAAGAAGTTTGTGTTCAAACTTATAAAGTTTGACTCTACAACTTGCACATCCTTTTTTACTTTTTTTGTCCAGTCTTTTTTCACTAATTTTTTTTTTTAATAGAAATAAAGTCATTTTTACTCTTGACCTTTTGAAAGTGCGTCATTTAAAAAAAAAAAAAAAAAGATTTTTTGAAATCAAAGTGCATGTCGTTTTGAAAGTGCGTAGAGAAGGAACTACAAGTTTACCTCAATGCAGATAGCCAATTAATGAAGGATTTCAATGAGTTCCACACAAACCTTGCTGGACTGAATAGGTGAAATTCCACACAAAATCTTATGAAGGGCTTTATCCAGATAATATGGCTTGACCAAGAATTAACTTAATTCAGTATTTTGTTGGACTTGAGAATATTGGAACCATTTCATTTCTTCATATTAATTGTAAGATTGAGTGGTGTTATTACTGCTGTAAGATAATCTCTGGCACTCAATATTTATTCAAAAACATTAACTTCGAAAATGCTGCCTACTCTTGGTTGTAACTTGTAAGAATTCATGGCATATACATGCGGATTCAGATCTTCTAGATTTCATAGAATACTCTACAATGTAAAGTTCTTTAAATCTCAACATTTCTGTAAAGTTTCTAAAAGGGTTATGCTAACGAGTGCCATAAGGGCATTGATTGACAATCTATTTTAGGAAAATTTTGATGCCACTTTTATGGAAAATGAAAAAAAGCTGTCAAAACATTAATTACTTTTTTTTTTCTTTTTCCATAAAAACTTTTTTTAAATGGATTATTAACTTATGCCCTAAGGGCATTCGTTAGCATTTCCCCTAAAATAAATGGTTTAGATGGTGACCCATCATCAATTCACTTATACAATCTTAAATTAGTCTTTCAAAACACATAAATATTCCTATTTATCCTAAACACCTTTCAACTTCTAGACTTATCTCTCAAATTTTTATTTTATTTTATTTTATTTTTTAAATTATGGACTTATCTATGTTACTTCTTTTTTCAGAAAAATCAACCCAGAAACAATGAACATTATAACTTAAGCATTTATCTCCACGTTTCTATCTTTAAAAACTAAATAACAACCCAATCATTTTTCATCAGATGCTTTTTTCAGGGGTATAGCTTGCATCTAGCATTGTTGGCAACAAGATCTTTAGAGTTGGTTCTAGATTCTTGAACCAGTAAAAAGCGTTTGCATCTCCATCTGAACAGAATTGCTCAAGCAATTTTATTATTCTTACTTGTTTCATCCTTGGGAGGATTAACCATCCCAATGTTGAAGATAAACTTAGTATTAAGACTTGCTCTGGCTTGGGAGTCTACCTTGACGGCTTGACCTCATTGGTTCATTTCTTATTAAATGTTACTCCCTCCGTCCCATTTTTTTTGCCCTCTATTCCATTTTGAGATGTCCCAAAATATTATCCTATTTCTAAAAATGAAAGTCATTAATTTACTAATGTTCCTATTATACCCCTATTAATTTACTAATTCAATTTTTTGATAAATTTTTTTAAGGGCAGTTTTGAAAACTTATACATTTTTGAAATGTAGACAAGACAATAAATGATGTTCCCTTAAAAAGTTTGACTTTTCAAACAGGACAAAAAAAATGGGACGGAGGGAATAATATTAATATTCATTTCTCGTAAATCATCAATTGAGGCAAGGATTGTTTTTTGAGTTGGCGATTTAATGGAAAAAGACAATTTAAAAAAAGAAGTTGAATGGTGCTAAGCTGCTAACGTCAACATTTACTATACATTAAGTGTACTTTTTGTATGTTAAGACTAATTTAGGGTTGTATTTATGAATCGATAACGTGGCAGCATCTTAACCATTTATTTTAAAAGAAATGTTGAGATTTAAAGAACTCTACATTGTACAGTACCTAAGAAATCTAGGATCTGAATCACATACTAGATACTAGAAAACAAATAATAAAAAAATCTATAAGGTTTATGAATGTACCTCCAAATACCATGGGTAAACTTGAATAAATTATCAATAGCAATAGAAACAAATGTGCACTCAGCACACGGCCCAGACAAGTCTTCCTTTCCATGCTCCTCCTTTCAAGACGGCTTTCAATGGGCCAAGCCATCCTAATCTCTACAAGTATGAGATCTAGGGTTTCGTCTAACGTTAAGAGCGGAGAGGGGACCTACCCTTATATTATATACAGTAAATATCCACCAATTATAGATCAGGCTTAAAACCCTACACTTCACCTCACATCAGACTATGGCATAAGCCCAATAAAACAAGGTGTACCAAGGCTTAATACTGAATTTGACCACAGTATATTAACAAACCCTCTAGTTATACAGTAAATATCCACCAATTATAGAACCAGAAGTGTCTAATTTAAAACTAGAACTGGGGTGTATCTTGTGACATATTGTTTTCAAAGTTTTGAGAAGACCTTAACAACAAACAAAATTCTCTCAGGCATGTTTAGTCAAGTTTATCGTTTGTGAAGTCCCTCAAACTAGTTTGAATGATGCTAAGAAAGATTCTTAGTCCATAGCTCTTAACCCCCCCCCCCCCCCCCCCCCCCCCGGTCTTCAATACCTATTAAAATCAATTCTTAAAATACATCCACATCCAGTTTATAAAGGAAAAAAATTAAGATTAATTTGAATACAATATCAAATGAGTCCTAAACCTAGATTGTTTATCTACACAGTTGTGATGCTTCCCCTTTCTCTAGTATGGGATCCAGGGAAAGTGGTTGTAGTATTGGACTTGAACCCTAAACATTTTGCGGGCTATTGTGCCTAATTTAAAAATCTGTAGAATCGTTATTCGATCGGTTGAGCTCTTTAGTTTCTGAATTCTTCTTTCTGCAGCTTGTATATTCTTGAATCTTGAATTGTATTACCTTGAACAAAGTCTAAAACACTTCTAAGACATAAATATGTTATACTAGACATGTTTTTGTACTCGGTTTGTAAACATACAATAAAATTAGTTCCTAAACATTTAATCCTAAATATTTAGAACATAACAAAAATTATGTATAAGAAATAAGTTTATAGATTGAATAGTAAATAACATCAGGTTAACATAAAAATTGAAATGCGTGTTGAAAACATAAAGAAGTGTAATGCCTACAACTCCTACTAAAAAAAATTAAAATGGCTACCTATTTTGAAAATATAATTGTTGAGTTGCATGTTTTTTTTGTTTTTAATATGTATGTCAAATTTCATACTAATCGATTGTTATTTATTGTTTGATTTTTAAACTTATTTTTTTATTTATAATTTTAGATTACAAAAACTTGAAATTTAAACATTTGATTGATAATATAGCGCATTTTAGTGATTTATAATAGGAAATT
The DNA here is from genome assembly GCA_023621385.1 of Quercus gilva. NCBI lineage: Eukaryota > Viridiplantae > Streptophyta > Magnoliopsida > Fagales > Fagaceae > Quercus > Quercus gilva. Next base: position 79,883,656 of record CM042476.1, on the reverse strand, counting down.
GGAAAAGGAAGAGAGAAAAATTTTGCAAAAACCCAATTTCAAAGGTTTGGCCAACAAAACCGAAATATCAGCCAGAAAAAGAGCCTTTAAAGTAAAAAACAAGCTATAAAGTTGACAGTACACTTTAGGCTCAGATCATCCAGTAATACTAATTCAACTACAATCTACAAGTATTTCTTGAGCATGACTAATTATAAGTTTGATTTTCATCTGTATATAAAATTGTGCCACTTAAGATATAAAGTATAGAAAAGACATATATTATGTGCAACACAGATAGTGAACCACAAAATCTGTCCAGTACTAGCTACTTATGTTTTACACGTCCACTGACTTGTACAACTAAACGCTTTTTTCTAGAAGAACTTTGGGAACATTTTTTGTTTTACCATGGAAGACTGATTTTAGCAACAAATCAAATGACTAATTTCTTCCATTAATTATGCTTTTTCTTTGTATTAATTCCTGTTCAAATTAGGTTGGTACCCAATCCTGAAATCCTATAAATCTGCAAAGATGCAAATGAAACAGTGCAACTAAAGAAAGTATATTAATTTTAGACTTTAACTTTACTTTTATTCAATTGTATCTTTTTAATTTCAACTACTAAATACATTCATTTCAAGAAAAACAATTACTATGACACAAATTAAACCAATAATCATCACAACACCCCAAATGAAATTACATCTATTTATAACAACAGGATCTGGGTAGTAACCTCAGCATCTAATCAAAACACAACCCAAATCAGTACAAATATCCCAAAAGTCAAATATGGGTTTAAAAAATTGAATAAGAAGCAAAAGGAGAACTAACCAGATGGGTTAAGATTTCTCACTGAAGTGGAGCTCTTGAGATTGAAAATCCAAGTTTGAATGTGCTTGTCAAACAAGGGGTTAATTCGTCCCACAATGTTCATCAAAACAATGTCAAAAATCGCCAGCACTTCAAGTGGGTACCTAACCATCTTGGTGTACACGTCAGGATCATAATCAAACACGTCGCGTGCATTGACATCGAGCGACTCGCCTTCGATTTCAATGACTCTTTTGATCGCAATCTCATACTTCCCTTCCTGAGCAACGCATATTCCGGAAATGCTTCAAAAACCGATAAATCACCTCGTTGACATTCTCGCCCCAAACAAACGTCGGCCGAGCATCATCGGCGTCGTAGCCTGCACCTCCCTCGGAAGAGGCGCATCTTCGGTGGACGTGGGAATGGAAACATCGTTTACCATCTCAAATGTGAAACCATATATTGTTTAACATCAAAGATAACCACTTAACATTGATGCCTCCACCATGTTTGAGAAAATGCCTGAACAAAGTTTCTTCACTTTCTCAAAAAAAAAAAAAAGGGGGGTTTCTTGAACCATAACCAGTCAACTTCCACCCCGTTGGTCTCTTTTAAACTCCCACAGTCCCACAACACTAACTCAACTAAAACCCTCGTCACGTGTACAACTACAACTGACCTGGTGTGTAATAAATAAAATTACAGCCATTATAAGGTCCTCTAGTGGACCATATTATTTGTCTATTATTTTATTAAAAAAATTTTATTTGTTTAAAATTACTGAGTTAGTAATTAATTTATGTTTAAAAATTTTTTTTAACTAACAATTTTAGACAAATGACAATTTTTTAATAGAATGGTAGACCACATCACTTGTTCACCATGTAGATCTTATAATTTCTCCTCCAGAGGACACACAATTTGTTCTAGCGTTGGAGGGTTATTATATCAATGATTTTAGGCACACATTAATCTATTCATTTACAGAAATATTTTCTCAAAAATTGTCAATATTTTTTTAATTTTTGAAAAAAAAAATAAAATAAAAAAATAATTGTGTTACCTTACTGCACGCGTTAGCAAATCTTTATATATAAATATAACATTCCTTAACACTAAACCTCCATTAATAACTCAGACCCAAAGCTTTTCTTTCTGTAATCATTATTATTTCTTCTCTTCTCTGTTGCTATAAAAACATTCAATATTGCGAGCTCTTCACTTCAAACCCACTTGAAGCAATCTTCTTTTACGCAAACCCCATTCATCATCTTCAAATCCTTTGAAGAATCTCGGTTAGTTTCAACTCCAGTGATCTTTTGAGCAACAAGATTCATCATCAGATCCTAATTTTCGTGTTTAATAATTTATTTTTTTTTAGAGAGTTTTAACTTTTGGTGTTCGCTCCTAAGAATAGCTTTTTATTATCAGACCAAGACACCAATCAGTTTTTGGTGTAGGCAAGGATTGAACCCTAGATCTCTTATATAACCATCACAAACTTTACCAATTGATCTAACTGGAACCCACTCATGTTTAATAATTTAAAAAATAAAAAAAATACACAATGCAAAAATTTCAATATGGGTTAAACGTCTCCCTAAGGCTCTGTTTGAGAGTTCATAAGGGAATTGAACGGAATGGAATGGAATAATCATAAGGGAATAGAATGAAATTGAATGTATTTAGGTAAGAGAAAAGAATGGAATAGAATGGAGTTAAGTAACCTTGATTGGATGTTATAAAGGAATGGAAATGAATGAAAATGAATGGAATGTAAATAATTTTGTTTGAAAACAACGTAGAGGGAATGAAATGGAATCATTTTATGACAATATTACTATTAGACCCCTATTTTAAAATAAAAGGGTTGCATATATAGGAGTATTTTTAGAGTTTTAGTAAAAAAATCATTAAATCTAATTTCATTCCCTCACATTTCTTCTAATTTCGGGGGGAATGAAAATTTGAAGTTTTAAGGGAATAGAGAGAAATGAGTGTTCCCTCCTATTCATTCCATTCCCTCCCACTTAAACTCCCAAACAAATGAATGGACTTTCTATTCCCTTCATTAAAACTCCCAAACAAGAAAAGGGAAGAATATTCTAAAATTATTTTTTTTATTCATTTTCATTTCATTCCATTTCCTCCTCCCAAACGAGGCCTAAATGTTTTTATTGTTGTTGTTATTGCAGGATAATTATGTCATTTGTTACATTTCAAAGAAGGAGAATATCTAGAAGAGCAACATCTAAGACATCGTCGGCAAGAGATGGAGCTTCTCCAATCTAGATTAACTTTTTTTTTTTAATAGAAAGTAAAAAAACACTAATTTCACAGCATTTCATTTTTATCATTTCTTTATTAGTGCTATTTCATTCTTTGGGGTCATTTTCTGAATGATTTACATGCAACATTTTTTTATTGATTTTTTCAAATTATTAGATTAATCATGTTAATATCAATTCTGATGTATTTGTTCCTAATTTGACCTTTGCTTATCTTGAGCATTTATATGACGTTAGTAATTAACACTAATTTCATAGTATTTCATTTTTATTCTTTCTTAACCAGTACTATTTCATTTTTTGAATGAGTGTTTCTTACAAAAAATTTTTATGGTTTTTTCAAATTTATTATAGATAAATTGTGTTAATATCTTATTATTATGATGTATTTGTTCCTATATTTGACCTTTGCTTTATCTTAGGCCATGGCATGCCATGCCATTTCGAAACATAAATAAAAGAGAAGAGGAGAGGATGAAAGAGATATATATGTAATACAAGATGAACGACATATTTTTTTTTTTGGGAGAAAGACAAGATGAACGACTTAACTAATTGTCCCTTAGGATATTTATGACTTTTATTTAGACTCTAGAGTGATACCAGTAAGCTTGTTCAAAAGTTATATTAACTAGACTTAAGTGTATTAGACTATTAGTTGCAAAGTCATTCAATTTCCTTATTCCCTTTTGCTTTTTTATTTTTATTTTTTTTTATTTAAATAATAATGAAACCAAGTGCTGGTACATGCAATGATACAAACACTAAAAATGCATGCAAGCCAATAATTCGTTGTCTTAGTTGAACTCTCGTTTTCATTTATGATTACACAACCACCACTCATGTCAAAATATTGTAGCACACATACGCATTATTGTGTAAAAATATTTCATAATTGTGAGGTGAAAAGTTGTTATTAGTAGAAGATAAAAGTAATATTAGTAAGGAACACTTTTGCCTAGTTGCCTTAACTTTTTCACCAATGTGGTTTCTCATACCACCCTATTGTTGTTATAATAAAAGTTGATGTTTTTAACTAACAATGTTGGCTCTAAAGGCTCCAACCCTTGGCTCATATTATTAGCTATTCAAATCAATATATAACATATAGCAGCATATAGTACAAAGTTTGATTCCACTGCTTGTTGGATAGAAAAGCTTTCTATGTATTCAACATAATTTTAACTCACTAACTTGAGCATTGAATATTAAGAGATGATATCCTAAGTGGCCACTGTCCACTAAATCATAGACCAAACAATTTGTGCTAATAGAGTAATCGGGAATAGGTAAAGAGATGAACACTTGTTTCGTTGGTAGGATATTCCAAGCTATCTCTAGATAAAACCCTTAAGTCACATATAAATAAACTATCGAATATTTAAATGTGAGAATAGCACTTTTTAATTTAAGCGTAAGTTAGGGGTGTCAATTCGGGTTAGCGTCTCGGGTTCGTGTCGTGTCGAGATAGGGGTATTCGACTAAATGGCTCAACCCTAACCCGACCCATTTAATAATCATGTCATGAACCTTCAACCCTAACCCGACCTGTTAATAAGGCGGGTTAACCTGACCCAACCCATTTGACACGCTTAATAAACGAGTCGTATTGGGTTGGCACGAATGTAACATAACCCATTTCATCCTGCATAATATTAAATATAACATCCATCTAGAATTAATTATTTTTACATTCCAAAAAGCAGTGCATACACTTCAAGTCTTCAACCCACATTCAAAATAATATAGTTCAACAAAAATATAACATTCATCTAGAAATAAGTTATTTACACTCCAAAAGAAGTGCATACACTTCAACCCAAATTCAAAATAACAAAGTTTCACAAAAATAAAATAACATAGTTCAACAAAAATATAATATTCTTAGAACTTGCCAAATGCTAAGTATCAATATTGAAAGAATTTGAGCAAATAGTAGACTAATCCTGACTATGACCACGATTATCATCCATAGATTCTTTGTTGATGTCCAAATTTATAACATCTTCCACAAGCTCATCTAATTTTATTTGTGTAAGTTCTATGCCCAAAAAAAAAAGTATTAGTAGTTCTAAGGTCTGTAAAGTTTCAATTTCCAATTATATCCCTGGTAAAATTTTGTAATTACTTACTTTTCTTTTTAAATTTAAAATATGTGTTGGATATAAAAGGTATTTGATAAATCTAAAATAAAATAAATATTTATTTGTTATATGAGTTAAACGGGTTGTGTTAAGTGGGTCATTTCGGGTTGACACAAATAAATTGGCGTGTCAAACGTGTCTATTGCGAGTTATGCAGATTGACCCGTTTATGACCCGTTTCTTATCATGTCGCTTTTGGGTCGACCCATTTATGACCCAAACCCATTAAGGCCTAACCCTAACCCGAAAAAACTCGTGTCGGGTTCATGTCGTGTTCACGGGTTGGGTCGAACATTGACACCCCTAGCGTAAGTGGTTTTCAAGAAATTTTGCTTGAAAAAAATATAGAGACTATGAAGTAAATAATAATAATGGTAAACTATATTTTTGCTCTTTTAGTTTGGGGTTATTACCCATCTGGTCTTTAATTAACGTTTTAATTTCTAATACTTTAATTAGTGCCTAAATTTGTGTATGGCTTTCTTGTAACAGATTGCAGTTCTAATTGACAGCAGGAAGAAAGGAAGCTCAACTTTTTTATTATATACTTAATTTACAAAATGAAGGAAGAAGAAGTGAATTGATGCCAAATTCAAGAGTGGTACAAGAAATTTAAGTCTGTATCCATTAAAACCGAAATCCATGAACTTCCAAGAAATTTAAGTCTGTACAGGTGGGTGGCCTATCACTTAAGAATCTAATCAAAACCCATAAAAATACCCCCAAAAAAAGGCAAAATCCATATAAATCAACAAAACCTATACCAATATGAATAGATTGATATCCAAAAAATAGCACAAACCCATCAAAATTTTGAAACCTAAATATTAGGGAGATAACTAATCAAACAATAAAGGGGAAATCGGAACAAACCGCAATATTTGGTGCGTGGGTGCCGGCTCAGACTGACGCCATGGTGGCTCCAGCGGCGGGGAGGAGCTTCGTTGGTCAAAGGAGCAGAGGAGAGGAGGCGTTGGCACCAGACTCTATTTTCTCCAGGTAAGAGCTTCTTCTGAACAGAACGTGTTTGGGGATTTTGCTTTTGTTTGAGCTACAATCCTGTGGGATAGAGTGTATTGAGATCTCAATGTGTATCTGACGTGACAGCTCCTGATTGGTGGCGTAAATAGCCCCTTTTCTGCCCGCTCCGGACAGAATGTTTTCTCAAATCAGATTGTCCAAAACCATTATAGATTCCACTAGTTTTTTTTTTTTATTATTTATTATTATTATTATTATTATTATTATTATTATCAAATAGATCTTTAACCATGACACTTAGAAATTAAGCTCCCTATAGCGCAGATGTGTAAAGCTACGTAGTAATGCCACTCACACAATATATAGACATTTTTATCCATACATATCACTTAATTATTATTCACATTTTATTTTTTTATTCAAAAATAAAGATTTCTTACTTAGATACACAGTAAATAAGAAAATGAAGGAAAAATTATGCCTAAAAAAAGTAAAGTAGGCCTAAACAAGTATTTGTGTTCAGACTTCATACTACAAAGTTTGATTTCACATACTAGAACCTTTTTTTTTTCTTTTTTTTTTTTTGTCTGTAAATTTATTTTGTTTTTGGTAGGTGCAAGTTTTTTATTTTGTTTTTTTTTTATTTGATTAATTAAGTGATACGCGTTTCCTTTGTTGGTAGTAAAAGCCATTGCAATCTTTGAGCAAAAGGTTACAAATAATGCAGAAAACAAGAATTAAGATTGGTTCAAAATTTATAATTAAAAAAAAGGAGCAACATGGTCTTGATAACTATAAAGCCCAGAACGAGGAGTTGTAAGGGAAAAAAAATAAAGAAAAAAAATAAATTGTGTAAAATTGAAAAAAGAAAAAAGAAAAAGTGCAGGTGGAAAATTTGTGCCTAAAGCTTAAGGAAATTTTCTAAAAAGTAAAGCGTGTAATTGGTGCCGGTGGAAGGCGTTTAAGGCATGAAGTTTGCATCCAAAATATATATATATATATATATATTTAAAAAAAAAAAAAAAAACCTTTTCTTGTCTTTACACTTTACCTTTTGAAAGTGCATCCTTTTTCTTTTTGGAAAATTATTAGGTACTCTCGGAGTACCATAAATGCGTACTCCCTCCTCTCACATGAATGGTGGGTCCCACTTAATTAGTGGGACCCACCATTCATGTGAGAGGAGGGAGTACGCATTTATGGTACTCCGGGAGTGCACAATAATTTCCCTTCTTTTTTTGAAATCAAACTGCATGTCCTTTTAATCGTTTGATTAATTAAATATATTGCTCAAATCATCTATTAAAATGATATTAAAGTGATATTAACTAATCACTTAAATAATATTTATTTTTTCATATTTTATTTTTTATTCAAAATGTAAGATTTCTTACTTAGATACATAGATACAAAGAAAAGAAAGGAAGGAAAAATTGGGATCATTGTAAAAGTGATGGTGTAAAATAGAAAAAGTAGGTTTTTTGTGTAAAATAGACGAAATCTTTTACAAAAGCTTATGTGAATGCTCTCAGTTTGATTTTATAGACTTGCACAGTTTTTTCTCCTCTCCAAAGTCTTTTTTTTTAATAACTTTTATAAAGTCCACTTTGAAATCTTTACCTTGAAAATGCGCAACCTTTTTTCTTTTTTGAAATCAAAGTGTGCAACCTTTGATCCCAAAAAAAAGTGCGCAACCTTTTGTTTTTGAGAAAACATACGGTCCACGTCACACATTTAAAGAAAAACCAATACACTCTATCACACACAATTTTAACTTACTTAGACCTATACTCCGCACACACGTACAGAGAGCAAACTTGGAGAAACAGCACCAACGCCTAACCCATTCCACCTCTTGCTCTCATCTGACCATCGGAGCTCCACCCCACCGTGGCATCGTTCTAGAGTTGACTCTAAAACAAAATGTACACTCAACTAAAAATCCTAATATAAAAAAAGTTCGTAGCTTTTTCTTTGGGAGAAAATCGAGTTTCATGAATGTGGGTTTGATGACATATTGCTTTAGAGTCAGCAAAGTCACTTTCTTGGCTTGCTTGCTTTCTTTGCCTGAATAAAAACTTATAGTTTAGTAGTAGTCGGTACCGAATTTTATTGGCATTTCTTTTTCCCAGTGGAAAATTTAATCTTTTTAGTTTGTTTATTTGAGTGTTTGGTGGAGGAAATTATTGTGAAGCTGACCTCAAAGATTTCAATGCCTTTTTTATTGTCTCTGTCTCTTTGTCTCTCAAAAGGGAATTTGGGTTTTCGTTTTTTTTAATTGAAGCGTTTGGGGTTTGGTTATTGGTTCTTACAGTTCATACCTTGTCATCAATATGCATTGCGTATCCGTGTTGATTTTCTTCCAAGTATAAGTTGTTGTTTTAATCTCGTTTCGTCGACTTGGGTGTGTTATTGTTGCTTAGTGTCGCAATCAGATCTGGCATTTTGGCTTTGCTTGAATCGCATTTGGACATTCGCGACGCTGTGGCGAGGTGGAGCTTCAGTGGTCAAATAAGAGCAGGAGGTGGAATGGGTTAGGCGTTGGTGCTGTTTTCCCAGGTTTGCTCTCTGATACGTGTGCGTAGAGTATAGGTCTAAGTAAGTTAAAATTGTGTGTGATAGAGTGTATTGGTTTTTCTTTAAATGTGTGACGTGGCAAACACTGATTGGTGGCGTAAATCAACACTTTTACGCCACCTCCTAACCGTATGTTTTCTCTTTGTTTTTACTTTCTAAGTTTAATATAAATTTGTCTTTAATTTTTGTTTGCTTTTTTACTATGTTGTAAAGTTTTGGAATATTTTCACCCAAAAAAAAAAGTTTTGGAATATCTATCCCACATGCATTTATGGCGCGTGGATAATGAGCTCCACGTGGGCTGTCTTATAGGAATATAAATAATGGAAGTACGTGGACTTAAAGGAGCGTGGTGGGGTTGTGAAATTTGTATGCAATTTCTCACTTATTTATGATGTAATAAAATTTTGTAATTATTATTCATATTTTATTTTTTATTCAAAAGTTGAGAATTCCTACTTACATACACATACAATAAGTAAAGGAAGGAAAATTTGCGCCCAAAAAGGTAGGGTGAGTCTAAACGAGTAATTGCGTTCAGACTTCTTTTTTTTGCCTCTTAAGTTTTTTTTCTTGTAAGTGCGAGTCTTTTTTAATTATTTGATTAGTTAAATGATACATGTCTCTTATGTTGGTATTAAAAGTCATTGCAATTTTGAGCAAAATGTTACAAATAATGCTTTAAAAAAGAATTAAGATTGGTTCAACCCATAACGAGGAGTTGTAAGGGAAAAATAAATAAATAAATAAATAAATTAATTGTGTAAAATGAAGAAAAAAAAAAGAAAAAAAAAAGAAAAAGAGAAGGTGCAAAATTTGTGCGTAATTGGTGAAAAGCAATTAAGGCGTAAAGTTTACGTCAATTCTCTAAAAAGTAAAGATTGGTGGAAGACAATTAAGGTGTGAAATTTACTGTCTATTTTCTAAAAAGTAAAGTGTGTAATTGGTGGAACTGGCAATTAAGGCATGAAGTTTGCATTCAAATTTATAAATTTTTTTTTTTTTTTTGGGAGAAACCAAACTAATAAAGTTTGATTTTACAGACTTTGACAGTTTTTTTTTTTTCTTGACCAAAGTCTTTTTTTTTTAAAAAAAATTTAAAAACCTTTTCTTAAAGAAATAAAGTAGTCTTTACTCTTTACCTTTTGAAAGTGTCCTTTTCCTTTTTTTGAATTCAAAGTGCATGTCCTTTTAATTGTTTGATTAGTTAAATATATTGCTGAATTCATCTATTAAAATGATATTAAAGTGATAATAACTAATCACTTAAATAATATTTATTTTTCATATTTTATTTTTTATTCAAAATGTAAGATTTCTAACTTAGATACACATATACTAAGAAAAGAAAGGAAGGAAAAATTGTGCCTAAAATTTTAGGGCCATAGTTTAAAAAAGTAAAGTGGACTTAGGGTCCATTTGGATATACCTTATTTTATTGAAAACACTGTAGTAAAATAATTTTTAAATGTGTAAATAGTACCGTGGGACCATTTTTAATATTTTTTTTTCCTAAATAAAGTGGTTGTGGGTCCCGTGAATAATGCACAATGTCTCATGCACAGTGTAATCCACGTACATGAACAATGTGGGTTACTGTTCATAAGCCTAACAGTGCAAGAGGTGCTTAAAAAAAAAAAAAAAAAAAAAAAACGTAAAAAACGCAAACACAGGAGAAATTATTCGTATCCAAACCACACCTTAAACATGTAATTGCATTAAGACTTCATACTATAAAGATTTCAGAAACTCACACCCTTTTTTTCCTTGTCTCTGATGTCTTTAACATTTGTAAGTGCCATTCTTTTTTGAATTGTTTGATTAGTTAAATGATACTTGTCTCCTTTGTTGGCAGTGAAAGCCATTGTAATCTATGAGCAGAAGTTTGTGATTATGAATTATGTGAATGAGGAGATGAGAACGAAAGAAAAGATGAGTTGAAATGGGAATGGTGGTTGTGTGGTTACAAAATTTGGTAAAAAAACTCCTGCTTAAAAATTAACACAGTTAGATATTTTGAAAATATAATCGGTCGATTGTATGCTTTTTTTATTTATTAAGATGCATGTCAAATTCCATTCAAATCGGATATTATTTATTATTTGATCCACAAACTTATTTTTTGTACATAATTTAAGAGTACACAAATTTAAATATTAGATTGATGACATAGCTATTGATTTTTAATTTTCTTGAACTTTTACAAACATAGAGGAAATAATAAGGAAATACAATCTAATGTAGATTTGCCAAAATTAACATTTAATAAAAAAATATAAACGGAATTTGTAGTCATTGCCTGCAAACTAGTTTGTAGTAGGCAATAGCTATAAATCCCAATAAAAAAATTAATACAATTACATATTTTAAAGGACAACGTTTTGCTACAAACTTGGTTGTAGCTAATGGCTACTATTGTCTTCAATATCATTTTATTGGATGTGAATTTTGACAAATCTGCCATTGGATTACATTTTCTTTTTATATCCTTCATACTTGAAAATTTTCAAAAGATCAATAGATATGTCATTAATCAAATGTTTAAATTTCAATTTTCGCAGTCTAAAATTATGCATAAAAAAAAGTTTATAGATCAAATAGTAATATCCACTTGATACGAAATTTGACATGTGTTTTAAGAACATAGAGAACATACAGTCTAATAATTAGATTTTCAAAATATGTATCCATGTTAATTTTTTTTAATAAGAGTTGTAGCCAACAAACTTTTACACTATTTTAAAAATCTGAATACTGGATTTTATATTTTTTTTTTATGTTCTTAACACGCATATCAATTTCCATGTCAATCAAATGTTACTATTATTTGATTTATAACTTATTTTTTATGCATAATTTTAGACTACAAAACCTTGAAATTTAAACATTTGATTAATGACATAATTGTTAATTTTCGATTTTCTAAAAATGTTGTAAGCATGGAGGATATAAGAAGAAAACGTAATCTAATGATAGATTTGCCAAAATTCACATTTAATAAAAAGATATTAAGTGGAGTTGTAGCAATTGGCTGTAATTAAGTTTGTAGCCAAATTTTGTCAGTTCTGAAAAAGTTGCAAATTAATTACAATAAATTTTTCTACATCATCATCATCATCATCATTATTATTATTATTATTATTGTTATTTTGGTAAAAATGCATAATTCATCTTTTAAATTTTTTTAGAATTTCTTTCATATTTCTAATTTTACTTTTGTTCAATTGAATCCTTTAAATTTAAAGTTTATATTTAATTAAGGTATTCTGTTAATATCTGTTAGAAAATTGCTATTAATTTTGGCTTTTCTAAAAATTTTAAATTAAAAATATATAAATTATTTTAAAAAAAATACTTTTTGAAAGAGAGCGCATTTGGCTCTGGACGACGGTTCATGAAGATGGGCAAGGACATGGAATGATGTGGTATTTTGAATTCTACGTGCTGGTTAAAATTTTCTCTGAACTGAAAATGATTGAATCTTTTGAAAATTTCCAACAATTGATGGAGACGACAAAGATCTATATGATGATCATGGTGGAGCTTCCACAACTTCTTATGAACAGTAAAATATAGTATAAGGTACGCTCACCTTTTCTTTTTCTTTTCTATTTTTTTGCTAGATTAAGCTCATCATTTTCATCTAAGTATTGTGGGGGGACTGCCAAATAGTTGGAAAATATCCTTAAGGCATACTGTAATATCAACATCATAAGAAAGTATACAATAGTACTATGAAATTTATGAGTTTAATTTGTTTACCACCTGCCGTGATGTTGAAGGTTTGTGTTTAATGGTTACAAATAATGCTAAAAACAAGAATTGAGATTGGATCAAAATTTCTATAAAAGAAAAGAAAGAGGAAAAAGAACAATGTGGTCTTGATAACTATAAAGACCATAACGAGGAGTTTTGTGGAAAAAAAAAAAAAAAAAGGTAGAAAAATTATGCATAAGGCAATTTTCTAAAAAGTAAATTTGACTTAAGCGTGTATTTGGTGGAAAGCAATCAAAGCATGAAGCTTGCATTCAAACTTATAAGGTCTGATTTTATAGACTTTGCACAGTTTTTTTAAGGTCCAAGGTTTTTTTATTTTTATTTTTATTTTTTATTTATAGAAATAACGTAGTCTTTACTCTTTACCTTTTGAAAGTGCGCCGTTCTTCCTTTTTTGAATTCAAAGTGCATGTCTTGTTAGTTATTTGATTAATCTATTAATGATTGTTCAAAAGCATTGTATGTATTATTTTAAAAAAATTATCAAATAGATCACTCTAACAATGACGTTGAGAAAATAAGTTCACTTTAGCTTGGAGGAGTAAAGTCAAGACACAACAAATAAACCTTTTTATACAGGAATATCATTTAAATAATATTTATTTTTTCATATTTTATTTTTTAGTCAAAAGGTCAGATTTCGTACTTAGATACACAGATACTAAGAAAACGGAGGAAGAAAAATTGTGCCTAAAAGTGGGCTTAAACGTTTAATTGTGTTCAGACTTCAGACTATAAAGTTTTCATAGGCTCACACCTTTCTTTTCCTTGTCTCTAAAGTCTTTACCTTTTAATTTGTAAGTGTGAGTCTTTTTTTAATTGCTTGCTTAGTTAATAATACTTGTCTCCTTAATTGGCAGTGAAGGCCATTGCAATCTATGAGCAGATGGTTGTGATTTTTAATTGTCTGATTGAGGAGATGAGAAAGAAAGAAAAGATGAGTTGAAATGGGAATGGTTGTTATATGGTGTGTACTTGAAGGGTGAAAGTATATGAAAATGACAAAATTCAGTTACAAACTCCTTCTAAAAAATTAACATGGTTATATATTTTGAAATTAAATTTAACTGTTAGATTGTATATTCTTTTTGTTCTTAATATGCATGTCAAATTTTGTTCAAATCGGATATTATTTATTATTCAATTCATAAACATATTTTTATACACAATTTAAGACTATACAAACTTGAAATTTAAATATTTGATTGATGATATAATTATTAATATTTTATTTTAATTCTTGAAATTTTATAAGCATAGAAGAAATAATAAGAAAATACAATCTAATGTTGAATCTGTTAAAATTCAAATTTAAAAAAAGGGTAAAATAATATTTTGATTCTTGGACTTTACCAAAAGTTTGTTCTTTATTCTTAAACTTTACTAAAAGTTTTTTTTTTTTTTAATTTTATCCCTATACTTTAAAAAATTCGTGTTTTTATTTTTTATTTTTTATCTTTAAACTATTGAAAATGTTTTACATTTTGTCCTTAAACTTTACCAAAAACTTTTTTTTGTCCCTTAATTATATATATATATATATATATATATATATATATATATATATATATATATATATATATATATATAAATTTATCCTTATTTTTGTCTCTAAACTATTAAAAAAACTCTTTACAAAATTTAAAGATGAAAAAAGAAAATTTTAAAATTTAGGGATGAAAAATAAACTTTTGGTAGAATTTAGGGACTAAAATAATATTTTACCCTTAAAGGATATAGGGGGAGTTTGTAACCATTGTTTGCAAGCTAGTTTGTAGGCAAATTTGGATAAAATTTGGTTGTTATTTTAAAAGACGAAGTTTGACTACAAACTTGATTGTAACAAATAACTACAATTTTCCTTAATATTATTTTAATGGATGTGAATTTTGACAAATCTACAATTGGATTATATTTTCTTCTTATATCTTTCATGTTTGCAAAATTTTTAAAAGATTGAAGATCAATAATATTATTGATCTTCAATCAATCAAATGATTAATTTTTTTAGTAGGAGTTGTGGTAGTTGGCAATAATAAGTTTGTAACCAAATTTTATCTTTTTTAAAAAAATAAAAAAATGTATAAATTAATAAAAAATTGTTTAAAAAAATTGAATAGAGAATAGAAATTATTATTATTTGAGTTAAAAAAACGTTTAAACGAAAAAGAACAGAGAGAAGTTTTCTCACCAAACACTAAAAAAAATAATGAAAAGAACAACCCAGTCAATCCAAACCATGCCAAAATATATTCTACCGAATCCATCCAAACCAAAACCTAATGTTAGTAGCAAATAATCAAGTAACCCATTTAAATTTGGCTTCAAACGCATATTCAGTTATTCATACGAACCCAGGCATTTGGCAACGATCTTCAGTGGCAAGAGGATAAAGGAACCTGTGTGAGCTCCTCAGAGATCAAAATTTTCAAAGAATTTAAATGAAATAATTAAAAACCATGTTGATTAAGAATTTGGACATAAAGGTGGCGTAATTATCTTTTCAAATTAGCTATAGATTTTTTTGTATAAAAATTAGGATTGCTCAAACAAATTTATGTGCACCTAAACCCAAGTATGGTCTTTATTTACCAATAGTTTGGAACGGCTATTTTTTAAAAAAAAAATTATATTTTTTATGTTCTTTTCTTTTGAGGAAACCGAATGCACACAGGTTTTGTAGACTGCTCAAAGACCCACTTATTCCTTGCCTTCCAAATTATCCAACAGTATCAGGAATCGCTCCACAGTGCTGTCACTGCCCTCCTCCAATACACGCCAAAATATTCTAACAAAGTCTAGGAATTCATGCTCTAACTTTGTGCCTCATCACAATTCCATAATACATGCATCATGTCATCCTCATTTAATTTACAGCTTGGACATCGTGGCTGCGTTAGCACCCTTCTGTTCACCAAATTGGCACATGCAGGTAGAACGTTATGACATGCTCTCTGTGCAAACATCTTAACATTATTAGGGACCTGAAGAGGGAAAAATCTTAATGAAATGGGCCTGATGGATCATCCTCTGTGGGCCAATAGAGGACGGGCCCAGCATTCGCAATCCGTTGTGAACGGATCTAGCTTGGACGGGCATAATAGCGACGGGTCCGAATACCAGTATGAAGACCCTTGTTATAAGATACTTGCGACACACTTCAAGGAATCCCAAGATTAAATGAATTCTAGTGGTAAGAGGATTCTAGAAGATACGTATAAGGAAATGTTTTGTCCATCACATTTGGGATTCAACAAAGAAGATTCCTATAAGAAAAAGACTTCTATGACTATAAAAGCCCCAATACCCTCATAGCCCAAGGTACACATAATTAATCCCTCTCTAGCACTCTAGAGTTGAAAGAAGATATAACTTAACTTTCGGAGGGTATTTGGCCGGTACCACACCGGTGCTCTCTGTTAGGTCTTCCCTTTTTCTGTGTAGGTGCTATTTAGAGTGTGCGAGTATCGTATGGCTCACTGGTGAATTTCTCGGCATCATCAATTGGCGCCGTTTGTAGAAAACATCGCAGTTAAGATCTGTAAGTCGTATTACTGTTTCCCAGACAAAAGAGTTGCATGGTACTCACTCGCTCAATGGCAACCACAAACAACGTTCAAGAAGAAGAACCACCCACGACTGCCCTCGAGAGACAAGTACGAACTCTCGCTGCAGTCGTAGAACGCCTTACCAAACGGAACCACGACTTGGAAGAAGAGTTGCGCCAGAAGAACGCAGCACCGAACGACCAGCAAGAAGATCAAGAAGGGAACAGCGCTGAAAAAAGAAACCAGGAAAAACCTGAGGGCAGCAACGCCCCGAGCAGACCTGAAAGGCAGAACTTGAGCATGCTGTCCCTCATGGATGCAACTCCGCCACATATAGTTACTGAGATGCAGGCGATGAAGGAGCAAATGGAAGTTATGATGAACGCGCTCAAGGGACGAGTGTCCAGTGATCTTGACGATTTGGTCAATCGCATCGACTCGCCGTTCACTGCGGCCGTCAACTCCTTTTCCCTCCCCCACAAATTTCGCATGCCGTACATAGACAGTTATGACAGACTAAAAGATCCTTTGGACCATCTAGAGACCTTCAAGACCCTGATGCACCTCCAAGGGGTAGCGGATGAAATCATGGTAGGGCCTTCCGTACAACCTTCAAGGGCTTCGCGAGGGTATGGTTCAGCCAACTAACGCTGAACTCCATTAGCACTTTCAAGGAGCTAAGCGCTCAGTTTACCACACACTTCATTGAAGGACACAGGAATAAGAAGTCTACCGCATGCCTAATGAGCATCAGGCAACGAGAGGACGAGACGTTGAGAGCCTACATAACGCGCTTTAATAAGGAAGCACTCTCGATCGATGAAGCTGACGACAAGATACTAGTAGCAGCTTTCACAAACAGTTTGCAAAAGGGTAAGTTTTTGTTCTCTTTATACAAGAACGACCCAAAAACCATGTCAGAAGTGCTCTACAGAGCAACCAAATACATGAATGCCGAAGACGCATTACTGGCACGAGAAGAAAAACCCAGGAAAAGGGAGCCACAAGAAGAGGTCCGACGGGAGCAAGGATCAAAGAGACCTAGAACGGGAGACCGAAGGGATGAGAGATGCTCTAAACCATTAGGAGGAAA
The DNA here is from genome assembly GCA_023621385.1 of Quercus gilva. NCBI lineage: Eukaryota > Viridiplantae > Streptophyta > Magnoliopsida > Fagales > Fagaceae > Quercus > Quercus gilva. Next base: position 79,866,447 of record CM042476.1, on the reverse strand, counting down.
GTTTACAAGCTTCACCCTGTTAACTGCCCCAATAGACCAGGTACTGATGCAGATAAAGGACGAAGGGGTTCTAACTTTCCCCGGGAAATTGAAAGGAGATCTTAGCAAGAGGTCTAGAAACAAGTATTGCTGCTTCCACCGTGATCACGGACACGACACAGCCGACTGCTACGACTTAAAGCAACAGATAGAGGCCCTTATTAGACAAGGAAAATTGCAGAAGTTCGTCAGCAAATAAAGGAGGGACCTGCCTCTTTAAGAACAGTAGCCTCAACGGGATGACGAGCGTCCTAGACCCCCAATAGCAAACATAAGGATGATTGTGGGGGGCACAGCTGCGGGGTTATCCAAAAAGACACGGAAAACTTATCTCAGGACGGTTTATAATGTGTAGCTGACAGGCCATGTACCAAAGATGGCGTGAATAGAGAGCCCCGTCGTAGGATTCTTAGAAGAAGATGCTCGGCATCTTCATCACCCTTATGATGACACCCTCGTCGTCACCCTACGAGTAGGAGACTTCAACATTCACCGAGTACTGGTAGACAGCGATAGCTTAGCTGACATCCTATACTACCAAGCGTTCCAGCAGATGAGAATTGACAAAGAACGGTTAATACCAACGAACGCTCCGCTAGTTGGTTTCGGAGGTACAAGGGTACTCCCATTGGGTGCGGTCACACTCTCAGTATCAATAGGTGATTATCCTCAACAAATCACAAAGAATGTAACTTTCCTTGTGGTCGATTGCTCGTTCGCCTATAACACCATTATTGGGCGACCAACCCTAAATTCATGAAAGGTGGTGACATTAACATACCACCTAATGGTAAAGTTCCCTACGAAGTATGGGGTTAGAGAATTACGAGGGAATCAGATGGCGGCCCGTGAGTGCTACATTGCCATGCTGGAGATGGAGGACTCCCAGCAGACCATGTGCATAGAAGAACAACAAACCACAACGGAACCAGTTGAGGAGCTTGAAGAGATATCCCTCGATGAATCAAGGCCTGAAAGAATGACCAAAATGGGGACATTGGCCAGCCAACCAACACGTTAGGCCCTAGCAGAATTCCTCAGGATGAATCGGGATGTTTTCGCCTAGAGTCACAAGGACATGCCAGGGATTGATCATTCAGTCATAGTTCATAAGCTAAATGTAAACCCCACATTCTCACCAGTTTGATAGAAAAAAGAGTATTCGCCCAGGAACGAGACAAAGCCATTGCAAAAGAGGTCACGAGACTATTAGAAGCAGGCTTCATTCGAGAAGTATACTATCTAGATTGGTTAGCAAACGTCGTGATGGTCAAGAAGGCCAACGGGAAGTGGCAGATGTGTGTCGACTTCACGGACCTTAACAGGGCATGCCCAAAGGACAGCTACCCACTACCTTGGATAGATACCTTGGTAGACTCAATGGCCAAGCACCAACTCCTGAGCTTCATGGATGCCTTTTCAGGTTATAATAAAATTAAAATGGACAAGGCTGATCAAGAAAAAACTTCTTTCGTCACCAGTCAGGGACTCTTTTGCTACAAAGTGATGCTGTTCGGACTAAAAAATGTGGGGGTGACGTATCAGAGATTGATGAACAAGATGTTTGCGTGCCAATCGGGAGAAACGTACAAGTCTACGTTGACGACATGCTAGTAAAGAGCCGGCGTGAAAACGATCATCTAGACGACCTCCGAGAGACATTTGACACACTTAGATCATACAACATGAAGCTAAATCCGAACAAATGTGCGTTCGGTGTAACGGCGGGGAAGTTCCTAGGCTTCATGGTTTCCAATAGAGGTATAGAAGTTAATCTGGAGAAGGTTCGGGCGATCATAGAGTTATAGTCGCCAAAGATGACCAAGGATGTCCAAAGATTAAACGGTAAAATTGCAGCTCTGAATAGGTTCGTCTCAAAAGCGACAGACAAATGTCTTCCTTTCTTCCATACTTTGAGGAAAGCATTCGAGTGGACGGACGAGTGCCAGAGAGCATTTGAAGATTTGAAGAAATACCTCTCGTCTCCACCGTTACTCAGTCCGTCCAAGCCAGGTGAAGTACTCTACCTCTACTTAGCGGTTTCGCAAGCAGTGGTCAACGCGGCCCTAGTTAGGGAAGATGAAGGATCTTAAAAACCTGTCTATTTTATAAGTAGAGTGTTCCGAGGAGCGGAAGAAAGATACCCACGAATAGAGAAATTAGCCTTCGCACTGGTAACTGCGGCTTCAAAACTCAAACCTTACTTCTAGGCGCATACAATTGTTGTCTTGACAGACCAACCCTTAAGGAAAGCCATGAATAGCCCTGAAATTGCCAGACGGATGGCTTTATGGTCAGTAGAGCTGAGTGAATTTGATGTACAGTACCGCCCGCGAACCACGATAAAAGGGCAAGCCGTGGCAGATTTCATTGCCAAATTTGCTAGATCAAACGGAACGGAGACAAAAATAGCCGCACAGTGGAGCATCCATACAGACGGATCTTCCAACAAACAAGTAGGAGGTGCTGGTGTAGTAATCCATACCCCGAAAGGGGATAAAATTGAATGCATGGTCCGACTGGACTTCCCTATCACTAACAACGAGGCCGAATATGAAGCGCTGTTAGCCAGACTAGACCTTGCGCAGGCGGCAGGAGCAGAAAACATAGTCGTACACTGCGACTCTCAGGTAGTAATAAGTCAGGTTAATGGCGGCTATGAGTGCAAGAGTGAGAGAATGAATAGATATCTTGAGGAGGTTAAGAGTCGGCTCAGCAACCTCGAAGTCAAGTTCGTTCAAATCCCAAGGGAGGAGAACGAATGTGCCGACCGGCTTGCAAAAGCAGCATCAGCGAAATTTATGTTTGTACCAGAACAAGTATTATCATTTGTTCAAAACACCTCACTCATCAATAACGGAGCATATGTGCAGGAGGTAGATTCCGAATACAATTGGACCACGCCAATAATATCCTACCTCAAGACTGGCGTATTACCAGTCGAGAAAGATGTTTCTAGGAAGCTGAGGGTTCAAGCATCACAATTTGTGCTGATAAAGGATATCCTATACAAAAAAGGATTCTTTCGGCCGTATCTAAAATGTTTAAGCCTTGAGGAAGTCGATTACGTAATGAGGGAAGAACTACGACGGAGTCAAGAACAACGACGCCATGCGCCTTCAGCTTGACCTGATAGACGAACTTCAAACAGCTGCAGAACAAAGGCTGGCGCGGTATTAGAATCTCATGGCAAAACATTACAACTCCAAAGTTAGGCATAGGGACTTCCAAGTAGGAGATCTTGTACTACAAAAGGTAATGGGCGCTACTAGAGATCCTTCGCAGGGAAAGCTCGACCCCAACTAGGAAGGACCATATAGGATCACATCATGGTAGAGGAAGGGAACCTACCACCTTGAGACTCTAGAAGAAACGAAAGTTGCAGCACCCATGGAACACAGAGCACTTACGGAAGTACTACCAATAGGAGCAATATGAAGAACAAAGGCCCTCCCTAACGTTCATTTAAGCTTTCCTACAGTTTTACTAGTTTTACTTAGTCAATTTTTTGCTACAATATGTTTTTTAAGCCCAAGGGGGAAAGTACTTTTCTACAAATGCATGATTTTTTAATAAGAGGAATATTCAGAGACAACTATGTTTCCCTACTTGCACTCTTAGAATTCAAGGTTCACAAAGTGGACGGATCACCCTAGAAGGGTTGGAATCTAAAATTCATAAAGTGGACAGATCACCTCAGGAGAGTTGGAATCTAAAGTCCACAAAATGGACGGATCACCCCAGGAGGGGTAGAATCTAAAGTCCACAAAGTGGACGGATCACCCCAAGAGGGTTAGAATCTAAGATCCACAAAGTGGACGGATATCCTCAAGAAGGATAAGATTTCAAAGTCCATAAAGTGGACGAATCATCCCAGAAGGGTTAGAATCTAAGATCCACAAAATGGACGGATATCCTCAAGAAGGATAAGATTTCAAAGTCCACCAAGTGGACGGATCACCCTAGGAGGGTTAGAATCTAAGATCCACACAGTGGACGGATATCCTCAAGAATGATAAGATTTCAAAGTCCACAAAGTGGACGGATAACCCCAAGAGGGTTAGAATCTAAAATCCACAAAGTGGACGGATATCCTCAAGAAGGATAAGATTTCAAAGTTCACAAAGTGGACGGATCACCATAGGAGGGTTAGAATCTAAGATCCACAAAGTGGACGGATATCCTCAAGAAGGATTAGATATCAAAGTCCACAAAATGGATGGATCTCCTCAAGGAGGGTTAGAATTCAAAGTCCACAAAGTGAATGGATCACCCCAGGAGGGTTAGAATATAACATCCACAAAATGGACAAATATCCTCAAGAAGGTTAGAGTCTGAAATCCACAAAGTGGACGGATCACCCCAAGAGGGTTAAAATCCAAAATCCACAAAGTGGACGGATCACCTCAGGAGGGTTAGAATCTAAAATCCACAAAGTGGACGGATCACCCCAGGAGGGTTGGAATCTAAGGTCCACAAAGTGAATCACAAAGTGGACGGATCTCCTCAAAGAGGGTTAAAACAAAGTCCACAGAGTGGACGGATCCCCCCAAGTATGGCTAGAATCTTACGGTCCTTGAAATGGATGGATATTTAGTTCGCAAAATGGATGGATCACTTCTGTAAGGAAAAAATTCGTCGATATAATATAAGGACTAGACGGCTAAAACCTAAATAGACTGATCAAGCATACAAAACATCACAGATCAATTAATGAGCAAAGTTATAAAAATCTACAGGGTGGACGGCATAATTCATTAACCAAACGAAATAAAATGAATGGATGAGTTCCACCCAACAAATATATAAAAAGCAAATTATAGAAGGAGAGTTGAACGGATTAAAATACCCTTGGAAAATGGAATGTTTACATAAAGAAAATACGACGGATTCATAAATTGTTCTCAAAATACCATTACAAATAAAAAAAACTAACTAAACTTCATCCAAATTAGTGGTTTCCTTCTCTTCGTTGTGACGGACTTGGCCATCCTTCGGATCACTTTCAACAGCAGGCTGGTCCCTATAAGCATTGACGGGTGGGTTTTCACCAAAGAGCTCGTTAGTATCCTCAGATTGCACAGGACGAGCGGATGTGAGTTCAGGGGTATTAATATTGACGGAAGATAGATCAATGGTAAGATAAAGTGCCTTCACTTGACAGATAACCTCATCAAAACCGTCACCATACGAAAACCCGAGCTCACTTAAGAGGGTATCGGAGTCACGGTACTCCAGGATAGCTGTATCTTCGGCCTGACGGATCTCTTTATCTTTGTCTAAAATTACTTGTTTCAGCTCCTCCGTCAGATTGTGAAGTTGTTTACTTGCCTCTTCAGCCATCCTGGGTTTCTTCTCTTGGGCCACTTTTCAGGCCTGAAGCTCGGATAGCTAATCCTCTGTTAACCTTACCTTCTCCCATAGATGGCCCAAGGTCGTCTCATGGTTCAAGCATCGTCCCATCAAACCCTTCACCATGACCATGGCCGGAAAGATGGAAAATAATTCAATTTCAAGCAAAGGTTTAGACGAAAGAAAAATAAATGGATAAAGGGTGGACGGATGAATTACCTGAGCAATGCTAAACAAGCCTATCTCGCCCATAGCCTCCGTCGAGTGATTACTCAGATATTCGTAATCCTCGGTGGTGATGATGGAGGATAGCTGCTCCAAAGCATACTTAGGGTCGCCTTGAAGAAGGGACGGTGGCTTCTTGAGACTAGAGGACAGACCCATCATAAGGCCTTTACTAGCCCCATGTTTTACATTAGTAACCGTCCTGACGCCCTCAGCCATGAGCCCTATGACGAGTTCCAAAGGAACCTTGGGTTTCTTTGGTGGACGGTCTCCTTTGGACGGCTGTTTTCTCTTTGAAGAGACCGTCTCTTTGGGATCAGTAACGCCGGCCTCCTTATTCATGGCGACGGCCTTCTTATTCTTGGCAGCATTGGCCTTTATCAATGCCCTTCTCTTGGCATTGTCCATTTCTATGAAGATGAACGGGTGAAAGTTGGTTAAAAAACAAAAGTATCAATTAATCAAACAAGATTGGAACGACGGACTTACGTTGATGGATCCTGGTTTTGTATTTAATTGCTGCCGGTGTTGGTGCAGGACCGTCACAATACCAATGGATGGTCTCGAGGTTGACCAGCTTAGCCCAGGTCTTTTCCTCCGGCGTAGTCTTGCTAAAAATATTCTCAAGAAAACTAAACTCCTCAAGGCTAACTTGTGGTCGTTGTCGAACTACAAAAAAGGAAGGACGGTTTGAAAAAGGGTTGAAATATATATTAAACTAAACGGTGAAGTGAAAGGCCTCTACATATTAGGACGGATTCATACCAGCCTCAGACAATATGCCCCAAGTAGTATCGACGGGCATATGTTCTGTGTCACCTGGACGACCTATCCACTCGTCACCCTCTAAGAAAAAATAGCGACTTTTCCAGTCTCTGTTGGAGTTTGGGGTCTCATATATTACCTTTAATAAAGAACTTCTAGTTACAAAACTGTATATGCCCCTAGATTTATCTATCTCATTCGGACGGTAGCAATGTAGGAATTCTCTCACTGTCAACCTCCTAGCTTCGTTTGACCAAGCCCCGTAAAAAATCTCCATGGCTATGAAGACCCTCCAGGCGTTGGGAGATATTTGGTTGATGGATAAAACTAGGTACTTGAGTAGTTCGCGATGAAGGGAGCTTAGTGGAAACTTAAGCCCTGCCTTCAACATCTGCTCATACACCCCAACACCCTCCACCCCTTCATAGTAGTATTTCTCTGATTTATAGGGCAGACGGATGGGAATGTTTTCTGGAATCTGATAATTAGCCCTAAGTGTTTTGAAGTGGGTCTCCTTGATAGTAGATGTGAAATCGTTCACCGTCCACTCTGGCAGCATGATGAACTCCCTTGGTCCATCAGCTCCTACGACGGGTCCTACTTGTTCCTCGTCATCCTCGGAACCTTCCTCTAGTTCAGCCAGTTCCATATCCTCATTTGTTGAGGACGGAGAAAAGGCGGACGGACTCCTATCTTCACTTGGACTCTGTGGGTCGTTATGACCTGACGGGTATACCTTCTCGTAGTCCACCCCGTCACGGACAACTGATTAATTACTCGACGCACTAGACATTTCCTACATATGACAACAAAACCTAAGACTCTGACGAGTCTATAAACGAGTAACAAAAGAGTTTTAAGATATAATCCGACAGTAGAAAGACAAGACGAGTAAGAACTTACCAATTCGTATGAGAACAGAGGAAAGACAATAATGACGGACGCAAGTAGGTGAACGAGTTAGCCTGACAAGGTTGACGGATCGCGCTCTGACAAGTATGTATCACTGCAAAATAGAAAAATAAGAGGCGAAGGTTTGGTATTTATAAAGGAAGTGCACGGAAGACGAAGCGACGCCTTAATCCAAAACAACATTCAATGAAAGAGTGACACGTGTTATGTTCCTTGACATCAGGACTTTTTTGCCATGTGACACCGACGAACCCCGGACCTCTAGATCGTCACCCCATAATCACAAATCGTCACCCCACGTGTCCTAAAATGAATGACGGACCCATAGGGTGAAGGGGGCAACTGAAGAGGGAAAATCTTAATGAAATGGGCCTGACGGATCATCCTCCGTAGGCCAATAGAGGACGGGCCTAGCATCCGCAGTCCGTTGTGAACGGATCCAGCTTGGACAGGCATAATAACGACGGGTCCGAATACCAGTATGAAGACTCTTGTTATAAGATACTTGTGACACACTTCAAGGAATCCCAAGATTAAAGGAATTCTAGTGGTAAGAGGATTCTAGAAGATACGTATAAGGAAATGTTTTGTCCATCACGTTTGGGATTCGACAAAGAAGATTCCTATAAGGAAAAGACTTCTACTCCAAGTCAAAGAGGTCTACCTTCTACGATTATAAAAGCCCCAATACCCTCATAGCCCAAGGTACGCATAATTAATCCCTCTCTAGCACTCTAGAGTTGAAAGAAGATCTAACTTGACCTTCGGAGGGTATTTGGTCGGCACCACACTGGTGCTCTCTGTTAGGTCTTCCCTTTTTCTGTGTAGGTGCTATTTAGAGTGTGCGAGTATCGTATGGCTCACTGGTGAATTTCTCGGCATCATTAGGACCTATAATGAGGAGTTTTGAGGGAAAATAAATAAATAAAAGAAAGAAGAAAAAAAAAAGTGGAAAATTTTTGCGTAAAGCTTAGGGCAATTTTCTAAAAAGTAATGTGGACTAAGCGTGTAATTGGTGGAAGGAAATCAAGGCATGAAGTTTGCATTCAAACTTATAAAGTCTGATTTTATAGACTTTGCAGAGTTTCTTTTAGGTCCAAAGTATTTTTTTTTACTAGTTTGAACAATTCAACATTCCTTTGATGAAATAGGTGATACTTGAATTCGCTATGTATACAATGAGTTTGTCTGATGTTGTGAAATTGCTTTAGCTAGCTATTGAAAAGTCTAGTGTGATTAGTTCCAAAAGTCATGTGCATTATGAGTGAAGAAGTGAAATGATTATAAATATAAAATGTGATTATTAACAATTCCTAGATGTCAAATACTTAACAAGTAATTCCTCTCGCAATGGCTGTTTGTCATCAAATTTGCATATTTTATGATCCATACCAAAAGATATTTGTAACATGTTTTCTAATTTGTTCCTTTTTGCGGCTCTGCCAACCATAATAAGATAAGTAAAAATGGAACAAGTGACTTTATCATACAAAGAAAATAAGCATAGAATTTTTTTTTCTTTAAAAAAGAAAAAGAAAAAAAGGCTATTGCTATTGTGTTCATTCTTATAAGAATTGAAGCATAGATTAAATTTTCTTTATTTTCTATAAGTCTTTTTTTTTTTAAATTTTAAATCCTTTATAATTTCTTATTTTGTGTTGGTTTAAATGGATATTTTTCTCAAGCTTTCAAAGCATAGGCTTTAGATAAGATGTTCAACTCTTATACGCCAAGCATTGACTGTAAGTCTTGTACATGGAACAAGTCAAGATAAGAATATAGTCCATTTTGGTCAGCCATAGCTTCATTTGCTAGACACCAATTTTCTTCTTGCCAAAAGTCCTACTTATTTTAGATGTAAATTTGATTGATTATTACTTGTATACAAATTTCCAAGACCATTAATGTATTACTATACTAGGATGAAATATCTTCCCATGCACACTAACATTGTGTAGACTCCAAATTTTTTCTACATTTCGTAATGATATGTTGTGGAAAGTGTCATCCAAGTCCAACATGCTTGATAGTTGTAGTTGAGACCATGGCCCAGAAGCTTTACTATTCAATACTTTTGTGTGAAAAATTAAACATTCATTTGATGTGATAGGAGATAATGGAATTTGACACTGTATACGTTGGGGTTTGTTCTTGATGTCGTGAAATTGTTGTTGGTACTAAGAACTCTAGTATGATTAGGTGGCAAGTCATGTTCTTTAAGCGTGAAAAGTCTAGAATGAAAAAATTTTAAGTTTTTACAGTATTTTGGAGAAAAAATTGCTACCCCTCGTCCAATTGGGAACCCCCTATTTATACAAAAGAAAAAGGTCCACTTTCTTGAGTCTGACTTTCTATCCTAAGTATGGACAAAACATATGACTAATAGTAGTCCTTTCCAGGTGAAGGTACATGAAAATGACAAAAAGCCCATTTATGACATTAGGATTTTATGACAATATGATATATATATATATATATACACACAAACTATTGAGAACCATGACATTAGGATTTTACCCAGCTAGTTCGAAAGCATCCTTAAGGCATACTGCAATATCAACATCATAAGAATGTGTAGAAAAGTCCTAGAGGATGCCGTTCCTTGAATTTTATGAGTTTAATTTGTTTACCACCTACTGTGATGTAGGAGGTTTGTGTGCATTGGTTACAAATAATGCTAAAAACAAGAATTAAGATTGTTTCAAAATAAATAAATAAATAAATAAAAAAAGGGAAAAAGAGCAACGTGGTCTTGATAACTGTAAAGCCCAAAACGAGAAGTTTTGAGGGGAAAATAAATATATAAAAGAAAGAAGAAGAAAAAGGTGGAAAAATTTTGCGTAAACCTTACAGCAATTTTCTAAAAAGTAAAGCGGTCCTAATGTGTAATTGGTGAAAATGGCATGAAGCTTGCGTTCAAACTTATGAAGTCTGATTTTACAGACTTTGTACATTTTTTTTTTTTTTAATATAAATAACGTAGTCTTTACTCTTTACCTTTTGAAAGTGCTCCATTTTTCCTTTTTTGAATTCAAATTGCATGATATAAGTGCTTGTGGGGTGTGGGGGGCAAGGGTTAAAGTAAAATTTCTATCTTATAAAAAAAAAAAAAAAAAAAAAAATCAAAGTGCATGTCCTTCTAATTATTTGATTAATCTATTAAAGATTATCCAAAAGCATTGTATATATTATTCAAAAAAAAAAAAAAAAACATTATCAAATAAATCACTAGCAAAGACGCTCAGAAAATAAGCTCACTTTAGCTTGGAACAGTAAAGTCAAGACACAACAAATAAACCTTTTTATATAGGAATATCACTTAAATAATATTTATTTTTTCATATTTTATTTTATATTCAAAAGGTAAGATTTCTTACTTAGATACACAGACACTAAGACAAGGAAGGAAGGAAAAATTGTCCCTAAAATTTATGCTAATTGTCTAAAATGTCAAATGGGCTTAAATGTGTAATTACGTTCAGACTTTAGACTATAAATTTTTCATAGACTCACACCTTTTTTTTTTTTTTTCCTATGTGTCAAATGTGTAGTAGGCAATAGCTATAAATTCCAATAAAAAAAATTAATTCAGCGCCTACATATTTTAAAGAACATAGTTTGGCTACATACAGTTATATCAACATCAGAAGAAAGTGTAAAAAAGTACTATGAAGATGATCGAACCCTTCGAAAATTTCCAACAATTCGATAGATGGAGGAGACAAAGATCTATATGATAATCATGATGGATCTTCCACAACTTCTTATGAATAGTAAAATAAAGTATGAGGTAAGCGAACCATGACATTAGGATTGTAGCGAACTAGTTCGAAATCCTTAAGGCATACTGTATTTATGAGTTTAATTTGTTTACCACCTGCCTTGATGTTGAAGGTTTGTGTTTAATGGTTACAAATAATGCTAAAAACAAGAATTGAGATTGGATTAAAATTTCTAAAAAAGAAAATGAAAGAGGAAAAAGAGCAACGTGGTCTTGATAACTATAAAGACCATAACGAGGAGTTTTGAGGGGAAAAAAAAAAAGGTGAAAAAATTTTGCCTAAGACAATTTTTTTAAAAATAAAATAGACTTAAGCGTGTATTTGGTGAAAGGCAATCAAGGTACGAAGCTTACATTCAAACTTATAAAGTCTGATTTTACAGACTTTGCACAGTTTTTTTAAGGTCCAAAGTTATTTTATTTATTTATTTAATATAGAAATAACGTAGTCTTTACTCTTTACCTTTTGAAAATGCGCCATTCTTTCTTTCTTGAATTCAAAGTGCATGTCCGGTTACTTATTTGACTAATCTATTAAAGATTGTCCAAAAGCATTGTAAAAAATAAAAATAAAAAATAATAAAAAATTAATAAAAAAACATTATCAAGTAGATCACTAACGATGACACTGAGAAAGTTCACTTTAGCTTGGAGGAGTAAAGTCAAGACACAACAAATAAAGCTTTTTATACAGGAATATCACTTAAATAATATTTATTTTTTCATATTTTATTTTTTATTCAAAAGGTACGATTTCTTACTTAGATACACATATACTAGGACAAGGAAGGAAGAAAAATTGTGTGTAAAATTTAGGGCAATTGTCGAAAATGTCAAGTGGGCTTAAACGTGTAATTGTGTTTAGACTTCAGACTATAAAGTTTTTATAGGCTCACACCTTTTTTCCTTGTCTCTAAAGTCTTTACCTTTTGTAAGTGCGAGTCTTTTTTTAATTGCTTGATTAATTAATGATACTTGTCTCCTTAATTGGCAGTGAAGGCCATTGCAATCTATGAGCAAATGGTTGTGATTTTTAATTATTTGATTGACGAGATGAGAAAGAAAGAAAAGATGAGTTGAAATGGAATGGTTGTTATATGGTGTGTACTTGACAGGTGAAGGTATATGAAAAGACAAAATTCAGTTACAAACTCCTACTAAAAATTAAAATTATTATATATTTTGAAATTAAATTTAACTGTTAAATTGTATGTTCTTTTTGTTCTTAACATGCATGTCAAATTTTGTTCAAATTGGATATTATTTACCATTCGATCCTTAAACTTATTTTTCCTACATAATTTAATACTATAAAAACTTGAAATTTAAATATTTGATTGATGACATAGTTATTAATCTTTGATTTTAATTCTTGAAATTTTATAAGCATAAAAGAAATAATAAGAAAATACAATCTAATTTTGAATTTGTCAAAATTCACATTAAAAGATGGTAAAATAATATTTTGGTCCTTAGACTTTACTAAAAGTTTGTTTCTTATTCTTAAACTATAATAAAAGTTTGTTTTTTATCCCTGAACTTTACTAAATTTTTTTTATCCCTATACTTTAAAAAGTTTGTGTTTTTTTTTTTTTTTTTTTTTTTTTTTTTTTTTTTTTAATCTTTAAACTATTGAAAATGTTTTACATTTTATCCTTAAACTTTACCAAAAACTTGTTTTTTGTCCCTAAATTATTAAAAAAAAAAAAAATCATTCTTATTTTAGTCTCTAAACTATTAAAAAAACTCTTTACAAAATTAAAGGATGAAAAAAGAAAATTTTAAAGTTTTGGGATGAAAAACAAACTTTTGATAAAATTTATGGACTAAAATAAATTTTACCCTAAAAGGATATAGGGGGACTTTGTAACCATTGTTTGCAAACTAGTTTGTAGGAAAATTTGGACAAAATTTGGTTGTTATTTTAAATGACAAAGTTTGACTACAAATTTGGTTGTAACAAATAACTACATTAATTATCCTTAATATCATTTTATTGGATAAGAATTTTGACAATCTACCATTGGATTATATTTTCTTCTTATATCCTCCATGTTTGCAAAATTTTCAGAAGATCAAAGATTAATAATTATGTCATTAATCAGATGATTAATTTCTTTAGTACAAGTTGTGATCATTGGCTATAATAAGTTTGTAACCAAACTTTATCATTTAAAAATAAATAAATATGTATATATATATATATATTTAAAAAAAATTCTTTAAAAAAAATTGAATAGAGAATAGAAATTATTATTATTTGAGTTAAAAAAAAAAAGTATAAACGAAAAAGAACAGAGAGAAGTTTTCTCACAAAAAAGAAGAAGAAGAAGAAGAAGAAAAAAAAAAAAAAAAAAAAAAAGGACAACCCAATCAATCCAAACCATGCCAAAATATATTCAACCAAATCCATCCAAACCAAAATGTTAGTAGCAAATCATCAAGTAACCCATTTACATTTGGCTTCAAACACATATTCACACAAACCCGGGCATTTGGCAACGATCTTCAGTGGCAAGAGGACAAGGAATCTGTGTGAGCTCCTTAAATTATAATGCCAATGAGGATTTTGCTTAAATTATTCAAATTCTGAGCCCATCAAGACTTGGTGAATAATAGCTTACCAGCTCGTCACTAACTCATCAGACAATCTAGAGTGGTAAAGCCCATTTTATGATTTGGAAAAAGAAAGAGCAAGTTGACAAGAAGGAAATGTTCAGATACATCTAACAAATGGTTTGTTATCAGGAAAGTTTTGGTGAATTAGCAAATTGATGATGAAAATTAGTCAGTTAATTGAAGTGCAAGACAAATTGAGAAAGACATATTTGAGGTGCCAAAATCCAAAAGCCCCCCAAATCCTTAAGTCACACATCTAACAATATTCAATCTTAATGAAGAGTATTGAATACTAGGCCTTTAACACCAGGGTCGGACCAAACATTTGGGGCCAAAGGCGGAATTTTCAAATGGGGCCTTTATGCTATCACTTAAATAATATTTAACTAGCATTTTATATAATTTTTTTTAAATCCATTCTTTTTGCTTTTCAATATGATTTTTTTTTTTTTTTGTGGAGAAAATACTAAAGTTATAACAAATTCTACTACAAATTGATTTTGTAATGGATGTGATCAGTGACATGAGGCTTACAAAAATGCTAGAGATATTATAAAATTTACAACATAAGAATTACAAAGATATATCACCAATCACAAAAATTCATTCAAAAATGCATTTAATAGTTTGTTGAAGTCCACTTATCATATTCATTGTCACATTAAATTATAAAAGTTATGTAGTAAAATTTGTAGTATTTTTAACATTTTCCTATTTGAATTACTTGTGATTAATAATACGTCTATTTGTAAGACCAATTTATTTAAATTTGTCTTATCTTTATCTCTAGCATTACTTAATTCTTTGGGCCTTCTTAATAGTGAGAAAAAAAAAGAAAAAGAAAAAAAAAGAAGTAAATATGGGGCCTTTCTCTAGTAAGGGGGCCCTGGGCAATCGCCTAAGTGGCCTAGGCCTAGGGCTGGCCCTGTTGAACACGACCTTACTCCAATAGGATTTCTCATATAAGTTCAAACCTTTATATCTTTATAATTAAGTAAACAATAATCTAAGCTTGGTATATGGTCAAGAAACTTGTAAGTTGTAATTCAACTAACACATTTTGGTGGGAAAAATTTGCTAAATAGCATAATTTTAGGAAATATTTGCTAAATAGCACATGACCAAACTTATTTAGTTATGTAATACTTTTTTAAAATTCGAGTTTGTCAAACTCAAGTTCTAAGTGAAACTCAAGGTCCAAGTGAAACTCGAATTCCAAGAATTATGTTTGATCCAATTGCCATAATATTTGGAACTCATTAAATAAGTTTGACAATGTGCTTTTTTCTTAAATATTTCCTAAAATTATGCTATTTGAAAAAAAAAAAAAAAAAAAAAAAACCCGTTTTGGTACAAGTCCGATGAGATTGAAACAATGGCAGCAACGACAGCTCTCTCATTTGCACATGAATTTGGGTTCAGACGTGCTATATTGGAAGGTGATTCACTTGTGTTGATTAATTCTTTAAAGACAGAGGTGCACTCCTTAGCTCCGCTGGGTCTGTTGAAAGAGGATGTTAAGGTGCTATCCCAAAACTTTGATAAGTTGCTTTATTCTCACACTAAGAGAAACGGCAATTCTGTAACTCGTAGTCTGGCTAAATATACTAAATGCATACCGGATTTTCTAGTGTGGATGAAAGATGTCCCACCACACCTAATTTCTGTTTTACAATTTGATTTGGTTGATTTACATTAATAAAATTTCAAAGGTTCACACTAAAAAAAAAAAAAAAAAATTATAGCCAATAGCTACAAGTCCACTCAATATCTTTTTATTGAATGTGAATTTTTTAAAATTCATCATTAGATTACATTTTCTTCTTATATCCCTATTAAAACACAATTTGTTTAACCTAATAAATTATCCAAGTTGTTACTTAGGTTAATTATGCAAGTTGGGATTAAACATACATCACATTCAATCAATAAGTGGAAATTAAATGACACAGGATGTGATGCCTAGGAAAACCAATAAAACCATCCAACTTCAAGATAAAAAACCTAGAGAGAATTTAACATAAACAATCCACAAGACAACAATTGACTAATAAAATGAAAGTTTTTACAATAGACTAAACTCTAAATCTACTGCTACCTCATGTAATACTTATTGACGTGGCCACATGCAGCTCCAAATCTACGAACTCCTCTATTATGATTCTGTAGCACACAAACGCTCTTGTTTATGACTTTGAGATCCCCACTCAAAGGTTTAGATCATCAACAATAGTTGATTCTATGCAGCAACTTAACCCCACCAGTACTAGTAATATAGATCTGATCTCTGGTAGGTGCTTGTTGATTTAGAAGGTTACAGAACCTCACAGATCTCACAGGAGTTACTCACAAGACTTAGAAAATATGTATTGGAGTTTTTCTTTTATACCTAGTAGTGTTGGACTTGAACCTTAAACGTTTCATGGGCTATTAGGCCTGATTTAAAAATCTACAAAATCGTAGTTTGATCGGTCGAAGGTCTCTCTCAATTGGTCAAGCTCTTCAATTTCTGAATTCTTCTTTTTGCAGCTTGCATGTTCTTGAATTATGACTTATATCACTTTGAGTAAAGTCTAAAACACTTCTAAGACATAAATATCTTGTACTAGACATGTTTTTGTACTCGGTTTGCCAACATACAATAAAATTAGTTCCTAAACATTTAATCCTAAATATTTAGAACCTAACAAAAATTGTGTAAAAATAAGTTTATGAATTAAATTGTAAACAATATCAAATTAACACAAAAATTGACATGTATATTGAAAACATAAAGAAGTGTAATGCCTACAACTCCTATTAAAAAATTTAAAATGACTACCTATTTTGAAAATATAATCGTTGGGTTGTATATTCTTTATGTTTTTAATATGCATGTCAAATTTCGTATCAATCGGTTGTAAATTATTGTTTGATTTTTAAACTTATTTTTTTATTTATAATTTTAGATTACAAAAACTTGAAATTTAAATATTTTATTGATAATATAGTGCCTTTTAGTTATTTGTAATAGGAAATTGGAAAAGGAAGTGAGAAAATTTTTGCAGAAACCCAATTTCGAAGGTTTGGCCAAAAAAACCGAAATATCACCTTGAAAAAGAGCCTTTAAAGTAATTAAAAAAAAAAAAAAAAAAAAGCTAACGTAAGAGGGCAGTGTTTATTACATACACTATTACACACCCATTTTTTGAATTAAAAATCGTGAATCGAACACATGATTTCACTTTTGAGGCAACATCATCCTTCTTTTTGTGAACTCTTTAGATTAAAATATCATTCATCAATTCCAATTGTAGTGAAGTAAAGATTATCCATAATAGACTAGCTAATAACTGAAATTTACACATAATTCCCGACGCTTTTACAATATTTTGAAATTTGAGACTAACTATACCTAGACTATCAGCAACTAATTAAAAATGTAACAGAGGACCTTGAAGCTACAAGTACCGGCAAAGTCGTCTCCCTTTCAACCTCCTGCTCTATGAAAGTGAGGATGGCTTAAGCATAAGTTCATGTCCACTGAAGTTTGAATTTTCAGAATTGGCAAAATCCTAACACACATATTATGCGAAAATTATCTGAGTTTTCTTTTTGAAAATTATGATTATTTTCCATAAGTAATAATGCTTCATTAAAAATTATATATTTTTTTCAATGATAAATACTCCCACATTCACACACATTTGAAATTGTGACCTTATTTCCAGCAGTGGAGTGAGGTTCAATTTGGTCTAGAAACCATTAGTTTCTTTTTTGACAATACACATTAGGCTCAGATCATCCAGTAATACTAATTAAACTACAATCTACAAGTATTCTTGAGTATGACTAATTATAAGTTTGATCTTCATCTGTCTATAAAGTTATGTGCTGCTTAAGATATGAAGTATAGAAAAGACTTATATTATGTGTAACACAGATCTTTGTCCAGTACTAGATACCTATGTTTTACTCGTCCACTGACTTGTACAACTTAACGCTTTTTTCTAGAATAATTTTGTAAACATTTTTTTTAACCATGAAAAGACCGATTTCAGCAACAAATCAAATGACTAATTTCTTCCGTCAATTATGCTTGTTCTTTGTATTAATTCCTATTCAACTTGAAATCCTATGAATCAGCTTCCAAAGATGCAGATGAAACAATGCAACTAAAGAAAGTAATTTAATTTTAGGTCTCTAACTTTACTTTTATTCAATTTGATTAGTGTTCATTAGAAAACTCCCATAAAGTGTCTCAAAATGATGTGGTTTTGCTTTTCTACAGATTTTTATAGTAAAAAATATATATAAATTAATAAAAAAAAACTTTTTGATAAAAAAAATTATAAAATAGATATTATTTTCTGAGTTAAAAAAGGATTAAATGAAAAAGAATAGAGAGAAGTTATCTCAGAAATTATTTTCTCAATAACCAAAAATAAAAATGAAAAGAACAACTCAGTCAATCCAAACCATGCCAAAATCTATTCAACCGAATAAATCTAAACAAAAACCAAAACCAAAATGTTACTTGCAAATCTTGAAGTAACCCATATCATCATAGTAAAAATAGCATTCCCAAGCTCTAAATTATTGTTGCCACCAGGTAGAGATCCCACTAATTCATATGTGTTAAGTGCAAAATTCATAGATGGATCAATTTGGAAGGTAATATAATCTCCCAGTCCATGATCTCTTTTCATTAAGATGTATCATCCTTCAATTCCAACCATAGCAGAGAGATCATCCGTAACAATAAGCTCATACATGTCAGGGGAACAAACTAGTAACTGAAATCCACATATAATTCCAACTATTTTTACTAGATAATGAAGAGTCATGTGTTCCCCCAAATCCCCCTTTCCCTCCCCTCCCCTCCTCCCAACCCCCCAAATAAGAATCTGAGTTGTGAACGATACAATTACAACGTCGAGGTGGTATTGACTATGAGAACAAGATATTATGGCTGTAATATGCAGTGATGGAGGACAGTAACTTAAAAACGTTTTTTTGACTCTATAATGAATCAACCTACAGTTTACTTTTCCCAGTTAGTAACATGAATATCTATGAGATAATAATTCCTACAGCTTGCAGAAGCTATCAAGTCATTGACTCACTCTTGAACATTATAGTCAAACAGAACTAGCGAATATCATCCTACAATAAAAAAAAAAAAAAGATCATGTGAATAGGAAGGACTCAAAGTGCAAAAATTCATGTGTGTTTGTTTAACAACATAATATTTTACCTAAATTGATCAGGAAGCGAAACATTGTTTATATCAAATGTGAGCCTCACTTAAATTTTTTGCGATGTTTGAAAGAATGCCTGAACAAGGTTTCTTCAACTATAACCAGTTGCCCCTAGTCTTCCAGTCATGCACTACACAATTAATACCCACATCCAAAAAATTAATACACAGACTTGACAGATACATATCATATGTGTCACCAGAAAAAACTACCTCTTAATTTTTTTTTGGTTACAATTCTGAAGTGGCCAATTGAGAGTGGCTACCTATGGCTTTTATGTAAACCCATTATTTTTTCTTCTTTTTTTGGTTAACCACGGAAATATCATTAGATTAGGAATTTATCAGTCTGTTACAACGCAAACTAGCTTTATCAGAAGCTAAAATATATTCCACCACAGGCGGTGGATACAAAAAAACAACAAAAGAAGCTAAGCTACTAACACCTAGCTTGGCCATCGCATCAGCGCATTGGTTGGCCTCTCTATATACATGGGATATCTGTTTGTTAGGAATCTCTTTCACCAGGTTCCTGCAATCAGTCAGAAGTGGTTCCATTAACAAATTGGTATTGTTACTATTCATAAGCAAGACAACGCTAAGTGCATCTAGCTCAATGATAAGATTGTTTAGCCCCATTTCCTTTGCTAAAAGAAGGCCATCTCTGAGAGCCCACAGCTTTGC
The DNA here is from genome assembly GCA_023621385.1 of Quercus gilva. Lineage (NCBI taxonomy): Eukaryota > Viridiplantae > Streptophyta > Magnoliopsida > Fagales > Fagaceae > Quercus > Quercus gilva. Next base: position 79,846,831 of record CM042476.1, on the reverse strand, counting down.
CATACAGCTGTTGGTGTAGCCAAGATTCCTAGCATAATCATAATCTACCACATTAGATTAGTAACAAAAAAAATAAAAAAATTGCGGTCATAAATTTTCTTTGCAAGCAATTACTTTGGTGTCTTAGTTGGACTTTGAACTACTAGAACTCCTATGGGCCTTTACAGGAGGAAGAACTCCTTTAAGTTTAAATATATTCAATTAAAGATCTTTCTTTAGAAAATTGCCATTAAGTCTTGCTTTTTTATAGATTTTCACTTAACGGCAATTACATGACGGACACTAAAGGAATACCTTAAATTGAATAAATTTGAAACTTTGAGGACTTACAAAAGTAAATTTAGAGATCTAAAATGAATTTTGGTCAAACCTTTAGGATGAATTTTCCTTTTTTGCCTTTTATTTATTTATTTATAATAAGAAATTGAAAAGGAAAGGAAAAAAATTTCGTAGAAACACAATTTTAATGGTGTGGCCAACAAAACCGAAATATCACCTTGAAAAAGAGCCTTTAAAGTAAAAAAAAAAAAACAAGCTAAAATAGGAGGGTAGTGTTTATTACAGATACACACTATTACACAACCATTTTTTGAATTGAAATCATGAGTTGAAAACACGATTTTAGTTTTGAGGTAACATCATCCTCCTCTCCATGAACTCTTTAGATTAAAAATATCATCCATCAATTCAACTGTAGTGAAGTGGAGAGCTAATAACTGAAATTCAAACATAATTCCCAGCATTTTTACACATAATTATCCTTACAAGTGTTCAATATGGATCTGAGATTAGAGGCCTAATTTTACGCCACTAGTCTAATTCAATTTCTTAATTTCACTTCAACTATTTAACAGTTAATACAAATATCAAAGAGTCATATATATATATATATATATATATACACTAGTCAGGGCAGCACGTGCAAGTGCTAGCCATGGAAGAAAAAAGTAGTGATTAGGATCAATTTTAGATTTTATTTGTATCACAGAATAAATATATAAATCATTTGATTTTTTAAATACATAGAGATTTACATTAATTAAAAGAGACATTAATTTTAAGAATTTTGATAATTATATCATAAAAAGTTAATCTCATTCATATAAGACCGTGACAGATCCCAATCCAATATTTTATTATTTTATTTTGACCTATAACTTACACCTCAATAGTTGTGAATATATTGTAATAACAACAAAAATATCCCGACATTTTTAGTTGTATTAGATCTTGGTATAATATTTTTTTATTTTATTTTATTTTATTTTGAACCATAAGGAATTAACACATGCGTCACAACATTTTTATAATATCTCTATGTATACATTGTACTTAATTACAATGTAAATTTATATTGTAGACACAAAAAAAATTGGCAAATTTTATATACATTTACAAAATTTATACAATATTTACCATTTTTTGTGCAAATGTGTATAATATTAACCACTTTTGTGTATTTATAATGTAAACTTGCATTGCAAGTACAAAGTAAACATATAAAGATCTTAAAAAAAAAAACAAAAAAAAAAACAAAAACAAAGCCTAAACCAACTAGCATACTTGAAAGGGAAAAAAAGAAAAAGAAAAAGAAAAAGTGCACCTCACTAATTGAATAAACCAAAAAAATACTATTCATGAGCCTTTGGCTCTTTTTATATAGTTAATAGATATGCCAACTTCCATAAATATTTAAAAGAAAAAAAAAAAAAAACACAAACCGATAACTGAAAAAAAAAAAAAGAAAAAAAAAAAAAGAAGGAACTTTAGGCACTGTAGAAATTAATATTAAAATGTTGTGGACTTAGCATTTTTTTATTTGATCTATAAGAAACTGAGATCTCAACAATTGTGAAAATATTATGATAACAATAAGTGTTGTAACATTTTCTCAAAATATTTATTTTTAGTTATGGTTGGTCACAATATCATATTTTATTATTTTATTTTGACTTATAAGAAATTGACACGATAATAATTGTGAAAATATTGTGAAATTTTTTGTGTCAGTATAACAATATATATACCAACTTACATACATATTTAAAAGAAAAAAAAAACAGAAACCGATTATTGGAAAGAAAAAAAAAAAAAAAAACTTTAGGTACTGTAGCTACCATGCCAATTGAATAAACCAAAAACATTATACAATAAGTGTTGTAACATTTTCTCAAAACATTTATTTTTAGTTGTGGTTGGTCACAATATTATATTTTATTATTTTATTTCAGCTTGTAATAAATTGACACATTAATAATTGTGAAAATATTGTAAAATTTGTTGTGTCAATATAACAACATATATACCAGCTTACATAAATATTAAAAAAAAAAAAAAAAAAAAAAACACAAACCGATTACTAAAAAAAAAAAATACTTTAGGCACTATAGCTACCGTGCCAGTTGAATAAACCAAAAGCACTACACAATAAATGTTATAACATTTTCTTAAAACATTTATTTTTAGTTGTGATTGGTTATAGTCTCATATTTTATTATTTTATTTCGACTTGTAAAAAATTGACATATTAATAATTGTGAAAATATTGTGAAATTTGTTGTGTCAGTATAACAATATATATACCAGCTTACATAAATATTTAAAGAAAAGAAAAAAAAAACACAAACCGATTACTGAAGAAAAAAAAATTAGGCACTGTAGCTACCATGCCAGTTAAATAAACCAAAAGCACTGGATAATAAGTGTTATAACATTTTCTCAAAACATTTATTTTTAGTTGTGATTGGTTACAATCTCATATTTTATTATTTTATTTCGACTTGTAAGAAATTGATATATCAATAATTATGAAATTTGTTGTGTCAATATAACAATATATATACCAGCTTACATAAATATTTAAAAGGGAAAAAAAAAAAAAAAAAAAAAAAAACTATAACTACTGTAGCTACAGTGCCACTTGTTCAAAACTTGGAAAAAAAAAAGTAGCTCACGAAACCAAAGCCATGTAGCTACAGTGCTTTAGCACATTCGCACACTTCAATAATTGTGAAAATATTGTAAAATTTATTTTGTCAGTATAACAATATATATACCAGTTTACATAAATATTTAAAAGGGAAAAAAACACAAACCGATTACTAAAAAACAAAAAACTGTAGCTATTGTAAAAGTGGCACTGTAGTTATTGTTCAAAATTTGGAGGAAAAAAAAAAGAAAGTGGCTCACGAAACCAAATCACTATAGCTACAGTAATTTAGCACATTTGCGCTTTTATATATTGTAGCTATAGTGCCAGTTAACTAAACCAAAAGCACTGTAACTACCGTGCATATGCGCATTAGCAATAAAACAAAAGCACTACACAATAAGTGTTGTAATTCTCAAAACATTTATTTTTAATTGTGATTGGTCATAGTATCATATTTTATTATTTTATTTTGACTTGTAAGAAATTGACACGTCAATAATTGTAAAAATATTGTGAAATTTGTTGTGTCAGTATAACAATATATATACCAGCTTACATAAATATTTAAAAGAAAAAAAAAACACAAATCGATTATTGGAAGAAAAAAAAAAAAAAAAACCTTTAGGCACTGTAGTTATAGTGCCGGTTAATAATTGTGAAAATATTGTGAAATTTTTTGTATCAGTATAACAATATATATATATATATACCAGCTTACATAAATATTTAAAAAAAAAAAAAAACACAAACCGATTACTTAAAAAAAATAATTAAAAAAAAAAAAAAAAACTTAAGGCATTGTAGCTACAGTGCCAATAACTAAACCAAAAGCAATGTTGTAGATACAGTGCTACAGTGCATGCACTTTGTTGTGCCAGTATAACAATATATATACCTGTTTACATAAATATTTAAAAGAAAAAAAAAACACAAACCAATTATTGGGAAAAAAAAAAACTTTAGGCATTGTAGCTATAGTTCTGGTCAATAATTATGAAAATATTGTGAAATTTGTTGCGTCAGTATAACAATATATATGGTACTTACATAAATATTTAAAAAAAAAAAAAACTTTAGGAACTATAGCTACAGTGCCAGTTAACTAAACCAAAAGCATTGTATATAAAGAAATAAGAAAAGACAAAAAAACAAAAAGCACAAAAAAAAACCGAAGAAAAAAAAAAAAAAAAGACTCACGAAACCAAAGCATTGTTGCCGCTACAGTGCTTGCACAATGCAAACACATTGAGTGCACAGTACCGAAGTACTGTAGCGGCATAGCCACTTTTTATATAAAGATATATCAAAGAGTCATATATATATATATATATATATATATATATATATATAATTAATTAATTAATTAAAGATAAAACTTAATTAAAGTAACCTATGCAAACTTATTAAAAGCAATGCTATATATTCACAATTCACGGTGTTCTAAATGGCAGGGACCAGTATTAGCAAGGTCCAAAAATCAGAATGAATAAATAATCACTAAGTTCAGGGAAAGCAACTTGCATGTGTGTATATATGTAATTGCAATTAGATAAACAAAGGATAAAGCAAAATCTAAACAATATGATAATAAAATTATTTTGGAACTTGATAATAAGTGCCGGGTATGAAGCATTTAACAAAAAAATATTAAGTAAAAAGTTCAATTACACAAGGATTACAAGAATTCGTATTACTACCTCAAATCCTAAGGGATTATAAACTAAAACAATAGCAACCTACAGAGAAGATGAGAATGTACAAGACATTAGATCGAGTTCTAATATTTAATTCATGGGAAAGAAGACAGTTCAAATTGGGTAAATTGCAAATTATACTCTTAAAGTTTGGAGATGATTGGATTTTATATCATGAAGTTTCAAAAGTTCGATTTTACCTTCTAAAGTTTAGGGTTGTTTGGATTTTACACCCTAAAATTTTGAAATTTTAGGGTGTAAAATCCAAACACCCCAAAACTCTAGGAAGTAAAATACAAACACTCCTAAAATATAGGGGATTAAAATCCAAATTCTGAAACGTCAAGGTGTAAAATCTAAATATTACCAAATTTCAGAAGGTAAAATCTAAATTTTGAAACTTTAAGGTGTAAAATCTAATCACCCTCAAATTTAGGGGGTGTAATTTGCAATTTACCCTAAAATAAAATGATGCTCTTTTTTTAAATGAAAATATAGAAAATAAAATGATACTCCAACCAAGCTTTTCCAATCCAGCAATACAGCTTGTGAGGGAGTACAGTAACTTATAAATGCTTTTCCTTACTCTAAGAATTAACCTTCAATTTACTCTTCCCACTTACTGAGTATGAGGAATGTGATGTGAATATCTAGATAATAATTCCTTCAGCTAAACTTTTTTTTTTTTTTGGGGAAAGAATCAGTCGTCTCAATAACAAAGAATAGGATACAAACACCAATACAACACTTAACAGCTAATTGCACTAAGCAAAGTACAACACCTGCAAAAATGTAGAGCTGTAGTACATCAAATGCTAAATGTAGCTAAGCAAAACCCATCCATAACCTAAAGTCAGACTATCCATCTAATTTACAAAACACAACTCTAAATCCCCACCTTGCAACACACTATCAAACAAGATCAAACACCCTTACAAACTAGTGAAACATTCATCCTCCATTTACAGTACAGCCCAGCACACGATTCAAAATGGAAATAATAATAAACTAGTCTTCAGTATATAGTTTCTTCGCGTGAAGAATTGCTTTATTTTGTCTCCACTCTGGTGGTATATAGTTTACCAACAAGCTAATTTACAAAGTACAGCTCTTAAGCTCTTCCCTTTTAGGTGAATTACACTCCAATCAACTAAATCCAGCCAGTTGAATTTGGGGTCAGAGATTATCCATATCCTTTAATTAAGTAAAAGAGCAAAGAAAAAAGAGATGATTTCTGTCCTCAATACAGGACCTTCCACAAATCCAACTTCAGCTTAACATTAATTACAGAGTCTACAAAGTTATTGAGTCGCTCTTGAACATTATAGTGAAACGAAACAGGAGAACGTAATATAATATCATCCTTTAATAATAAAAAAATATCATGTGAATAGGACTTCAACTAGAAGGTCTCCCTTCAAATATCATTTGTATATAAAGTTCTTACTCTTCTTTCTAGTGGCCCCTGCTACTTCACCAAGCCCTCAATCTCTTGTGGTATAGTTTGCACCCAGTGTTATGTTTACACACTTTGAGCAAAGCTCCACCATTATTAAGACATCTACCCTAAGACTAAGCAAGACTCAATACGCCAATTTCATGAATTAACCAACCAGCATCCCAAACAGAATTTTAAACCCTGGCCTTATCATTAATAAGCCACTACCCACCCTCAAATTAATGACTCACACTACCATTCAAGATTGACCAAGACCCACTGCCAATTGTATGACCCAACCAAATTGTAAACCCCCAATCACAAAAAAAAAAAAAAAAGCTTCACACCACGCTGATTTCTGAACCTAAAATAGATGAAGTTTAACATCAATCTCCTATGTATATACCCTCATCAATAACAATCTTAATTTTTCCTACCCAACTTTAATTCACACACAACCAAAACCTACCCACATCATTCATAAATTATTGAAGCCAGATTCTGAAACCAGATTTTTTCATCCCAAATTAACTTGAACATTCATTAACACAGAGATGGGCTCATGCCCTCAGCCTGAGGTACCTTTCTTTTTTGTGGAATAACTTCAGAATTATTCACCAAAAACAGAGATGTACAAAGGTGCGTTTGTTTTACAACAAATTTTTTTTTACCCGAATTGAATAGGAGGGCAAACATTATCTACCATCTCAAATGTGAAACCATATATTGTTTAACATTTCATGCTATCCTCCCTTAACTCTGATGCACCATGTTCTAGAAAATGCCTGAACAAAGTTTCTTCAACCACCCATCCACTTTACCCCGAGTCCCTCAGTCACATACATAAAAATAACAAATACCCAAAAAAGGATGGGTCGATATGCATATATCAGAAAGTGAAAATCAGCATCGTCTTCAACTTCCACTCCATTGGTCTCTTCAACTCTCAACTCAAACACAAACTGAAAACTATAGAAAAAGCTACAGAGGAGAAATAAAAATTGTATGCATCTCTTTATATATATATACATATATATAATGCATTAATACAAAAAAGCAAAAGCACTAGCATCAATTGTGCTAAATGCCCCAATCTCAAAAAATTTAGCATGGGGTACAATGATGTTCTACAAATGGCTCGGTACAAACAAATGTGCTATAATTTTTTGGCATTATTTTATTCAACTTGTTCTCTCTTTCTATAATAAAATAGCTTCTTCTCTTTCATTCAATCTTCTTTTTGTCTTCTCTCTGTATCTCTTGACCGAAAGATTTCTCTCTCTCAACCAATTTTCTCTCACAGATTCCCTCAACAAAACACCTCTGCTAACCACGGGCTCCAAAAATTGAAAGCACTTTCTCTTTCTCCCTCTTCTCTAGCTTTCTCGGCCAAATTCTCTCACTATCTTGCAACTCACAGGGTCTGGGTAATTTTCCAATGGGTTTATTTGTTTAGGCATTTCAGTTTTGGGTTATGGTGGTTGTTGTGGGTTGCATTTCAGTTTGATTGTTGAGTTATGATTGGCTTTTCTAGGTTGTGGGTGGTAGTGGCTGGATTTGTTCAGGTTTGATCGGTTTGGGTTTGATGCTGGATTTGGTTTGGCTGATTTGGGTTGATGCAGAGATGGAGAAATAAGAAGAAAAATGGTTTGATTTGGGTTTTGAGAAGAAGAAAAAGTTGAGAGAGAGAGAGAGAGAGAGAGAGAGAGAGGTGAATGAAAAATGGTTTTTATTTTATTTTATTATTTTATGAGTTGGTCATATTATTTTAATGTATTGAATTTTAAAATAAAAGATGTGATGTAGCCATGTAGGGTGTAAAGTTAAATGTTATGGTAAAATAAATAAAGTATGTTTTGATGTGTTAAAATGACATCTAGCATAACACAACTGATGCTAATGGAGACGGGAGATCCTTTCCTTAAAAATAAATAAAAATAGAAATAAAAAGAAAGAAAGAAATACAGGTGTCTCAATTAGATAAGTTATGAGCATAAAATGGCTTCCCTTACAACATGACTCTTTTCTATCATCTTTCTTCCAACGTCAATATCGCGGTGCACATGTACATCATTATAATAAACCATTGGAAGCGAAAGGGGTGGTGATCATTACAAGTTTTCATATTTCATATTATGGGATGTAAAGTACAAAAATAATCCCATAGTCTATGGGTTTTTTTTTTTTTTTTTTTTTTGCACAAAAAAGAAAGAACCATAAACTTTTTTTTTTTAGAGGTTTTAGAAATTATCTCTAAAAGAAATAAGGAAACATAATTTGAGTGCATTATGATGCTCCCAATACTTATGTTTACAATAAAATCCAAAGCCAAAATTTTTCACAAAATAAGTTGTTAAGATAGATGATAAAGTAATGTTAGTAATGTGCATATGTGCCTAAGTAAGAATCAATAACCTATGCAAACTTATTAAAAGCAATGCTATTCACTATTCAGGGTGCTCTAAATGGCAAGGACCAGAATTAGTCAGGTCCAGAAATCAGAATGGATAAACAATCACTAAGTTCAAAGAAAAGCGACTTGCATGTATATAATTACAATTAGATAAACAAAGGATAAAGCAAAATCTAAACAATATGATAATAAAATTATTTTGGAACATGGTATATACATAATAAGTGCTGGGTATGAAGCATTGACAAAAACTATATTAAGTAAAAAAAAATCAATTACACAAGGAAGACTAAGAATAGAAGCATTCACAAGAATTCATATTACTTCCTCAAATCCTAAGGGATTATAGACCAAAACAACAACCTGTAGAGAAGATGAGAGTGTACAGGACGTTAGATCGAGTTCTAATTAATATTTAATGCATTGGGAAGACAGTTCAAATTAAAACAAAATAATACTCTCTTTTTTGAGTGAAATATAGAAAATAAAATGGTACTCTTACCAAGCTTCTCCCATCCAACAATACATTTTGTGTTGGAGAACAGTAACTTATAAATGCTTTTTGTATTTTTTTTTTTTTACTACAAAGTCATCAATTCGCTCTTGAACATTATAGTGAAATAGAACAAGACAACGTAATATATAGTGTCTCAAATAGTTCACTGGTGTTGCTATTGGACGTTCAAAATATAAGGTGATGTTGGTTCAATCCAGTTCAGCCATCTAGTTTATAGTTTTTCTTAAAAACCCTTGGGTTTCAATGGTTTAGTTGGGTTAGTTGCATATCCATTGGTATGGCCAAGGTTGTTAAATTGGGATCTTATGTAAGATCTATGGAAGAGTTCAAGAATTGTATTGGAGGATCAATTTGAATATCATAAGTTCTTACTTTTTGTTGAAGAATAATAAAAAAAGGACAATAATAGAGACTTTGTATGTTGAATAAATCATTAGAATTAAGAAATTATTCATGAAAAAAAAAAGTTTTAGTTTAATAGTGCAATTATACCTACATTAGTGCATCTATAACAAATTCTTCATTTAAGAATTGCTATATATAAAAAATAAAGTCCATTTGTGCATGGGGGATTTTATTATTTTTGGAGAAGGAAGGCAAGTTGAAGTTTATGGAAAAGGTTTTTTCCAATCAGAAATATGACTTGTTTTGTCATGCGCAATATACAAGACTCATTTGGTTGGTTGAGTTAAGTAAATTATGTGCAATGCACATGATGATATGAATTAATGTCCTCTTTTTATTGATGGTTGGAGCCCAAGACACCAAATATGTTTGAAGCTAAATTTTGTCCAAATTATATTAAGACAACGAGACTAGATACAAAAAGAAAGATCTGGAGGGAACTCTTCCATCCAGACAAGCAGATCATAACCTTCCTTAGCTCTTCCAGCTAAAGCATGTGTCCTTTGCATTGTACAAAGACTTGAGTTTCACCAATGATTATGTTGCCATATAGAGTAGAACATGATGGCAGTTTTCTTAATTTCATGACTTTTCACATCTGAATCGCCTTCAAACTTCACAGGATCAACACCAATCTCCATAGCAAAAATAACCGCTCATTTGGCAGCATTACCCCATCGGTAAATAAAGTTTTAATCGCTATTTTAGTGCCTACTAGTAGCAGCTACCCAATAAAATTCTTGAACCAAACAAAATGGCCTGGACAGCAAAAAATATAATAAAAAAAACCAACTGTATGCCCTTCTATTCTTTCACTTTAGTTACCGTTCTCATTTGAACAAAGCAAAGCTTCTGTGCTGTAATGCAGTGACATAAAAACTATTAAAAAGTGAAAAACAAGGGGGCGTTAGTATTGCCAAATTTCCCAATACCTATTCAAGCTGTGTTGACTAAAAGCAATCCAGGGTGAAAAGAAAAAGTGAGCTCCTTTCTCTGAGGATGATGCTGAAATCTATATGCTACGCATTCTACTAGCTTGCTCTGAGAAAAATTGAACATTTTGCTTAGCGAGGAGGCTCTGTAGACGCTCTGCAAAATACCAGTCATAGAATTTTCAGTTTAGACTTTAGACTCAATTCTTTTAGAAGAAAGGATCGGTTTGGGATCGTAGGATCTTGTGATTTTATCGATCCCAAACCATCCTACAAGCAAGACTAAGTTTTATACCATTCTAATTCGATCCTAATTGTTTTGAGAAAGTAGGATAGTTCAATTCAAATTTCAACAATCTTGGATATGAATGACTATTGGTATGGTCCAATTCTAATAAGGTGATGTCAGATAGGAAGCCATATTTCCTATTCCTGCTTCATATGTACCTATTCTTGCTTCATATGTAGACTTTGACCAGGATCACTGCTTTTGATCAATATCTTTTTTTAACATTGGACACGTGTAAACAAGTCGATGCGAATTTACTTGTTTATTCAAGATTTCAATTTGGGTTTGACACACCAAACTTGTTTAATTAAAGGTCAATTTTACCAATTTACCCTGAAAAAAACTTAATAAACCAAATGCTAAAATCCTCAATTCATACGTTATTGAAATTCATAGAAAAGAAAGCGCACACAATGTATAGATCATTATACAATCACCATTAGACCAAAACTCAAAAAAAAAAAAAAAAAAAAAAAAAAAAAAAAAAAAAAACCCATTGAACTAAAACTCAAATTTTTGAAGGAAAGAAGTTGATATGTATTTCTTTATTGAAATATCAAGAGACTCTCTTGAGAAAGAAGCTTGGAGTCTAAAGAATAGTGATTGAATAGTTGTGTTGTTTTTCCTCTGCAAATTCAATTGCCTTTGACTAAATCTCCTCCACTCAAGACGATTCCTACTTGATCCCTATAATCCAAATTTAAGATTTACAGTGGGTATAGATTTTGTTTATTTTGAAAAGACCAATCTACTCATGCCTTATGCTAAGATTAAACAAACTTGAAAAGAACATTGACAGTGAGACTTCTACACTACAGTTAACAATCATGGACTTCTCAGTTCTAGACTTCTAGCATCTTTTGGAAATCGATATACATAATAAGTTAATAACACAACCTATAAAAGAAAATAACAAAACAAAGAATCTCACAATCTTACCCCTACCAATTTTAATTGAAGAACTTAATGTTTGAAAGTAGCAAAAGATAGCTTGAGCTCATACATATCATGGCCACTTAATGTGCGATGGATAGCCACTTAAAGGAAGAATTTGATGATTGTAGAAAAACTTCATAGGAGGTGCCACTTGGTAAAAGCTTAAGACACTCACACAATGAGGTCTCTGCTTATATATATATATATATATATATATATATATTGATTTTATAAAATATGAGAATTGTTAATAGGTTATTCATGCAAGGTAAATATGTAAACTTGACTGCATGACCTATTTATTAAATGGGTTATGTTAGGTCATGCCGACCCTAATACATTTATTAAATGGGTTATGTGAGTCGTATCATGTCAACTTGTTTAATAAATATGTCATGTTAGGGTCGAGGGGTCGTGACTCAATTAATAAATATGTTGTGTTCATATAGATTTATATAGTCGGATATTCATGAGTCAACATGACATGAACATGACAAGTGAACACAAATTATCACCCCTAGAATTGAACGTTATTTTCTTTTGATTGTTTGAGAAGCTTGTAGACAAGTGGCTTCAATTCCATGAGTTTTTTTTTATTTTTTTGAGAAACAAACACACACACAAGGGAGAGAGAAATAGGGTCTAAAACAAAGACACATCACAAACTATATTATTATTTTTTTTTTGAGAATCAACAAACTTTACTTAAAAGCCATGGTAACTTGCTTCTATAATGCTCTCTTATAATATGGCTTGGGATTGGGCTTATAATATCTGTAAAGTGTATACTCATTTTAGATTTTTTTTTTTTTTTTTTTTTAAATCTAAAGATTTTTAATAGAGGGAAGAGAGAAAAGCTCCCAAGTACCAGTGTTCTTAGTTAAAGTTTGTGAAGTATGTAAAGCCATTCGGTCTTTCAGAGAGAGGAGAAGAGAGTGACAGAAGGCATCAAATGTTAAAGAAACTAGATGGAAACAATAGAGGAGAAACACAATCTCAATTTAATTTTTTGATGTAGGCATATTTCTTCAAAGTCATGCTCCATTGAACTTGAACCAAATGAAACCCATCATTTACAAAGGTTTAGACAAAACACATATCTGGCCTTCCCAAGGCTAAGTCGGTACATTTTTTGTATTTATTGGAAGCATCACTTGTTTTTCTCCTCAAGAAAACAGAAGGAAATCTATAGACAGGTGTACATAAAAGTGCAGCTGAAAATCAGGAAGCTGAAAATCAGGAGGAAAGTATTTCTAGACCAAAACCACCTAAATTGTAGAAGGTAGACAAAGGTAGACAGCTAGCAAATTCAAAATATCTCAGCTAGCTGTACTGTCAAAATATCTGTACTGTTACACGTGATTTACTCCCTATTTTTTCTCCTCTGTACATATCCATCTAAATGGACAATATACAAAATGTAATAGTTCTATATAAATGAAATACCAGCTCTCTCTATCTCAAGGTGAGATAGAATTTCTCAAGAATTCTTTATGGTATCAGAGCAGACCGTGAGATAGAGAGAGAAACAAAATTCTGTATTTTTTTTTCTTAAACCCACCATGTCAACCACATCAAGCTCTTCCCCTGCCCTCACTCAATCTGATGACTACCCATATCCTGTGACACAGAATATTGCAAATTTTGTGTCACTTCGTCTCTCCTCTACCAACTTCCTTCTCTGGAAAACACAAATGCTCAATGTCCTTGAGAGCTATGACCTCCAAGGCTTTATCAATGGTGAAGTTCAACCACCACCCCAGTTCATCAATAATGCTGACTCTGGCACACAAACTAATCCTGCATTTGTGAAGTGGCGCAAAACTGATCGTCTTGTCAAAGGTTGGTTGACAGCCACTCTCTCCGAGGAAGTTCTTGGCATTGCTGTAGGCCTCAATACTGCCTTTGAGGTCTGGAATGCATTGGTTCATGCTTTTGCTCGTGTCTCATCAGACCGAAACCTTGCTCTTAAGCAGCGGCTTACCTCTATAACTCGAGGTACCGATACCTTAGCTGTTTATCTCCGTCGGTTCAAAGCAGTGTGTGATGATCTTGCAGCCATTGGGAAGCCAGTTCCAGATCACAAGAAATCATGGTGGCTACTCAATGGGCTTGGCAAAGAATATGAGGTGTTCACTACTACCATGTTGAGACCACCAATCCTTCCATACTCTGAAATTGTCACTTTACTGGAGAGTTATACTGAAAGGCATAAGCTTGATGCTCAACCCACTCCTCAAATGGCTTTCTATGGTCAACGCAACAATAAAAATAAAAGAAACAATGGTGGTCAAGGGTCCTTCAATTCTAAGGGACGTGGGTTTGTTCAAGGTGCCCAATCTGCACTAAAGAATTCCAGCAATCCTACACGAAATCTGCCAGCAAATTCACCAATCATCGCAGCCAAAAACACAAAAGATGAAGCAATTATCTGTCAGATTTGCAACAAAAGGAACCACACTGCCCTCAAATGCTTTAACCGATTCAATCACTCATTCACAGCAGACAATATTCCACAAGCATTAGCAGCTATAACCATTGCTGACAGTCAAGATTCTGAATGGTTCCCAGACACAGGAGCTACTGACCATATTACTGGAAACCCAGGTAATCTTCACTCCTTAACTCCTTATCATGGATCCGATGGTGTTATGGTTGGCAATGGTCATACTTTACCTATCACACACATTGGTGAAACTACTCTTGGTACTGGTTCTTCTCCTATTCACTTAAAAGATGTGCTATTAGTTCCTGATATTAAGAAAGATCTGCTCTCTGTTAGTAAACTTACTACTGATTATCCACTCATCTTTGAATTTGATGGACATGGTTTTGTGATAAAGGACAGGGCAACCAACAAAATAGTAGCGAAAGGGAGTAAACGAGATGGTCTTTATGCCTTTGATAGAGGTCCAACAGCCCTATTCTCCCATCGATTCAAGCGGGTTACTAGAGATTGTTGGCACTATCGCCTCGGTCATGCACACCAAAGGATCATTGATCACTTGCACTCTAGAAATTTCATTTCTTCTGCTTCAGCATCTAAGTCTTCTTCAATTTGTACTAGTTGTCAAATGGGGAAATCATGTAGGCTTCCATTCTTGCCTAGAGAAAATGAAATAAAAATCCCATTTTACAAAATTCATTGTGATCTATGGGGGCCAGCCCCTGTTTCTTCTAGAGAAAAGTTTCGCTACTACACAATATTTGTTGATGAGTTTACCAATTTTACTTGGTTTTTTCCTATGAAAAAGAAGTCAGAATTTTTTAACTGCTTTGATCTATTCTATAAATATGTGGAATGTCAGTTTAATGCAAAAATTTGTGTCTTTCAAAGTGATGAAGGTGGAGAATTTGCAGATCGTGATTTCTTGCAGTTTTTAGCCACGAAAGGCATTCACCATCAATCTGCTTGTCCAAAAACACCTGAGCAAAATGGCAAGGCTGAGAGAAAACATCGAAATATCACTGAATTAGGACTCACCATGATGTTCCATGCACATCTACCACCAAGGTTTTGGACAGATTGCTTTTCCACAGCAGTGTTCCTAATCAACCGGCTACCATCCCCACACCTTAACATGGAATCTCCTTTTTTCAGACTCTATGGAAGAAATCTGGACTATTCTTCATTACGAGTATTGGGCTCAAAGTGCTTTCCTTACCTTGGTGAATATAGATCACATAAGCTTGACCCAAAGTCCCTTCCTTGTGTTTTTATTGGCTATAGCATGAAGCATAAGGGGTACAAATGTTTGTATCCACTGACTGGGAGAGTTTATATCTCACGCCATGCGGTCTTTGATGAATCTATCTTTCCTTATTCCACGCCTACAAGCTTGTACAAAAGTGATCCTCTTGAGGGGGAGCTTTGCATTTTCTCATAATGGGAGATTGATCCACCAAATGATTCTCCTCCATCTTACTCTACACCACTGTCAGCCTTTGCACTGCCTGAGTCTCAAGATATCACTAGCCAACTGCACCATCAAATGCATCACAATTCCTCCTCAGCTGAGTCTCCTACAGTGACCGTATCAGGCCCTTCTTTGTCTGAGCAATGTCAAGCATCTTACTCTGATCCACCAGTAGAGACCATTCCTATTCCAACTCAGCACCCCATGCTCACTCGTTCCAAGGTTGGTGTACGCAAGCCCAACCCCAAGTATGCTAATCTCCATATAGCCCGCATAAAGCATGATATTCCGACTGAACCGCGATCCTATCAAAATGCTAAATGTCACCCAGGTTGGGTAGTTGCTATGGATGAGGAGATGGATGCCCTTGCTGCAAACAAAACATGGATCCTTGTTCCATACAAACCTGAGATGAATGTGGTGGGATGTAAATGGGTTTATAAAGCTAAACTTAAACCTGATGGCTCCTTAGAGCGACTCAAAGCACGATTAGTTGCCAAGGGGTTTCATCAAGTTGACGGCATAGATTTCTCAGAAACATTCTCTCCTGTTTTCAAACCTGCTAGTATTCGACTTACCCTCACAATAGCAGTTGTCAAAGGATGGGAGATTCGCCAACTTGATGTCAAAAATGCATTCCTTCATGGCTTTCTATCTACTCCTGTTTACATGCATCAACCACCGGGCTATGTTGATCCAGTGCACCCTACTCATGTATGCCAACTAAGTCGTGCTCTATATGGCCTCAAACAAGCCCCTCGCGCTTGGTTTGATAGGCTTAGTGACTTTCTTCTTCAACTTGGCTTTTATTGCAGCATCTCTGACCCGAGTTTGTTCATTTGCCAATCTTCTCGTGGAATCTTATTTTGCTACTCTACGTTGATGATATGATAGTCACTGGTGATGACCCACATTGGATTCAATGGCTTATCTCTCAATTGGCTCGTGAATTCTCCATTAAAGATTTGGGTTTTCTCCATCATTTCCTTGGCATTGAAGTTCATCGAAGTACCCAAGGTCTTTTTCTTTCACAAACACGCTATGCTTTGGAACTTATAGATCGTGCTGCTATGACATCATGCAAACCAATTTCGACACCCATGCCCTCAAAAGGTCAGCAACTTCCCATCAATAATGATCTCTACCCTGATCCCACACTTTATCGTAGCCTAGTTGGAGGATTACAATATCTTACCTTCACTAGACCAGACCTTTCCTATAGTGTCAATTTTGTGTGTCAATTTATGCATGCTCCTACAATAGCTCATTACCAGCTTGTCAAACGCATTCTGCGTTATGTCAATGGGACTGCTCACTTTGGGTTACAAATTTTGGCCTCAAGTACTCTTGATTTGTATGGGTTTTCTGATGCTGATTGGGCTGGTTGCTCTATTAGCCGACGGTCTACCACTGGGTTCTGTACATTTCTAGGCAGTAATTGCATCTCTTGGAGTGCCAAAAAGCAATCAACTGTGTCTCGATCTAGTGCTGAGGCTGAGTATCGCTCCATGGCATCCACTGCAGCTGAACTCACATGGCTGTCCTTCTTACTTCGTGATCTTGGCATTGCCCTTCCTCGCCCTCCAATACTACATTGTGATAACTTGAGTGCCTTATATATGACAGTGAATCCTGTCTTTCATGGAAGGACAAAACACATCGAACTAGATTATCACTATGTTCGTGAAAAGGTGGCTCTTGGTTCTCTTGAAACCCGCTTTGTTCCATCCAACCATCAACTAGCTGATATTTTCACCAAACCCCTCTCCAAGGTTGCCTTTCGGGACTTACGAAACAAACTTGGCCTTTGTCTTGATCCACGGCCAAGTTTGAGGGGGAGTAAAAGTGCAGCTGAAAATCAGGAAGCTGAAAATCAGGAGGAAAGTATTTCTAGACCAAAACCACCTAAATTGTAGAAGGTAGACAGAGGTAGACAGCTAGCAAATTCAAAATATCTCAGCTAGCTGTACTGTCAAAATATCTGTACTGTTACACGTGATTTACTCCCTATTTTTTCTCCTCTGTACATATCCATCTAAATGGACAATATACAAAATGTAATAGTTCTATATAAATGAAATACCAGCTCTCTCTATCTCAAGGTGAGATAGAATTTCTCAAGAATTCTTTAGTACACTGAGGTCTAAGGGCCTTAGTCTATGATAATTACTAGTGCTAAAGCCATAGCCTAGTAACATTGATAAAAAAAATTTCAACTGGCATTTATTGAACAATCATTTATGCATAAATAAAATAAAAAAAAACGTTCATACAAAGTAGTATAGTCCCACAAACTAACATAGAATTGTCTAAAATTATCAACAACAAAAAAAAATGGATTTGTCTAAACTGATTAAGTAAATTAATGAGTATTATTGGTAGGATCAATATTCACATGCAAAATTAACATTATAAATGCTTCATATTTTAAACCAATCATTGGTTACAATATGAACAAAATCTTTTTGATGAATCAACCAATTATATTAAAAACAAACCAGAGTACATAGAGTAATCTTTTGTAAGCATAGAAAATACAAGTACAACAGTGTCACCTCAACACAGGCTAACAGACTAAGTCAGCCTATCCTTTAAAAACAAAATAATAAACCTACGTAGCAAATAGCAATACAACAAAGGGATGATCCTTGTTAACAAACCATCAGTTGTAACTACATCAAGACACCAGAATGCACCATTTTGCAGAAGACCAAAAACAATAGCCATCATCATAACCATATTATTAAATAGCATACTAGGATTATGAACATTGCACGTTTGCTAGTGTCAAGTCAGCCACCATCTGCCAAGTTGTGTTGTGTCAGAAACACCGGTGAACCTAATGAACTATGCAAGTTGAGGCACCTGGATGTGAATTTATTGGTCCTCTTTCTTTGGCTGGTTCATTGTAATGGCGAGTAGGACCTAGTGGAATGTCATGGAGAGTTTTCCATCAATCACGTATCTCCCAAATAATGAACATGAGAAGAAAGAATAATCAAAATAAGATCAGGACACTAGTAGGAGGGATAAATGTATTATTTATGTCATGTGTTGTTGGATTATGAGCTATATATAGTTCATGATTCTGTAAATTTAGTCGTAGCAAAGCTTGAAGGCCCCCCACTTCAGTTGTAAGAATGAAATAGTTGGGGACCAAAAAAAAAGTATTGGCCCCTGTATGAGTAGAATTAATGTGATATACTGTTCATCTTCGCTTCCATTTTTTCTTTTTTCTTTTTTTGGTTTGGAAAACCAAACAAATAGCTTGATGAAACATTCAAACCTGGTATGTCATTGTTTAACCGTTCAAACAAAAATGGTACAGAAAATTTCATTTGCTACTTGCATATCTTAACCATAAACCATTATTTGCTTAACTCGGGAAAGAGGGGATGGATTAAGCTAATGATGGACAATTTTAGCTGCATAAAAAAAATTTAAAAAAAAAAAAAAAAAAAAAAAGAGCATAAACAAAGTAAGTGGAGGTAGACAGAGAGACAAAAGAGGCTTTAGTGAAATAGTAATAAATAAATAAATTAATGGGGAAGAAGAAGAAGAAGATATTGATATTAAGAAACAAAAGATTAGAGGTAAAGACTCCAATAATCAAACTATACTTTGCATTAATAAAATCATACATCACACCAAAGTGGTAGATCCTGATTCTGATTTGTGGGATCCACTCAAACCCCCACAAGCAAGGCTCTAACCCTTCTGGTTGTTTACTGTACCTATCCCTTCTTCCAAACCTTAACAACTCCACACCTCTCATCTTAAATGTTTCATGTTGTAATCCCTCTCTCTCTGTTCTGTCTCACTCACTCACTCACTCTCGCACACACGGGCGAGTGCTGAGCTATATTATCAGAGTTGCATAATCTTCAATATTATGTGCACCTCTTGCCAAAATGAGCATCTAGTAAAACTAACTTCCCATTGCTGAAAATGTTGCAGATGAAACTTAGCTTCCTTCACAACGTTAGCCCACCAAAACTCATATTTTCCGTGTTCCTGAAGTTTTGCTATAACCCCCCACTAAAACTCGTCCCCTCTGTATGCCAACATCACGAGCAAACTGCATGGTTTGGACTGCAGCCTCAAGTTTTGCCTCAAAGCTCTCCATAACGGGTCTTCCTTTTTGGCTCATTGCTGCAATGAGCAATCCTTGTTCATTCTGGATTATGACTCCCGCTCCTGTTCTCTGTATATCCTCAAAAACTGCACAATCAAAATATACCTTGTACATAGGTTTACTGGGAGGATTAAAATGCAGTGTGAGATTAATACGTTGGCCTGTTACAACTTGAGTTGTTGAACTACCTGAGTTGCAGATAGCTTGAAATTCCTGCCAAAATTCTATAGCCTCACCTGCTAAGACACTTGGCTGTTCTATAGACTGCTTAAAAACCCACTTATTCCTTGCCTTCCAAATCATCCAGGACAATATCAGGAATTGCTCCACAGTGTTGTCATAGCCCACCTCCAATATTGGCCAAAATTTTCTAACAAAGTCTATGAATTCATGCTTTAATTACCTCTTTTCTACAGCACCAAATTCTTTGTGCCTCTTCACAATTCTATAATACATGCATCATGTCATCCTCATTTAATTTGCAGCTTGGACTCATGGCTGCATTAGAACCCTTCTGTTCACCAGATTGGCACATGCAGGTAGAACGTTATGACATGCTTTCCATGCAAACATCTTAACATTATTAGGGACCTTTGTTTTCCAAATTGAGCACCAAACCATCTCCACTGCAATTTTGTTGGAGCTTCCAATTCCTATTGAGCACATCCTATCTTGTACATTTTTTTTTTCATACCAAACTAGAAATTCAGTAGTGATGCACTGATGCACACCATCTATAGATAGTAGTATTGCAAGGCCCCCAAGGATTTTGCTCATCATTTGAGATTGCTTGCCTACCACCACCCCGCCCAAAAAAATACCCAAAAATAAAAGAACAAGAAAGATTTGAGTGAGATGTCTTGGAGGAATAAATTTACAACAAATTAATATGCATTGAGAAATAACAACATACTGAAATAAAGAGATTTCCAAGATAATTTTGAAAGAAATACTAGGAGATGGTTTCAATAGGCTGATAATCATGGAAAAAGGAAGAAAGCTATTAAATTATTCAAATTTTGAGCCCATCAGGACTTGGTGAATAATAGCTTACTAGCTCGTCACTAACTCATTAGACAATCTGAAGTGGTAAAGCCTATATTTTCCCTTGTTATGATTTGGGAAAAGAAAAAGCAAGTTGATAAGAGGGAAATGTCGTGTAGAGGATGTATTACTATTAATAAACTCGTAAGTTCTAGTACCTATTAGAATTTTCAGCAACCCAACCTTTACTTAATGTGATGAAGATAGGAACAGTGAAAAGCAAACTCATTAGAAGCATAGGTATAGAACTCAAGATTGAATTTTAACACCCCTATCTACCCTACCTACGATAATTATTTTGAAAGAATAAGATTTATGCAGATTATTACTGCACAGAGTTCCAGTAATACCACAATCAACAAAATTAAAACTAAGCTAACTGTTGGTTTATACCCATAACATTATCGGGCACTATAATACCTAGTACCACAACAATAATAAAAATCTATACAAACTCACAAGATTTTCATGTTTGTTAAGCATATTTAAGGAATCACATATCCTAGTTACAAACAACAATATTCAAAGCACAAACACAACATATATGGTGTGTTGAACATATTCATTTATTGTTCATAAAAAAAACTCAACTATTCGTCTTTTCCAACACCTCACTGTGCAAAGATGAATCAAGTATGGCTCTGTTTTGGAACTCTATTCAACCTCGCCTCCTAGCTCATTCTGGAGCTAATTAAGTGACATTGATGGACTTCTTAAGTTCCCAATTAAACCAACAGAAGATTCATCTAGCTTAAGAATGTCAATGGAAGACGATATAAAAGATTGAGCTGCTGCGTCATACTGTAGAATTCTAGAGCTAATTATGTGTCACTTATAGAATGGAATCAGGACTATAGAATTCTGGAGCTAATTAAGTGCCATTGATGGATTTCTTGAATTCCCAAATAAACCAACAGAATATTCATCTAGCTTAAGAATGTCAATGGAAGATGATATAAAAGATTGAGCTGCTACGGCATATTGTAGGCACATTGATTACTGCATTTGAAAAAACTGGCTACCAAGAATAAACCCCAAAGAGAACCCATTGAGTTGAATCTTCACAAGTTTTCTTGGGCCCAACATGTTGATTAGGAGCTGTTCACATTTTCCTTGTTCATTGTTCTCACTTTTCAATTAGATCTCTCTATCCAACATCTTTCCTTCACTTATAAAACAAAACTAGAGTAGCACTTGAACTTTGTTGATAAAGAACAGTATATGCAGAAAAGAAAACATTCTATGAGACAAAGGGTCTCATTACAAAGCCTTGGCAATATGGAAATATCTTGACAATGAGTGGAAAAAAAATTTTGCTAGAGGATTGGAAATACCGACCTCAAATGTCAGATAATGTATAAAGCTATCAATAAATTTGAGTAGGCTAAGACATAGCAATGATGATCTAAGTCATTGCAATTCCTTGCATGTTAAGGGCACGAAATCCTTTCAAAATTATATTGCAATTGAATTAAAAGAGCATGATGAGGCATATAATATGCAACGGGGTGAGAATACATGAAAGGTATTTTTTTCATACTTGATGCACTTGCCACACCTGCACAGAGCTGATAGTTTGTGTTTAGAATGGAACGTAAAGTGAAAAAAATCAATTGTTACTTTGTCTTATCTATAGAAAATGGACATTGTACCTAATAATGAAGCAGATATATCTAAGAAATTCATGGTCACGCCATAGGATAGTATAGACCGGTGGGATGAGAAAAGTCAAAGCAAGAAGAGCATTTAACCAAAAGTATAGCAAATAAAAAAAAAACTACAAATATCAATCTAACACAATTAAAGAATAAAAATAAATAAATAAAGAACCCAAAGGATGGAGCTTATGAGGCCTAAGAGGCTTTTGTATTAAGGAATGAAGGATAAATCAGCCTGGAAAGTAGAAAAAGAAGGTGGAGGAACAGACTCCATCCACACAACGTAGTTTGTAACATATCTAGCATGCCGAGCTAGGCCATAGGAAACCTTTTTACCTTCTCTTTTTGTATGAGAGTAATGTAATTCATTAAAACAACTAGTAAAAGACTTAGCATCAGCTATCAAAGAACCAAGAGGAGACAGAGATTGTATCAGCAGAAATGGCTCGAACAACCAGCATAGAATCCCCTTCCAGCACTGCATCCGTTATCCCAATCTCAAGAGAAAATTCAAGTACCCTTGTTGCTGCCAGAGTTTCAATTTCTGCTGCATGGTATCGACATGGAAGCTGCTGAGAGAGTGCTGCAATGGCTGAACCTTGTGAATCTCAGATGATCACACCAATGCCTGACATATTGTCTGAATCAAAAGTGGCACCATCATAGTTGATTTTATACAAATCAAGAGGGGGAGGCTGCCAGGAAGCACGAGAATGTTGCTGTTGAGGGCACTGTTGTGGTGAGTTTGCAAAAGGCTGGGCTGCACAGTACTCATTGTACCTGATTGTTGAGAGCTGAGCAATGTCTGAGAGCATGCGGCTGGGCTGATTCAGTCTGACTTGGTTTCTTTGCATCCAAACAGACCAGGCCGTCATAGAGAAAAGTGCAGGGCTGCTGTGTTGCTGCATTATCCAAGATAGAAGCTCCTTAAAGTTGAAGAATTGATCATTTTGTCAAAAACCCCACAAGTCCAGGTCTGCCCAGACAGCGTCCAGATAGCATGTAATGGTGATTCTGAAGCTTCAAGACACCAGTCACAGGTGGAGCTAGTAATGATTGTATGATGTACCAGATTCTCCTTGGTAGGTAATGAATTACGGCAGGCTCTCCATACAAGATTCTTTACCTTATTTGGAATATTCAAAGACCACAATCCCTTCCATAGCTGCGTTTCTTGAGGGAAAAAGCCACTCGGGTTTGCTGGTTCAGATTCTTCCTTCAAAAACTTGTATCCAGATTTACAAGTGTAGCGACCATCATGAGTTAAAGGCCAATAGAGTGTGTCCTCCGATACAACACGGGCTAAGGGGATATTTTTGATAACATCGGCTTCACTTGGAACAAATAGACCATCTAGCATGTCATTGTTCCAATTTCTTGTTTCATCATCAATCAAAATATCAACCGTGGCATCACACATGGACTCAACAATTGGAGAAGCAATCATAGATGAGTGATTTTTTGGCAGCCATTGCTGGTTCAGATTCTTCCTTCAAAAACTTGTATCCAGATTTACAAGTGTAGCGACCATCATGAGTTAAAGGCCAATAGAGTGTGTCCTCCGATACAACACGGGCTAAGGGGATATTTTTGATAACATCGGCTTCACTTGGAACAAATAGACCATCTAGCATGTCATTGTTCCAATTTCTTGTTTCATCATCAATCAAAATATCAACCGTGGCATCACACATGGACTCAACAATTGGAGAAGCAATCATAGATGAGTGATTTTTTGGCAGCCATTGGTGATTCCAGATTTGAATAGACTTCCCATTTCCCACACGCCATCTAGCTCCTCTTTGAATAACATCCCTGCATTTAGTATGCTTTTCCATTTACTACCAGCCGTTTAAGCTTCTGTGAGAACAATAATCCCTTTTCTTTTTTTTTTCTTTTTTTTTTGGATATATAAACATTTTCATTAAAAATCAAGAAAGTTGCTACCACGGTACACAGGCTTGACTCAAGTACAATTTTCTTTTCACTACTTATTTAACATGAAATCTTCCTAGAAGAAAGTGTGAATCTGCATCCAAAATCTGCTGCAAGATGTGATAGTAATATGTTTCTGATTTCCATGGGTTGGTAAGTAGTCATTGTATCAAAATTATAATTGCAAGGTTCAATGAATCACACGCGCGCGCACACAGAGTTTTTAAAAGCCTTTTTTGTCTTTTAATATGTAATGAATAGTTTTTTATGTTGTGAATTTCAGCTTTTGGAGTTAGAGTGAATGATTTGTCTACTTTAAAACCAGAACTAGGGTGTACCTTGTGACACTGTTTTCATGGTTTTGAGAAGACCTTAACAACAAACGAATTTCTCTTAGGCGTGTTTTGTCAAGTTTATTGTATGTGAAGTCCCTTGAACTAGTTTGAATTATGCTAAGAAAGATTCCTAGTCCACAGCTCTTCAACACCCCCCTCTTCAATACCTATTAAAATCAATTCTTAAAATATACCCACATCCAGTTCATAAGGGAAAAATAATTGGGATTAATCCTAATTTGAATACAATATCGAACAAGTCCTAAACCCAGATTGTTTATTTACATGGTTGTGATGCTTCCCCTTTCTCTAGTATGGGATTCAAGGAGAGTGGTTGTGGTATTGGGGTATTTACGTAAGAATACCACACATATGAATCTTGAAAAAAAAATTATTGGCAAGACAATCAATCTTCTTCTTTTTTCTTTTTTTCTTTTTTTTTTTTTTTTTTTTTTTTTTAATTTTCCACCATTGAATAAGAGTATTGGGATCGGTACTAGCAGTTTTCTTACAATCAATCTTTGTTTTTCCAACTTTTGAAGAATGTTTATGTCCATGTATTTTTGGTGGCTTGAGAAGTTAAGCAACATATAGTGCTAACCTGAATCAGATAAAGTTCATTACAAAAAACTTGGCCACAGGTAAATTGGAACTTTTGCATTGGATTACAGAAGGTATACTTCTTTTCTTCATCAAATACGTTGTGTATGCAGATATAGTTTAATTGAGGTGAGTTCTTAATTGGACAAATGTCTATGAATATTAATACTTGAGCACAAACATTTAGAGAGCCCATCAAAGGATTTTAAAGGTTCCACACAGAATTTTCTAAATTGACCTCATCCTCAATTCACAGTATGCCATGCAGTTTGAGATGGTTAGCTCATAACCTTCTGCAGATTTCAGAAGTGGGTTAAACTATTAAATGCTGATTTTCATTTTCCAACTATCCTTTCTACATGCAAAAGATTGACCTGAAATTGGAGCTTTTCTGTTAATGCTTGTCTTGTATTCCATTGACAATAGTGTAACTCGGAACTACTTTAAAATTTTAGTTTGAGCTTTAGAGAATTGGGACAGAGAATCCTAAAGAATAGAATGATCAATTCCAAAAACTTAAGGAATAAAGCAGTTATATTAGTTGCTACAGTTGCTATCCCAACAATAATGAAGTTATGGCCCTGCCACCCTCAGTATAATTCAAATATCCTAAGTAACAGAAAAAGAACAAAAAATAATAAAGACTTGTGTTTTTAAATTATATTATTGAAAAATAGCTCTTCAGCCAATCTACAAAATATATCCTTTCAGAGATCCTAACCAAAGGCATTAAAATGTCAAGCCATTTTAACTTTTGGGTAGCATGTCCTACTTTTAAATGGTTAGCTAAACTAGCGTACTATCATAGACCCGTAAGGTGCAATGTTGTAGTGCGAATCATTCGGTGTAGCTTTTAAAAGTCAAAATGATACACATTTTTCTAAAAATTTCAAGATTCTATGCGTTTGGTACACATCTATTCTTAAAAATAAGAAACCATTTGATTAAAAAAGAATGACTAGAACTAGGAAATTGACTGTTGCAGGATTATTCTTGATTACATTTGAGTACACATGCTTGATAAGGTAAGCAAAAAATATGCATCTTAAGTCGACCAACCAGATCAATAAAATATACATATGAAAACCTAATGTCCAATAATGAAAACTTGACTAACCTCCCATCCAAGGTGGAGGAGATTTTGGGCCTAATACTGACTCCAACACCATCACAATTAACTGCATTAAAAAAAATAAAAATCAATTAACACAAAATAAATACTTGAGTAATGTAGGTTGAGATGACATCCATCTAGAACCAAATAATCCAACTATGGATGATCCACTTCATTGAGAGAGAGAGAGAGAGAGAGAGAAGGCATCAAATGATAAAGAAACTGGATGGAAACAATGGAGGAGAAAACAATCTCAATGTATTTTTCTGATGGAGGCATATTTCTTCAAAGTTCAATCAAAATGCCATTTTTTTCTTTGATGGTGGAAAGAAATTGAATTTGGAGTCATAATTTACAAAGTCATGTTCCATTGAAGTTGAACCCAAATGAAACCCATCATTTACAAAGGTTAAGAAAAAACGCATATCTGGCCTGCCCAAGGCTAAGTTGGATCCATTTGTTGTATCTATTGGAATCCTCACTTCTTTTTCTCCTCAAGAAAGCAGAAGGAAATCTCTAGGCATGTGGGCACTAAGGTCTAAGGGCCTCTGTCTATGATAATTACTTGTGCTAAAGCTATTCCACCATAGCCTAGTAAACATTGTTAAAAAAAAATTTTAACTGGCATTTATTAAACAATCATCTATGCATAAAAAAAAAAAATAAAAACAAAAAATAAAAAATCAATCATACAAAGTAGTCCCACAAGCTAACATAGAACTGTCTAAAATTATTTTTAAAAAAAGAAGGAATTATCTAAACTGATTAAGTAAATTAATTAGTATTATTGGCAAGGACAATATTCACATGCAAAATTAACATTATACAGGCTTGATATTTTAAATCAATCATTGGTTACGATATGAGCAAATTTTTTTTGATGAATCAATCAATTTTATTAAATACAAACCAGATTACACAGAGCCCTAGAGGGAACTACACTAGATGGAGGAATCCTTTGTAAGCACAATAAATACAAGCACAAAGTGCCACCTCAACATAGGCTAACAGACGAAGTCAGCCTATCCTTTAAAAACAAAATAATAAACCTACATAGCAAATAGAAATACAACCAAGGGATGATCCTTGTGAACAAACCAACAATTGTGACTATATCAAGACAGCAAAATACACCATTTGCAGAAGACTAGAAACAGCAGCCATCATTATAGCCATATTATGTCTTCTTAAATAGCATACAAGGATTCAAGCCCTATTTACTGCATAATATCCATGGCATCTAAATTACACCCAAAGAAATTGAATAAGAAGGTAAATCCATAAGATATCCAAGATACATAACTATAATTCAAAGGGACAAAAAAAAAATCACAGTTGCTAATAATAATAGAAACTTTTATGTTTTCAGGTATAGAGATTCATTCTAAAGTCTCAAAAATAAGAACAACGCATACCATAGAAGCAGTTATCTTCTTCCACCATGTTTGTGGGCATTCTTCTTCAATCTTCTGAGCATGATATGTTGCTCTAATTTGACCATCCTCACAAGACACTTTGGTTTTCCAATTTTGAACATAAGATATCCCATAAACATTCCGAATATTGTTCCACATGCGTAACCTATGGATACAACTTGCCAACAAAACCCATTTTCATGCTCTAAATTTTCATCTTGTTGCAATGTAGGTGGTGGTTGTTGTTTTGCCTTGTGGTTGTCGCATGTTTTTGACAATGGAAACCCACACAATCTCAAGTTTTCGGTGTACGAATCATTTTTGAATGTATTGAATTGATTTCCTGAAGGAATGTGCCCTGTGAGTTGGTTATGTGATAGCTTTAAGACTTCAAGCGACGTTAAATCTACCAATTGACTAGGAATCTCCCCACTGAGCTTGTTGAAAGAGAGGTCTAACCATTCAAGATTGGTCAAATTTCCAATTGATGATGGAATATTACCTGTAAGGTTATTGTAAGAAAAGTTGAGCCCCTTGAGTGATTTAAGCCTTCCAATTATCTTTGGCATCTCTCCTCTAAAACTATTGTTTGAAAAATCAATGCTTGTTAAGATGGTTAGGACTCTCTCCATCGCAATATACTGCCCTTTCATCATGATATTCAATGAATCTTGATAATAATTTTCTCCCATATATTTCGATGCAACTCCACTTTCATCCACATTCATCATGGCTTTCAAATATTCAAAATATGTTATAGGCAAGGGACCATTAAAATGATTGTTAGAGATGTCTATGATTCGCAAATTTGGGAAAGGAAATTTGGTTTTAGGATTGCCTATACGACCTTGAAATCTGTTTGATCTTATGACAAGAACTTGCAATTTCTGAAGACTTCCCAACCAATAAGGGAAGGCTCCATTTATCTTATTGTTTCCAAGATCTAGAACTTCCAAGTCTGTACAATTGACCAAAGACTGCGGCAATGGCCCTTCTAATTGATTGCCATTAAGGTTAATATGCCTAAAATTATTTCCTTTTGCAAATATTGCAGGGATGTTACCATGAATGCTATTCATTCGCAAATCCAACACTGAGAGGGTAGTAGAGTTTACCAAACATTTAGGAATCATGCCACTTAAGTTGTTATGAGACAAGTCTAAAACTTGAAGGTAAATTGCATCGCAAATTAAAGAAGGGATTTCTCCCGTGAAATTGTTATTGGAGAAAAAGATAATTTGCAAGTTGGAAGAATTTAGAATGGGAAATGGTCCTTGTAGCAAGTTGTTACGAAGATCAACATAATATAATGAATTATTCCCCACATCCCCTAACCATCTTGGAACTCGACCATAAATTTGGTTATTGGAAAGTTCTAAGTATCGTAAATTTTTTGTCAGTCCTAAGAAAATTAGGAATTCACTGATATTGAAGTAAGTCAAGGACAAATATTGAAGATTGGGCAGGGCATAGGCAACATTATTATTGATGCTAACTGAGTTATTTGACAAATCAAGAGTCTCAAGATTTTTGAGCTTTGAAAACATTTCAAATCCCAACATAATACTCAAGTTATTTGATGAGAGAGATAGGCTAGTAAGGTTCACAAGTCTAGATACTGACCTAGGTATAGAGCCCTGTAGCTTATTATTGCTCAAATCAAGGATCTGCAATGAATTGGAATTGAATTCACCGATCTCACCAATGAATTGATTACCATCAAGATCTAACGTCACCAAAGATGGCAAACTGAACAACCAAGGTGGCAGTGTTCCATTTAGGAAATTTGAATTTAAATCGAGATCAACTAGATTCAAACCACTTACGTGACTAGGAAGGGGACCAACAAGTCGATTGTACCAAAGGTCTAAAGTTGAGAGATTCGGCAAGTTGAATAGTGATGACGGCAACAAACCTATTAAAAATATTCACCAATAATTAAAAATTTGTTAAGTTTGATGCGTCAGCCAAAAAGACCTAAAATTTAAAAGTGGTAATAGAATCTCACCGGTAAAACTATTATTTGACAGATCCAAATAGGTAAGTTTTGTAAGGTTCCCAAGCCATGCTGGAATTGACCCCGTAAAATTGCAACCAGGGAGAGCCAAATGCTTCAAGGACTTCAAATTGTCGATAGAATTAAGGAATTCTCTTGAAAACATTCTCCCAGAGAGACCTAAGGAATTCAGAGAACTACAGCTCCAATTAGACTTTAAAAGAGAACCTTCAAGGTCCCAATTACCCGTTAGATCAAGGGTTTGTATACTGGGAAGGCAGAGGATGTTATTTTCGAGTTTTCCCTGTAAGTGATTCTTAGAAAGATCAAGTGAAACTAGTGAAGACAACTGAGAGATTTCGAATGGGATTTGGCCAGAAAATACGGAATAAGAAAGGTTGAGATAAGTCAAACTCTTAAAGTTGCCAAACTCAGAAGGAATTAGGGAGCGATTGAACCAATTGTCAGCGAGGTTCAACCTCCTAAGATTGGGAAGAAAAAACAGGGCATTGTTGGAATGAAAGTGGCCCATAAGCCAGCTGGAAGTAAGGTCCAGGCCAACCACATGGCTTGTGTTTTTGTCACACTCAACCCCATCCCAAGTGCAACAGTGCTTATCCTCCCGCCAACTGGCTGTTTTAGGATAAGAAGGATCATAGAAAGAAGCAGATTTTTGAAGAGAAAAAGACTTATTAAAATGGAGTAGAGCAAAGCATGGTGGCATTGAAGACAAGGAAGAAGAGAGAGACGATGGAAAGGGAAGTTGAGAATGCAAGATCAAACTAAACAAAAAGAAGACTTGATACTTCCAAGTTGAATGCCCCATTTGATACCCAATTCAACAAAAACAAAACTCAGAAAATGGAGTAGTATTTCTGATAATGTTATAAGGAAGGTATGGGATGGAATGAATGTTATATATAGATGCTGCCAAGTCAACAGAAGTCTTCCACCTTTCTTTTATTAAAAGGAAAAAAAAAAAAGTTAATTTCGCGTCACGTGTGAGGTGACGAGAAATTGTACAACTTGTACATATTCTCATACTTTAAACTTTCTAGGAACCTTCATATATAACATCAAATTAATTATAATATTTTAATAATTGCTAATTGAGTCCAGAAACTGGCAATTAATTTGAAATATTGGGACCACAAAATTGCATTAGATTACTCTTCTTTTAAGAAAATAATTCTTTTAAAAATGGTTGGAGCGCTAAATATTCCATTTGAAATTGAAGTGGTTTTATATCTAGCAGAGTAAATATTATTATTGTGTACTAAAATTAAGAATTAAAATGGACAAGTCACTGGTAGGGTCAAAAATTTAGGTCATGTATGGTAGATTATCTAAATAATATATTTTCAGTTTTTAAATAACATTACACACTTTTTCACACACTTTTTTATTCACACATATTTCAAAAAACTACAAACAACATTACTTAAACTTTTTTACCAAATAGACCCTTAGTTTTGAAAGGTTATATATAATTATTTTTGTGTGAAATTTAAAATAGTAATGTACAATATTCTCATTTGTTAATAAATAAATGCTATTTTCAAGAATCATTCGTTAGCCAAAGTCTGATAAAGATGCAGAGGTCACCGTCAATTCTCGTTAGGAAATTGATAAAAATTAAAGTGGTCTAAGCGTGTAAATCAGTGGAAATTTATGAACATTTATATATACTGATAAGTTAATCATAGTCTTCTACCTTCCTTTCAATTTCTTTCTTTTTTTTTTCTTTTTTTTTTTTCTTTTAGAGAGAGTTGACCAAAGTCCTCGAGTCACAAAAGGTAGAAGTCTACATTGATATTGCGGCAATTGTATAGAAATTAAAGGGGGCTAAGCGTGTAAATTGGTGGAAGTCAGGAAGTTTGTATTCACACTTAAAAGTTTGATTTTATAGACTTGCACGGTTTTTTCTCCGCGCCAAAGTCTTTTTTTTTTTTTTTTTTTTTTTACTTTTATAAAGTTCACTTTGAAATCTTTACCATCCTTTTTCTTTTTTGAAATCAAAGTGCGCAACATTTTTAATTGTTTGATTGGTTAAATACATTTCTCAAATCAGATTGTCCAAAAGCATTATAGATTCCACTAGTTTTTTATTATTATTATCAAATAGATTTTAACAATGACACTAAGAAATTAAGCTCCCTGTAGCGCAGATGTGTAAAGCTAGGTAGTAATGCTACTGACATAACATATAGACATTTTTATCCATAAATATCACTTAATTATTATTCACATTTTATTTTTTTATTCAAAAATTAAGATTTCTTACTTAGATACACAGGTAATAAGAATATGAAGGAAAAATTGTGCCCAAAAAGGTAAAGTAGGCCTAAACAAGTATTTGTGTTTAGACTTCATACTTTAAGGTTTGATTTCACATACTAGCACCTCTTTTTTTGTCTCTAAAATTTTTTTTTTTTTTTGGTAGGTGCGATTTTTTTTAATTATTTGATTAATTATATGATACACGTTTCCTTTGTTGGTAGTAAAAGCCATTGCAATCTTTGAGCAAAAGGTTACAAATAATGCAGAAAACAAGAATCAAGATTGGTTCAAAATTTATAATTAAAAAAAAAAAGAGCAACGTGGTATTGATGAAAACAAGAATTAAGATTGGTTCAAAATTTATAATTAAAAAAAAAAAAAAAAAGAAGCAACGTGGTCTTGATAACTATAAAGCCCAGAACTAGGAGTTGTACGTGGCCAACAGAAGTCTTCTCCCTTTCTTTTATTTTTTATTTAAAAATAGTTAATTTCGAGTCACGTGTGATGTGACGTGAAATTGTAAAACTTGTACATGTTCTGCGTACTGGGCAAAAATAATCAAATGTCACTATTTTTCAAAATTATTTATGTTTTATCATTATCTGATAAATATTTAATAATGTACCATTTTTGAAACTCAAGTTAAACATAGAACTCAAGATTACGAAAATCGAATTACTTAAAAATTTGATATAAAACTTAGGGTTATGTTAACAAATACATTAAAGGCACTCATTAATAATTTATTTTAAAAAAATTTTGATACAACTTTTATGAAAAATAAAAAAAATTATCAAAATATTAATTACTTTTATTTTATTTTTTCTAAAAAATTTCTTTAAATAAATTATTAATCAGTGTTCTAAGCCACTCGTTAGCATTTTCTTAAAACTTATTACCAGTGTTTCAAACCCTTTGGCTGCCTTTTTCACTACTTTTTTTTCACGTGACCTGACAAAAGAAAAAAAAAAAAAAAAAGAGAAACCTACAGCCACGATTGTTGACTGTGTGAGACAGCCACAATTGTTGACTGTGTGCCCATGTGACCCTGACAGAAAAAAAAGAGAAACCCACAACCATAATTGTTGACTGCAATCACACAGCCATAATTGTTGACTGTGTGAATGCTACTCGAGTAACACATTCCATGTCAAAAACAGTAGTAAAACATTAATGATTTCGAAAAATAGTAGTATTTGATTATTTTTATCCTTTAAACTTTCTAGAAACCTCCATATATCTCACCAGATTAATTATGATATTTTAATAATTGCTAATTAAGTCCAGAAGTTGGCAATTAATTTGAAATATTGAGACCACAAAATTGCATTAGATTGCTCTTCTTTTAAGAAAGAAAAATTTCTTTTAAAAATCTTTGGAGTGCTAAATTTTCCATTTAAAATTGAAGTGGTTTAATCTAGCTGAGTAAACAATATTATTGTGCACTAAAATTAAGAATTAAAATGGACAGGTGGCATGTGGTTTGTGTGTATGTATGTATATGTATATATGTGGACTGAGTTCAAGTTACGCTATGCATAACTTTAACAAATATTACATCACTTAATAACTTATTATTAGATGTGAATTTTGACAAATTTACAATTAGATTACATTATATTCATATGGATAAAACTTATATACAGTACTTTTGGTACTGTTTCTTAAGTTCCCCTTTTAAGATTTTGCCATATGGCTATTTAACTTAAAAAAAACATTTCCATCCATAAAAAAAAAAAAGCCACATGACAGAATTAAAAAAAAAAAAAAAACCTAAGGAACAGTACATAAGTACTATACTTAAGTCTTGCTCTATTCATACACTTCCCATGCTTAAAATTTCAAGGCCTTCAAATATCAATAGTCATGTTATCAACAATTATTTAAATTCAAATTTTTGTAATTTAAAATAATACTTAAAAGATGACTTTATGGATCAGATAATAAATAACATTCAATTGATATAAAAATTAGCATGCATATTAAGGACATATAAAACATACAATTCAATTGAGGAATTTTTAAAATATGAATTCAATAACGAGTTATTAGATGGTTAAATAATAATAATAATAATAATAACTTCAGAATGTACATTGAAATAGGTTGGTATAGAAATATTTTCTTCCAATGGACAAGTCAAAAAAAGGTTTGAAATAGTATTTAAAACATTAGTTATGAAAGGTAGAAAACTACACTAATATTGTGGTTTTATTATTCAACCATGAGTTGTACTGGTCTTGATCAAATATTCTCATTCATAAAAATAAAGTGGAAAAAAAAAAGAAAAAGATATTCCCAAGAATCATTCATTGGTAAGTATTACCTATTGATACCAACATTTGGGTGGCCTAGTTAGTAAAATACCGGGCCGACAAGTCTCAAAACTTGGGTTCGAGCCTTAACAATTAGCTGTGTGTTGATGCTCCTTATATCTCATCTCCATCGCAAATGGTTCAAAGAAAAAAAAGTGAGTTTCTCATGGATCGGAAGAATGGGGTTTAGGTCGAGAGTAGATAATGTACTACTATGGTCATTCCCAGGTAGGACTCACTACCTTTTTTTTTAACAAAAAAGAAAAGAAAAGAGTACTACCTATTAATGAAAGTGGGCCTAAACAATTAATTGCATTTAGATTTCAAACTCTCAGTGAGAATGCTAACGAATACTCTTAAGGCATTGGTTAATAAAATTTTGATAGTTTTTTTCATTTTCCATAAAAGTGGTATTAAAATTTTCCTAAAATGAATTGTTAACCAATGCCTTAAAGACACTTGTTAACATGATCTTCTTTTCTTCTTTTTTTTTTTTTTTTTTTTTTTTTTTTTTTTTTTTTTTTTTTGTGTGTGTGTGTCTAGCCACGTACACCATCAATCTTGTTAGTTGCTAACTTGCTATGCACTTCTCCAACGCCATCACATAGAAAGTTTACAGAAATTGCAATTACTGAGCATTACATTTTCCCCTTTTTCAGTGTTTTCATATATTGTTGCTATGATTTTTTTGTTTTTACTATTGCCAAAGACGAGAAAGTCTACAGCAAACCTGTATATTTATGACAATAGGATTTTTTTTTTTTTTTTTTTGAGAACCATGAGATTATGATTTTAGCTAGCTAGTTCGAAAGCTTCCTTAAGGCATACTGTAATATCAACATCACAAGAAAGTGTAGAAAAGTCCCTTATGGCCTGTTTAGATGTTTAAAAAAGGAAGGGGAGTAGAGTAGAGGGAGGGAGAGTAATCTAATTACTTTGTTTGGAAGTTTTTTAGGGAAGGAGGGGGAGGGGTTTGGAGGGGTTTGGAGGGATTTCAACTCCCTCTAGCCCCCCATTTTTAATTCCCCCAAATTGGAGAGATTTGAAGGGAGAGTAGAGTACATAAACTATTAATCAAGTAAATTACCTAATTTACCCTTATTATATTAACAAAATTACACAAGGGAAAAGGCTAATTACTCCCTTCCCCCTTACTAATTTTAAAAACATCCAAACAAGGTGGAGGGGAATCATTTTCCTCTACTCTCCTCTCCACTACTCCCCTCCTCTCTACTCCCCTCTACTCTCCTCCCTCTCTAAACTTCCAAACAAGCCATTAAGGTTCGTGTTTAATGGTTACAAATAATTATAAAAACAAGAATTAAGATTGGTAACATTGGTTCAAAATTTATAATAAAAAAGAAAAAGAGCAACATGGTTACAAATAAATAAAAGGAGAAGGAGGAGGAGGAGGTGGAAAAATTGTGCGTAAAGCTTGGGGCAATTTTCTAAAAGGTAAAATAGGTTTAATTGTTAATTGGTTAAATGCAAGGCATGAAGTTTGTGTTCAAACTTATAAAGTTTGACTCTACAAACTTGCACATCCTTTTTTCTTTTTTCGTCCAGTCTTTTTTCACTATTTTTTTTTTTTTTTTTTTTTTTTTTTTTTTTTTTTTGGAATAGAAATAAAGTCGTTTTTACTCTTTACCTTTTGAAAGTGAGTCATTTAAAAAAAAAAAAGGTTTTTTTAAATCAAAGT
The DNA here is from genome assembly GCA_023621385.1 of Quercus gilva. Lineage (NCBI taxonomy): Eukaryota > Viridiplantae > Streptophyta > Magnoliopsida > Fagales > Fagaceae > Quercus > Quercus gilva. Next base: position 79,810,832 of record CM042476.1, on the reverse strand, counting down.
GCATGTCGTTTTGAAAGTGCGTAGAGAAGGAGCTGCAAGTTTACCTCAATGCAGATAGCCAATTAATGAAGGATTTCAATGAGTTCCACACAAAACTTGCTGGACTGAATAGGTGAAATTCCACACAAAATCTTATGAAGGGCTTTATCCAGATAGTATGGCTTGACCAAAAATAACTTAATTCAGGATTTTGTTGGACTTGAGAATATTGGAACCATTTCTTCGTATTAATTGTAAGATTGAGTGGCGTTATTACAGCTGTAAGATAATCTCTGGCAGTCAATATTTATTCAAAAACATTAACTTCGAAAATGCTGCCTACTCTTGGTTGTAACTTGTAAGAATTCAAGGCATATACATGCAGATTCAGGTCTTCTAAATTTCCTAGAATACTCTACAATATAAAGTTCTTTAAATCTCTACATTTCTATAAAGTTCCTAAAAGGGTTATGCTAACGAGTGTCCTAAGGGCATTGGTTAATAATCCATTTTAGAAAAGTTTTGATACCACTTTTATGAAAAATGAAAAAAAACTATCAAAACATTAATTACTTTTTTTTTTCTTTTTCCATAAAAATTTTATTTAAATGGATTATTAACTTAGGGAAATGCTAATATTTTGACAGTTTTTTTCATTTCTCATAAAAGTGGTATCAAAACTTTCTTAAAATGAATTATTAATGAGTACCCTACGGGCACTCGTTAGCATGACCCATTACGTTATGCTCTAAGGACATTCGTTAACATTTCCTTAAAATAAATGGTTTAGATGGTGACCCATCATCAATTCACTTATACAATCTTAAATTAGTCTTTCAAAACACATAAATATTCCTATTTATCCTAAACACCTTTCAACTTCCAGACTTATCTCTCAAATTTTTTTTTTTTTTTTTTTTAAATTATGGACTTATCTCTGTTACTTCTTTTTTCAGAAAAATCATCAACCCAAAAACAATGAACATTATAACTTAAGCATTTATCTCCACGTTTCTATCTTTAAAAACTAAATAACAACCCAATCATTTTTCATCAGATGCTTTTTTCAGGGGTATAGCTTGCATCTAGCGTTGTTGGCTACAAGATCTTTAGAGTTGGTTCTAGATTCTTGAACCAGTAAAAGGCGTTTGCACCTCCATCTGAACAAAATTGCTCAAGCAATTTTATTATTCTAACTTGTTTCATCCTTGGGAGGATTAACCATCCCAATGTTGAAGATAAACTTAGTATTAAGACTTGCTCTGGCTTGGGAGTCCACCTTGACGGCTTGACCTCATTGGTTCATTTCTTATTAAATGTTAATATTAATATTCATTTCTCGTAAATCATCAATTGAGGCAAGGATTGTTTTTTGAGTTGGCCATTTAATGGAAAAAGACAATTTAAAAAAAGAAGTTGAATGGTGCTAAGCTGCTAACGTTAACATTTACTATACATTAAGTGTACTTTTTGTATGTTAAGACTAATTTAGGGTTATATTTATGAATCGATAACGTGCAGCATCTTAACCATTTATTTTAAAAGAAAGGTTGAGATTTAAAGAACTCTACATTGTAAAGTATCCTAGGAAATCTAGGATTTGAATCACATACTAGATACTAGAAAACAAATAATAAAAAAATCTATAAGGTTTATGAATGTAGCTCCAAATACCATGGGTAAACTTGAATAGATTATCAATAGCAATAGAAACGCACGTGCACTCGGCACACGGCCCAGACAAGTCTTCCTTTCCATGCTCCTCCTTTCAAGATGGCTTTCAATGGGCCAAGCCATCCTAATTTCTACAAGTATAAGATCTAGGGTTTCGTCTAACATTAGGAGCGGAGAGGGGACCTACCCTTATATTATATACAGTAAATATCCACCAGTTATAGATCAGGCTTAAAATCCTACACTGCACCTCACATCAGACTATGGCATAAGCCCAATAAAACAAGGTGTACCAAGGCTCAATACTGAATTTGACCACAGTATATTAACAAACCCTCTAGTTATACAGTAAATATCCACCAATTATAGAACCAGAACTGTCTAATTTAAAACCAAAACTGGGGTGTAACTTGTGACATATTGTTTTCAAAGTTTTAAGAAGACCTTAATAACAAACAAAATTCTCTCAGGCATGTTTAGTCAAGTTTATCATTTGTGAAGTCCCTCGAACTAGTTTGAATGATGCTAAGAAAGATTCTTAGTCCATAGCTCTTAAACACCCCCCCCACATCTTCAATACCTATTAAAATCAATTCTTAAAATACATCCACATTTAGTTTATAAAGGAAAAAAATTAAGATTAATCTAAATACAATATCAAATGAGTCCTGAACCTAGATTGTTTATCTACACGAGTGTGATGCTTCCCCTTTCTCTAGTATGGGATTCAGGGAGAGTGGTTGTAGTATTGGACTTGAACCCTAAACATTCCGCGAGCTATTGGGCCTGATTTAAAAATCTGTAGAATCGTTATTCGATCGGTTGAGCTCTTTAGTTTCTGAATTCTTCTTTCTGCAACTTGTATATTCTTGAATCATGAATTGTATTACGTTGAACAAAGTCTAAAACACTTCTAAGACATAAATATGTTATACTAGACATGTTTTTGTACTCGGTTTGCAAACATACAATAAAATTAGTTCCTAAATATTTAGAACATAACAAAAATTATGTATAAGAAATAAGTTTATGGATTGAATAGTAAATAACATCAGATTAACATAAAAATTGAAATGCGTGTTGAAAACATAAAGAAGTGTAATGCCTACAACTCCTACTAAAAAAAATTAAAATGGCTACCTATTTTGAAAATATAATTGTTGAGTTGCATGTTCTTTTTGTTTTTAATATGCATGTCAAATTTCGTATCAATCGGTTGTTATTTATTATTTGATTTTTAAACTTATTTTTTTATTTATAATTTTAGATTACAAAAACTTGAAATTTAAATATTTGATTGATAATATAGCGCATTTTAGTGATTTATAATAGGAAATTGGAAAAGGAAGAGAGAAATTTTTTGCAAAAACCCAATTTCAAAGGTTTGGCCAACAAAACCGAAATATCAGCCTGAAAAAGAGCCTTTAAAGTAAAAAACAAGCTATAAAGTTGACAGTACACTTTAGGCTCAGATCATCCAGTAATACTAATTCAACACAATCTACAAGTATTTCTTGAGCATGACTAATTATAAGTTTGATTTTCATCTGTATATAAAATTGTGCCACTTAAGATATAAAGTATAGAAAAGACATATTATGTGCAACACAGATAGTGAACCACAAAATCTGTCCAGTACTAGCTACCTATGTTTTACACGTCCACTGACTTGTACAACTTAACGCTTTTTTCTAGAAGAACTTTGGGAACATTTTTTGTTTTACCATGAAAGACTGATTTTAGCAACAAATCAAATGACTAATTTCTTCCATTAATTATGCTTTTTCTTTGTATTAATTCCTGTTCAAATTAGGTTGGTACCAATCCTGAAATCCTATAAATCTGCATCCAAAGATGCAAATGAAACAGTGCAACTAAAGAAAGTATATTAATTTTAGACCTTTAACTTTACTTTTATTCAATTGTATCTTTTTAATTTCAAGTTTATTTAATTAAGGTTTTTCATTAGTGTTCGTTAGGAAATTGCCATAAAGTGTCTAAAAATGACATGGTTTTGCTTTTTTATAGATTTATTTAATTTAAAAATATAAATTAATAAAAAAAACTTTTTGAAAAAACAAAAAATTTATAAAATAGAAATTATTATTTGATTTTAAAAAAAAAAGATTAATAAATGAAAAAGAATAGAGAGAATTTTTCTCAGCAATTATTTTCTCAGTAACCAAAAATTAATAAAAATGAAAAAAAAAAAAAAAACAACAACACAGTCAATCCAAACCATGCCAAAATCTATTCAGCAGAATAAATCCAAACCAAAACCTAAATGTTACTTGCAAATCTTCAATTTCATAGTAAAAATAGCATCCCAAGCTATAAACTAATTCATATGTTAAGTGCAAAGTTCATAGATGGATCAACCTGGAAAGGTAATATAATTGCCCTGTCCATGAACTCTTTTCATTAAGATGTATCGTCCTTCATTCCAACCATAGCAGAGAGATCATCCGTAACAATAATTAAGCTCCTACATGTCATGGGAACAAACTAATGACAGAATTCCACATATAATTCCAACCATTTTTACCAGATTATGAAAATGAAACTCAAAAATATCTATTAATCTACTAGCATCCAACAACATTTAAAAATGGAATAAAACGCTAAAAGGACCTTGAGCCTAATTTTACCTGAGTCTCGACACATAATCAGTGTCCAAGACTTGGATAAGAATAACAAAAAAATAGAATGCACACTTTCAATAGGTTGCACATGAGATAGGCCACATGATACATTTTACATTATAGAAGTGACAAAATTTTCGAAAGTGATGTATGCCAAAGCCAAATATAGTTAAATCGTAATGTCCAAATATGGGATTTTAGATGAAACAAATCAAAATCAAAGGGGTGAGCAAAGAAAATTTCATTGGAAGAAAAAGGAGAAATTCTTTGTCAACCCCAGGAGTGTGGTGGTGTGGGCTTTAAAGATTTGGTGAAATTTAATGAAACGATGTTTTCGAAACAGGTTTAATGTCTCTTAACCGACCATAATTTTCTATTTTATACAGCTTTCCAAGTAAAATACTTTCTCGGCCTGGAGGTACAGTATTTGATGCCAAGATATCTTTGGGTTCCTACACTCGGCAAAGTATTCTTAAAGCTAGGAAAGTTATCTCAGCCAGGATGAAGTGGACAATTGGCAATGGTAGTAGAATTGGATTTACGAGGATAATTGGCTAGGCAAAACCTTTGTAAAATAATATCACATGTTCAGATTTTTGTGCTCCTAGCTATCACTTGTTCTGATAATCAATTTGGTATTAGAGCTTCCGCTAATTCAACATATATCCCCTAAATCCCCCATCCCTCCAAATAAGAATGAGTTGTGAATGATACAATGATGAGGTGGTATTGACCAGAGAACATGATATTATGGCTGTAATATGCAGTGATGGAGGACAGAAACTTAAAAATGTTTTTTTTTAGTCTATATTGAATTAACCTCAGATGAAGCAATTTGCATTCTAGCATATTTTCTATTATAATTTATATTTAGGTTAAAAAATGTGTGAAGTCATGATATTGAAAAGTAGTGGTCCTAATCATGATTGATAAACAGGGACAAACCCAAGGAGGGGCCCCCTGCTGCGTCCAAATTTTTTTTTTTTTTTTTTTAGTTATAATATATTTCATTTTTGTAGTTGGGCCCCCCTTCTCCTTGATCAATAACCCTAACTAACCTCACCCAAATAGCAACTATCTAACCCAAAAACTTAACAAAAACAATAAAAACATTCACAATGGTGATTGTATTTTAGCAAAAAAAAAAAAAAACTATTTCACCACCAAAGAACCAAAAAATTATGTGTTATTGGAGAAGTTAAAACTAAATTTTTTGCAACTACAGTAAATTGATATAAATACTAGTTGACTGTAGCAAGTTATTAAAAATAAAATACAATATTTTATTAAGATTATATCTCTTCCTTCAATTAAAAAACTCAAATTCTCTCTCTTCATTTATTATTTTAATGAGTTGTTCATATTTTATTAAATGAAGTGATAAAAAAAAAAAAAAAAATAGAACATTTGATATTAGATGTATTGTAAAGTGTGAGAGTGCTTTTTTTTTTTTTCTAGCACACAGGCCCAAGTAGAAAACAAGGATCTTGGGCCCTTTACTTGTTGTTTTGGTGGACTGGGCTTGGTTCACCGCAGCTAAATGGGGCTGATTACGAACCAAGTTGTGCGCAAATCACATAAAACTCCTCAAGATGAAAAATACAATTCCTCCTAAGCAATAAAATATCATTATAAGTGTTTTAGTCTCGTAAAATGAACATTACTCTTATGAAATAAGTAAAATAAGTGTTCATAATATTCACAATGAGAAGGAGATTGAAATAGAGTATTTAAGGCTTATCTTTTATTGAATAAACATTTAAAAGAATTCCTTCACTTGGTACCCCGGGGATACTGTCGTGGGATCCCGGGGTGCACTAGGCCTGTGAGAACCCAGAATCTCTAGTTCTCTGAGCTATATGATTTTTCTCCATGTTTATTATGCAATAGAGTTTTGTTCTTTCCCTTTACTTCTGTAGGTTCTACATAAAAAAACACACTATACAATACACATATCCTCAAATAATTGTTAGTTTCTTAGATTAGGATATACATTTTAATACATATACGTATATGTAAATGAATTTAATGGGAATGATTCAGCCACGAGGATCTTGGCCCCAATTCTCAACGACTTAGTGCTTTTGCACAAGACTTGTGGGATTTGGAACTCAAGTCTAAGTGGCTTTGCTTGGGCTTTGCCTTCCAAGATAGTTAGGTGAGAAGGATTTTAGCAAGAAACAGTAAAGGAAGACAACATAATAAAGAAATACACCAAATAATTGTTAGAGATCCTCAAATCAATATGAGGTATTTCATTATTTTTCTTAATTGTGGATTACAATTTGCTCACTAAGACGTGATACAAGGTCCAAATAAACTCAAAAATTACAGACTTAGATGGCTATCTAAACCTCTAAGACTTGCAAAGTTTGAATCCTTTTGGATCCGAGTATGTGCTATAGTGGCTGTTTCTGGGATACCGGGAGATGTTTCTCTGTTTTCCTTGAGTTTTGACAAAGTTTTCTCAATGATCTTTCTGTGATTTTCTATTGCTGCATAATGCCCTTCAATGTTGGCCGCTTCCCCCTTTTTATAGTGTCATTTTAGGGTTTGGATACCATTGATTCTTCCCCCCTTGGCTCCCTAGGTACCGAGCCCCTATTATGCCATCTATTCTGACCATTGATTCTTTCTCTGTTTCTCATAATTTTCATCTTTTAGTCCTGTTTTCCTAAAAGCCACTTACTGACTTTCCATTTTGGATAGCTGACATTTACCCTCTTTTCTTTCAAGGCCTTTCACCTCTTAGACTGAGCTTTTTGGTTGTCCATCTTGCTGTCATTTTTCCCAAGTGAGTAGAATCAATTCCTGCTGGGTTGAAGGTTTTCCTTGCCATTTCCCTTTATAGTTCTTCATTCTGGATTCCCCGGGGTACCAGCCTTTTGTTCATGAATTGTCACTCTCCAAGCTTTCTGATTCTTTGCTGCACCACTGGGTGCTTGAGAGGGACATATCTTTTCTTCATTTCTTGTATTTCGTGGTACTCATTCTGAGCTGTCTCAATCCCACTTTAACTGTGCACGTCCCGAGAATCCCGAGCCTATGGCAGCTTCTGGGGATCCCGGCCCAGTTCTTTCACTGGATTTTGCTAGATTTTTAATGGCCTTTTTGCTGGAAATCTGAACATGCATAAGGCCTCGATGTCGATTCTTCTTACTGCATGAATTGGGCCTTCTTTTATTAAAGCCCATGGTCTTTCCTTACTTTTCATAGAATGGGCTTTCTTGTGAAATTTTGGCTTTCAACATAAAGTAAGGTGGTAAAATAGATAAAGTAACTTTTTAAAGTGCTAAAAGCTAAAATTGTTAGCACCACTACTGTGAATGCTCTAACTTCCCCCAAAAGAAAAAATCCTAGTCAGCCTAGTATTAAAAAAAACATTTTTTTGTTTTTGTTTTTGTTGGTAAATGATTGCATCTTAATGTATTTAGAAACAACGATTTTGAGTATTTATAAATTTTTAGTACTTTACGGATGCCTATTTGGAGTTATACTCTGGCCCCCGCTGGCTTAAAATCCTAGGACCATCCCTGTTGATAAGTTATAATTAGTTTGCAAATGAGTAAATGCATAATTCATTATTGTATACATTAATATTAATATACATATTATTTTAAGAAATAATAAAAATAAAATAATGACATGATTGCTAATATGACTCAATAAAAGTGTAGTGACAATAAATGATATGTTTCATCATTTAGATACTACTAAATCAAACTCAAGCAATGCATGAGAATAGATAATTATTTTGTAAATGTGGTATAATGTATAATTTTTTTTTTCTAAATTTTGTGGAAGATAATTTGATCTCCCTAAAAATTTTTAAAAAAAAATTCTAAAATTATTTTTCCACCTATCCATCTCTATAAATATATCATTTTATTAAATGGTGTGTTTGATTGATATTATTTCTTTTTGAAGTGGTCCATATTTTCCTAAATATATTATGTTATGGTGCGTTATATTTTACTTTTTTTTTCCTTTGTACAACTAAACTCTTTAAGTTTCAAATATATTATTCAAATGTCTCATTCTCTTAAAGAAAATTATCATGATAATCAAAACTCATCATAAAATTACACTTGATATTACTCAAATAGTTGACAGACATATTCTGATACATACCAATATTTTATTTTGATATAAATTCAAATTCTCAATTCCAAAATAACTAAGTATTATGTCAAAAAAAAAAAAAAAAAAAAAAAAAAAAACAAACAAACAAACAAAAGTTATAAGAAGGAAAGAGGAGGTTTGTGATGGAGAATTCAAAAAACACACCACCAAAACCAAATCGTTTTAATCCAAAATAGTGTTATAAAAAAAAATGATTCATAAACCTAAATTAATGTTGCAAGAAAGAATAAGAGAGAGAGAGAGAGAGAAAGATAAAAAATAATCTCCTCTTTGGGGAGAGAATGTGAAAGGGAATAGCAAATTTATAGAAAATAAGATGAGAAAAAGAATAGTCAAAATAATTGATATAGTCATGACTCATAAACACCAAATAACCCAAGTCATGCTATGTAATAGAATAACATTGTATTCTTACATACTATCAAAACTAAATTGCATCAACTCATAGTAGAGTTCTAAATAACACAAAAGTTCACCAACCTAAAGTATATATACAAAAAAACAAAATTTTAAAAAATCCACCAAGAAAAAAATCAGAGAGAGAAAGAGAGAGTAAGTGTGTGGGAAAATATGTATAGAATTAGGGAAAGTAGCAAATTTATAGCAAGGGATGGGGATAAGAAGAGACAAAATAAATGGAAAAGGAAGGGATGGAGGAAGAGCAACATTAAAAATAAAATGGGAGAAATGAGAAGAAGAAAAATGGTTTGATTTGGGTTTTGAGAAGAAGAAAAAGTTGAGAGAGAGAGAGAGAGAGAGAGAGAGAGAGAGAGAGAGAGAGAGAGCGGGGGGGGGGGGGGGGTGAAATGAATGAATGAAAAAGGGTTTTTTTATATTATTTTATGAGTTGGTCATATTATTTTAATGTATTGAATGTTAAAATAGAAGATGTGATGTAGGGTGTAAAGTTAAATGCTATGGTAAAAGTAAAATAAATAAAGTATGTTTTGATATGTTAAAATGACATTTAGCAATGCTAATTGAGACGGAGATCCTTTCCTTAAAAATAAATAAAGAAAAATAAAGAAAAAAATATAGGTGTCTCAATTAGATAAGTTATGGGCATAAAATGGCTTCCCTTACAACATGACTCTTTTCTATCATCTTTCTTCCAACGTCAATATCACGGTGCACACGTACATCATTACAATAAACCACTGGAAGCAAAAGGGGTGGTGATCATTACAAGTTTTCATATTTCATATTATGGGATGTAAAGAACAAAAATAATCTCATAGCTTTTGGGTTTTTTTTTTTCTTTTTTTGGCACAAAAAAGAAAGAACCATAAGTTTTATTTTTATTTTTATAGAGTTTTTAGAAATTATCTCTTAAAGAAACAAAGAACCATAATTTGAGTGCATTATGATGCTACCAATACTTATGTTTACAATAAAATCCAAAGCCAAAATATTTCACAAAATAAGTTGTTAAGATAGATGATAAAGTAATGTTAGTGATGTGCAGATATGCCTAAGTAAGAATAAATAACCTATGTAGACTTATTAAAAGCAATGCTATTAACTGTTCGGGGTGCTCTAAATGGCAGGGACTCGTATTAGCTAGTAAGGTCCAGAAATCATAATGGATAAACAATCACTAAGTTCAAAGAAAAGCAACTTGCATGCATATAATCACAATTAGATAAACAATGGATAAAGCAAAATCTAAACAATATGATAAAAAAATTATTTTGGAACATGGTATATAATAAGTGCTGGGTATGAAGCATTGACGGAAAATATATTAAGTAAAAAAAAAAAAAAAAATCAATTACACAAGGAAGACTAAGAATAGAAGCACTCACAAGAATTTGTATTACTTCCTCAAATCTTAAGGGATTATAAACCAAAACAACAACCTGCAGATAAGATGAGAGTGTGACGTTAGATCAAGTTCTAATTAATATTTAATGCATGGGAAAGACAGTTCAAATTAAAATAAAATAATACTTTTTTTAAGTGAAAATATAGAAAATAAAATGATACTCTTACCAAGCTTCTCCCCATCCAACAATACATTTTGTGATGCAGAACAGTAACTTATAAATGTTTTTTTTTTTTTTTTTTTAATAACTACAAAGTCATCTATTCACTCTTGAACATTATAGTGAAAAATAATAGGAGAATCAGGGATGGACCTAGGTGGGGGCCAAAGGGGGCCCAGGCGAAAAAATTTTTAGCAGCTCAAATTTTTCAAAAAAAAAAAAAAAAGAAAAAAAAAAGAAAAGGGCTTGGGCCCCACTTCGATTTTTGCCCCCCCTTAGTTTTAGCTCGGGCCCCCTCCCAAAAATATGAACCCCTAGCCATCATTCGGCCAGCCCATGACTCATGTAAATCTTAAAAAAAAAAAAAAAAACTTAGCTCTCAGCAATCCAAAACCAAACGGAGAAAGCAAAAAACGAAGGAAAAAAAATAAAAAAAAAAAAGAAAGAAAGGAAATTGAGACTTGAGAGCACTAAGAGGTGAGACAGAGAGATAGAGAGGCGAGACAGAGTCAGAGAGTACCTACTCAGCACTCACCCACCAGTGATGCCCCCGCCCATGCCCACGCCGTGTCAGCGTCGCTGTGACGCTTGTGAGAGCAAGAGTCTTGATCTTGCTACCAGAACCCAGTATCGATGCCGGCGAGACCCACGCGAGAGTCGCGAGACCCATTTGCCACCGCCCACGCGATACCCACTTGGCGTCGTCGCCGGTTGCTTGAGACCCACTTGCTGCTGCTGTTTACAGGTATTTACTTTTATCTTTTCCTTCAAAACCCAATAAATATAAAATGTTTGTGATTCTGAGAATATGAGATTCACAGAAGCAGTGCTTGTGCCTTGTGGACTTGTGGTGTTTCACGTTTGTGTTTTTACTGAATCCTAATGAGTGATGAACTGAACTGATGTTGGTGATTGACTGATGGTGAATTGAATCTGTGCTGCTGCCTGTGGTGTATTTTTTTTGTTTTTTTGTTTTTTTTTTTTTTTTGTTTGGCTTTGTGACTCTGTCACTCTGTGTTTGTGACTCTCTATATAGATAAGAGAGATAGAGAGAGAGAGTAGAGTTTATAGTTGTAGAAATTAGTTTTTTCTTTGTTGACTGGTAGTTGGGCATAATATGGACAAGTGGAGTTAGGCAACGGACAAAAGGTAAAGTTAAAGTCTTTAACTTTACCTCTTTTTTTTTTCTCTGTAAGGTCAATTAGTGTCGGTAGTGGCCAGTGGGATTCATTGGGTTAGTGGGTCAGTGTTAGAAAGATGGAGACAACACAAAGACATAAATAAAGGTAGACCAAACACAAAAACATAAATAAAAGCAGACCAAAGACAAAAAGAAAAAAACAAATCATATAATATAGAAAATTGTCACGCAAATTTAAAAAAATAATGGTGATTCTTATATGATTCTTGTTTTATTTGTAGATCATGAAAAAATCAACTACAATGCTTGATTTTTTCAAAAGAAAAGGTTCAGCTTCAAATTCTTCCAAAACCAATGTGGAATTGCCAACAACTAATGTTGCTATTCCAATTCTAGAAAATGTGGATGTTCCAATTCCAAAAAATATGAATTTCCCAATTCCAAATGTCAATGTTCCAATCTCTCAAATACAATTTCAAAGAATTGACCTTGATTCTTTGGATTATGATCCTGGAACACGCAAAAAAAATATTGGAATATCATGTTAATCAACGTGATGAAATTCGACGGGCTTACATTATAAAAGGTCCGCACCAACCTCCTCTAAAGACATTCAAAAAAAGTGGAAAGCACAATCGAAGATTTCAAGCTTCTTGGTTTAAAAATAATTCGACATGACTTGAGTATTCTCCTACAATAGATGCAGCTTATTGTCTACCCTGCTTTGTCTTTCATAATTCAAATAGGGTTGTGGGACAAAATAAATTCATTGTTGGTGGATTTAGAAATTGGAGAAAGGTTGGGGGCAAAGATTGTTATTTTCAAGGTCATATAGGAAAAGATCCTAACTCAGCTCATGGAGTTGCCAAGCAAATGTGTAAGGATTTGATGAACCAATGGCAGCATTTACAAAGAATAGTTGATCATTTCACTACTGAACAAATTGCAAATAATCGGTTGCAACTAAAGGTCACAATTTTTATTGTCCAATATCTTGCCTTTCAAGCTATAGCTTTTAGAGGTAGTGATGAAAGTTTTAGTTTATTAAATCGTGGGAACTTTCTTGAATCATTGGGTATTGTGACTTTTTGGAATGAGAAAGTTGCTGAAATAATAGAAAAAACTCCTAAAAATGCAACCTACACATCACCTAGGATTCAAAAGGAAATTCTACATGTTTTCTCAACCACAGTGAAGAAGGCTATTCGGAAAGAAATTGGTGATGCAAAGTTTTGCATAATAGTTGATGAAGCTCGTGATGAGTCCATGAAAGAGCAAATGACTGTGGTTTTTAGATATGTTGATGCAGAAGGCTTTGTGAAAGAATGTTTTTTTTTTTTTTTTTGGGCTTATTCATGTTGCTGACACTGCGGCTTTGACTCTAAAGAAGGGGATATATTCTTTGTTATCTCAACATTGCTTAGATATACAAAATATTCAAGGGCAAGAATATGATGGAGCAAGCAACATGCGAGCTATGTGGAATGGATTACAAGCTTAGATTTTGAATGATTGCCTATATGCTTACTACATCCATTGTTTTGCACATTGCTTACAATTGGCATTAATAAAAACATCAAAATAAGTTGTTCCCATTAGTCATTTTTTTCTTACATTGCTTTTTCTTATCAAAATTGTTAATGCTTCATGCAAGCGCAATGAGCAATTGAAAGTTACCAATGCTAATGAAATAGCACGTTTGATTGATTTTGAAGAGCTTGAGACTGGAAATAGACTTAATCAAATTGGCACTTTACAACGACCTGTAGAAACACGTTGGAGTTCACATTTTAGATCAGTTTCTAACTTATTAAGGATATTTACTTCAACTGTTGAAGTTTTACAAAATATAATTGATGATGCAATTGATGGAGAACATTGGGCAGAAGCAGAGTCAGCTTATGAGGGTTTAACTTCATTTGAATTTGTCTTCATCTTGCATCTTGAGAAGGAAACTATGGAGATCACTGATAAACTTTGTCAAGCTTTGCAAAGCCAATCTCAAGACATTTTAAATGCCATGCATTTAGTTTCATCTACTAAAGCACTTATCCAAAAATTTAGAGATGATGGATGGGATGGCTTACTCACCACTATGATATCATTTTGTGAGAAGCATTACATTGATGTCCTGGATATGAATGCTCATTATGTTGCGAGGCGAGGTCGAGCTCGTAATCAGCAAGATAACATTACAATTGAGCATAATTTTCGAGTAAATATTTTTTATGCTACAATAGATTCTCAACTACAGGAACTAAATTATCGGTTTAATGAAGATGCAATGGAGTTACTTAGGCTTAGCTCAGCTTTAGAACCTGGAGAGGCATTAAAATCTTTCAGAATTAGCAATCTTTGTTTGTTGGTAAAGAATTTCTATCCACAAGATTTCACAGATTACGACAAACAAGTATTGGAGAAGGAGCTTTATCATTTTGAGCATAATGTAGTCCAGGATCCAGAGTTCAAAAAATTGAAAAGTTTATCTGAGTTGTCTCAATGGTTAGTGAGAACTGGAAATTCAGAACACTACAAACTTGTTTATAGAATGGTGAGACTTGTGCTTACTCTTCTAGTTTCTACTGCTACTACAGAGCGAGCATTTTTAGTTATGAAAATTGTCAAAACTAACCTTTAAAACAACATGGAAAATGATTTTTTGATGGACTCTTCGATGTTAAACATTGAAAAGTATATTGCCTAGACATTTAGTTTGGATTCAATCGTAGATGATTTTGAAGATTTGAAAAAGCGTCAAGTTCCCTTTTCATAGATGATTTTATAAAGAAACAATAGTGTTTCGTGTCTTTTGTTTTTATTAGTAGATGATTGTATCTTAATATATTAAGAAACAATGATTTTTGGGTATTTGTCTTGATTGATAGTTTATTAATACTATATGGATGCGTATTGGAAAATTTTTTTTTCGCTTATCTCCAGTTCCCCCAACTTAAAATCCTGGGTTTGTCCCTGAGGAGAATGTAATATAATATCATCCTTCAGTAATAATAACAAAAATAGCATGTGAATAGGACTCCAAGTAGACTCCCAAGACAAGAGTTCTTACTTCACCAAATCCTCAGACCTCAGTGGTAACTGGTATAGTTTGCACCCAGTGTTATGTTTACGCACTTTGAGCAAAGCTCCACCATTATTAAGACCAATATGCCAATTTCATGAATTAACCATCCTGATCCCAAATAGATTTGTAAACCCTGGCCTTATAATTTAGAAGCCACTACCCTGAAGATCCATCTAATCCAAACCTATGACCCACCCTCAAATAACTCACCCTACCATTCAAGATTGACCAAGACCCACTGCCAATTGTATGACTCAACCTAATTGTATACCCCCAATCACAAAAAAACACTTCACACCATGCTGAACCTAAAATATATTACACTTAACATCAATCTCCTACATATATATATATATATATATATCCCCTCATCAATAACAACCTTAAGTTTTCCTACCCAACTTTAATTCACACACAACCAAAACCTACCCACATCATTCATAAACCATTTATTGAACCCAGATTCTAAAACCAAAATTTTCCACCCTAAATTAACTTGAACATTCGTTAACAAAACAGAGATGGGCTCAGGCCCTCAACCTGATGTACCTTTCTTTTTGGTGGAAGAACTTCAGAATTATTCAGCAAAAACAGATGTATAAGACAGCAAGTACAAAAGTGCATTTGTTTCACAACAAATATTTTGACCTGAATTCCCAAGAGATGGACAGACTAATTAAACACCTCAAATAATATCAGATTCTGTACAGTTTCCTTTCATATATGCTAGCTATATTGACAGCAAGCAACAGTAAAAATGGAGTCTTCAATGAACATCAAATATCCCTTCCCAACAAAAATTAAAATACATAAAAATAACTTGTTGATAAAGAATCTTCTATGAACTACAGACATCAGTAGAAGATAAAACCAGTGAAAACTTGTTACCAGCATCAGTGAAAACTTGTTAGTAGCAAGAGTTTATTACAATATTCTTACTGTCTACAAGCTATCAATTACCTGTATCGGTTGTGAACTAGTGTCATGGAGTCCCTAGCTTGACACTCTTCCTTCAAGCATATCTTGGGTTCAGTTTATTCGCCCTGACAAAACTCACTAGTCAACAACTACTAAATACATTCATTTCAACAAAAACAATTACTATGACACAAATTAAACCAATAACCATCACAACCCAAATGAAATTACCTCTATTTATAACAACAGGATCTGGGTTGTAACTTCAACATCTAATCAAAACACAACCCAAATCAGTACAAATATCCCAAAAGTCAAATATGGGTTTAAAAAATTGTATAAGAAGCAAAAGGAGAAACTAACCAGATGGGTTAAGATTTCTCACTGAAGTGGAGCTCTTGAGATTGAAAATCCGAGTTTGAATGTGCTTTTCAGACAAGGGGTTAATTCGTCCCACCATGTTCATCAAAACAATGTCAAAAATCGCCAGCACTTCAAGTGGGTACCTAGCCATCTTGGTGTACAAGTCAGGATCATAATCAAACACGTCGCGTGCATTGACATCGAGTGACTCGCCTTTGATTTCAGTGACTCTTTTGATTGCAATCTCATACTTCCCTTCTCTGAGCAACCCATCTTCCGGAAATGCTTCAAAAACCTATAAATCACATCCTTGACGCTTATGTTTGTGCCCCAAACAAATGTAGACCGAGCATCATCGGCGTTTTAGCCCTCACCGCCTTCGGAAGAGGCCGGCGCATCGTCAGTGGACGTGGGAGTGGAAACATCGTTTACCATCTCAAATGCAAAACCATATATTGTTTAACATTGATGCCTCCACATGTTTGAGAAAATGCCTAAATGTATTTATGGTTGCAGGATAATTATGTCATTTGTTGCATTTCAAAGAAGGAGAATATCTGGCGAAAATGGGTAATTAGACATAATTTCCCAACTATTCAGTTAGTAGGCCCAGTTTGGAAACTATATTATTTAGTAACATCTCGAGTTTTAAAGACTCAATTTTGGCTTATAAATCGAGTCTTTGAGGCTCGGTTTTCCTTGTTTGACGTGGAACTCGAGTCTCTGAGACTCGAGTTCCATGTAGACGCCATCTGGCTCTGTCGTGGTCGGTCCACGTGGTAATTAACGCCATCTGGCTTTGACGTGGTCGGTCCACATGGAACTCGAGTCTCTAAGAGTCGATTTCAAATAGGGTTTTTTCAAAATTAATGCCTCTCACACAGCATAATCACTCTCCACTCTCACTCACCCTCTCTCTAACACAGACACTCACCCTCTCACTCACACACTGAACCTCAGCCTCTCTCAGTCACTCACCCTCTCTACTCTCACTCACTCACCGTCTTCTCTCACTGACCCTGTTCTCGTACTTACTGTTCTCTCACTCAGTCTCCACTATTTTAGATTCATTGCCTTCGTCAAAAGATTTGATAAAGTCACAGCAACGTGTACAGAGCTTTGAGTTCCTTGAGTGTCTACGCGGTCTCTCAAAACTAAACAAAAAGGTGAGTCGCTTTGTACAAAGTTCACTGTTTGGTTGCCGAGAAATAGTGGGAAAAATCAAATCAACTTTGGTTTGACCAAGTTTTTTTCTATTTTGGTTTCTGTATTGAATTTCTAATAAAACTGTTAAAAAAGATTGAAGCTTTATTGTTTTTTGAGTTTGAATTGGTTTGTGGGTTTGATGAATTTTTTTTTTTTTTTTTGGGTTTTGTTTTGTGCTTTGTTTTGTTCGTGGGTTGATATTAGGCAAATTAGAAATTTTTATCTTGAACTATGCATTGTTTTGCAATGATGATGGTTATGAGAGGCCAAGATCACTTATGAAATTATATGAGAAGTATCTCCAAACGGTAATTTTGTTCGGGTTCTTCTTGAACCGGCAGTTGAAAGATTGGGGATTGATGAGAAGTAACATGATTTGCAATTGGGGATTGAACTGCATGGTTGGTTTGCATATGGAAAATAAGATTATAATATTAAGCTAATGGATCAATTAGTTCTTGTCTATCCGAGTTATATTATCCTTAAATATGTGTTGGAAGCTATTGATTCACTTGGTCTCACCTTATTGGCAAAGCTATGTGTATTATTTATCCAAAATAAAAATCATAAATCTCTGCACATGTAGTTTCTCTTCTTGGTGTGAAGATGTTTTCTGTTTTCCGTTTTCCGTTATCCCCAAATTAATGGAAGATAGAAGAAGTCTGTTTCATCTCAACTTTTGAGGATATAGTTGTATAGACAATAATTTGGATTTGGATTTTTATTATTTCAAGTTATTTATATCTCCCACTTTCCAAGATTTTCTTGGCAATGGGATCTTGTTAGGACCAAAAGTTGTGGAGAAGGGAATTAGCAACTCAAATAAATTTAATAAAGAAATTTTGTGAGTCATGGTACTCACACATGGTGCATGCCAAACCTCTAGTTAGTTAATAGACTAACAATTTCCTAACTAGGTTCTCTCCTCTATTGACATTGCCTGAAGTGTAAACTTGATTCCTTTAACACATATCATATTAGGTTCCTTGTTGATATATATATATATATATATATAGTTTTAGGACTTGTGTTTGGAGCTTTAAATGTTTCATGCTTTCATTTATATTTGGGTTTGTTCTGATGCAAGCTTGCTTATGTGTAGGCCCATTAAAGGAAGAAGCAGTAGCAACAGCAGCTGCAGTAGTTTACCACTGCTGCCTCGTAAATCATAGGTAAGCACTGCCTCTCTATATCCCCAAATCCGCCTTGCCCTCCCCTTCCCACTCCTCCCCTGCCTTTCCCCCTCTCAACCTCCAAAAAAAGAATCTGAGTTATGTATGATGTAATGTTGAGGTGGTATTGAATATGAGAACAAGATATTGTGGCTGTAATATGCTCTTGATTGTAGCATTTAGGTTTATCTCAGTTATGGTGACCATTAGGTTTGTCTCATTTATGTTGGAGGCAATGTTAAGCATTGGTTATTTGCTGTTTATTTTTTTTAAAATTATTTAAGCTAAAACATTCTGATGGAAGAAACAACATGCAAAAGCTAATTCTTGCTTTTATGGATGCTACATGTACAGTTTGTATGATTAATATAGTTAGTAAGTTTGCAGAAACATGCAGATCCTTTATTCAAACATGAGCTGATGATCTTTGATTGCCCTTCTCTCTAGCTGTTTGAAGAATCAAAAATTATACTGGCCCTTGTCAGGTTCTTGAATGACTTGTTTTATTAGTTGATTGTTCATGCACGGGTTTTTCAACAAGAGAGAATATAGTGTCACATATGGTTCATTGGTGTTGCTGTTGGACGTTCAAAATATAAGGTGATTTTAGTTCAATCCAGTTCAGCCATCTAGTTTATAGGTTTTCGGAAAAACCCTTGGGTTTCACTGGTTTAGTTGGGTTAGTTGCATTCCTGGTATTTTCAACTCCATTGGTCATATCCGTTGGTATGGCCAAGGTTGTTAAATCGAGATCTTACGTAAGATCAACGGAAGGGTTCAAGAATTGTATTGTAGGATCAAATTGAAAATCATAAGTTCTTACTTTTTGTTGAAGAATAATACAAAAAGAACAATAATAGAGACTCCGTATGTTGAATAAATCATTAGAATTAAGAAATTATCCATGAAAAAAAAAGTTTTAGTTTAATAGTGTAATTATACCTACATTCGTGCATCTATAAGAAATTATTCATTTAAGAATTGCTATATATAAAAAATAAAGTCCATTTGTGCATTGGGGATTTTATTATTTTATTATTTTTAGAGAAGAAAGGCAAGTTGAAGTTTATGGAAAAGGTTTGGCTTCAACCAGGAATATGACGCATTTTGTCATGTGTAATATACAAGACTCATTTGGTTGGTTGAGTTAAGTGAATCATGTGCAATGCAAATGATGATATGGATTATTGTCATCTTTTTTTTGATATGGATTAGTCTCTTTGTGCTTGAACATAAAATTTTTTTTTCTTGTGTAATTGTTTTGGCTGCTTTGTGCTTTTTGTATGTAGTAGTTTTTTCAATAAAATTATTCTTATAAAAAAAAGACTCCGTTCTATTACACTCTAAAATTTATCATATATATTAAAATGCCTGTGTAGAAATTTATTTTCCGTTCTTCCTTCTTTATATAAGCATAGAAATGATGTTTATCTATATATATACATATTTGAGGTGCCAATTGCATTTTTTACCTTGCAGGAAAAGGCTTCACAACATAAGCTTTTAGAGAAGGTAGTTGCATAGGGATATTTCAGGTAATGAGAATTCAATGTTGCCCCATTTCAAATCTTGGCTGCCATGTTTGCTTTGTTACCTTTGTTCATCTGCTTTACTATATATTGCCGTTATTGAAGATATATATATATATATATATATTTTTTTTTGTCTTGGTATTTAAAATTTGCATTATATTGTCTTAGGCAACATCTGATTCTTCACTTCTTCTTCATACCGGATAATACATGAATCTACACAGGCAATGCCGCAATGTTGAAATGATTTTATGATTTCTTACATTATGTTTGGTAGGATGAAGTGTAGAAATGAGAGTTTTTTGTACCTACTTGTGTTCGGTGGTAGGTTGTAGAATTGAGATTTTTTGTACCTACTTGTGTTGGGTGGTAGGGTGTAGAAATGAGATTTTTTGTAACTATTAAAATATATATTACTTTGGGGATTTTGGTAACAATAAAATTTTCTTCTAAAGTTGGAGAAGTACCAAATTTGCTATTAAAAAAAGAAAAATCTTGCAGTCTAGAGACTCGAGTAATAACAGCTTTCCAACACAGTACCTATTTTAATACACATATTTTAATAGTAGGAGGCCTTGAAGACACTATCATCACACTGTGCATTATAAGAATTTGATTAAATGTAAGCTAGGTTAATCAAATTCTAGAGCTCTGTCGAGATTCGACTTCAATCCATCTGTATCACAATGTTCTTTGATATTTCTCATTTTTAAAATTTTTTTTTTATTATAGTTCCTGGCATGGTGTTTATGGTGGTGGTGGTGTGATGCCGTGATGGTTAGATCTTGGGTTTTTTATTTTGGTTTGGCAGTGGTGGTGCTATGTCATGATGGATTGATCTAGTTGTCTAATTTGGTGCGGTTGTGTTGTCTTTGGTGGTGATGGTGATGGTGGTTGTCTTCGCGGTGGTGGTAGTTGTGCTTGGGTTTAACCTTGGGTTGATGGTGGTGTTGTCTTTGGTGGTGGCTATCTATGCTGAGAGGAGAGAAAAAAAAAATTTATTTAAATGAAGTAAAAAATAGAGTGTTGACGAATTTTGTGTTGCCTATTTAATTCAAGTTGTTAAATGAGGAATTTTGTAATGCATTTAAATTATGTTAATTTGGGATAAGTTCTTTTTTTTTTTTTTTTTTTTTTTTTTTTTTTTTTTTTTGAGATAAGGCTATTCTCTTCTGTGTATATATAATGTTTCTAATAAATAATAGCATTTTGAATAATCAAAATTTTTTTTGTTTTTGTTTTATTGTGAATGTAGATAAATAGTACTCTTTTTTTCTTATTGTGATAGTAGACATAAATAGACTTTCTTTTTTGTGTGCGCATTGGAATTTATTCTTAAAAAATCTCATTTATTTCTCTCTTTCTTCCATTATTTTTCATGGCAAAAAAGTGATGATAGACTAATCATTGTTGATAAGAATAAAAATCAGTCAATCACTTGTTGGTCAAGAAAGGAAAGTTTTACTTTTGTGATCATCCATTGTGCCATTCCTTTTTTCCTTCGAAAATTGAGCGAGCTTGGTCCCCATTAATTGGACAAGTTTGTTGACTAGCAGAAAGCAAGTTCATCATATGCTCACCAATTCATCATCAACCTTAGTCTGGGGCCCTAGTGTTTAATACTGCTTTTTTTTTTTTTTTAATATATATACGCCTAATGTTTAATAGTTTATACTCTATCAAGTAACTACAATATGAATATCATACTTATCAACAAACCAAAAAAAAAAAAAAAAGTACAATGTCAAACTTTGTTATTTTTGCTTGCATATGAGAATGGGGCTTGATTAATTACTCATGACCAGAGGAAATGATAATTCTTAAAAAGGTACTGTTAAGGAGTGCCTTAAAGTATAGGTTAAGAAATTATATACTTCCACTCATTCATGAGCTCACATTTTGATCGAAGATCGAAATGTACTTGTTAATAATTCATTAATTTATAGGCACGATGTGATTGTGTAGTTTTTCTTTTTTGGACTTGGGTACTCCAATTTGATTTTTTATTTCTTGAAAAAAAGCTCCTTACCATTGCCCTTAGGGCATGTATTCTCAAAATCAGCTTATCAAGCTTAATTTGTAATTCAAGCTATGCAATTATTGAAAGCTAGACATAGTACAACGAATTTAATCAAATAACCAACACAACATCGTCATCATCATCATTGTTGAGTCGGTGGCTATAATTTGGTCTAACATAGAGTACTTGTTGTAATAAAGCGGTCTGTAGTAATCCTTGTGCAATGTTAATACCCTAGCCGACTTAATATATATACATATATTAAGTTACTGCTACGGCAATTCATTTAGGGAAAAGTAGAATTAAATTGGGGTTTGGGTCGAGAGTGCTTGTGTTACTATTGTAATCTTCTTATTTTATAGTGAAACTTTTTTTGTCACCGCCAGTGGACTTAGGCATATTGCGAAAATTCTCGTGTCTATTTTTCTTATCTTTTCTTTAATCTTGCCTAAATGGGTTTATTTTCGCAACAATCATCTTTAATAGAGAAATGATAAATAATAAAGAGTAGAATTTGATGTTTGGGAAATGGAGACTCTAATTATTTGTACAACTATTACATGTAGCATGGTGAAGTTTAGATTCTGATCCAGCCAACTCCTGCATCTTGCTTCCTCCCCTTCTGTTGTGTTAACTTCTTTACATCTTTAATCATAAAGTGATATACAAAGCCTAATAAGTTGTGTTGTCTGTTCCTTCTTTTTTGAGAATCTTTTTTAGATTGTTTTTCTTTTTGTTTTCAATAATATCTATTACGTGCTAACTGCTTACCTTTTTTGTGCAGTATGGCTGTCGCAAATGCTGGACAGATTAACCATGCAGAGCTTGGACCCATTGACACGTCAGTGTTGACATAGCAGGCCAACCATCGATCCGAAACTATTTGGAATGGGCAGGTAAAATGCAACACTAAATCTTTATGCATTATGTACATGCATTTAATTCACACAATGTACACGCTGCAATTGTCAAATATTAATCCATGGTTTTGTTCTATGCAGGATCCAGGGACCCTTACTTGCCGTAGCTATAGTGCAGAGTTCTCCAATCGAGAGCCAATGGTGGACGACCGAGTCGTTAACATCATTAAGGCAATTGGTTTAGAGGGACTTCTGAGGGTCCCAGGTAGAGAGATTGACCATGGCCTGATAACGGCCTTAGTGGAGCGATGGCAACTCGAGACGCACACCTTCCATATGCCACATGGTGAGCTCAGCATCACATTGCAGGATGTGGAGGTTTTTCTTGGGCTTCCTGTTAATGGTGACGCTATAACAGGGAGCACGAAGAAAACTTGGACAGAGGTGTGCCGGGACTTCCTTGGGTTTCAACCTATAAATCAAGAGCGGCATAAGCAATTAGATGGCCGGAGGATTCTCATCAGTCGACTTTTGGACTAAGTTGCTCATCCATTGCCGCCTAATGCTGAAGAGGATGCGTTGCATAAGTACGCACGATGCTACATCCTAGCGCTACTGGGGGACACAATATTTGGGGACAAATCTGACGATAGGGTACATCTAATGTGGGTACAGCAGTTGGAAGATCTTCACAACCCACAAATGTAAAGTTGGGGAAGTGTTTGCCATGCATGGTTGTACCGAGAGTTATGCAGGGCAAGCGATAGGGGCACTAGTCAGATCGGTGGGTGCTTACTATTGGTCCAGTATTAGGCATGGGCCAGGTTCCCCTATTTGTGCCCGGCAGTTGAGCGTGGCCCGCCAGTGGGTACTTACGGTCCTTCAGTGCGTGGTCCACTGGCCCTGAAGTAAGTCTTTCTTGAATCCCATCCCCACTCTCTTTATTTTGGACAGACTACAATCTCTCTTCCAAAACCCACTCCACCCTATTTTTAACTAATTATTATTGTTTGGTGATTTTTTTTTTTTGGTGGACTGGGCAACTAATTGTTTTTTATAAAGGCATTTTTCGTCCACCCTTGATGAATTGGAAAATGTTTGAAGAGTCCATTACTGCTGTGAAAATGAGCTTGGGTGTGAAAAAATAGTATTTTTAATATTTGTTTAGTGATAACTGATAACTTCTACAACTTTGTTAGAATTTTATAGGGCATTGTATAAGAACATTGCACAACTGGTCTACTAGGCATTGTTACTAATGTGGCGGTAAAATTATAAATGGTAGGAATGGCTACCTTAAGTGTATCCATTACCATGAATTAACAAAAAATAGTATAAACAAATTCCAATTCAAAAATGAATTGAAACCATATTAGAGAAATCTGATAGATGAATATGTATACCTAGGCCAATGGCAGAGAAAAATGGGTAATGATGCTGCACGCCTTGCTGCCTCATGTGATCCCTCCATTCGGTTCCTCAAGTTCCTAGAAAACATTAGCTGATACACTAAATATATTGCTTACTAACAAAAGAGCATGTGGATGATTGAGTTTACAAGCTGGTGTCTTGGTGTGTTACGTGCTTGTCAGTGTACATATATATGATAGAAGCCAAACCTTGAACATGGGAGCCAGCCACTTAGACCAACAATTGCGCTTAGATTGACAGGATAAAGGTTTCCGTTCCCATAATTTCCTGAAACAAGGCATATAACAGAATAGAGCGCAGTTGCAGCACCCATACTGAAGCCCCCAACACCAAGTTTGACTGTACAGTAAAATTACATCAACTTGAGTAGTACTAATGCAACAACAACAGAGCCTTAGTCCTAAATTTTTTCAGGTCAGTCATGGATATGATAACAAGACTTTTTTTTTATAGGTAAGAAAGTAATGTTATTAATAGAAAAGAATAACATTACTTAATCAAAGTTCACGGTAGTGAACAAAGAACAACATAGCAACAAAAAGAAATAAAGGAATCAAAATCCTATTATAAGAGACAAAAGAAAATCAATAATAGTAGAACAATCCGAAAGATCCCAACACCAAGACCAATCGAAGAGAGTTAGCTGGCACAAATCTAACAATTGGCCCATTGATTTTTCGATATCCTCAAAAGTAACATTTTCATAGGCCTCTCAACTTATAGAGGACAGGGCTAGAACACACAACAATAAGAATAGTGGAAATTGAGTTTAAAATGATAAAGTGGTTGAAGTATCCTGTAATAGCTACAAACTTAATTTTTATTGAAGATTATGCCTTGTTATAAATTTTAGAAGAGATAAACCCTTGGGGAGAAAAAGACATAAATATACCAAAAGTAAATGAATTACACATGAATCACAAACAAGAAACTTTCTGCACTCTTGTAGCATGCTAGGCTTCAATTTATATTCCCTAAATCACCACATCCAAATATATCTTTACAAATTTTAGTACTATCTGGACAAAGAAGTGTAGCCAAACAACTAAGGAAGTCATAGAGTAAGATTCCTAGACTCATCAAAAAATAAAAAATAAAAAATAAAATATAGATTCCTAGGAAAGCCTAATAAACCCTGATTGTGAGGAAGATTTTCAGTTTGTTAAGGAGTACAATGGATTCCCCCATAAAATTTATTCAAATTATTTCACTTTAGGTTTTACATCTTGTTTTAGCAGTAGATAGGCATTATGACAGCTTTACAACACAAATAAGAGAGAAAGGAGAGGAAGGGGGGGAGGGGTTCCTGTTGAAAAACCTGACGATAAACCATATAGGCTCATCCACTTGGTGTAAAACACTGCTAACGTATTTCAATGCCACTAAAAAATGACATGAACTCATAGACAACCAAGATTAACACCTGAAAGCAGAAATCTAAGGAGCATAATCACTATTTATTATTAATGCATGACTTGCGCAAATGCTGGTAAATGAAAAATTGGACAAATAAGGTCACTGATATACTACTATAAAACTGTGGGGAACCAGGTGATAAAATGATAAAAAGATCAAAGTAATTTGAACTTGACTTTCTTACACTATAAGGGGAGAAAGTGAATGAATTTTTCACATAGTTCTCCCAAACTTCAGAACTCTTTGTTTTCCCAGTCTACTAAATACATAAAATATTACACATGCATACATACATACATACATACATACCTCCTTAAAATCCTCTATGTTTATTTCATCTATATATTACTAAAAGCTGAAGCGTAGCGTTTAATGCTGCTTCTCTCACGTTGTGCCACATCAGCTGCCACGTCATTTGCTTAAAAAAAATATAATTTTTCCTTCAATTTTAAAATGCTTTATATATTACTAAAAGCTGAAGCGTAGCGTTTAATGCTGCTTCTCTCACGTTGTGCCACATCAGCTGCCACGTCATTTGCTTAAAAAAAATATAATTTTTCCTTCAATTTTAAAATGCTTTTTGCAATTTTTAGCCTATTAAATCCCAGCCCTATAAATGCAGCCCACTTCTTATCTATTTACTTCCACTACCCTATAATAAATTTATATAATTAATCCAGCCTACCTTTTTTTATTTAGTTCCACTATCAAGCCCAACCTAAATCCATAAAAAACGTTCAAGCCGGTTTTGTGTGAGCCTTTTCAACTTAAAGGAAGAAAGAAAAAAAATACATTTTTAAAAGTTGAAGCGTAGCATTTATTGTTGCTACACTCCAATTCAGCCACATCAGCGGCCATGATATATTTATAAAAAAAATGACATATTTTTTTAAAATATTAATATCTAAGGATGATCTTACACATTCTAAAATAATAATTAAATACATGTAACTTACCAATTATAATAAAATATTAATATCTAAATATCTAAAGATGACTTTACACATTCTAAAATAATGATTTTTTTTTAAAGGCATTCTAAAATAATAATTAAATACATGTAACTTACCGACATAATAATGCTATAATTATTATCATTGAAAACATGTAGTCATAAAATACTTTATTTATATATAATAATAAAAACCAAAATAAAAAAGTAGGAATTCTTCACCGGACATACCATCCTTCTTTTTTGTAAACCCTTCTCATAGGCATTTTATCAAACATGTGACATAGAACTACAAATGGCGGGATTATCTTCAGCATACCACTTTGTTGGTGGTAATTTATAGTAAAAGAGATATGATAGAAATAGAAATACCACTTAACACACCAAAATATTTAACATTATATATATATATATATATATATATATATAATACTAAACATATTAAATATTAAAATATTCAATATTGGACATAAAAAAATCAAAATTGCATTATCAGTTTATGACCTTACACATTCTCTTGAATGAACATATGAATACTAAACTATTCCCAAGTGCATTATGGCAAAATAAATTGTCATATGAACAGAATAGTAGAAAACACACTCAATATTGCATTATGAGTTTATGACCTTACACATTCTCTTGAACGGTCATATATTAAGTTATACCAAAGTGCATTATGACAAAATAAATTGTCATATGAAAATGAATAGTATAAAACACACCCACGAAGAAAATAAACGAAAACACACCCATCAAGAAACTTTGGATTTTCTTTACTAAGATTGAGATGATTTCTTCAATTAGAGATAACAATTCAACAAAAATTCATCGCCTCAATTTGGTAAGTATTTCAATGTGCTTACAATACTCTTGATCTTCACTCTATTTTTTTTTTTTGGTACATTTTAAATGTTTTCCACTTCTTCTTTTGAGTAATGGTTATTTTCCTTGATCACAATTTATCAAATCGCTTCCATCATGTCGAAATAAATTACCATCTTGCTAATTTCTTATTTTGTTTTAGTACATGGTCTTTTGTCTCCCATTTGTTTATTTTATTTTCTGAATAGCTTTGTTATTTTTTAAATTAAATACTACACAAATTCTTGCTAAAATCCTTTAATCTCATCTAAATATATGCTAATTTATAATTTCTTTCTTAGGATACCTTGGGAGAGGAAACAATATATTATGATTTATAGGAATGGCGTTTCTCTTTTTCTTTATATTTGGGATTATACCATGTGTTTCTCTTTTTCTTTGTATTTGAGATTATACCTAATCTTTATATGGTTTTTTCATTAATTTTTCAACAAAATATAATGCAAATAACATTATGGTAATTCAAACACACTAAAGGTTTTTTAAAATTTTATTTTAAGATCTAATCGCTAAATCTTACCATTTATAATTTTCAAGGAAACAATTTTGGGACACTTACAATGTTTAAGTATTGCATCCATTTTATGACTATATATGGGCATGCATGCAATATATATGTATATATATATATATATATATATATTTTTTTTTTTTTTTATGTTTTTCATGGTTAACCTAATATCCATTTATTTGGATTTAAAAATTCTTTCAACTGAAGCATATACCTTGATGTAACTTATTCTTAGAAAATTCCACAACTTAATTCAAATCATGCTAGCCAAATATATGTATATATATATATACACACACACTATTATTCCTCACCTCAGCTAGCTTAAACTTATCTCATTCTCAAGGTGAAAAAAATGCTTAAAATTATCTCTTTTTTTGAGTTCAATGTGTTCTTTGTATTTATTAAGACAGAGCACAATGATTTTGTACCCTTCTATATGAATTAAATCATCATACCTTATTTAGCTTGAACTTATCTCTTATTCCAAGTTCAATTTGGCTACGGCATGTTGCTCTTCAATCCATAATACTCCTTAAATATTTTAGTGTAATACATATTTCTTTAGTACTTTTTCTTATATTCATCTGCATAAACTTCTTATAAGTTCTTGAATTGATTAGAATTTAAGAAGGTTATATCAAGATAATGGCAACAATCTTTTGTGTTAGCACTACTCAAAGAACCAAAACTATTAAACACAAAATTACTACCATAATTTTTTTTTTCTTTAGGATAATAAGTGATAAATGGTTGTTAGTTTGTTTACATTTCTTTGTAAATAGTTGTTTTTGGTTATTTTGGGTGATGATGTAGGTATTACTAATCAAATTCTCTTACATTTTTTTTTATAAATTTTTTTATCACTAAAATTATGTTTCACATATGTCACACTTTTTAGCAAGTCTTCTGAATATATATATATATATATTATTTCATTGGCAATTCTACAATCAGCAATGCAATACTCTTGCGGTGTAATTTATAATTTATTTCATTGATTGTTAACACGTGATAGTTTATCATTTAATATCTTTCTCTCTTCCTTCTTTCTAGAACGTATAGAACATATTTAACAACTGTTATCATATTGGACAACACAATATGAATTGGATATATTGCACTTTTTTTTTAGGCTTGGTGCTCAAACAAATATGCTCTTCTTCGAAGTTTTCTTTTGTTTTTTTCTCTTACTATTTTCTTGGCTGATTTGTTAAAATTTAGAAATTGTATTTGGCTTCATCTTGCTAGGTTCATTTTGCATGATCATTGGCTTATATGCTATAATTTGGGCTAAAGCAATAGACCTAGAACTGGAAGAGATCAAACTAGATATAGTCGTAGAGAACAAGAGTATTAAATGTATAAATTTGTGAATAGCTCAACAAAATGAACTGGTTCTATGGTATTAAAACACAGTTATAAGCATGTATAAACAATTCTATCATGACTAATTTTGCTTTCTCCTACCCTTTTTATGTTATTTATTGATTGACTAAGATTTACTACACATTTAGATTCCTCTGTTTTCAGGTTTATCAAAATACAAATTGTTCTAGCTTGGTTTAATAAACAAAGTTTGTATAAATTGCTCATTAACTTCTCAAAAAATGAAAAATAATGTTAGCTTCCATATGAAATAATCAAGATTCATTTTCATGTTCTAATCAAAATTGTACATTCTCCAATTTTTTTTTTTTTTATTGTGTTGGATTTTGATGCATATTTCACTATATTATATCATGTTACAAAATATCTTGCCATATTTAATAATTGAAAGCAAATTGCAACATGTTTCCTTGGATATATATATATATATATATATATATATATATATATATATATCAAGATATAGACTTCTTTACCTACAAAATATATACTACTCTATATTAGAATATAATCACATTATTTTGAGATGAGTTTGTGACTATTACTTATAAGTCTCAAGTCCAACTTAGGTCACCCCATCTACCCATTTTTTCCATTTAAAAAAAAAAAAAAAAAAGTCACCAGTACTATTCTCATTTTTAACTTCACCACAAAAAAAAAAAGAAAAAAAATTATGATGTCAAATTTTTCCGCGCATTGCGCGGGTTTGCGACTAGTATAACTAAAAGAAGAGAGCATTCAAAGCTAGTGAGGATTTAAAGGAGAAACCTACTATCAGCAGGCTCTGTTGACAATAGGTTGGCAACATGTGCTGCTGAAGCATCTAATCCCTCCAAATCATCAGGGGCGTCTTTTGAAAAATCGCCTACGTCAAACCCTGATATAAATCACCAAAGCACTTTTAATTGTATTATTTAGAGTTGCAAATTGAAAAGGGAACTGAATCAGACATAAAATTCTTGAGACACAACTAACATAAGTTACTGGATAACTAATTTTTTGGCACACACTGATGGAATAATATAATTTGCAATCAGCAAGAATTTAATGGTTTGTTTTATCATAAGAAAAAAAAGTGAGGTTTCTAAAGTTGTAGATCTTACAAGCAGTGCAAGGAAATCCACCAAATAATCGTACTGGCCGAGTAGGAGCAGTGGGGCAAATCCATTTTATCTAAACCATTAATTTGAATAAAACAAATAATTAGCACTCTTCTAGATGTTTAAAGAATTAGGGCTGTTATGCATGTTTCATTTTGTAAGGTTGAATTTTATCAACCATTTTGTTGGTTTTATTCCGTGCCAATTTGCTTGTAATTTAGCACTTAGTAACCTTGTATTTAGGTGGGAAAATTGTAAGGGTAGTGTGTGAGAAGATGTGAAGAAAAGCTCAAGTATGTGCAAAGAAGCAGAGCTTCGCGGCTAGGACTCGCGGGTGGATCGCGACTGGCAAGCCGCCAAATGCAGGCACGTGAGATGCACACAGGAAAATTGAAGGGTCGCGCCAGCTGTCACGCTACAGGACAAAAGTCCCAGGCTGGCCAGGCCGTTATGTCATGACTTGAACTCGCGACTTGGACAAGCCGCGAGACCAAGCCGCCAATTTACCCTGTTTGGCAAAATCTGTCTCTTCGTATTCTTTTCTCACCCCAATATATATAGACCCTTATACCCACCATATTGAGAGAGCTTCCAGAAAGAATTTTGTGAGAGAAACCCTAGAGAAATACAAGATTGATTCATCCACAATCTTTACCTTAGAGACTCTACAAATTTCTCTACTTTCTTCCTCTCCATTGTTATACCCTTGAGAGGCCTTTAGCCAAATCCTCATCTCACCACACCCACATCTATGAGAAGGTTATTTGGTACTGTTGGGAAGTAGTTAGGAAGGAACCAATCTACATTGGTTGATGCTATGGTCTAGTAGCGGAACAACCTCGTTGGAGCAAGAAGCTTGGAGGGCTTAGGTACATCGGGTAGATTAGGCTTGGAGGGTCTATTGCTGTTCATGTATCCCAACTACATTTTCTAGTGGATTATTGACCGCTTGGAGGGCGGCAGAGAGGTTTTACGCCGAGGGCTTCGGTTTCCTCTTCGATAACACATCGTGTGTTGTCCGTGTGTTTGCATCTTCCTTCCCTTCATCTTTGCCTCATATTTACTGCTGTGGATGTGTTTATTTTTGGCTTAGATTAGTTATCAATTCTGTGATTGGCTTATGTTCATATTCCGCACATTAATTGTTTGATAATAAGCTTGAATTGATAATTTTGTAATTGGGGTCTAAAACATTCAAGGGTGGTTTATACCCATTTTGAACATTCACATTTGCATAGGTTGAGAAACTACTAATAAAATTGAAAAAGCATACTTATTTCTTACATAACTTTAGAGGAAGGGTTTCTAAGAGCTGGGACCAACTACAAAACAAAGCAAAGATAGAAAATTCACCTTAGCCACTATTGGCTACCTTAATCTCAACTGATAATAGGCTTGAATGAATAACAAAATGATAAAATTCAATTGATAGGAGCATTTCCAGAACATCTCAACAAATTTCAAAGCCATACAACTATGTAGGCCACACCCAATAAAATCATATTAACTATTCTGCAGACAGTAAGTAAAGTAAGCACTTCACCCAAAACTTTCATAATCTAAGAATAATATCCCATATAATTAAAAAAACAAAATTTTATCTATACTTCCAACTCACATACAAACCCAAAAAGCATTTAACTTTTATAAGTATATTTTGCTGAATGACAGATAACCATTAAAACAAAAAAAAAAAAAAAAAAAAAAAAAAAAAAAAAAAAACTAGAAATTGAAATATTCACTAGGCTAATGAGATAATGAAAGTGGCATGTATGTAAAAGATTTGATTAAAAAACAAACATATGTTTTAGGTTGGTTCCACACCAAGTTGGTTCAAATCAAATCAAAGTGTCTCTAATTTTGTGACTGCCATGTGGCTTGTATGTGCTCTGTTTTTTATAAGGACTGTTGAAGTTCTAATGATATTATTAATTGAGTAAATATCTAATAGTGAATCTTAGTTGTTATATGTGATTACATTATAGATTTAATCATAACATTATCTTAGTAGGAAAGTTGTAGATATTGATCCCTTGTTCTTGATTGTGCTAGGTGGTTGTGGGTCCCAAACAAGAAAAATAGGCCTGCCCACATCTTCAAGGATAGGTATCGCGAGCAAATAACTTTAATGTTGCTAGGCCAGGTATGAAAATGCCCTGTTTTACACGTTTAGGAACAATCTTATAGGTTTGGTGAATTTTGAAATATAAAGCCTAATGTGTTGTGTACATGTTTTTTGGCTGTTGTAGGTAGTGTGGCAGCCATATGAAGCTGAGTTCGAGGACCTTCCATCGTGGTGCGTTGCAGGGAGGGTCGTGTGGACGGCAATGGTGCCGCTTGTATGTTTCCACATAATAGAGAAACATACGTCGGATCGTATCATTCGTCAATTTGGGATGATCCAACAAATTCCCCGTGCTGTTGACACTGATGAAATCCTACATAGAATTGATTTAAGGGGGAAGGTCGGTGTTAGTTAGGTGCGGAGACATGCTTTGCATATAGTCCATTAGGGTAATCACCCTCAATGGCGTTTTGAAGTAGTGCTTGGTGAGATGCCTCCACAGCACGAGTACTTCGGCTGGTTCAATAGGGTAACTCGGAGGTTCATCGATAGGCCCAGTGCTAAATTGATTATGATGGTAAGTTCTCCATGTCTTCGACATCTTACCGTACTTCTTAGCATGAAACCACTGTTTATAGAACATGATATATGTCACTACATTTTTTGCTTAGCACTTGCTCTCCCTATAATTTGCAATTATTACTACCAGAACCAATTCAAAACCAACATTTATTTTATTATTGATTGCCATTGTTGATGATTTACGCATTACTAACATATGTGGGTTTTGCATGTGTAGGTTTCACTTGTCAACCGTTTGTTGAGGCATCACCCAGTGGGCACGGAGGAGCACGAGGACACTACTGATGTGCTGACAGCAGTGCATCATATTAACCGTGTACAAGCTCCCATCCCTGAGGCCCCGAATGAAGTGGCAGCTACTCCTACGGGCCCAAGCACTACTGAAGGCCCAAGCACGAGCATAGGTCTGACCAAATGTCCCTCTCGTTCGCCTTTTGCTACCCCTCGGGTTGTCCTTACCCTCGATCCCTCTCCATACACACCACATCCATCCCCTAGCCTTACCATCCTTTCATCCACCCCACATCCATCCCCTGGCCTTACCATCCTTTCATCCATCCCCTAGCCCCACCATCCCTTCACCCATCCCACATCCATCTCCTCGCCCCACCATCCCTCCACCTATGCCACATCCTTGTCCTGGGTCTAACATTCGTCCACCCCCTACCCCCATCCCCACAGTCATTTCCTGAGCTGTCATCCATTCCATCCTTTGACCTGGGTCTTGATCTAACCCCACCTAACATGCAGTAGGAGCCACCCTCCCACAGTACGTATATTGGCCCTTCTTCAGCCATCAATGCACCCCATGTTCAGGCTAAGCAGGCTGTTGGGTTACCTACAATGGCAGAAGGTCGGCCAAAACACATATCAAAGGCACCTCCTCGTGGGACAGGGGGGC
The DNA here is from genome assembly GCA_023621385.1 of Quercus gilva. NCBI lineage: Eukaryota > Viridiplantae > Streptophyta > Magnoliopsida > Fagales > Fagaceae > Quercus > Quercus gilva. The sequence continues at coordinate 79,776,883 of CM042476.1, read as the reverse complement.
ACAAACATGGACACAACACTAGGCCCGAGGCATCTGACGAAGAGCATGCAAGACCTCCTCCTCGTTATACGAGACGACATAAGGTCCAAAAAAGGTAACTCCATTGATACCTTTTGCAAAGTTTATTTTACAATTTATAAGCAGCTAAAAAGCATTCTTTGTTCTGATGGTTAGTTCATTATATTCTCTGATCAAATTTAGGATATTCATGCTCAAATATTATCCTAGGAACAGTTGTACTTCCTCCTCATTTTTATAACTTTAACTTATTACTATGCGTTAGAATTATGAGATATCTAGACCATAAAGGTCAGAGATATTAAGTCAGTATGCAGTTTGCTTGTAGATCTTACGAACAATTGAACGTCAACTTCATGAGATATCATGGACCATATTGAGGATGGAGAATGACTCCTAGAATCCAACAAAATTGAGCACTACTTTAAGAGTTTCTTTTTTTTCGAACAAAAGACAAAAGAAAAAAAAAAAAGTTAAATTCTTCTAATGGTTAGTTTTGTAAAAATGATTCAAGGAATTGTGTTTATAAAATAATTTTACCCTTTGATCAAGTGAAGTAATATATCTTAAAGTAATGTGCTGTGGGTATGTGGGGAAACACGTCATTGAAACATATCATTTATTCCATTTTCTTGTATGGAACAAAAACTTAGTTCCCTGATGAAATGTAGTTTCAAAATAACCTTTTAGGAATTAAGAATGGCCATAGTTTAAAATAGGTTTAAGTGCAAACCACACAACTAAAATTTTATAATATATACAGGTATACATTCTAAGATAATTTTTGTGATGCAAATTTTGAAATCTATAACAAAGGATCTGTCATAATGTCGCTCTAACTCATTTTTACTTGTTACTTTCATGAAGATGATGATGCTATGAAAAGGCGAGAAGCAGCAACAAAATAACTTTCAGCACAATAAAAGCAGCAAGAAAATAAAAGCAGCAACAAATGATTTGTCCTATTGTTACTTTAAGCACAATAAAAGCAGCAACAAAATAACTTTTCTAATGCCAATAAGCCTGGAGAGTCCGGATTTGGTTGATTTTCAAGTGGCTGGTAATTATTCTAACTTATTAATGGTTTTCAAGTGGCTGGTAATCCAAGTCATGAGAAAAAAATTTAAATTTTTGTTCAAGTTGTTAAGCATTGAATATCTTATATAGACATACTCAATTAGTGCAACTATTTGATGCATGACTGTACTGCAACTTCTACTTGTCTTGGGATTTACAAAACGGATTTTCCTACTTCAGGCCCAAATTGTGTTCTGTTTATTGACATTGGTTATTGTGATACCCAGGTCTCTATTGCATCATTGATGAATTGGGAATATGAGGATTTTTTCACATACTTTTGACGAAAGCTTCGGAGGGAGAGATTTTGATGAGGTTTTGTTTAAGAATGTTGCAGCACAATTCAAGGAGCAGTACCATATTGATGTGTACTCTATTTAAGCTTCTAGTGTGTCGGGAGAAGCAGTTGCAAATGCTAAGAAGGAACTGTCTCTAATGGTTGAAAAATTGTATAGCATCAGCCAAAGAATTGCTAAGGCAGTGAGGTGTTAGTAGGCATCAGCAATGCATCCACTGGCCTTGGAGATGGAATTAAAATACGTGAGACAGAGGTAATGCTCAGTCAGGGGTTTTTAAGGTACCTTTTAGTTGCTAAATTTGAAAATGTGATCTATGATTGTGTTTTTTATCAGGAGCTTATCTATTTTTCAACTTTGCTCAGTACGTAAGGTCCAAGGTAACTGATGAAAAGGCTGATGAGGTTCTAAAATAGGATATTTTGGATTGTAAGACACCTGAAAATCACTATCGATAGACTGCATCTAAATGGTAACCATTTCTAGATGTAGACCATCGATAGTGATTTTCTGGAGTCCAACAATCCAAAATATCCAACTTTAGAACCTCATCAACCTTTTCATCAGTTTCCTTGGACCCTACCTATGAGGTCCAAGAATATGGAGCTTTAAGGTGCTGAAGGTGTAGAAACAGCTCTACAGTTGGCAAGGAGGTGATAACGTAAATGATTTTAGATAGAATACAATGGGGAGTGATTCTTATTAACCACTTGTTTTTGCAGTCTCAAAGTCTGCAATTGTAGACAGTCTCCTATCATGGGCAACTTTTAAGGAGAGTAAAGATCTTAAGAAAAGTGATGGAACAAAGACAAAGAAGATTCATGGTATTGAAAAACTAGATGATGCTAACAAAGCAGGAGGGAAGGAATCTGATAAACGTACCTTGATTTTAACTAAAAGAGATTCAGCTAAGGCTCTTGTAGTAAGTTGTCATGTCATTGTGCAGAGTATTTTAGCATTAAAGTTAGCTCTATTGGGTTTCACTTCGTATGATTTTTGACGTTATTCATTCTATTACAGTTGGCTGGGCTTGCTGCTGTGGGTCGAGATTATTATGGTGTGTTCCCATTGAGAGGTAAATTGCTCAATGTGAGGGAAGCCACCGCTAAACAGCTCACTGAGAATAAAGAAATTCAGTACATAAAGCAGATTCTTGGACTTCAGCAACATAAAGAATACATCAATGTAAAATCTTTGACATATGGTCTGTTGGGTTTATTTAGACCCCTTAAACCACAATTAGATTAACCTAGTTAATTAGCCAAGTGATTAACTTAGTCCAATTCATGCAAATCTAGGTTAACACAATTAAATAATCATATCAAGATATAAAGCAGCGGAAATAATAAAGAACACAATGATATGATCACCCAGGAAACCACACGGTAAAAACCTGGGGAGGATTTTACCCACCTATCCTCAAGGCAAACCTGAATCCACTATGCAAAAGAATCGAAGTTCATACAAAAGGACTTACAAGCTCCCTGCTTGACTTCCTAATGCTACCCACCAGTAGAACTTACTGACACGACCACGTGCAAGCTCTGAATCCACAGACTCCTTCTTTCTTGGATTCTTCAATCAGCTACAAGCTCCCCGCTTGTTTTTCTTTAAGCTCCAATGGTAGCAATCTTATTGATCATCAAGATGTAGAAGTAATCTCTACCTTGAAAGCCCTAAGTTTTGTGTAAAGGAAAGCTCCTTTAAGATCTCACAAGAGATTTACAAAAAACAGAAAATATGAGCAACATAAGCTACACTAAAAACGTGGCTAGGGTTTCCTTTATATAGTGGGAGAAGTAAATCTGAAACCCTAATCCTTAATGGGCTTGGGCTGAGTTGGAAAATTCTGCAGAAAAACAATCTGCACGACTTTCGATCGATCGAGCCTAATTTTCGATCGATCGAGTCAGGCAGATTTACACAGTAAATCCTGCAGAACACTCGATTCCAACTTTACATATAAATATACTTTGAGCAAGTCTAAACAAGACTAAAACGGTTTGATCACGGTTTGCCAATAATACAAATTAGAGTTCTAATACATTAGTTCCTAATTCCTTAGAACCTAACATGGTCATTTGATGATAATGACTGATCAGGTGCGCCTTAAGTTTCTCTTATTGTTTTGTTCTTGTTTTATGCTTACAATTCTCTCTACAAGGCACATGGACAACCTTCAACCAATATAAAATTGTAACTATAATTCTTGTACAGGATCATGATGATTCCCACATCAAAGGGCTATTGATCAATTTTATTCTTTCTTATTGGCCATCACTGTTAAAAGTGCCAGGCTTATACTTTAATTAAGTTTACCACTCCTATTGTGAAGGTTGGTCTTTTCAGTTAACTATTTCAAATATTAGCACAACTTCACTATAAGTGGAATGATTCTTGGGGAAAATAATCATTTATCATCTTTGCAGGCAACTCACAAAAATGGGACACAATTATCATTTTATACCATGCCTGAGTACGATTCATGGACGCATAATTTGGCGGGCAATGCAAGTGGGTGGTCTATCAAGTACTATAAGGTTTGCATTGTTAAATTTGTTACACGTGAACCAATAACAGAACCTTTTATTCTATTATTTGTTTTTTGTCTTTTGCATTGTAAGGTTGAATTTAATCAATCATCTTGTTGGCTTTATTCCGTGCCAATTTGCTTGTAATTCAGCAATTAGTAACCCTGTATTTAGGTGGGATAATTGTAAGGGTAGTGTGTAAGAAGATGTGAAGAAATGCTCAAGATTATGCAAAGAAACAGAAACTCGCAACTTGATCTTGCGGATGACTCGCGGCCTGCAAGTCGCCAAAAGTTGCACACGTGCCAAGCATGTCAGAAGCTGAAGAGTCGTGCCAGCTGTTGCACTACAGGACAAAAGTCCTAGGCTGGCCAGGCCGTTAGCTCGCGGCTTGAACTCGCGACTAAACCCAGTCGCGAGGTCAAGTAGCCAATCAGCCCTGTTTGGGAAAAATTGACTCTTCGCATTCCTTTCTCACCCCACTATATATAGACCCTTATACCTACTAAATTGAGAGAGCTTCCAGAGAGAATTTTGTAAGAGAAACCCTAGAGAAATACAAGATTGATTCATCCACAATCTTAACCTTAGAGACTCTACAAATTCCTCTACTCTCTTCCTCTCCATTGTCATACCCTTGAGAGGTCTTTAGCCAAATCCTTATCTCACCACACCCATGTCTGTGAGAAGGTTTATTTGGTGCATTTGGGAAGCAGTTAGGAAGGAATCAATCTACGTTGGTTGATGCTATGGTCTAGTAGTTGAATCCGGGAAGCTAAAGAAGAAATAGGTTCAGCGTAACCTCATTGGAGCAAGAAGCTTGGAGGGCTTAGGTACTTGGGTAGATTAGGCTTGGAAGGTCTTCTGCTGTTCATGTATCCCAACTATATTCTTTAGTGGATTATTTGACCGCTTGGAGGGCGGTGGAGAGGTTTTACACCGAGGGCTTCGGTTTCCTCTTCGATAATACATCGTGTGTTGTCCGTGTGTTTGCATCTTCCTTTCCTTTATCTTTGCCTTATATTTACTGCTGTGGATGTGTTTATATTTGGCTTAGATTGTTTATCAATTCTATGTTTGGCTTATGTTCATATTCCGCACATAAATTGTTTGATAATATGCTTGAATTGATAATTTGTAATTTGGGGTCTAAACATTCAAGGGTGTTTCATACCCATTTTGAACATTCATTTGGTATTAAAGCAGGTACACTTGTTGAGGTGTAATTACCTAAGTGTGATCCCTGAACCCCTTTGAGATGGATAGGTCACAATCTCTTAATGTACTACCGTTTTTTGACGGTAATAATTACGCTTTTTGGAAAGTCCGTATGAGGGCATTTTTGTGTTCTACTGATGATGATGTGTGGGATGCAGTTGAAGTAGGATGGACAAGGCCAGAGGCTGCCAAGTCTACTTGGGATAAGGCTGCTCTTGCGGCGGCAAATGCAAATAGCAAGGCATTGAATGCTATTTTCTGTGGTGTCTCTCCAGAAGAATTTCACTGGATTTCACATATCACCATTGCTAAGGAAGCATGGGAAATTCTGGAGACAACCTATGAAAGGACTAAGAAAGTGAAGGACACCAAACTTCAGATGTTGACCACTCACTTTAAGGAGCTAAAGATGAGTGAGGATGAGTCTTTTGATTCGTTTTATAGTAAATTGAACGAGGTTGTTGTTGGAAAATTTAACTTGGGAGAAAAGAGGGAGGACTCGAAAATTGTAAGAAAGATCCTTCGGTCTCTACCAGAGAGTTTCCGAGCCAAAGTTACAACCATTGAAGAGAGCAAAGATCTTGACGACATTAAGGTTCAAGAGCTGGTTGGTTCTCTGCAGACTTATGAGTTGTCCCTACCCACACAGAAGAAGAGTAAGTCACTTGCGCTTAAGACAATTGATGAGAGAATGGTGTCTCATGACTCTTCGGAAGAGGATGCAGTAGACAAAGATGTGGCGTATCTTGTAAAGAACTTCCGGAAATTCTTAAAGCTCAAAAACAGTGGGAAATTCAGTGACAAAGGGAAATTTCAGAGTGCCGAAAAAGAGAAGAAGCAATTCAGAAGAAAAGAGGGTAGAGATTCCTAATCCTCACAAGGAATTACATGTTTTGAATGTAATGGACATTGGCACTTTAAAAAGGAATGTCCCAATTATTTGAAGTCGAAGGGAAAGGCCTATGCCACTACTTTTAGTGATTTGGACTCATCAAATTCTGACTCTGAGGACAGCTATGATGGAGAAGGAAACTACTCTGCATTTATGGCTATTGAGCATGTTGAGTCCTTGGAGGACTTGAATCAACTTGTACAAGAACTTGGAGAACACAACGATGATGAATCCTTAGGGATTGTTGAGGAATCAGATGCTGAAGAGGATAGAAATACAACTAGTCTTCAAGAGAATTACACCTTACTTCTTGAGAGATCGGGAGAGTACACAAGGGTGGCAAAGGTAGCTGTGAAGAAGATGAAGAAAGCTAAGGAGGACTACAAAAGTCTCCTGGCTAGATATAAGGAGGCAAAGTGTGAAATTGGGATACTAAATGGAGAGCTATCGGAAGCTTATACCAAAGTACGATTTCTTGAGCAAGAGGTGGTGCAAGCATAAGCCAAGATAGAAAGGGTCTCCTCCAAGAAGCTGGAAGATATTATTTCATCCCAAAAACATTTCTCAAACAAGTCTGGGTTGGGATATACCGGAGGGAGTAGCTCATCGGCCAAAGCTACCAAAGAAGTGAAATTTGTGAAGGCCATAGAGCCGATTGTGGTAGAGCCCATCCTTGAAAATGTTAAGGCTGAGAAGAAGAAGAAGAAGTTGGCTGAGCAACGAGTGGGTAATAAGTTCCAAAATCAATCAGAAGCTAGATTTGAAGGTAGAGCAAGATTTCTCTCAAGACCACAACGGGGTCCTAGAACAGATTATGTGTGTCACTATTACGGATTGCAAGGACATACTAGACCCAACTGTCAAAAGCTGAGAGCAAACAACAATGCGAGCGCACCTCGGTCACGAGGAAGAAGAAATGACAAGAGGTCTTGGGGTGGTGAGCAACCAAGAAGTCAAAACCATGATCCAGGAATGATGGACGTGATGAAGATGATCGGTGCTTTCACCAATTGCCTGGAAAGCTTCACACGAAGGTTTGAAAGTCCTAACTCTTGTACCCAATCCGTCAAGGATATCACCCCAAATGCACTTGACGTGTGGGTGACGAAGGGTACTCATGCATAAGTATTGCAACATGTCCATGCATTAATTCTTCCCATATTTTGTGTATATGCTTGGTTGTTTTGCTTCTTGCAAGTTTGAGTTGGATATTTTTTTTGTTTGTGAGTTTTGGTTAAACTTTTTTTCTTTGCTGATTTTGTTTTGATCAATCTTTATTTTTCTTGTGTCAAAAATTCAAAAACACATAAACGTAGAAAATCCAAAAAGTTTGACCAATTTTGTTGAGTTTTGTCTCAAAGCATGTTTTATCTTGTACCTTAGCACTAATGGCTTTGTGCATCTACGAGCTTAGCTTGTTCCCTATGCACTCATATCATTGTGGGAGAAATTCTGAAATCTATGTGACTGTTGTAAATAGATCTTCAACCTTGTCATGAATGATTAGTGAATGGTTTTGTTGATCTTGAGACATGCATAGACTTATGCCTATATATCTTCCCACTCTTTATTTATTTATTTATTTGCTTAAAAGAGCTCTCTAAATGTAAATCTCCAAATGAAAAGAGATATAGAGCTGCAAAAGCCTGTCGTACATACTAGTATTTGGCTAGGAAAAAGGGAAAGCGACCAAAATAAAATTTATGATGCCCAAAAAGCCAAAGGCTAACTCATAAATTGAAATATCAAAAATTTCAGGCATCTATCTCACAATGAGATTTTCTTTGCTCAAAAAGTGCAAATGATATGTTGAATATGGAGCCAAATGAAAAGCTTCAAAGAAATGTAATCAAGTTTATGTGGGAGGTCATATATGCATGTTTCTATAATTGAGATAGGTCACATTATCTAGTGCTAATTATGTATACCTTGATTGAATTGATCATTGAAACTTCATCATGGACTAAGGCCTATCTTATTTTTGATATCCACACATAACACACAAGTCTATGTTCAATGAATGCCATATTCATTTGTGTGATTGTACTTGATTAAATGTGTTTTCACATGCTCAATTTTTGTTTGATCAAACACAAAAAGATTTTTGAGTGTTTTAGTTGTTTTTGGAAAGTATTTTGTTCCTACAAAAATATCAAATATTTCAAAATCTGTTTTCCCCTGTTTTGGCAACTAAGTCGCGGGTTAGCCCAGTCATAAGCCCCAGTCGTGAGCCCACTCAGAGATTTTTTGCGGCTTCCTGGCAAGTCAGTATCCCAGTCGTGAAAAAGACTTAAAATTTTTTCAAGATTTGAGTTTTTGCATTTTTCACGGCTCAGTTTGGCGACTTGTTCGCGGGTGGAAGGTCTAATCGCGAGGTTACTCAGAGTTTTTCACGGCTTAGCTCGTGACTCCCTCGCGGGTAGGTCTTCCAGTCACGAAAAACACTTAGAAGATTTTTCAAGAATCTTGGTTTCACAATGTTTCGTTGCTTACCTTGGCGACTTACTAGAGACTTGATCCAGTCACGAAAAACGTGTATTTTGCGCTTTTAAGTTTGATTTCAAAAACTTTTCGGTTTTCCCTTGAAATTAAGTGATTGTTCATTGTCTTCCAAACCTTTTCTCTGAAACACTCCGTGTTTTTCCCTTAGGAAACCTCCATTTCTGCACTTTCTCTTCTCAAATCTTCAAGAAAAAGGTATGGGTTTTCTGTCTTTTACTTCAAATTTCTTGATTTAAGTGTTATTTTCTTGAATCTGTGAGTTGCGGTGTTAGTTTGAACTTTGAGGGGTTTGAACATGGGTTGTTTACAATGTTGGGGTTGATTGAGTGGATTTGTTTACTCTTGTTGCTATATATGTTTTATATCATGCTTTAATACCTTTATGCATGAATTGGTTTGTGCTTTGATATTCGTTAGTTCTCATACCCCTTGTGTATGTGGTTTTTGGGGTTTTCTGCATTTTTATCTGAATATGAGTTTGGGTATTTCATTATGGTTAATTTTTTTTTTTTTTTTTTTTTTTTTTTTGTTTTTTTGTTTTGGGTGGCTAGTATTGTTTTGATTCCAAGTCATCATATCATGATTGTGTTGCTGCCTTTGGATTTATCTTGCATTTGTCATACTCATTATGTCATGTTTCACTGACATATGCCCTCATATGTCTGATAGTGTTTTTACACTGTCCATTTTTTAATTATTTTATGTCTGCTTCAGTATGCATCTATTCTGAATGATCTTGTTTGATTTGTTCTACAAATCTTTGGTTATTAACTGTTCTTTGTTTGAGGGTTATCTTGTCACTCTGTTGTTGTCATTGTAACCAAATTGTTACTAATATGTGTGCACTTCCACATATTGTGTTTTGCTCTTGTTGTGGCCTTTTCTGTGTGTTTACAGATGCCTCCCACACCTTCAAAGAAGAAGACTCCTGTCAAGAAGGCAGACAAAAGGTTGAAAATGGACCATAATCTGTTTAGATCTGCTCAGCACTTTGACAAATACAAAAATTCCTTCATGAATGGAACTATTATTCAGGAGAGGTTTGTGGACTTAAATGACTTGAAGGAAACTTTCATTCCAGAGTGCTTTGAGGGCAAAGGATGGGAGAAGTTGCTAAGTGACCTACCTGCAGTCTGTGAGCCCTTAATACGGGAGTTCTATGCAAATGTGGTTATAAAGCAAGATGAGCTGGACTGTTGGGTAAGAGGAAAGGAGTTCATCATGGATGCCCATGACATTGCTGAAGTACTTGGGCTTGAGGGATTAAATGAGTATGAATTTGTTAACTACAAAGATAGGATGCTATCCTTAGACACTGTCCAGGCTCGGATTGGTGGAGTTAAAGAAGGAAGATGTCTCAACACCAATGCCTTTCCTGTTGACATGAGGTGTCTGACCACCATAATGATGTACAACCTGTATCCTATCAGAAAATTGACTACTCTTACTAATGCCAGAGCTATATTCCTTATGGAGCTTAAGGAGAAAACATTCATTGACATAAGCTCTCATATATTTGACACAATAATGGATGAGTCCAGAACAACTTCACGGGCAAAGTTGGTCTTTCCTAACCTCCTTATGAGGATCTTCAGAGCAAAGGGTGTTAGAATTCCTCAAGATATCAGTCCCATGACTCCACTTTCAACAATCAACAAACTAACCATCACAAGGATACACAGTCGTCTTCCAGGTGATGAAGAGGAGGGTGACCAAGGAGAAGGTGATTCTATGGAGACTGAAGCAGAGGCTGTAGGACCATCTTCCACACCAAGAGTAAGAGTCAAGAGGAGCAGAGCTTCTACCTCATCAGCTGTACCTCCTGATGCATTTGAGATCATCCTGGAGAGGCTTGATGGACTCAGAGAGGTTCAAGATCAGCACACTAAAAGAATGATGGCAATGCAAGATCAGCTTGATGTACTCTCGGCAAAGTTTGATAGTATCTACACCAACAAGGAGCAGTGACCCTTTGGTCATTCCGGTTAAAAAGGGGGAGAATTTTTGGGCAGCTCTTGAGGGGGAGTGCTTGTTTTAAGGGGGAGCTTTCATATTCTGTTTAGCCTTCATATTATGTTTACAGCTTTGATTATTATGTTTTGATCAATTGATGCTTGTATAGGCTTGATACAATGTGGTTTTTGTTTGGCTTAAACTCACATCTTTTGGACGGTTTTGGAACTTTGGTATTTATATATATTGATGATGGTTATTCAGTTATGCGTTTGTACCCATGTTGCTTATGTAAGCTTTAAGGGTTTGTTTCCTTGCACTTTGCAGTTTGTAGGCTTTTATGATTTGTACCATGCAATGCAATCTCTTTTGTTTTGTAGCCTTGCTTTGTGCCTTATGTACTTGATGTTAAATGCTATGCATTTCAATTCAGTACATCACTCTTGTGCCCTTGTAGGATTGTTCCTAGATGCATATATATTTGTATGCATTGGTTGAGTGTTGGACTTGCAAACGATACTCTTCAATTGAGTTTATCACCTTGCATGTTCGGATGTTCATTCCTTGTGTGAATGAGCATAGTAATCACTTTTGTATAGTGATTGCTTGGTTGATCAAGCCATAATTTACTGCTTTATTGCTTAAGTCCATTTTTGCTCGATCATGCTTCTATTGTTCCATATGTATTTCAAGTTTTCTGCATACAATGATATTATTGTGTTGTTGTGTTTCAAGAGTTACTTGTTCATATGTTCAAGAGCATTTCAGAATCTAGAGTTAGATGTGAGTGAGTCTTGTTCAACTGTTCCCAACTCACGCATTAAGTCTAGAGTCTGTTGTAGGGTTTTGTCATGGAATAGCCAAAGGGGGAGATTGTAAGGTTGAATTTAATCAACTATCTTGTTGGCTTTATTCCATGCCAATTTGCTTGTAATTTAGCAATTAGTAACCCTATATTTAGGTGGGATAATTGTAAGGGTAGTGTGTGAAAAGATGTGAAGAAATGCTCAAGATTGTGCAAAGAAACAGAAACTCACAACTGGATCTCGCGGGTGACTCACGGCTTGCAAGTCGCCAGAAGTTGCACACGTGCCAAGCATGTCAGAAGTTGAAGAGTCGCGCCAGCTATTGCACTACAAGACAAAAGTCCCAAGATTGATTCATCCACAATCTTAACCTTAGAGACTCTACAAATTTCTAGAGAAATACAAGATTGATTCATCCACAATCTTAACCTTAGAGACTCTACAAATTCCTCTACTCTCTTCCTCTCCATTGTCATACCCTTGAGAGGTCTTTAGCCAAATCCTTATCTCACCACACCCACGTCTGTGAGAAGGTTTATTTGGTGCATTTGGGAAGCAATTAGGAAGGAACCAATCTACATTGGTTGATGCTATGGTCTAGTAGTCGAATCAGGGAAGCTAAAGAAGAAATAGGTTCGGCGTAACCTTGTTGGAGCAAGAAGCTTGGAGGGCTTAGGTACTTAGGTAGATTAGGCTTGGGAGATCTTCTACTGTTCATGTATCACAACTATATTCTTTAGTGGATTATTTGACCGCTTAGAGGGCGGCGAAGAGGTTTTACGCCGAGAGCTTCAGTTTCCTCTTCGATAACACATCGTGTGTTGTCCGTGTGTTTGTATCTTCATTTACTTTATCTTTGCCTTATATTTACTGTTGTGTTGTCTGTGTATTTGCATCTTCCTTTCCTTTATCTTTGCCTTATATTTACTGCTGTGGATGTGTTTATATTTGGCTTAGATTGTTTATCAATTCTATGTTTGGCTTATGTTCATATTCCACACATAAATTGTTTGATAATAAGCTTGAATTGATAATTTGTAATTTGGGGTCTAAACGTTCAAGGGTATTTCATACCCATTTTGAACATTCATGCACATTGATTTGTTTGTGTATTTTTAGGGGTTGGAACAAGCACATCAAAGGAAGGAAGAGAGTACTTTTTAAATCTTGAGAAACACAGGAAAGATTTTATTTGGGAAGATGAACAGGATGGGGAGGCCATTGAACTAGCATTCAGTAAGAAGAAGATAGAAGAGAGGAAGAGTTGGCTTAGGCAATTTGAGGTCAAAGTTTTTCCATGTTTTCTTCTTGTGTTTTTTTAGATAAAGAGAATGAATATATATCTAATATACCACCTTCTAATATAAAGAGAATGAATATATATCTAATATGATTGAAAAATTAACAATTTGTTGTGATGATTTGTTTATTTTTGTGCCTTTCTGTTTCTTGATTGTTTGTAGCTTTTATGTCATTTAGGAGCTAGAGAAAAGTGATGCTCAGTCAGAGGAGTTAAGAAAGAAAATGAGAGGCAAAGCAAGGGGTGAAGCTGCTATGAAGTCTACTAGACAAGCACCCAAGAACCCACGGAAGAACAATAATAAGAAGGCAAATAATGCAGAATCTGTTGGTGAAGCTGTCTAGTCATCTATGGCTGCAATGGAAATTGGTAAGTGTCAAACATTTTTTTATTATATGTATTAGTTTTTGTTTGATTTTTGGTTTACATCTGCTTGATTTACCAGAGAGAGCTCCCGAGGCAGCAAAACCCAAAGGTAGAACAGGCTCTAGGAATGCTCCTGCTAAGGTTTGTTTCTGTTCCTATGTTCTATTTTTCCTTGTAAAGGATTTCTCTATAACTCATGTTGATATTATCTTTTATTTTCAGCCGAAAAAGTGAACTTTAGTCTTGAATGATGATGATGATGATGATGATGACAACGACGATTATGTACTTGAGTTTAAAGAACGACTTGCTGCCTATAACCTCGACTCATCTGCTGATCAATCAGCCGGTAAATGCTATATTATTATATTTCATTCGACTATTTATTATGACCTTTACACAACTCAGCTAAAATGTAGGAAAAATTACTGTGTATGATATGGGGATATTGTTTGCAAACCAGATAATATATGATCTTGTGTGAGAAATTGTGTTTCTATTATTCTTCATAAAATCAATTCCAAGAGAAAAAAATACTGTAATGTACATAGATAAAAAATTTCCATGTTACAAGCATCAACTAAAATTTCCACTTGAGATTCAGCAAAACTAATAATTAGTTTCTTGTGAATTTTTCCATGATTTTTTACTGTGATCATTTGGAATGTGTTGGTGTGTTTTTTATGTAAGTATTTCTGAGGTAAATTTCTCTTTGTTTTTATGCCCGACAGCCATGGAGACTGAAGTGCCCAAAGTACCAGCCAAGAAGAAAGAACCTAGCAAAAGGGCTGCTCCTGCACAGAAGATGAAGCCCTTGGCAACTGTTTCGGAGATATCTGATGGTGATGATGATGATATTAATGAAATTGATAATGATAATGAAGATAGTGAGATAGAAGTTGTAGCTGCACGAGAAGCTGGGAAAAAGGGTGGGAGAAAACCGGCTGCAAATGCTTCGGCAGTTAAGGCCCCTACAGCGGCAAAGAAGAGAGGCGTAGCCAATAAGCAGCAGCCTCAGATATTGGGCCAGAAGCTTTTAACTGACATGTTAAAGCTTGTTGAAAATTCTGGGATTTCACCAGTGAAGAAAGTGAGAAAGATGAGGGCATCTCCGTTCAACAAGAAAAGTGGTTTTGTGTTGGGACGGGTTGGTAAGGTAAATGAAGTGAATGAAAATGAAGAAAATTCAGGTTCTGCTTCTACCTCTGCCAGTACTAAAGAAACTATTGAAGTTGCACCCGCAAGAGCAAGACCTCAAAGGGTGAACCGTGCACAGACAAGGTATGTGTTGAGTGACTCTAAAAGTGAACAAGCCACTGAGGATTCTGAATTTGATGGAGTGACTGATGAAAGTGAAGATGAATAGAGTAGTAGTTTTGTTGAGAAAGTCACTGATAGAATTCAATGGGAACTTAATCTCATCCCCCTTTTAATGTACTCCATTACTGTTACAACTTACTAATATATTAGAAATTAGAATGTCTGTAATTTAAATAAGTCGAATATTTTCAAAAGAAATGCATGTACCAATCTCACTTGAAGATGTATACAGCATTTGCAGGTGTGAGTTGGTTTCGTTAGTCTGTTAGTGTCACTTAATTATTTCTGATTTATAACGTGTTATCTAAAGTACAGGTGGCTGCTGCTGCAATAGGTGAATTTTTATAGTAATTTGTTGTAAATTATGTCAGTGTGCATCTCCTTGAATCTTAATCTATTTCATTGTGAAATTGTTGAGTTTCAAGCTGTTAATTGTATCATTTTTTTTGTTTTGTTTGTTGAAGTGTTAATTGTAACGGGCATACATTTATTTTTAAAATCAAAGTTAACATATATACTGTTATTTGCTCGTTAAATGGCATTGTCACAATTGTTTTTACTAGGCATACATTTGTTTTCAAAATCGTTGTTAATTGCTCGTTAAATGGGTTCGTGACAATTGATTTTTGGTTGATAAAAGTCAAACAATGTCAGTTGCTTGTTGGAGGTTTTAAAAAAAAAAAAAATTTCAACCTTTTTAATTATTGTACCAGATCTTACCATTGTCAAAGGATTAGGATTGGTAATTGCTTATATGGTAGTCTCCTAATGCAGATGCATCTGCGATAAAACAGAGCCGGCACGTATGCTGGTGAAGGGCTTGTTCAGAAATTTCCTAAATAAATAATTACTGTCCATTTTTATTGAGTCCATCTTTGCGCTAGGTATTGAATCTCTCCTCATTCTGTAATATACTAATAGTAATACCTACCTTTTATTAACTTTCACTGTTTCATGCCTAAAATGTTTTGGGTACGATAGAAAGGGCTGTTCAAATTATTATTTAAATAAATAAATAAAAATAAACTATCTGGAACGAATAATAATGATTTAAAAAAAAATTTAGCTATAACTGTGATTTCATATAATTATGCAATCCAATAGAATTTTATGTCAGAAAAGTTCTATTATATATCTGAAACACATCCACTCTCCAACCTCACGTGAGAGTGGATACATGTATCGGATACGTGTAATACCACCTCCATATGACAACTTATTTATCTATAAAACTATAACTATAAGATAAGGAAATAGATTCCTTGGGCATCATATTATCTCATATATATATCTATGTGTGTGTGTGTGTTTGGTCCCAAAACTTTTTTTTTTTTTTGCTGAACTGAAATCACTAACCTAAAACATCTAGCATGCACGCGAATGTGCAATGGTAAAAAGAGTGAACTCTCCTTCCTCGATCTTATAAGCTAGAACAAGTTAAAAATAGTCCCAAACTCCACATTTTTCAATGGTAATACATATAATTAGATACCAAAACTATAGCTGAAAAATGATGTTACAACTTACAATCCCACTTTTTAGGACACAAACTGTTCATCTTTCAAGTGTTACAAGGCAGCTCAAAGGAAAAAAGTATTAAAATTATAAATATACCAAGGCTTTTATCACCTTGTTTGTGAAACCTTGGAAGAATAAATGTTCAAAAATCAAATAAATAGAATATATCTCTAAAATGGGTTTGAAGTGATTCAGTCAAAACTAAGTATTCGGTCAATCCTAAGTCACACAGAAGTCGAAGATGTGACCCATGATTATTAGATCTTAGGAAATGAGCACCGCGTGCCAACTTTCCATAATATTTGTGCCCTTTTAAATCTTTCTAAAGCGCTAACAAGCAAGAAAACGGATGCACTAAAGCTTTTTTTGTTCAAAATTTCAAGGAAGCTTTGAAAAACAATATAAATAGGAGGGAAAATAAATAAACAAAACAACTCTCTTGATGACAAGTTATAGGATCATTGCCATGAATGACTACAAAATTGTAATATCCAGCCTACACTTAAGGTACGCATGATGCTTCCATTCAGCAACTATGCTAGGCTCGACTTTTAAACTATTTACGGCCAATGCCACTGGAAAAAAATCCCAGTGGAAATCGAGTCTCAGAGACTCGATTTCTACTAGGATTCCCCCCCCCCCCCCGGTTACAGCTACTCCTGTAGCAGTAAACCAGAATTAGTTTTCCCTTCCCCTGCAGCAGTAACCTAGATCCAGAACACATCACATGGGCAGCAGTAGACAACTAGATACAAGCATATGATACTAGTCAAATTCATGGGCATTATAGTTACCCTCTTAGCACACAAAAACATTCAATACTAGCTATCATCGCTTCAAACAAGGCTCCTGTGGTTGAACTTGCCAAAGTAGTAGCTACTAATGCCAAAGTAATATCATTACTGGCATTATAGGCAAAAGGTGCATAACGCAACTAATGTAACGAGTACAATGGATAGCAAATAGTTCAATTAAAACAACATTCAGCAATAAACAAAATAACAACTAAGTCAATACAACATAGTCTACATAGTCGCCTAGCACTTGTCCATACTGATACAGATAAGTTCTACATAGTCACCTAGCAGTTGTCCATACTAATAAAACATAGTCTACATAGTCGCCTATCACTTGTCCATACAAAAGATAACCATAAGTCCCACGTACAATGCCATTCCAAAATTGAGTCTCCGCTCGCCTGACAAACATTAAAATACGGTCATTAGTTTCCAAATGCGAAGAACAAAAGCCAAATGAAATTCTTAGAATATTATATAAAAACAGTGAGGGCACTTGCCTAGTTTATAGCACTGCCACTTGTCGAAGCCCCACGGGAAATAGGACAGCATCTGCAGTTATGCCCTTCTTGATGACACACTCCGCATAGCTGCCTCGGTTGAATCTCCCTCAAGTCCGGATCTTCCCTCCAGCTTACCTGTTCTCGCCGTACCCTATCCATTTCATTCCTTAATCTTGACTTCACAAGACGACCTTTGGCCCGCAACAGCTGTGGGTCAGGCACCCACTGTGGTCGGTGAAAGTCCCTCCACAAGGACTCCGACTTGGGCACCACAAAATGATGTGAATATGTGTGGATCGCGTTGCTCAAACTGTAACATGGGTCAATATAGCTGGTCGCATCGTGGTGCAGACCTTTCAGAACTTTAATTGCATGTGAACAAGGGATCTTTAAGTTTTGCCACTTTCTGCAACCACATGTCCTAGCAAATACATGCACTTCGTGATTGTGGTTTCCCCCTCCACCTCTATGGTCGTTGTACGGGGTAACCACTTAATATACACCAGTTTCATGATTAAAATGCCTCAGAGTGTGTCCTACGATTTTCTGCTCATTTTTGTTATGGATGTCCATTGCATAATCACTCCACTCCTTACCTCAAGAGAGATCAGAAGAAATTTGTTTATGTCAATTGTGGAAATATGCAACAATTTTGGCCCAAATGAACTCAGCCATTGCAGCAATAGGCAAACCGCGGGTACCTTTAAGTACCCTGTTAAAGCACTCAGAGATATTGGTTGTCATTGCCCCGTAACATCTTCCACCATCATGTGACTGGGTCTGTTTGTCCACATCCTCACTCATTAGATATGTGTATGGCATATAGCGTGCAACATGGCGATCAGTAGGGTCTACACCCCTCAGTAAATTAATCTCGGCCTCCTTAATGGTTTGCATTATGGACTCAAATTTAGCTTCATGAGTCGCATATCTAGCTTTCAAGGCCAATGCCTTTAGAATCGGGTCATCAAAGTGTGTGTTGAAGTTGCTAGCAACATGTCGAAGGCAACATCGATGAAATACCCGTTCTGTTCCGTCCTGACCTTTAGGCCACTCTTGAATGGCACATTTGATACCTTTATGTCGGTCAGAAATAATGCAAATGCCCTCATCAGGTATGACATGCTCTGTTGAAGTCCTGAGACACTCTAAAAACCACCCCCAACTAGCCCCTGACTCCTTGTCCACAATAGTAAAGGCGAGAGGTAAAACCTTTTGGTTAGCATCGGTTGTCATTGCAATCATCAATACCCCTTTGTATTTACCATACAAATGAGTCTCATCAATACTAATCACCGGCCTGCAATATTGGAATGCAACAATGCATGGAGTGAATGCCCAATATACATAGCGCAGTAACGTAGTACCTTCGAGTGGTCTAGGTATGGTGTGATAGTTGTACTGGGTACCCGAATCTTGATCCAAGTATGCTAATAACAACTTTCGCAACCTTTGGTAAGACTCCTCCCAATCCCCAAGTATCTTAGCAATTGCCTTTTGTTTTGCGTCCCATACTTTATAGTAAGAAAGCTCATGATTATATTTGATATGTATTGATCTTCCAGAGCTCATCAATATGAGCAGTGTGATTTTGTTGCAATTTTTCCATAATTTCTGATGCAACAAAATTAGAATCTATCATTTTACCGTCTCTTTGCAAGCCAAAGGGTATACAAGTGTGTGGACCCATATAAGACATGACCATCCACAGACCATTAAGTTTAGCCTTCATAAATGCCCCAACGTACCACTTGCAATTCTCATCAACACATGCGGCACACAATTTAGTTGTGGTCGACCTCTAGATTATAAAATTTCTATTATCTGTTGTTGCGTATATTGTCAATGCACGCTTCACCGCCTGTTTATTTGCAAAAGTCAATCCTTTACAAAAATGCATCCCATCTTTCCAAGTAAAAACAAATGGTATCTGAAGACGTGAAGGATCAACCATATTTTCCCAAGTATTTGCGTAGAATGAGTCAGCAGGAGGTCTGTAGCCAGTGGTCGTATTTGTATCATGCTGGACGCCAATATCATCGTCTGCATCACCTTCATCATGGTATTCCATATTTTCCTCTTTAAAATTGAGAACGACTTCGTGGTCATCTACATCGTTCTCAAAGTCACCTCACTCAATCCTCTCTTCGTACTCATCCACACCATCAATATTTTCACCATCATTCATAGCATGATCTTCGTCTTCATCTTCGTCTTCATCTTCGTCTTCCTCCTCTAAATGTGTTTCTTAAGGATAAAGGGTTTCACCAATATTGGCAACATGATCTTGAGATGGGAGCATATAACCTCCCATTGTATACCCTCCCATTGTAGTGCATCCATCATCTAGGGCTGTAAATTGTAAAGATGTAGTTATTTGTTGCACCACCTCAGTATCAACTTCTGCAAGTGCCTCCAAACTTACGAACAGCTCAACAGCATTTACTTGCGGCATTTTCTGGATCCTATTAAACATCATCTTTACATGTTTGTCTTCTTTGATCGCCATATACCCGTAATTTATCCGTTCGTGAAGGACTTCTTATGGGTAACGATAAATAATCTTGATGTCATACCAACCATGGTTCAAATTCAATTCGTCCATTATTTTCCTCTTCAAATCATTCAACGTCTTCAACTTACGATGTATCATTATGTAGTAGCATTCGATACCCTGCCCTCTAAATGGGAATCCGTCAATCTCTCCAGAATTGTTAAGGGGTCCACCGAAGTATACATTTATATCAATATTCTTCAGAAATTATGAACCTATTAGAGAGTCAAGTATAGTATGTTAGTGACATATTTTATCTCTTTCATTTAACATCAATTACAAAACTTTTTCTATCTACTCAAAATACAAAAATTACAACTTCTCACCCCACAATTGCATATACTCACCCCACATCACATACAATTATACTGGCACAATCATTATCATTTCGTACTCAAACAAATAAAAAAACTAAAGAAAAAACTCACCCCTATTACAAAATTTCAACTCAGCTCCAACAAAAATATAAATAAAAATATCAAACCAAACAACAAAAGTTATGAGGATGTGCAAATGAATGAGTGCAATTATGTAACGTCATCATTCCAGTGCAACAAAATTCATGGCATACCCTATTAGACACTACTATTAATGGAATAACATAGAGCAGGGGTTCATCAAACATTAACAAAAAATAAATAAATAAATAAATAGTAATCTAAATATGATCATGAGCAATCAAAATTAGACATATCATCTAATTTCAAAATCAAGGCACTAATATATAGTCAAATATACCACATGTGATATACAAACTCAAATTTACTCCAAATTATGGAGAAAAGGAAGCAGCTAACTTCACCGAAATCTAGCAAAAAGACTTCCTGGATCACGAATAAAAAAAAAATTATATATATATATATATATATAAAGTGGTATATATATATACATATATAAATCTATATAAATATATATATATATATATATATATATATATATATATAAAGTGGTATATATACATATATATATATATAAATACATATATATAAATATATACATATATATTTAAGTGGTTAATACAAACAAATATTTTTATCAGGAAATGTCATGACAAATTCAATGCAAGCAACACTTTCTAGAGCAGTTATATACACTAAACAACCAACTAGAGAGTGAGGAGACCCTTACCTGACATGGGGATGTGCAAATGTACTACTGGGATTGTATGAGAGTAAGAGTGGGTGGGAGAAAGGGAGACTACAATGATGGGCTTGTATGAGAGTTAAGAGGGGAGCATTGTTCTGCTCTGCTACTGAATGAGTATGAGAGTTAAGAGAGGAGCAATATGTTTGTATGAGTGAGAGAGGATGTGTTGAGAGAGAAGCAATTTTTGTTGACAGAGAGGTTCGGCCAAGTAAGAGATATTTTTAATTACAAAAATGTGACCAGGCAGATAGATGATTAGACATAAAGAAGTCAGTGACATGACCAGTCCACGTGGATTGACCACATACCAAAATCGAGTTTGTGAGACTTGGTTTCGCTTTTAGCAAACCGAGTCTCTAAGGCTCGAGATCTATGTGGCGCCTAGGTGGATTTTCATTACCCAGAAATCGATACTCTAATGCTCAATATGTAACTCGAGTATTAGAGACTCGAGTTCCAAGTGTACTCCACTTGGCATTAGGCCACGTCAATCTGCAAAAACCGAGCCTCAAAGACTTGATTTATGAGCGCAAAAATCGAGTCTTTGAGGCTCGAGATGTTACAAAATAATATAGTTTGCAAACCGGGCCAACTAATTATATAGTTGGATAATTATGCCTAGTTACCCATTTTCCCCAGAATATCTAGAAGAGCAACATCTAGACATCGTTGGGCAAGAGATGGAGCTTCTCCAATCTAGATTAACTTTTTTTTTTTTTTAGAAAGTAAAAACAAGCTATAAAGTTGACAGTACAGTTTAGGCTCAGATCATCCAGTAATACTAATTCAACTACAATCTACAAGTATTTCTTGAGCATGACTAATTATAAGTTTGATTTTCATCTGTATATAAAATTGTGCCACTTAAGATATAAAGTATAGAAAAGACATATATTATGTGCAACACAGATAGTGAACCACAAAATCTGTCCAGTAGTACTAGCTACGTATGTTTTACACGTCCACTAACTTGTACAACTTAACGCTTTTTTCTAGAATAACTTTGGGAACATTTTTTTTTTTACCATGAAAGACCGATTTTAGCAACAAATCAATGACTAATTTCTTCCATTAATTATGCTTTTTCTTTGTATTAATTCCTGTTCAAATTAGGTTGGTACCCAATCCTGAAATCCTATAAATCTGCATCCAAAGATACAAATGAAACAATGCAACTAAAGAAAGTATATTAATTTTAGATCTTTAACTTTACTTTTATTCAATTGTATCTTTTTAATTTCAAGTTTATTTTGATTAAGGTTTTTCATTAGTGTTCATTAGGAAATTGCCATAAAGTGTCTAAAAATGACACGATTTTGCTTTTCTATAGATTTATTAAATTTAAAAAATATAAATTAATAAAAAAATCTTTTTGAAAAAACAAAAATTTTATAAAATAGAAATTATTATTTGATTTAAAAAAAGATTAATAAATGAAAAAGAATAGAGAGAATTTTTCTCAACAATTATTTTCTCAGTAACCAAAAATTAATAAAAATGAAAAAAAAAAAAAAACAACAACACAGTCAATCCAAACCATGCCAAAATCTATTCAGCAGAATAAATCCAAACCAAAACCTAAATGTTACTTGCAAATCTTCAATTTCATAGTAAAAATAGCATCCCAAGCTATAAACTAATTCATATGTTAAGTGCAAAGTTCATAGATGGATCAACCTGGAAAGGTAATATAATTGCCCTGTCCATGAACTCTTTTCATTAAGATGTAGCGTCCTTCAATTCCAACCATAGCAGAGAGATCATCCGTAACAATAATTAAGCTCCTACATGTCATGGGAACAAACTAATGACACAAATCCACATATAATTCCAACCATTTTTACCAGATTATGAAAATGAAACTCAAAAATATCTATTAATCTACTAGCATCCAACAACATTTAAAAATGGAATAAAACGCTAAAAGGACCTTGAGCCTAATTTTACCTGAGTCTCGACACATAATCAGTGTTCAAGACTTGGATAAGAATAACAAAAAAATAGAATGCACACTTTTAATAGGTTGCACATGAGATAGGCCACATGATACATTTTACATTACAGAAGTGACAAAATTTTCGAAAGTGATTTATGCCAAAGCCAAATATAGTTAACTCGTAATGTCCAAATATGCGATTTTAGATGAAGCAAATCAAAACCAAACGGGTGAGTAAAGAAAATTTCATTGGAAAAAAAATGAGAAATTCTTTGTCAACCTCAGGAGTGTGGTGGTGTGGGCTTTAAAGATTTGGTGAAATTTAATGAAACGATCTCTTCGAAACAGGTTAAATGTCTCTTGACCGACCATAATTTTCTATTTTATAGAGCTTTCCAAGCAAAATAATTTCTCGGCCTGGAGGTACAGTATTTGATGCCAAGATATCTTTGGGTTCCTACACTTGGCAAAGCATTCTTAAAGCTAGGAAAGTTATCTCAGCTGGGATGATGTGGATAATTGGCAATGGTAGTAGAATTTGGATTTACGAGGATAATTGGTTAGGCAAAACCTTTGTAAAATAATGTCACGTGTTCGGATTTTTGTGCTCTTAGCTATCACGTGTTCTGATAAACGAATTTTTTTTTTTTTTTTTTTTGAGAACATTCTGATAAACAATTTGGTATTAGAGCTTCCGCTAATTCAACGTATATCCCCTAAATCCCCCATCCCTTCAAATAAGAATCTGAGTTGTGATTTGTGAATAATACAATGATGAGGTGGTAGTGACTAGAGAACAAGATATTATGGCTGTAATATGCAGTGATGGAGGACAGTAACTTAAAAATGTTTTTGTTTTGAGTCTTTATTGAATTAACCTCAGATGATGCAATTTGCATTTTATTTTCTATTATAATTTATATTTAGGTTAAAAAATGTGTGAAGTCAAGATATTGAAAAGTAGTGGTCCTAATCATGATTGATAAACAGGGACAAACCCAGGTGGGCCTCCTGGGTCCCATTTTTTTTTTTTAAAGTTATAATATATTTCATCTTTGTAGTTGGGCCCCCCTTCTCCTTGATCAATAACCCTAACTAGCCTCACCCATATAGCAACTATCTAACCCAAAATTTTAACAAAAACAATAAAAACATTCACAATGGTAATTTTATTTTAGCAAAAAAAAAAAAAAAAAAAAAAAAAACTCTTTTACCACCAAAGAACCAAAAAATCATGTGTTATTGGAGAAGTTAAAACTAAATTTTTTGTAACTACAGTAAATTGGTATAAATATCAGTTGACTGTAGCAAGTTACTAAAAATAAAAGGGCAAATAACACTCTCCTCTCTTGAGGTTTAGAGAAATGACACTCACCCCCAAACTTGAAAGGAAAAAACACTCTCCCCCCTGAGATTTAAAAAAAATAACACTCCCCCCCCCCCTTCTGTTAATATTAGTAACAGAATATTCTAATTTTTTTAAAGATTCTCTTTACCAAAATTTAACCATGGTTAGTGAAAAGAGCATTTACATAAAATAAAATAAAATAAAATAAAAAATGAAAAGAGCATATTATAAAACATGTTGCTTATGTTGATTTTTTAGTTTCTTATAGCACATTTCCAATTGATTTTTTAAAGTTTGATGATCCTCTTAGATTTTTTAATCGCTCCTCTCTCTAACACTTTGGATCAAAATTTATGAAATAAAACAATTTGCTGAAGCTTTCAAGTTTTTATTGTTTAAAAACGAGTTTGAAATTTTCAAAGTCACTTATCAATATAAAAAACTTTCAGAGTCAATTTGATTGATTGGTGAACAAACTCACAAAAACTTATTCTTTACCATCTAACGTTAAATTAGAAAAGCAGCTAAAAATATGGACTTTTGATGGAATAAGTTGAGAATAAGTTGAGGGCAATTTTGGGAATACATTATTAACCAAAGGATACGCTAGTGCACAACATTTTTTAACGCCAATTTAACAGAGTTTAGATAAATAAATATCAAAGGGGGGAAAATGTTTTTTTTCCTTTAAGTTTGGGAGTGAGTGTTATTTTCCCAAACCTCAAGGGAGGGGAGTGTTATTTGCCCAAAATAAAATAAAATATTTTATTAAGATTATATCTCTTCTTTCAATTAAAAAATTCAAATTCTCTCTTTTCATTTATTATTTTAATGAGTTGTTTATATTATTTTAAATGAAGTAATAAAAAAAAAATAGAACATTTGATATTGGACGTATTGTAAAGTAAGATGGTAAAATAGATAGAGTAGCTTTTTAAAGTGCTAAAAGCTAAATTTTTTAGCACCACTATGTGAATGCTCTAACTTCAAAAAAAAAAATAAATAAATAAATAAATCCTAGTCAACCTAGTATTAAGAAAAACATTATTTTGTTTTTATTTTTGTCTTTGTTGGTAAATGATTGCATCTTAATGCATTTAGAAACAACGATTTTGAGTATTTATAAATTTTAATACTTTATGGATGCCTATTTGGAGTAATACTCTGGCCCCCGCTAGCTTAAAATTCTAAGACCGTCTCTGTTGATAAGTTATTATTAGATTGCGAATGAGTAAATGCATAATTCATTATTGTATACATTAATATTTGTGGGCACCTGAAGAACGAAGAAGAGGGCCGAGGAGTGGGGCAGGTGGGCCAAGGCCCTAAAAAGGGCATGAAGGAACCTGTCCTGGGCCGAATGCGGAGCTGGTCGGGGGCCCAAGAAATAGATAGTTCCCGAGGAGAGAATAAGATCTCTAGGGGCAACACGCTGTGTACCAAAGGGGAAGCCTTCTCGGCCGAGGGAAGCATAGTTAAGTGGCAGACAGGCGGCCGTCTGGGCAGCAGCCCCCAGTCACGTCAGTAATAAATGGCGCACACCAACTCTGTCAGCCGCATTAATAAAAAGGTGACCTGAAATGATGCCCGTCACAGTTACACCAGCTACTACCGCCGCCTGCTCCTAGAAATGAGATAGGCGACAGATGTCAAAAAGATGAACAAGGGGTAACCAAAGATGGACGGAGGGGATTAGAGTACGAGGGTCTATATAAGGGGAAAGGCTGGGAGCCTTTAGAGGAGGATGTTTTTGTTGTATTAGCCAATCTCTAACAAATTCTATTGTATTGGATCCAAAGAGGAAAGAGCTTGTCTATATACTTCGGACTTTGTTTTTCTTGCATTTTGGGTCCCTACAATTGGCGCCGTCTGTGGGAAACAACAAGCTCCGGCGAATACATCCTGAGTAGGAATGGCAAATGAGGACGGAATTGAGGAGGGATCGGTTGGATCACGAGAGGGAGACCCTTTCCTTGACATGGAACGTCGAAGGGACAGGCAACGAACTCGTGGCATGTCAGCAGGGCCGCGCCGCCCAAGGCGACAGGGGCAGGACTAGCCACGCAATGAGAGGCAAGCTCAGCGCGGACGGGACACGCTGGCATTGCAAAGGGAAATCGACCACCTGCGCAGGAGATTGCGGCGGAAAGAGCGCAACAGGAGAAGCCCGTCGATGGCTTCAAGTGAGTGTTCACGAGGAAGCCCAGAACTGCTGTACCGGCGCAGGTCCCGAACCCCACCCGATGAAATGTACTCGGATACCTCGGATGAGGGAGACCGTAGGCATGAGAGGGTATCCTCTCGTCGCGATAGAGGGAACGACGCCATGAGCAAGGCTCTGAAGCAAATCTCCAAATCACCCTTTGTCAGGAGGATTAACAAGGCCAGGCTCCCTCATCGTTTCTCCTAGCCCATATTCACCATATACAATAGGAGAACGGATCCGGTGGAGCACGTCAGCCACTTCACACAGAAGATGGCCATACACTCAGACAATGAGGCACTCCTGTGCAAGGTCTTCCCTTCCAGCCTCGGGCCTGTGGCCATGCGCTGGTTCGACGCGTTGGGAGAAGGATCCATAGCGTCCTTCCAAGAGTTGACTAGAGCATTCGGCATGAGGTTCATCACCTGTAGCAGGGCGCCCAGACCTTTGGACGCCCTTCTATCCATGACGATGAGGGAGGGGGAAACCCTCAAAACCTACGCCGACCGCTACTGGGAAATGTACAACGAGGTGGATGGGGACTTCGAAGATGTTGCGGTAAGGACCTTCAAGGTCGGACTTCCGACCGACCACGACCTGAGGAAGTCTTTAACAATGAAATCTGCATCCAATATGCGCCAACTCATGGAACGCATTGAAACCTACAAAAGGTTGGAAGAAGACCAAATCCAGGGGAAAGGCAAGGCCGGATTGTACCCCGAAAAGGGAGATCCTCGGGGAGGGGGTTACCGTAGTGACCGGTCGCGAAGGGAATTCCCCAGTCGGCCGGCCCCAGAAGGGATCCGTGTGGTAAACTCGCTGTTCAAGGAGTCGATGCACCAGATACTAGAAGAAATTAAGGATGAGCCATTCTTCAGTTGGCCGAACAGAATGGGCGGGGATCCGACCAAGAGGAACCAAAACCTCTATTGCCACTATCATCGGGATAAGGGTCATGAGACGGATGACTGCCGGACATTGAGAAGCCACTTAAGCCAATTGGCGAGGGCAGGGAAGCTGGGCCATTTCTTGAACCGGCCAGCAGGACAGATGGGGCCCTCAGAGGCAGGACCGCACCAGGGCGATCATCCACGCCCGGCCCTCGGCACCATTAATGTGATCTTGGCCGGATCAGGTGCAGGCGCCGGGCCGAGCTCCCAGGTCCTGTCTGTGGTGGGGGGCCCGAAACCGGGGGAGGGAGAGTGGCATAATAAGAGGTCGAGGATGGCGGTCCCTGACATAAGTTTCTCCGAGGAGGATAAGAGGGGAACCCAGCAACCACACGAGGATGCCTTGGTGGTTACCCTGAGAATTGGGGGATACGACGTCCGAAGGGTACTAATTGACCAGGGGAGCCAAGCTGACGTGATGTACCCCGATCTGTACAAAAGGGCTGGGTCTCAAACCCGAGGACCTGAAGGCGTGCCACTCCCCACTCATGGGGTTCGACGGAAAAATGGTAGTCCCTTTGGGAAGGATCGAGCTCCCCATGCAGGTTGAAGGCAGGGAAGTCCGGGTGAGCTTCCTAGCTGTGGAGGCTTTCTCCCCTTATACGGCCATCCTCGGTAGGCCGTGGCTGCATGCCATTGGCGCCGTACCTTCGACCGTGCATCTTAAGGTCAAGTACCCCATTCACGGAGGCGTAGGAGAGCTGGCAGGGGATCAGGCGATGGCCCGACGATGCCTGGCAGCTGCAGCCACACCACGTTTGCCTGACCCGAACCCCAATTGCAAATATACAGCCCAATAGCAATTACGGGGGGCTGCCCGCGAGCAGCCTGCCAAAGCGCATCCACAATCATCAGAGGAATTGATGAGGGTGTTGACCGGAACATGTGAAGAGCGGTATTTTCAGGTAGGGTCGCAGTTGCACCCTGGAGAGAGGATGGAGTTAGTGGAGTTCCTGAGGGCCAACCTGGATGTGTTCGCATGGGATGCAAGCGACATCCCAGGGATCAGCCCCGAGCTGGCGTGCCACCGCCTGAACGTGAATCCTGGGGTGACCCCGCGAAAGCAACCCCCCCGGCGATCGTCTGATGCACACGCTGAGGCAGTTAGGGAGGAGGTGGTCAGGTTAAAACAGGCAGGGGCCATTAAGGAAATCTTCTACCCCGATTGGCTGGCCAACACCGTTGTCGTACAGAAAAAAAGTGGGAAGTGGCGGGTCTGCGTAGATTTTACCGACCTCAACAGGGCCTGCCCAAAGGACCCTTTCCCGATTCCCAGGATAGACCAGTTAGTCGACACCACGGTAGGGCACCCTCGGATGAGCTTCCTGGACGCGTTCCAAGGGTATCATCAAATACCCTTGTCCTCCGCCGACCAGGAGAAGACATCCTTCTGCTCTCCCACTAGCAACTTCCACTATAGGGTAATGCCCTTCGGCCTCAAGAACGCCGGCTCCACCTACCAGAGGATGATCACTCGCATGTTTGAGAAGCATCTGGGGAGGAACATGGAGGCATACATAGATGATATGGTAGTCAAAAGTAAAAGGGTAGAGGACCACATTGCAGATTTGACAGAAATCTTCGCAGTGCTCAGGAAGCATAAGCTACGGCTCAACGCATCAAAATGCTCCTTCGGGGTGAGCTTGGGCAAGTTCCTAGGGTACATGATCACTCATCGGGGAATCGAGGTTAACCCCGACCAAATTAAGGCCATTAATGACCTGCATCCCCCCCGAAACCCGAATGAGGTACAGAAGCTAGCCGGAATGATGGCAGCACTAAGCCGGTTTATCTCCCGGTCCGCGGACAGGTGCCGCCCCTTCTTCCAGCTGCTGCACAAGTGGAAAGACTTTGAGTGGACCGAGGAATGCGCCCGAGCGTTCGAAGATCTCAAGGCGTACTTGTCCAACCCACCAATCCTGTCCCGGCCAGACAGGGAAGAAGTTTTATATGCCTACCTGGCAGTCACGGAGCATTCTGTCAGCTTCGTACTGATCAGAAATCATGACGGGGTCTAAAGGCCGGTTTACTACGTCAGCAAGTCGTTACAGGCAGTAGAAATGCGATATCTCCCTTTGGAGAAGGCGATCTTAGCTATCGTACACGCCACGAAGAAGCTCCCGCATTACTTCCAAGCCCACACCGTGGCGGTGCTGACTCAGCTGCCACTGCAGGCCTTGCTGAGAAAGTCCGACTACACAGGCAGAGTTGCCAAGTGGGCTACTAAGTTGGGGGCCTATGATGTCAAGTACTTGCCCCGTACGGCCCTAAAAGGGCAAGTCTTAGCCGACTTTGTGGCAGAATTTTCCGAGGGTACTTGTGAGGAGGTAAGCGTGGCCGCGAGCCTAACAATCTCGACCACTTCCACCGTTCCCTTATGGCGGGTCTACACGGATGGGGCCTCTAACCGAAAGGGGGCTGGCGTGGGGGTAGTACTGATTACACCCGAGGGATTAATAATGGAGAAGTCACTACGGCTGGGGTTCCCGGCCACCAACAATGAGGCCGAGTACGAGGCACTACTGGCAGGAATAAACCTGGTCAGGCTGCTCGGGGGAAAGAGGGTCGAAGTGTACTCCGACTCTAGGCTAGTTGTGGGCCAGGTTAAAGGGGAGTTTGAGGCCCGAGATGAGAGGATGCAGAAGTATGTCGCCCAGGTGCGAAATATACGGAGCCATTTCGATGACTTCAGGGTGGAACAAGTCCCGAGGGGGCAGAATTCACACGCAGATTCCTTAGCCATGTTGGCCACTGCGCTAGAATCGACCCTGCCCCGAGTCGTTTTGGTGGAGGAAGTTAATATCTCCGCCCTACAAGAGACACCTATAACGGAAGTACGCAGCATTCGCGTAGGCCCAAGCTGGATGGATCCCATTGTGGCTTTCCTGAAACAAGGACTGTTGCCAGAAGATAAAGGCGAGGCGGAGAAGATACGGAGAACCGCCCCGCGGTACTGGCTATCCGAGAAGAACAAGCTGTACAAACGCTCGTACTCTGGACCATATCTGCTATGCGTACACCCGGAAGCCGTGGAGCCCTTGCTCGAGGAATTGCATGAGGGCATCTGTGGAAGCCACACGGGCGGAAGATCCCTGGCACACCGGGCCCTATCACAAGGATATTGGTGGCCTAAAATGCGCCAAACCTCCCAAGACTACGCCAGGCGATGCGATCAATGCCAGAGGTTTGCCCCTAGTATACATCAGACGGGAGGCGTTCTGAACCCTTTGTCCAGCCCTTGGCCCTTTGCCCAGTGGGGCTTGGACATAGTGGGCCCCCTCCCTCGGGCCACGGGCAATAGACGGTGGCTGCTCGTCGGCACGGATTACTTCACCAAGTGGGTTGAAGCCGAGCCTCTCGCCAACATTAGGGACGTCGATGCAAAGAAATTCGTATGGAAAAATATCGTCACCAGATTCGGAGTGCCACACACCCTGATCTCGGACAATGGCCTCCAATTCGACAGCAAGTCCTTCAGAAGGTATTGTGGGGAGTTGGGAATCAGGAATGGGTACTCCACACCAGCATACCCTTAGGGCAATGGGCAAGCCGAGGCCACCAATAAGACCATCATTGCCGGAATCAAGAAGAGGCTCGACGACGCGAAAGGGAGATGGGTTGACGAATTGCCCCACGTGCTTTGGACATACCGTACCACTCCACGGAAGTCCACGGGGGAAACCCCATTTTCATTAACCTATGGTTCGGAGGCAGTGATCCCCCTAGAGGCCGGATTTCCAACTATGAGGACCGACCAGTTCAGCGCCGAGGGAAACCGTCAGTCTCTCCTGGATAGCCTAGACCTGGCCGAAGAAAGACGAGATGTGGCCATGGTAAAATTGGCTGACTACCAACAAAAGCTTAAACGAGAGTATGACAAGGGAACGAAGCATAGGCCCCTGTCTCCGGGAGACCTGGTTTTGAGGAAGATAGTGGGAACGGCCAAGGTCCCATCATGGGGTAAGCTGGGTCCTAATTGGGAAGGGCCGTTCAAGGTCACCTCCATCGCAGGAACTGGAGCTTACCGGTTAGAAGACCTGGATGGAAATGTAATCCCCCGCCCATGGAATGTAAACAATTTGCGACGGTATTACTTTTAATGGAAAGTTTCAGCTTTTGTGTTTCGATTCTGTCCCTCTACAAATGTTAAGGAACGCCTAAAGCTTGCTTGGCCCCTCGGCCACAAGCTCATGGGAAGGAAACATTTGCAAGAAAAATTCTAAGTGTTAAAACAAACCTAGCGCTTGCCTGGCTCCTCGGCCACAGGCTTAGGGATAATTAACACTTGCAAGAAAAATTCTAAATGTTAGGGAACGCCTAAAGCTTGCCTGGCTCCTCGGCCACAAGCTCATGAAAAGGAAACATTTGCAAGAAAAATTCTAAGTGTTAAAACAAACCTAGCGCTTGCCTGGCTCCTCGGCCACAGGCTTAGGGATAATTAACACTTGCAAGAAAAATTCTAAATGTTAGGGAACGCCTAAAGCTTGCCTGGCTCCTCGGCCACAAGCTCATGGAAAGGAAACATTTGCAAGAAAAATTCTAAGTGTTAAAACAAACCTAGCGCTTGCCTGGCTCCTCGGTCACAGGCTTAGGGATAATTAACACTTGCAAGAAAAATTCTAAATGTTAGGGAACGCCTAAAGCTTGTCTGGCTCCTCGGCCACAAGCTCATGGAAAGGAAACATTTGCAAGAAAAATTCTAAGTGTTAAAACAAACCTAGCGCTTGCCTGGCTCCTCGGCCACAAGCTTAGGGATAATTAACACTTGCAAGAAAAATTCTAAATGTTAGGGAACGCCTAAAGCTTGTCTGGCTCCTCGGCCACAAGCTCATGGAAAGGAAATAGTTGCAAGAAAAATTCTAAGTGTTAAAACAAACCTAGCGCTTGTCTGGCTCCTCGGCCACGGGCTTAGGGATAATTAACACTTGCAAGAAAAATTCTAAATGTTAGGGAACGCCTAAAGCTTGCCTGGCTCCTCGGCCACAAGCTCATGGGAAGGAAACATTTGCGAGAAAAATTCTAAGTGTTTAAATGGACCTAGTGTTTGCCTGGCTCCTCGGCCACAGGCTTCGGGAACAGTTCACGATGGCGAGAAAATTGCAGGTGTGGGGAGAACACATATCAAGAAAAGTGGGCAGGAAGGAAAGCAACGAATATATATCGAAACTACTATGCAGAAATTTAAAGTGCTCAAAAAAAAAAACTGATTATAAAATAAAGAAGCAATACAGGGGTAGAACCCTGGCTACAAAAAGGGGGAGGGGGAATTGCTACATAGAGGGTGCCTGAATGCGCAAATCCACAACGGCATACAAAAAAACAACAAAAAAAAAAAAAAACTAAGTCTGAGGCTCCTTGTCCTTCTTCTCTTTCTCCTTCTTCTCTTTCTTTTTCTTCAGAGGCACCCCCTCGGGCACCCCCTTGTCGGCTTCCAAGTCCACCACGTCTTCTTGAGGGGGTAACCCCTTGGATGAAGCAGAGGAAGGAGGATTCTGGGGCTCCGCAGGGATCAGGGGAACAGGACTCCGATCCGCCGGGGGAACAGAACTCGGATCCGCGGTAGGACTGGGGGCTGACAACGGCAGGCGGAGGGCTGGGGGATAGTAAACACGGTCGGGGGCACGGAGCTCTGAGTCAGGACTAACGCCCGCCATGTTCAAAGCCTCCCCCCAGACCTCCTGGCAGAAGGCGCGAGCGACGTCACGGAGCTGAGCAATAAGGGATGCGGCGGTCTTGTTCATACCTGCATCATAGGCCTTCTACTCGGCCCGTGCCATCTCGGCGTCCTTGTCCACCAGCCGTTTATTCGCCTGCTTCAGCTCCACCATCGAGAGTGCCAGCGCGCTTTCAGCTTGCTTCTGGGCAGCCAAGGCGGTAGAGGCCTGCCTCTCAAAGCTCTTCAAGGCGGAGTCGGCATCACGGAAAGCCCTTTCGGCTTCGGACAGCTGGGAGAGGGTATCCTTCAGCTTCCTCTCTGCCTCAGCTCTGGCCTTGTCAGCAGCCTCATAGGCCTTCTCGGATTTCCTGGCCACGTCCAGGGAGTGGTCAACCCATTCTTCCGCCATGAAAGCAGCTTGAACGGCCTGCAAGAGCGGGACATGACAAAGGAGGATAAGCAGTCAAAGTAAAAACACTTAAAAAAAAAAAAAAGAGAAAAGAGCTGGGAAGAACGACTACGGTACCTTGGCCAGGTCCTGCTTCAGGGAAAGGAAGACCTCCCTCTTCCTGAAGGACTTCAGCTCCTCCATATCCTCGGGGAGGCACAGGGCCCTCTCCAAGCACTCGGCAACCAGGCCTGAGCTGCCTTTGGAAGGGTCCCTCAGGTTGGCGTCGTCCAGCACAAGAGATCCCGAGCTGAGAGTGAAGGAGGGCCTCCAGGCGGAAGCCTTCTTGGATTGATCCCCGCCACTCTCCCTCGGGACCACAGTAGGATCGGACCTCTTCTTCACCTGGCCTTTGCCGGCACGAGCCTCCTTGGTTTGCGGCTCGGATATCTCCCCCTCCTCGGACGTGGTCGTCCCCTTCCCACTAGGACCACGTTTGCGCTTTTTATCCGCAGCATCAGTAGGGGAGGTGAGGGAGGCAACGGGAGTCGGCGGCCGAGGAGGCACCGCCGTCGCCGAGGAGGACCCCCCAGCGTGGGCCGACAGCAGTGCCAAGAGGTCGGGTGTCTTTTCTTGAAACCCCATTGCCGATGATGATCGGGCTGGAGAAGGGCCTGGGGCGTCGGGGCGATAAAAAACTTCGAAGTCTTCCTCGGTTACCTCTTGGACCGAAGAAGATGAAGATCCCTCCGCCTCTTCGTTGGATGGCAGAGGAGGCTCCTGAGCGTACAAAATCTGTGCAGCTAGGGGCGCGGGGAGTTGGGCGTCTTGCGTACCCTCGGGGGGAGGTCCTGCCAGCAGAAAGCCCGGAACGGCAACGTCTATACTGGCCAGGCGTGGGTCACGAGCCTTGATGACGTTCTTCGGACTCTGGAAGCGTTTCGTCGAAGGAGCGTAGCCAAGGATGACGTGTGCGGCTCGGAGTTGCCCGTCCCGATGGAGAAATATCTCGGACCTAAGAATCCGATTCAGATCGGGAAAGTTCACCAAGTGTCTGGCGGGGGCTGTGTGGTACTCGTCTGTCATGGGGAAACAGTTATTATTAGCAAGAGAACAAAACTTAACTTTGTTTTAAGCAAAGAAAAGAAGAAAGGAGAAAACTAATGCCTCGGAAGAGACTCTTCTACAAAAATCCTAAAGTGGAAGCCCAGGCTACCTGGTTCCCCTTCCTGGGTGGGACAGTGCCGACCATCGTGCCACCCGCCCGAGACAAGAAGGAAGTCTTCGTCCATGCCCTTGCTCGAATCGGGCAAGCAGGATATCAACCTAACCGCAGGAACCCTACTCCTCATATAATACTTGGTTTTTTCACCCTTTTGGCAGTTATACACCCAGTTCACATCATGCCAGGTAAGACGGGTCCCCATCCTACGGTTGATGGCCTCTACACACCCAAGAATCCTAAAGATATTGGGGGAGCACTGGGTTGGGGTAAGCCTGAAGTTTATGAGGTAATCACGGGTCACCGGGCCCATGGGGAGTTCCAACCCACCTTCAATGAAGGCGATCATAGGGATAACTACTGACTCAGGAGGGCGTTCTATGACCAGCCACTCACCCTCCTCGCAATGCCTAAATACTACGCCGTCGGGAATTCTATACTTAGCCCTAAAATCCATCCTAGCCTCCTCGGTATCTACCAACCTAGCGTACCTACCCATGGACAGAAGTAGGAGCAAGAGAAAAAGGAAACCAACACACCTACTGCGAAAGATAAAGGACGCTCCTCGGGAGTGAAATTTCTCTACGCCAAAGTAAAAACGCCAAAATGCCAGAAATGAGCCATCACCAGCCCTGTTCGCTCCTTTTATAGGAGGCAAAAAGGAGCGGTAAAATTCCCGCTCATAAATGAGGATGGAAGAGAGCCGCACGATCCTAATCATACCGTTGAACATGGGGAGACAAGCAGCCACCTGACGCCATAAATGTGAGCTTGCGGATTCCGAAGCGTCAGGGGCGTGCGAATGACAGTTGAGAAGACGTCGACTCGTGTGAACACACCCAACACGTACGGCGTATCCACGGGGTTAAAACTTCACTTACGCCACGAGTAGGATAAGTGAAAGTTTTAGGGGGCTATTGTGGGCACCCAAAGAACGAAGAAGAGGGCCGAGGAGTGGGGCAGGTGGGCCAAGGCCCTAAAAAGGGCATGAAGGAACCTGTCCTGGGCCGAATGCGGAGCTGGTCGGGGGCCCAAGAAATAGATAGTTCCCGAGGAGAGAATAAGATCTCTAGGGGCAACACGCTGTGTACCAAAGGGGAAGCCTCCTCGGCCGAGGGAAGCACAGTTAAGTGGCAGACAGGCGGCCGTCTGAGCAGCAGCCCCCAGTCACGTCAGTAATAAATGGCGCACACCAACTCTGTCAGCCGCATTAATAAAGAGGTGACCTGAAATGATGCCCGTCACAGTTACACCAGCTACTACCGCCGCCTGCTCCTAGAAAGGAGATAGGCGACAGATGTCAAAAAGATGAACAAGGGGTAACCAAAGATGGACGGAGTGGATTAGAATACGAGGGTCTATATAAGGGGAAAGGCTGGGAGCCTTTAGAGGAGGATGTTTTTGTTGTATTAGCCCATCTCTAACAAATTCTATTGTATTGGATCCAAAGAGGAAAGAGCTCGTCTATATACTTCGGACTTTGTTTTTCTTGCATTTTGGGTCCCTACAATATTAATATACATATTATTTTAAGAAATAATAGAAATAAAATGATGACATGACCGCTAATATGGCTTAATAATAGTATAGCGACAAGAAATGATACGTTTTAGCATTTAGATATTACTAGTCTCAAATTCAAGCAATGCAAGAGAATAGATAATTATTTTGTAAATGTGGTATAATGTATAATTTTTTTTTTTTCTAAATTTTGTGGAAGATAATTTGATCTCCCTAAAAATTTTAAAAAAAAAATTCTAAAATTATTTTTCAACCTATCCATCTCTACAAATATATCATTTTATTAAATGGTGTGTTTGATTGATATATTTCTTTTTGAAGTGGTCCATATTTTCCTAAATATATTATGTTATGGTGCGCTATATTTTACTTTTTTTTTTTTCCTCTGTACAATTAAACTCTTTAAGTTTCAAATATATTATTCAAATGTCTCATTCTCTTAAAGGAAATTGTTAGGTTCTAAAGACTTAGGAACAAATGTATTAAGAACTCTAATTTGTATTGTTGGCAAACCATGATCAAAACAGTTTTTAGTCTTGTTTAGACTTGCTCAAAGTATGTTTTTATGTAAAGTTGGAATCGAGTGGCTGCAAAAGTATTAGTGACTTTCCGTCTAGCTCGATCGATCGAAACTTAGGCTCGATCCATCGAATATCGGGCAAAACGTTTTTCTGCAGAATTTTCCAACTCAGCCCAAGCCCATTAAGGATTAGGGTTTCAGATCTATTTCTCCCACTATATAAAGGAAACCCTAGCCACGTTTTTAGAGTAGCTCTTGTTGCTCATATTTTCCGTTTTGTGTAAATCTCTTGTGAGATCTAGATGAGCTTTCTTTTACACAAAGCTTAGGGTTTTCAAGGTAGAGATATTATCAACACCTTGATGATCAACTCAGTTGCTGCCATTGGAGCTTAAAAAATAACAAGCATGAGTGCTTGTAGCTGATTGGAGAATCCAAGAAAGAAGGAGTCCGTGGATTTGGAGCTTGCACGTGGTCGTGCCAGTAAGTTCTACTAGTGGGTAGTATTATAAAGTCAAGCGGGGAGCTTGTAAGTCCTTTTGTATGAACTTCGATTCTTTCATAGTGGATTCAGGTTTACCTTGAGGATAACTAGGTTAAATCCTCCCCAGGTTTTTACCGTGTGGTTTCTTGGGTCATCATATCTTGTGTTATTTATTTTTCCGTTGCTATATATTCTTGATATGATTGTTTGATTGTGATAACCTAGATTTGTATAATTCGACTAAGTTAATCACTTGGCTAATTAACTAGGTTAATTTAATTATTGTTTTAAGGGGTCTAAAACCCAACAAGTGGTATCAGAGTGGGTAGCTCTTCTTGTTGTAGATCTTTTGATTTAAGAGCTGATCCTTGACCCCTGTTGTCATGGACAATTTAAAGTGTTTTTCTGATCATGTTTCTGCTCATGCTTCTATTTATTTTTTTGATGCTTTTGAAACTCTTCGTAAGGAATTATCTAAATCTTTGAAAATTGCTAAAAAATTTAAAAAAGAGTTAAAATTGGCTAATCTTGAAAAAGATGAATTACTTGTTAGATTAGATGAATCTAATAAAAAGAATGAATTTTTGAGAAATCAAATTTCCTCTCAAGAAGAGAAGATGAAAAGCTTAGAACAAGAGTTAGTTGAATCTAAAGCTAAAATTGAAAATTTGACTAGTACCAAGCCTGCTGATGATAACAAAAGTGTTTCTATTTCTCTTAAGCCTAAAACTGAAAAAGTTTATATCCCTCCTTTCAAGAGGAATAATAAAGAGAAGGCTTATTGTGCTAGGTTAGACAAAGGTAAAAGTTCTGATGTAGACGCTGAAATTTCTAAACCTATGTCTAAACCTACTGTTAGAGAGCGTAATAAATATGTTTTTGTGCCTACCTGTCACCTTTGTGGTGTTGTTGGTCATATTAGACCAAATTGTTCTTTGTTGAGGCAAAAATCAAAATCTGAGACTAGATTTGCTGTTAGGAATACTGATATTCCTAAATTTATTCCTGTTTGCCACTTTTGTGGTGTCTATGGTCACATTCATCCAAATTGTCATAAATTAAAACTTAAGCATTCTGTATGTCAATCTAGGATATGTGATGATATTTCTCCTGCCATAAGTCCATATAAATTGTTTCATATGCTTTTGAAAAATTTAAGCTTGTTGGCTTGTGAAATGAATTTGCAGGATTTTAGTCTTTCTCAAAAGATTGGTGTAATCTCTCAAATACACTCTACTTCTCATGGATTTTTACCTATAAAGCCGAAGAATCGTGCTATATGGGTGAGAAAAGATCCGTTAAGGTGAGTGTTGCTGGCTTGTCCTTGTTTTAATTCTTTCAATTGTTTGTGGACATATCTTGTTTCTGTTTTTGGTTGTTTTGTTTTATTTAGGTTTTTTTTATTTAAAAAAAATCCAAAAACATTGAAAAATTCTCAAAAAGACAAAAATATTTTATTTTGTGTCTTGTTTTATTTGTTGTGAGGATTACATGAGTTATGATATCTCTCTTAATTTGGAACAAGCTTGACATTGTGGAGAAACTTGAATAGTTTGTACTAAGCTATTTCTGATTTTGTGTGAGTATGTACTAGTTTGTACATGTACTCCTGGGTTAATTAAGAAATTGATATTTCTTGTTTGTGTACCCTCTATAGCTTAGTTTAGCACTATCATGCATTGCTTTTACATTGTTCATTTAGCATAATATGTGCTTTTTTGTTTTTGGTCATAAAATTGTTTTTAAAACCAAAAAGATTTTTGTGTTTTGTATTATATCTTGGATTTATAATCAAGATTTGGCCATATTATCTTTACATAACAGGTTTATGTACCTTGTTTAACTTGGATGAGCTTATTTTATTGCACTCTACTAGTTTGAGCTTTTTAGTGCATGTTGTGTGGAAAAGATGTTTATGGTTTTTGATCACTTTGTCTTGATCTTGAAGTCACATGTCTTTGACTGTTGGACTTGATCCTTTTGAAAAAGGCATAAATAACCATCTCACCACTGTTCACTAGCCAATCATAAATACCTTAGTGCATATCGTAAGATGTTGTGCTCGAGAAAGTGTAGCACATGCACAAAAAGAACATAAGGTGTAGCCTCGATTTAATTGCTTAATGCTTAAAATTGGTGTGTACTATTAGGCTTGATGCCAAATCACATAATTAAAATTGGTGTGTACATTATCCCGGCTATTTAATAAGTTTCTGAACAATTAAAATTGGTGTGT
Source organism: Quercus gilva (assembly GCA_023621385.1). Taxonomy (NCBI): domain Eukaryota; kingdom Viridiplantae; phylum Streptophyta; class Magnoliopsida; order Fagales; family Fagaceae; genus Quercus; species Quercus gilva. The sequence goes on along the minus strand of CM042476.1, from coordinate 79,737,622 downwards.
GTATTACGAGGCAAATTCAAAAAACTTACATGATTGCAAGCTTTTATTCTAGGAGATGTGAGAGTTAAATGATGTAACTCTTTTGGTGATAGTCTCTTTTAAATTCTATGTGATGAATTTTGTAGACTTTGTGTTTGATTACTATTCACATATCACCTCACATGTATTTCAAGCTTTTGCTAGTTGCACACACTACACAAGTTACTCTTTGCTAAACTTGGTACATTATATTGTGTGTGATTTTGTTGTGGCCATCCAAGATTAAAAGTTCCTTGATTTTAATGCAAAATGTGTTTCAAGTTTGAGAAATTGGAAATTCTAGAGCTTGAATGTACCCGAATTGGGGATTTTGTTCAAATTGGGTTCAATTGATGCAATTGGCTTGTTGAATTGATGTAATTGATCATTATATTGTGTATTCTAGCTTGTGTGATGATCAATTGGTCAAATTTTTCCTAAAATCTTAACAAGTGGTTTTTAAATTTTGGGGTTTTTGTTTAGAAACTCTATGCTCAAGCCAATTTTGTGAAATTGAACTTAAAATTGAACTTAGTTTTATTGCATTAGAGCATGCATCATAACATATTTTTTCATGCATCATTTGTGTTTAGGATTCACATGCATTACATTGATTTTTATATCCATCTTGCAGTTTTGCAGTCATATCTCTCATTGTTTTCACACAACATGCATACACTTTGCTACATTGGGTACTCAACTTGACCAAAAAATTGATTGATTAATTTTTGAGCTATGTAGTTTCTAGTATATGCCTTTTTTATATGTGAACTGTAGAAAATATTTTTTCTTAAGAGATATGATGGATAATCAATGTGCAAATATTTTCTCTACTCATGCAACTATTTATAGGTCACATAGTGCCATGTTTGCATTTTATTGAAAGAGAATATTTTTTCTTCATGTGTATACTCAACTTAGTTTTTTTTTTAAACTTGGTTTGTGTCTTTTTATTTATCCCTAACCCCTTCATGTTTCCACAAAACTGTTTTCCCAAAACATATTTTGTTTTTCCTATTTTTATAGGGGGAATTGTTGCTCTTCATAGGGGGAGTTGTCTCTATTTTCTATAGAGCTGAATTTTTTTGTCCCCTTGATTCTCTAATTTCTCTCATCCTTTGTTGCGTGTGTTGACTGTTTACTCTTTGTATGAGTTGTCTTTGTCAATACGTGACAAAAAGGGGAAGAAATAGTTGAAATGTGGGAATCATGTTTGTTTTGTTTAGGGGGAGTTGAATTTATTTTTTATAGGGGGAGAAAATAAATTTTTTTTATGTATCTAACTTAGGGGGAGAGTTAGTTTACATACTTATTGATTTACTGTTTTTCTGTCACACGTGTTTATGCGTTTTGTTTATTGTTTCAAGAAATATACAGGTTGATTCAATTGAGTTGCTGTCTACACTTGCAACTGATGGATAGTAGTTAGGTTAGATTATTTTGTAATGGGCATTATTTGTGTAAAGGGCTTTTACTTGTAACTTTGAGTTTTGTGTTTGTGTTTTGTCACGGATTGCCAAAGGGGGAGTTTGTTAGGTTCTAAAGACTTAGGAATTAATGTATCTAGAACTCTAATTTGTATTGTTGACAAACCATAATCAAAACAGTTTTTAGTCTTGTTTAGACTTGCTCAAAGTATGGTTTTATGTAAAATTGGAATCGAGTGGCTGCAGAAGTATTAGTGACTTTCTGTCTGGCTCGATTGATCGAAGCTTAGGCTCAATTGATCGAATATTGGGCAGAATGTTTTTCTACAGAATTTTCCAACTCAGCCCATGCCCATTAAGGATTAGGGTTTCAGATCTATTTCTCCCACTATATAAAGGAAACTCTAGCCACGTTTTTAGAGTAGCTCTTGTTGCTCATATTTTCTATTTTGTGTAAATCTCTTGTGAGATCTAGAGGAGCTTTCCTTTACACAAAGCTTAGGGTTTTCAAGGTAGAGATATTATCAACACCTTGATGATCAACTCAGTTGCTGCCATTGGAGCTTAAAGAATAACAAGTGTGGGTGCTTGTAGTTGATTGGAGAATCCAAGAAAGAAGGAGTCCGTGGATTCGGAGTTTGCATGTGGTCATGTCAATAAGTTCTACTGGTGGGTAGCATTAGGAAGTCAAGCGAGCTTGTAAGTCATTTTGTATGAACTTCGATTCTTTCATAGTGGATTCAGGTTTACCTTGAGGATAGCTAGGTTAAATCCTCCCCAGGTTTTTACCGTGTAGTTTCCTGGGTCATCATATCTTGTGTTCTTTATTTTTCCGCTACTTCATATTCTTAATATGATTGTTTGATTGTGATAACCTAGATTTGCATAATTTGACTAAATTAATCACTTGGCTAATTAATTAGGTTAATCTAATTGTTGTTTTAAGGGGTCTAAAAACCTACAAAAATTATCGTGATAATCAGAACTCATCACAAAATTACACTTGATATTACTCAAATAGTTGACAGACACATTCCGATACATAGCCAATATTTTATTTTAATATAAATTCAAATTCTCACTTCCAAAATAACTAAGTATTATGTCAAAAAAAAAAAAAAAAAAAAAAAACAAACAAACAAACAAAAGTTATAAGAAGGAGAGAGGAGGTAGTGATGGAGAATTCAAAAAACACACCACCAAAACCAAATTGTTTTAATCCAAAATAGTGTTATAAAAAAAAAAAAAAAAAAACATAATGATTCATAAACCTAAATTAAAGTTGCAAGAAAGAATAAGAGAGAGAAAGATAAAAAATAATCTCCTTTTTGGGGAGAGAATGTGAAAGGGAATAGCAAATTTATAGAAAATAAGATGAGAAGAAGAATAGTCAAAACAATTGATATAGTCATGACTCATAAACACCAAATTACCCAAGTCATGCTATGTAATAGAATAACATTGTATTCTTACATACTATCAAAACTAAATTGCATCAACTCATAGTAGAGTTCTAAATAACACAAAAGTTCACCAAGCTAAAGTATATATACAAAAAACAAAATTTTAAAAAATCCACCAAGAAAAAAATCAGAGAGAGGGAGAGAGTAAGTGTGTGGGAAAATATGAATAGAATAGGAGAAAGTAGCAAATTTATAGTAAGGGATGGGGATAAGAAGAGACAAAATAAATGGAAAAGGAAGGGATGGAGGAAGAGCAAATCAAAACTCTCCCTTTGTCAATACGTGACAAAGAGGGAGAGAAATAGATGAAATGTGGGAATCTTGTTTAAAAAGGTTATTAAAATGTTTTGTTAAAAACTTTTTGATGTATCTAACTTAAGGGGAGAGCTAGAATTTACTTTTGTTTTTATATTGTGTTTCATATTATTGTTTATTTTCTTTCCACACATGCGGTGATGTGTTCTTTTGAGTGTTTTCAGGAAAGACAGGTACATTCTGATCAAGACCTTCCACTTCTTCTTGCAACTTCTAGGTTAGGAGTCTTAGGTTGGGATTTATGAGTATTTAGGCATTTTATTGTATATGGGCATTATGTTGTATGTGTGTTTTGTCACGGATTGCCAAAGGGGGATATTGTTAGGTTTTGAGTTTGTAATTTTGGCAAACCATGACAAAAACTAAGTCTCATTGGTTTAGAATGGTCTACATTGAAGTCCAAGACAAAAAACTCAAGTTCGTGATGAAAAAAATGAGTTACAAGCTGTTTCGTTCGATTGGTACTCGATTGGTATTCAATCAATCGAAAGTCATTTGATTGGTACTCGATTGATACTCAATCGATCGAAAGTCGCATATCAACAAAAAATCAGCAAACGTAAAAAGGCCATAACTTGACTGTTTGAAGCCCAAATCGCGAGTCGTTTTTCCCAGTATTTAAAGGACATTATAAGCTAACCTTAGAGTGGGTTTTTAGAGTTTTTTAGAGAGATTAGAGTGCATCTTGTGCCTCTTTTGTAGATCTAGGGTTTTGTACCCAAAAGCTCTCTCATGTCTTCTACCGGGTTTATTCCTTGAAGAATCTCGAGATCCGGTGTTGTAGAAGTTGCTGCATACAAGATCAATGTCTAAGGAGATCCAAAACCTTTGAATGGAGTCTCAAAGTCACAAGTGTGGGTGCTTGTGTTGCAAAGGCCATGGAACGAAGTAGTCCATGGACTCAGAGCTATCATGGGGTTCAGGTAGTAAGCTTTTTACTCGAGGTAGCAATAGAATGTTAGTGGTCTAAGTCTTATTGTAAAAATTTCAATTCTTTCATAGTGGTTTTGCTTTTTACCTAGAGGATAGTTAGGTTAAATCCTCCCTAGGTTTTTTACCGATTTGGTTTTCCTAGGTGATCATATCATTGTGTTTTTTATTTTCCGCTGCTTTACATGATATGATTTATGTTTGTCTGACCTAGATCTGAAGAATGAACCTAAGTATTAACTTGGCTAGATAACTAGGTTAAACAACTTGTGTTTTAAGGGGTCTAAAAACTAACAAGCAACATTAAAAATAAAATGGGAGAAATGAGAAGAAGAAAAATGGTTTGAGAGAGAGAGAGAGAGAGAGAGAGAGAAGGGGGGGGGGTAATGAAATGAATGAATGAAAAATGGTTTTTTTTTTTTTTTAATATTATTTTATGAGTTGGTCATATTATTTTAATGTATTAAATGTTAAAATAGAAGATGTGATGTACGGTGTAAAGTTAAATGTTAGGGTAAAAGTAAAATAAATAAAGTATGTTTCGATATGTTAAAATGACATTTTAGAATAACACAACTGATGCTAATGGAGACAGAGATCCTTTCCTTAAAAATAAAAAAATAAAAATAAAGAAAGAAATATAGGTGTCTCAATTAGATAAGTTATGAGCATAAAATGGCTTCCCTTACACCATGACTCTTTTCTATCATCTTTCTTCCAACATCAATATCGCTCGCGGTGCACATGTACATCATTATAATAAACCACTGGAAGAGAAAGGGGTGGCGATCATTACATGTTTTCATATTTCATATTATGGGATGTAAAGAACAAAAATAATCCCATAGTTTTTGGTGTTTTTTTTTTTTTTTTTTTTTTTGCACAAAAAAGAAAGAACCATAAGTTTTATTTTTATTTTTATAGAGTTTTTAGAAATTATCTCTTAAAGAAACAAAGAACCATAATTTGAGTGCATTATGATGCTAACAATACTTATGTTTACAACAAAATCCAAAGCCAAAATATTTCACAAAATAAGTTGTTAAGATAGATGATAAAGTAATGTTAGTGATGTGCAAATGTGCCTAAGTAAGAATCAATAACCTATGCAGACTTATTAAAAGCAATGCTATTAACTGTTTGGGGTGCTCTAAATGGCAGGGACTAGTATTAGTAAGGTCCATAAATCTGAATGAATAAACAATCACTAAGTTCAAAGAAAAGCGACTTTTATGTATATAATCACAATTAGATAAACAAAGGATAAAGCAAAATCTAAACAATATGATAATGAAATTATTTTGGAACATGGTATATAATAAGTGCTGGGTATGAAGCATTGACAAAAAATATATTAAGTAAAAAAAAAAAAAAAAATCAATTACACAAGGAAGACTAAGAATAGAAGCACTCACAAGAATTCGTATTACTTCCTCAAATCCTAAGGGATTATAAACCAAAACAACAACCTGCAGAGTGCAGATAAGATGAGAGCGTACAGGACGTTAGATCAAGTTCTAATTAATATGTAATGCATGGAAAAGACAGTTCAAATTAAAATAAAATAATACTCCTTTTTTTCAGTGAAAATATGGAAAATAAAATGATACTCTTACTAAGCTTCTCCCCATCCAACAATACATTTTGTGATGCAGAACAGTAACTTATAAATGCTTTTTTTTTTTTTTTTTTTTTTTTTTTTTATTACTACAAAGTCATTGATTCGCTCTTGAACATTATAGCGAAACAGAACAGGAGAATGTAATATAATATCATCCTTCAATAATAATAAAAAAAATAGCATGTGAATAGGACTCGAAGTAGACTCCAAACTCCAAGACAAGAGTTCTTACTTCACAAAATCCTCAGACCTCAATGGTAACTGGTAAAGTTTGCACCCAGTGTTATGTTTACGCACTTTGAGCAAAGCTCCACCATTATTAAGACCAATATGCCAATTTTATGAATTAACCAACCTGATCCCAAATAGATTTGTAAACCCTGGCCTTATAATTTAGAAGCCACTACCCTGAAGATCCATCTAATCCAAACCTATGACCCACCCTCAAATAACTCACCCTACCATTCAAGATTGACCAAGACCCACTGCCAATTGTATGACTCAACCAAATTGTAAACTCCCAATCACAAAAAAAACACTTCACACCATGCTGAACCTAAAATATATTAAACTCAACATCAATCTCCTATATATATATATATATATATATATCCCCTCATCAATAACAACCTTAAGTTTTCCTACCCAACTTTAATTCACACACAACCAAAACCTACCCACATCATTCATAAACCATTTATTGAAGCCAGATTCTGAAACCAAATTTTTTCACCCCAAATTAGCTTGAACATTCATTAACAAAACAGAGATGGGCTCAGGCCCTCAGCCTGATGTACCTTTCTTTTTGGTGGAAGAACTTCAGAATTATTCAGCAAAAACAAATGTATAGGACAGCAAGTACAAAGGTGCGTTTGTTTCATAACAAATTTTTTGACCTGAATTCCCAAGAGATGGACAGACTAATTAAACACCTCAAATAATATCAGATTCTATACAGTTTCCTTTCATATATGCTAGCTATATTGACAGCAAGCAACAATAAAAATGGAGTCTTCAATGAACATCAAATATCCGTTCCTAACAAAAATTAAAATACATAAAAATAACTTGTTGATAAAGAATCTTCTATGAACTACAGACATTAGTTGAAGATAAAATCAGTGAAAACTTGTTAGCAGCAAGAGTTTAGTACAAAATTCTTACAATCTGCAAGCTATGATGGTCTCTTAAACTTCCACTTTGTTGGTCTCTTAGGGTATGTTTGGTTCGGGTGAAAACAGGGAGGATGGAAAATAAGGAGAGGAAAATGACATTTTCCACTGTTTGGTTCAGGAGAGAAAACAAGAGAGAGAAAATGGGAAGGAAAATAATCCCTCCGGGCCCACACTTTTTTATCCTCCCAATTTGGGAGGAAAATGGAGAGGAAAAGATGTTGATGATGTAATTCACACAAATACCCTCACTTTATTACACTCACCTACCCCCCTCACTTTCCCACTAATATATAACAAGGACATAATAATCAATTTATATAAACTACATTTTCCATCCTTCCTTTTTTCTCTTTAACCAAACAAATAAGTTTTCCATCCTCCCACTTTTTTGCTCCTCTAACCAAACGGACCCTTATACTCCCACAATCCCACCTCACTAACTCAACTAAAACACTCATCACGTGTACAACTACAGCTAACCTGGTGTGTAATAAATAAAATTCTAGCCACTCTCCATAGGACATGTGGAATTGCCGCCGCCGTTTGAAAAGAAAATTAAATAAACCCAATTTGAAAAAAGACAAAACAAATTGAAATTACATAGATAAACTTTCCACTACTGTTCTAACCGTTGGAGGTTTTATATCTAATTACCATTTTGCCCCACATCACAGACCTGTCTCTCTTTTTATATATAAATAGGATTTTGCTAATGTGTGCCCTAAGGGCACACAATAATTAATTATTTTTGGAAATATTTTCTTAGAAATTGAAAAAGTATTAACAACTTTTTCAATTCCAGAGAAAATTTTTCCAAAAATGGATGGCTTAATGTGTGCCCCCCTAAAAGCATACATTAACCGGACCCATAAATATAACCTTCCTTAACCCTAACCCTCCATTAATAACTCAGACCCAAAGCTTTCCTTTCTGTAATCATTATTATTTCTTCTCTTCTCTGTTGCTATAAAAACATTCAATATTGCGTGCTCTTCACTTCAAACCCACTTGAACAAATTTTCTTTTATGCAAACTCCATTCATCATCTTCAAACCCTTTGAAGATTCTCAGTTAGTTTCAACTCCAGTGATCTTTTGAGCACTCATTATCGACACAGCAACAAGATTCATCATTAGATTAATATTGGTGCAGAAGCTACATATGGAGTTGCCACCTGGTGTCAAATTTAGACTCAATGACCAAGAAATTGTTCCCTACTATCTTCTTAACAAGGTCCAAGGGAACCCAATCTTCGAGGACTCGATGAATGTTATCATCGACTATGATGTTTTTTGGGATCTTAGCACGTGGATGAAGATTTTTCAAGAAACCCATATGGACCATGTCTATTTTTACACCAAACTAAAGAAGAAAAATAAGCATTGAAGAGGGTGAAAATTAGAAGTGACAAATCCATTTAGTGGGACTTGACGGATCCTATGTACACGGACATAGGGTGGACGGATCAAAAGGCTACGTGGTGCTTAAATGATCATTGTGTGGTCTCCAAGAAACCCTAAATGGAAACAACTTGCATCTCACGATTAACCCTAGTCCATAGAATCCCAATATGAATAGAATTCTAATGCAATGAGGATTCTAGAATATACGCACATTAATGAAGATTTTCCCTATAAGGAAAAGACTTGTTATACAAGTGTGAGAGTTCGATTCTACACTACTATAAAAACCCAAGGACCCTCAAAAAATAGGTACGCATAAGTCACCCCAGCTCTGGCACTCTAGAGTTGTAGAAAGGTTTTCTGACTTAACCTTTGGAGGATCTTTGGCAGATACCACACCGGTACTCTCCTAGGGTTTTCTCTTTTTGATTGTGCAGGGATTGCTTCAAGTGTGCGAGGGCCATGTGGCTTACTGTTGATTTTTTGGCATCATTAGTTGGCGCTGTCTGTGGGAACATCTTAGTGATTTGTAAGCCATAACATTGCCTCCCTGACAAAAAGTTACATGGCACTCACTCGATCGATGGCAACCACCAACAATCAAGGTGACAAACCACGACCTATTGCCCTGGAAAGGCAAGTCCAAACCCTTACAGCAACAGTGGAATGTCTCACCAAACAGAATCAGGACCTAGAGGAATAGCTGCGATAGAGGAATGTAGTGATGGATACCCAAGAGGAAGACTAAGAGGGCACTAGCGCTGAACGAAGAAACCATGAAGGGCTGGAAGGAAGCAATGCCCCAAGTAGGCCAGAACAACAAGACACGAGCCGGCCCTCTATTACGGATATGGTCCCATATCACATAGTCGTCGAGATGCAGATAATGAAGGAGCGGATGGACCTTATGATGAATGCCCTTAGAGGACGGGTGCCTATCGACCTCAATAACCTAGTCCACCAGACGGACTCACCATTCATAGCTTCTGTCACTTCATTCCCCCTCCCACTGAAGTTTGACATGCCACAGGTGGAAAACTACGACAGATCCAGGGACCCTTAGATCACTTGGAGTCCTTTAAGACCCTAATGCACCTACAGGGGATACTAGATGAGATCATATGCAGAGCCTTCCCCACCACGCTAAAAGGATCCACGAGGATCTGGTTCAAAGGTTGACGCCCAACTCAATCAACACCTTCAAGGAGTTAAGCGCCTAGTTTGCCTCACACTTCATCGGTGGACACAGGTACAAGAAGTCCACTACATGCCTGATGAACATCAAGCAGCGAGAGGACGAGACGCTGAGGTCTTACATAACCGATTTTAACAAGGAGGCTCTTTCGATTGACGAAGCGGACGATAAGATACTTGTAGTTGCCTTGACAAACGGACTATGAAAGGGTAAGTTCCTGTTTTCCTTATACAAGAACGATGCCAAAACTATGTCAAATGTGTTGTATAGGGCAACCAAGTACATGAACGCAGAAGATGCGTTGTTGGCTCGAAAAGAGAGGCCCAAGAAGAGGGAAAGATAGGAAGACACACGGCAGGACAGAGGACCAAAAAAGGCAAGGACTAGAGAACAAGGGGAGGACAGGCACTTGAAACCCCCCACGGGGAAATTCACGAGTTTCACCCTGCTGACTACTACGATCGACCAAGTATTGATGTAGATCAAAGACGAAGGGGCCTTGACCTTTCCCAATAAGCTGAAAGGGGATCCTAATAAGAGGTTTAGGGACAAGTATTGCCGATTCCACTATGATCACGGCCATGAAACATCTGACTGTTATGACTTAAAGCAATAAATTGAAGCCCTTATACAACAAAGAAAGTTGCAAAGATTTGTCAGCAAGGAGAGGATGAACCAGCCACAAGAGCAGGCTCCCCAACAGGAGAATGAGCATCCCAGGCCGCTAATAGGAGACATAAGAATGATTGTGGGGGGCACGACGGCCACTAGATCGTTCAAAAAGTCCAAGAAAACTTATCTATGAATGGTTCAGAACGTTCAGCTAATAGGCTCCATACCAAAGATGTCATGGATGGACAACCCCGTTATTGGGTTCTCAGAAGAAGATGCCCGACGTCTTCATCAGCTACATGACGATGCACTCGTAGTTAACATACGAGTAGGAGATTACAATATGCATCAAATTCTGGTTGATAATAGCAGCCCAGTTGACATCCTCTATTACCCAGCATTCTAACAAATGAGGATTGATAGAGAGCGATTGATTCCGACAGACGCTCCGCTTGTTGGATTCGGAGGAACACGGGTATCCCTCTAGGGGTAGTGACATTATTCGTGATGGTAAGCGACTACCCCCAACTGATCACTAAGGACGTAACCTTCCTTGTGGTCGATTGCTCGTTCGTTTACAATGCTATCATAGAGCGACCCACCCTCAACTCATGGAAGGTTGTAACCTCGACCTACCACTTGATGATCAAGTTCCCTACGGATTACAGAGTAGGGGAGCTGCGCCAAAATCAGGTGGCCACACACGAATGCTACATAGCAATGATGGAAAAGGATGACCACCTCCAAGCCATGAACATAGAAGAACATCGGACAATAACAGAACCCGTGGAGGAGCTCGAAAAGATACCCTTTAACGACTCCAGAAATGACCAAACAACGAGGATCGGTACCCTCATTAGCCTGATGGTTTGCTAAGTGCTGACAATGTTCCTCAGGGACAACATGGACATATTTGCCTAGAGCCATGAAGATATGCCGGGGATAGATCCCTTCGTTATGGTGCATAGCTGAATGTGTCGCCCACCTTCACACCCGTCCATCAGAAGAAGAGAGTATTCGCCCTCGAGCGAGACCAAGCCATAGCGGAGGAAGTTTGCAAACTACAAGAGGCAAACTTCATTAGGGAAGTCTACTACCCCAACTGGCTGGCAAATGTGGTAATGGTTAAAAAAGCCAACGGCAAGTGGAGGATGTGCATAGACTTCACTGACTTAAACAAAGCATGTCCAAAAGATAGTTACCCCCTCCCACAGGTTGACATCCTAGTTGACTCCACGCACAACACTAGCTGCTGAGCTTCATGGACGCTTTTTTAGGCTACAACCAGATCATAATGGACGAAGCCGACCAGGAGAAGACTTTTTTCGTCACTAGCCAAGGCCTCTTCTGTTATAAGGTAATGCCATTCGACCTAAAAAATGCGGGTGCGACGTATCAGAGGCTTATGAACAAGATGTTCACGCGGCAAATTGGAAGAAATGTCCAGGTCTATGTTGACGATATGCTGGTAAAAAAGGCGAAGGGAGAAATATCACTTAACGGACCTTAGAGAAACATTCAAAACCCTTCGCTCTTACAACGTGAAACTCAACCCAAGCAAGTGTGCTTTCGGAGTGACGACAGGAAAGTTCCTGGGGTTCATGGTGTCTCAAAGGGGTATCGAGGCCAACCCAAACAAGATCCAGGCCATAATGGAGATGTCAAAGAAGTCCAAAGCCTCAATGGCAAAATAGCGGCGCTGAACAGATTCGTATCAAGGGCGACGAATAAGTGTCTACCATTCTTCCATACGCTAAAAAAGTCTTTTGAATGGACGATCGAGTGTTAGTAGGCATTTGAGGATCTAAAGGCCTAGCTCTCATCCCCTCCATTGCTCAGTCCTTTCCATCCCGGGGAAGAACTATTCTTCTACCTAGCAGTATCCTCAGTTGCCATCAGTGCAGCATTAGTTAGGGAAGAAGACAGGGTACAGAGACCCATGTAATACACAAGTCGTGCACTCCGGGGTGTAGAAGAGAGATACCCACCAATGGAGAAGCTTGCCTTCGTTTTAGTTACCGCGGCCCGCAAGCTCAAGCCCTACTTCCAAGCTCACACACTGATCGTCTTGACAGACAAACCCCTAAGGAGAGCAATAAGCAATCCTGAAGCTGCCGGACAGGTGGCGTTATGGGTAATAGAATTGAGTGAATTCGACATATGATATCGCCCCCGCACTTCCATCAAGGGATAGGTGGTACTTCATTGTAAAGTTCACCAACGTAAAAGGACAAGGGACAAAAGAGGTCCCACAATGGAGCATCCACACAGATGGATCCTCCAATAAGCAAGCAAGTGGAGCCGGCGTGATACTTCATAACTCAAAAGGGGATAAGATCGAATGCATGGTCCGTCTGGATTTACTCACAACGAACAATGAAGTGGAGTACGAAGCCTTAGTAGCAGGACTGGACCTCACCATAGCCGCGGGAGCTGAAAATTTGGTCCTCTACTATGATTCCCAAATGGTGATAAGTCAGGTTAACGGAGAATATGACTATAGGAATGAACGGATGAAAAAGTATCTGGAACAGGTGAAGGACCAGGTCAACAATCTCCAAGCCAAGTTCATTCAAATCCCAAGGGAGGAGAACGAGCACACCGACCGACTCACCAAAGCGACGTCAGCAGAACATATGGTCATCCCCAGTCAGGTACTATCTTTCATTCAGATTTCACCACTAATAGACTGCATCAGTGTATAGGAAGTTGGATCCAAAAATTGTTGGACAACACCGATAGTGTCCTACCTGAATGAGGGCGTGCTGCTAGAAGAGAATAAGGCTGCCAGAAAATTGAAGGTCTAAGCTACCCACTTCGTCCTAATCAAAGATGTCCTCTACAAAAGAGGATTCTGTTGACCCTACCTAAGGTGTCTCAGCCCTAGAGAAACAGATAATGTTATGAAGGAAGTTCACGAGGAAATTTGCGGGAACCACTTGGGATCGCGCTCGTTGGTGCAAAAGCTAATCAGGACAGGATACTATTGGCCAACCATGCAGAAGGATGCCCATGCATGTGTGAAGGCTTGTGACAAATGTCAGAGATTTGGCAACCTCATCAAGCAACCAACAGAGGAACTTACCCCTATGACGGCTCCGTGGCCGTTCACTCAATGGGAACTAGATATCATGGGTCCATTCCTAACAGCGGTAAGGTAGCTAAAGTTCCTAGTGGTTGACATTGACTATTTCACCAAATGGGTGGAAGCGAAAGCCTTTGCCACTATTATAGAGAAGAATATACGATGTTTCGTATAGAGGAACATCATATGCAGGTATGGCATACCCAGAGTACTCGTCTTAGATAATGCGAAGCAATTCTGTAAAGTTGTAATTTACAACGATTTTTTATGTTGGCTTTATTCCATGACAAAAAGTGTTGTAATTGCTTTAATTTTGTTCCTTGTATTTTATGAGATTTTACTGTACTGGGTTTAGTATTAAGTTGGTGAAGACTCAAGTTTAATTGAAGATAAAGTGGATTTCGCGAGAAGCTCGCGAGAAGCTAACCTGCAAAAGAGCCATATGAGAAGCACGTGCTGGAAGCTGAAGAGTCATGCCAGGCTGTCAGTTTTGCAAGTGTCTCGCGAGTAAGGCCTTCCCATGAGGTAGTCACGAAACATTCTGCCTGGAGGATTTTAAAGAGTGACTTTCTTACCCTTCACCCGTACTATATATACCATCATTACCCACAAATGTAAATGAGGCCAATTCAGAAAGAAAAACCCTAGATAGGTTTTCTACAACACACACCCATCTTTTTGAGAGAGAGAGCTACTCATCCTTAGTGAGAAATCATTGTAGCCTCTTCTCCATCCCTTTCCAATTGTCATACCTTGAGAGGAGATTTGTACCCAAACACAATCCACACCTAGTCAGAGTGTTGAGAGCGTTTTGGAGTTTGGGAAGCTTTGGGGATTTGCCAAAAGAAGTCGGTAAGGCTTGGTGGATGCAATCGGGCGTATTGCGGGATCCGAAAAGCTAGACAAGACATGGTTCTGAGAAGCCTTGTTGGAGTAGGAGATTGGAGGGCTTAGGTACATCGGGTAAATTAGGCTTGTAGGGTCTCTTGCTAACCCATGTATCCCAACTGATTGTCTAATGGATCGATTACCGCTTGGAGGGCAGCGGAGAGGTTTTTCGCCGAGTTCTTCGGTTTCCTCTTCGATAACACATCAACGTGTTATCTTGTGTTTGTATTTCTCTTCCCTACTCTTTTACATTCCATTTTACTGCTGTGTTGCTTTGATTATGGATTAGAGTAGCTTGTTTGTTTATCTGCTCGTATTTACACTATTCCGCATATAGTATTAAGTTGGTGTAAAATCAATCGAGCCATAACTTTAATTTGGGGGTCTAAACAGCTCTTGTGTTTTCAACATATTTTCAAGCTTTCAAGTTCGACAACAACGCATTCAAAGACTTCTACTCAGAGCTGGGTATCAAGAACCATTACTCATCACCCGCCCACCTACAGGCAATGGGCAAGTTGAGGTGACGAACCGATCCTTACTTAAAATCATCAAGACTCGGCTCGGGGGGGCAAAGGTTATATGGCCCTAGGAGTTGCCAAGTGTTTTGTGGGCATATAGGACGACGGTGTGGACACCTACAAAAGAAACACCGTTTCGACTGGCATACGGGAGCGAGGCAGTCATCCCGGCAGAAGTAGGACTGACAAACTATAGGGTGGGGATCCATGACGAAAGCAACGGCGATGAAACCATGCGCTTACAGCTTGACCTGGTGGACAAAGTGAGAGCAATGGCCGAGCAAAGATTAGCACGGTATCAGAATCTCATGGCCAAGCACTACAACTCCAAGGTCAGACACAGGGACTTTCAGGTAGGAGATCTTATCCTAAGAAAGGTAATGGGCGCTATAAGAGAGGCCTCCTAGGGAAAGCTCGGACCGAATTGGAAAGGACCATATAAAGTGGCATCGTGGCATAGGAAAGGAACCTACCACCTAGAGACGCTGGACAGGCAAAAGTTGCACTACCCATGGAACACAGAACATATAAAAAAGTACAACCAGTAGACCATTGGCAGTAGACAAGCAGCGACAGTCCTTATTCCTAATTTATTTCTTCCTAGCCTAGTTTTTATTATCTGCCTTTTAACCCCAAGGACAAGTTTTTATTATTATTTTACTTTTCAAAAACAATTTCTACACATGAATTACATTGCAATAAGAGGAGTTATTCAGAATCGCCTTGTTATATATATTCTTACAAAATTAGTCTGCGTAGTGGACGGGTCTATTATTAGACAAATTTAGTCCATAAAGTGGACGGGTCTATTAGTAAATAGACGAATTCATCAAGTCCATAAAGTGGACGGGTCTATTATTAAATAGACGAATTCATCAAGTCCATAAAGTGGACGGGCCTATCATTAAATAGACGAGTTCATTAAGTCCGTAAAGTGGACGGGTCTATTATCAAATAGACAAATTCATGAAGTCCATAAAGTGGACGGATCTATCATTAGATAGACTAAGCTAGTCCATAAAGTGGACGGATCTATTATTAAATAGACGACGTCATCAAGTCCATAAAATGGACGGGTCTACTATTAAAAAGACAAATTCATCAGGTCCATAACATGGACGGATCTATTATTAAACAGACAAATTCAGTCCATTAAGTGGACAGATATATTACTAAATAGACAACATGCCCATGAGTGGACGGGCTCATCCTAAAAGTGGATATGTAGTCCACATAATGAACGGACCTAACATAAAGTTGGGTCAATATTAGAAGCCCTTGAAAGAATAGTTCACAAGGTGAGCGGACTCATCCTAGGGGATGACAATTGTTAAGTTTTTACATAGACAGATTCGACATAAGTCCCAAAGAGGACGGGTCTCCACAGCATGAATGAATTACATGCCCTCAAAGAGGACGGGTTTAATATTAATATAAACTTTTATTTTCAAATTTCGTAAAACGGCCTCCTATATTGACGAGCAACGTACAAGTAGACGGACTTTTAAGACCGTTTTGATGTGACGGGTGGATTCAAGAGGACGGATCCACTCTAACCAATCCAATAAACAGAATAATTAACAAGCATATAAGTAGACAAGTTCGTCCGGAGAACGGATAAACCACAACGTCCATCGTCATATTAAAATAGACGGGTTCTAGCCACTAAGTGGATGGATTCAACAATTCATTGAATTGACATTATAATACAAGTTCATCAAAAGAATAATAACCAAGACCACATATAGGACGGGGTTGATAATACGACGGAATCAAAATTACAAATCCTCAATGTAGACGGAGTCATTCACAGCTGTAAATTAAACAGATCCATTCATAAAAAATAAAATAGACAGAACAAAGTAATTAAGTTGAAACCCATAAAGGGGAGAAGTTTAAAACGACGGTTAAGTTAAACATTTAATGTTCTCCAAGACCGTTAAAAAAAAAAAAAACTAAGGAAGGGGGGTGTGTTCGACATTCTCTTGAACATTATTCTCAGGCTAATGGGCGCCACCGTCGACAGGATGAGCTTAGGCTTGAAGAGGAGCTAACTCTTCGTCGCCAAGAGCCGCATCATCAGCAAAGAGACCCTCTCTACTCTCAGAGGCGACGGGCTGAGCAGTGGTTTGGGCTTGGTCATCAATATTAAGCATAGAAAAGTCAAGGTTAGGATAAGCTTTCTTGGCCTGACAGATAGCATCATCAAATCCGTCCGCGTAGGAACCCGCGAGCTCCGCTATGAGGGAGTCAGAGTCACGATACTCGCGAACTGCAGCCGCCTTTGCCTGATGGAGCTGGTCTTTAGCATCACAGATCTCCTTCTCCTTATCTTCCAAGACCTGTTTCAGCTCCCCTGTCTGCTTAAAAAACTCGTTCAGCTCGTCCTCCATCAACGTTGCCTTCGCACGTATAAGATCCAACGCCGTCTCATGATTTAGACACCGTCCCATTAGGCCCTTCATCATGACCATGGCCTGAAAAATGGAAAGGAATTAGTTTCAAACTAACAAAGAGGTAAGGACGGACGAAAAGAGGATGGGGAAGATTACCTGAGTGATACTAAAAAGCCCCGTCTCCCCTATCACCTCCATCAAATGGTTGCTTAAGTCCTCATAAGCTTCAAGGGTTATGATGGACAAAAGCCTCTCCAAGGCATGTTTGGAGTCCACTCAGAAGAGGACGGGTGGCTTCTCCTATGTGGTGGACGGACCCTTCATGAAACCTTTTCCTGCTCCATGCTTTGCAGGGGTGACCGTCTTCGCACCCCTAGCCTCCAACCTCACGACCAGCTCTAATACAGTCTTTGGCTTTTTTGGTGCATGGTCTTGCTTCGGTGGCACCTTCCTTTTGGTAGACAGATTGTTTGGATCCCCCTCAAAGATCTGACCTCTCTCTTCCTTCTTCTTGGCTGCTTGTGCCTTAATCATTGCCCTCCTTTTAGCAGCGTCCATATCTGTAAAAGTGGATGGGATACACTTAGCTACATGAGAAAGAATAAACAATTGAAATTGAGTATTAGAGGACGGACTTACGTCGACGGACTTGAGCGTCATATTGACAAGCGGCTGGGTCGACTCTGGTCCGTCACAATACTAGTGGATAGTGTCTAAAGTGACCAACTTTGCCCACGTCTTCTCCTCTAGTTTTGACTTGTTGAAAATTCTCTCCAGAAAACTCCACTCTTCAAGAGAGACTTGTGGACAGTTGCGAACAACAAGAGAAGATGGTTAAAATGACAACAAATAAAAATTAAGCCCAAATGTAGACGAGTACATACCAGATGGTGGTAATATGCCCCATGTGGTGTCGACAGGCATAAAATCATTATCACCAGGATGACACATCCACTCGTCACCTTCCATGAAAAAATGCCAACTCTTCTAGTCCCTGTTAGAGTTGGGTGTCTCACACACAAGTCTCAGCAAAGGGCTTCTAGGCACGAAGCTATACATACGCTTTGACTGAGTAATCTCATCAGCACAGTAACAATGCAGGAATTCCTGCACCGTCAACCTTCTGGCACCGTCAGACATTGCTCCGTACAATACCTCCATGCCTAGGAAGACCCTTTAGGCGTTTGGGGAAATCTGGTTGATGGACAAGCCTAAGTGGTGAAGGAGTTGATGGTGGAATGAGCTCAAGGGGAATCTGAGCCCTGCCTTAAGCATTTGCTCGTAAACCCCGACACCTTCAACACCGTCATAGTAACATTTCTCAGACTGGTGAGGTAGACGGAGAGGTATGTTGTCAAGTATTTAGTACTTGGCCCTAAGTGTTTTGAAGTGAGGTTCTTTGATCGTGGAGTTAAAGTCATTGACCGTCTATATAGGAAACATAATGAACTTCCTAAGCCCATCAGGACCCACGACGGATTGAATTGGGGGCTCAGTGTCATCTAGACTGTCATTGGAATCTTCTGGGCCATCCATCTCCAGACCCTTATCTCTTGAGGACTGACAAGAGGTAGGCAGACTTCTCTCTTCACTTGGACCATCATGATCTTTGTTTCCTGATGGGTACACTTCATTGTAGTCCGCTCCGTCGTAGACAAATGACTGGTTACTCGACGCACTAGACATGACCTACATGTGACGGTAAATCCCAAGACTATGACGGGTCTATAATTAATGACGGTAGTACCAAGTCTAGAAATAAAGAAGAGCATAAAAATTCAAAAGGGGAAAGAATGCTTACCAAGTTGGAACTGGACGGTAAGAAGATTTGATGACAGATGTAACAACTGAACGGTATGATTGTCTGACAATGATGATGGGTGCGCTCTGATCATAGATTTTAGTAGAAAGTAAAGAAATGAGAAGAAGAGAGCTTGGTTTATATAGAGGGAACGACATGGAAGAATAAGGGACGCTTCGATCTAAGTGAGCGACCATTCAGTAAACGCCACGTGTCCTTCGTCATTAATGATCTTAGGGCAGCCTGTCAGGACCAGGAGTATTCCCCAAAAGACCTGATTAAACCGTCACCACACGGTTCCTTCCACTAAGTGGTCATAGACCCATGGGGTGAGGGGGCAACTGAAGAGGGTGAAAATTAGAAGTGACAGATCCATTTAGTGGGACTTGACGGTGCTAAGTAGACTTGATGGATCCTATGTAAACGGACATAGGGTAGATGGATCAAAGGGCTACGTGGCGCTTAAATGATTATTGTGTGGTCTCCAAGAAACCCTAAATGGAAACGACTTGCATCTCACAATTAACCTTAGTCCATAGAATCCCAATATGAATAGAATTCTAACGCGAGGAGGATTCTAGAATATACGCACATTAATGAAGATCTTCCCTATAAGGAAAAGACTTGTTATACAAGTGTGAGAGTTCGATTCTACACTACTATAAAAACCCAAGAACCCTCAAAAAACAGGTACGTATAATTCACCCCAGCTCTAGCACTCTAGAGTTGTAGAAAGGTTTTCTGACTTAACCTTCGGAGAATCTTTGGCTGGTAACACACCGGTACTCTCCTAGGGTTTTCTCTTTTTGATTGTGCAGGGATTGCTTCGAGTGTGCGAGGGCCATGTGGCTTACTGTTGATTTTTTGGCATCATCAAGCATGTTGAGAGATCTACACATTCTGCAACCTGGAGAAGTCAAATGGACGAAGAGCTTTATGATGATAGCAAAACAATCCACTATGGGCCTAAGCGAAGTTTCAGTTTTGTCGCTAAGAATGGCTTCAATGGCACGGGAAGGTGGACCATGAATGAATACCGACTTGACGGGGAGTTTGCAAACACAACCAATCATGTAAGTTTTTTCATATTATATATTTATAATCCATATTGCTCTGTTTCTTGAGTTCTTTGAAATATCGTTTGAAATATTGTCTAGCAAAGGATGCACCTGAGAATAGATGAGTGTGAACCTTAACATATTCTAGGAATTGGGTGTTGATACATAAGTTCTATACATAATTGATTCTCAAAAAAAAAAAAAAAAAAAAAAAGAGTCCGACTTTAAATGCTTATTCTCTCCCATTTTATTTGGTTAATTACAATAATGGTGACCCACTTTTTTTTTTTTTTTTTTTCCTTAATGATGCTGAATTGCTTAATGTTGTATATTGTCCAAAGTTATTTGATTTTATTTATTATGGAATAAACAGCCATGGATTTTTTGCTGATTTCCTAATTTTCCTGTTTAATAATTTTATAAAAAAAAAATGCACAATGCAAAATTTTCAATATGGGTTAAACATCTCCCTAAATGTTTTTATTGTTGTTGTTATTGCAGGATAATTATGTCATTTGTTGCATTTCAAAGAAGGAGAAAATCTAGAGGAGCAACATCTAAGACATCGTTGGGCAAGAGATGGAGCTTCTCCAATCTAGATTAACTTTTTTTTTTAATAGAAAGTAAAAAACACTAATTTCACAGTATTTCATTTTTATCATTTCTTTATTAGTGCTATTTCATTCTTTGGGTCATTTTCTGAATGATTTACATGCAACATTTTTTTATTGATTTTTTCAAATTATTAGATTAATCATGTTAATATCAATTCTGATGTATTTGTTCCTAATTTGACCTTTACTTATCTTGAGCATGTATATGACGTTAGTAATTAACACTAATTTCACAGTATTTCATTTTTATCATTTCTTAACTAGTACTATTTCATTTTTCTGTCATTTTTTGAATGAGTGTTTCTTACAACATTTTTTTTATGGTTTTCTCAAATTTATTATAGATAAATCGTGTTAATATCTTATTATTATGATGTATTTGTTCCTATATTTGACCTTTGCCTTATCTTAGGCCATGCCATGCCATGCCATTTCGAAACATAAATAAAAGAGAGGAGGAGAGGATGAAAGATATATATATATATATATATATATATATATGTAATACAAGACAAACGACATTTTTTTTTTTTTTTTTTTTTTGAGAAAAACAAGATGAACGACTTAACTAACCGTACCTTATATAGGATCTTTATGACTCTTATGTAGACTCTATAGTGATGCCAGAAAGCTTGTTCAAAAGTTATATTAACTAGACTTAAGTGTATTAGACTATTAGTTGCAAAGTCATTCAATTTTCCTTATTCCCTTTTGCTTTTTTAAAATAATAATAATAATAATAATAATAATAATAATAATTTCTTGTTGCTATTAGCGGATAGGTAAGAAAATAAAATTCAAAGAAAATAGTAGACAGTTTTTCACACACTAGCTATAGTTTGCTTACGTGCTGAAACCAAGTGCTGGTACTGTGGTACATGCAATGATACAAACACTAAAAATGCATGCAAACCAATACTTGGTCGTCTTAGTTGAACTCTCGTTTTCATATATGATTACACAACCACTTCTCATGTCAAAATATTGGAGCACACATGCGCGTTATTGTATAAAAATATTTCATAACTGCGAGGTAAAAAGTTGTTATTAGTAGAAGATAAAGTAATGTTAGTGAGGAACACTCTTGCCTACGTTGCCTTAACTTTTTCACCAATGCAGTTTCTCATGCCACCCTATTGTTGTTATAATAAAAGTTGATGTTTTTAGCTAACAATGTTGGATCTAAAGGCTCCAGCCCTTGGCTCATATTATTAGCTATTCAAATCAATACATAACATGTAGCAGCATATAGTACAAAGTTTGATTCCACTGCTTGTTGGATAGAAAAGCTTTGTATGTATTCAACATAATTTTAACTCACTAACTTGAGCTTTGAATATTAAGAGATGATATCCTAAGTGGCCACTGTCCACTAAATCATAGACCAAACAATTTGTGCTAACAGAGTAATCGACAATAGGTAAAGAGATGAACACTTGTTTCATTGGTAGGATATTCCAAGCTATCTCTAGATAAAACCCTTAAGTCACATATAAATAAACTATCGATTATTAAAATGTGAGAATAGCACTTTTTAATTTAAGCATAAGTGGTTTTTAGGAACTTTTGCTTGAAAAAATATATAGAGACTATGAAGTAGATAATAATAATAGTAAATTATATTTTGGCTCTTTTAGTTTTGGGGTTATTACCCATCTAGTCTTTAATTAAAGTTTTATTTTCTAATACTTTAGTACCTGAAGTTGTCTTTATTATTAATGTAGACCTTCCAAATAAGTCTAACTGCGATCCCTTAAATATTAAATGCAAGCTTAAAAACAACATTAAGTTCCTAAAAACTTCTATATCAAAAAAAAAAAAAAAAAAATCCTTTAAACTTCATTCGTATTAGCAAGATAGCAACTTTGAAAAATGTTTTTTTTTTTTAAACATATTTAGTCCAATGAGTTAAAATGAACCCCTTGAGTTGGTAATATATATATATATATATATGAGGTACAAAGCACATTTTCCGCTCTTCGCTTTGCGCATGCTAGTTTGAAATACACTTCTTTCATTGTCTTCTTTGTACTTGTTTGGAATCTTTCTCTTGGTATGAGCTAGGTTTGAAACCCTGCTTTTTGGTCTACCTCCTTGCGAAACCTTTTTCCCAATCGGTCATTCGTTGCACTCTCATTTCTTAACTTTGGCCCTAGTGTGTGATTAAATCACATCACTAGGAAAGACAATCTATCCATATCGAGAGAACTAGAAGCTCTTGATTAAACAACCTAAGGGAGGTCCTTTCTTGGCTTAGGTGTGAAGATACTTGTGACATTGGTAGAGTGGATCTCTTGAGAAGAAGAGACATTGGATCTTGATCTTTTGCTAAGGTAGAATTGATTTTTATTTTATTTTTTTTTTTTTAACTTTTGACTCCCTACAATAGAAATTTGAACACCTTGACCCTAATTTTTTTTTTTTTAAAACCTAGCTAAAATAAGTTTGAATATGATCCTTTTAATAACATCTTGACCTTTTTAAACACGCACATACAAAAAAGCCCAACAACAATTTGATCTATAATCTAGAAAATAAAAAATAAAAAATTTTAGTAAGCCTAACAA
Organism: Quercus gilva; assembly: GCA_023621385.1. Taxonomy (NCBI): domain Eukaryota; kingdom Viridiplantae; phylum Streptophyta; class Magnoliopsida; order Fagales; family Fagaceae; genus Quercus; species Quercus gilva. The sequence goes on along the minus strand of CM042476.1, from coordinate 79,714,533 downwards.
CACAAGTAGAAATTTATTGATCTTAAACCTCAAAAAAAAAAAAAAAAAAAAAAAAACCCATTTAGGTCTCACCAAATTTAAAAGAATGTAGCTCATAGGATTTGCTAATAAATTTATCATGCAATGATTTCAAAATATAAAACCTCATAAAAGGCAATTGAAAAACTTCATTTATTTGCTTTTCTTTTTTGTAATGACAATATATTCAAGTTTTCTTTTGTTTTAACTTTTGTATAATTTATGTTTCTTATTGGACCCACTAAAAAAAATGGACAAAATTTAACTACAAAATTAGTTGTAGCCTAAGGCTACAACCTTACTCAATAAAAAACATTATTACATATTTTGAAAATCTAACCATTAAATTGCGTGTTCTTTACGCTCTTAATACAAATGTCAAATTTTGTGTCAATCAGATATTATTTACTATATGATCGATAAGTTTATGTTTTATGCGTAATTTTAAGCTACAAAAACTTGTCATTAAAACAATTTATTGATAACATAGCTATTGATTTTTAATTTTCTAGAAATTTTGCAAGCATAGAGGATATAAGAAGAATATGTAATTTAGTGGTGGATTTGTCAAAATTTACCTCCAATAAAAGATATTAAGTAAGGTTGTAACTTTAAGATACAATTAATTTTGTAACTAAACTTTGTCAAAAAAAAAAAATTCCTAGAATACGGCCACCAAAATATTGTTGCTTGTACCAAATCTTTGCCTCTATGCCCACATCCAAACCACAAAATTACCACAACAAGTTCCCCTTAAAACTCCTATTAACTTCATAAATACTCGCTGCTCGAACCATCTAGCTGTCATAAACTACAAATATATTCACCTACTGTGTTAAAGGGACCATACTGGTTTTAACCATAAAGGGTTATATTTTGGAACATCTTATTTTCAATCTAGAGTGAGTTACTGTAATTCAAAGATTGTGCTATATTGAGTTATGTGTTTGGAATTTAGATGCCTTTAGGGAATTACCAAGTTTAAAGGTGAAAAAAAAATTTATTTTATTTTATTTTTTTAAGTTTAGGAACCAAAAAAAAAAAACTTTTTTCTTTATTCTAGGAAAACGATGTAATCTAGTTCTGAACTATGCTTGCTTTTCCATGTTAATTTGAATTAATTCTTTTCATGTTTGTCTGATTTATTTTGAGTTTATTGCTTCTAATTAACCAGCCATTAATTAGATGATTTTGATATTGTGATTTGCTGTCGAAAGAGGGAATTATAGGATAGATATTGAATATTTCGGCATAGGTAAATATAGAGATGGTAAAGTTTAGGAACTAAAATAATATTTTATCCCTTTATTTATTAGTTCAAGTCGATTTACACCATGTTTCTCCAAAATAATAATGATAGTAATATTGATTTCCACCCCACACAAATTAAGGATAAAATTGATTTTGGCAAATGGTAAAAGACAATAAGGAATAACATAAGCAAGGATGAAATAGTGAAATTAAAAACAAATCTTAAATATTTCAAATTGTATGCCCCACATTTTACTCAACTATACATACAAAATTTACAAACTCTTTTCATTCACACGATTATCTATTTTGATTATAAAAAAAAAGAGAATGATAAGTTTTTACTTATGGGTAAAGGAGAAATGTCAATGATCGAATCATATTAGAACTCATAACAACTTACCAATTAAAATTTGTTATAAAATTGTGGTAAAAATATTATGGACATAACAATTTTCTTAAAAAACTATTACACAATGGAATATAAAAAAGAAAAAAAGAAAAAAAAGAAGAACAGTTAAGCGCAAGCATGAGACTAGTTTATTAGCAATAATATAATATCATGAATATAAAATTTTCACAAACTTTTCACAATGATTATAATTTCATTAGAGGAAATTCGTCATTTAACACCATTTTAAGAACAATTTCGTTAGTTAACAGGTTTTCAAAACATATTAGTAAACTAACATCTTGAGTCTTTTAGACTCGAGTTCACTGTAGCAATTTGAGCCTAAAAGACTAGAGTTACTTTCTTGTTCTTTGGCTGAAGTTGTTCTTCACTCTCATACCCATGTTCTTCCTTCTCTTCCTTCTTTCTCTATATCCAAATCAACTTCCTTCTCATCCTTCTTTCTCATACCCTAAAATCCCATTTCTCAAACACCTACACACAAACCCAAAAATTAGAAAATACCACACAAGAATAAATACCTAATTGGATCTTCTCCTCTAGCGTCTTCTTCTTCTCCAGATCTTCACTACTTCTACTCAAATCGAATTCAGAGAACTCCCAATGTCTTCTTCTTTCTCCAGCGTCGTCTTCTTCTTCTTCTCCAAAATAAAGGTCCATTGTCTTTTTTCTTTAGAACCGAGGTTCTGTTCTGCTCTCTTGATTTTGCTTTATGGAACTCGAGTCTCTAAGACTCGAGTTCTGCCACTGAACTCGAGCCTCTAAGGCTTGAGATGCTAGTTTGCTAATAAGTTTTGAAAACTTGTTTACTAACAAATATGTTTCAAGAATTAGGTTATATGACACTTTCCTCGTAATTAAAGTAAATATCAACTTACGATGAAATCCAAATCTCTTATTTTAATACAAGAGACATTATAATTATTATTTTTTAATTCAATATACGATAGAGGGGAGATTAAAACTTAGGATCATTCGCTTAATAAGATTAAGAAGTAGCAACCAATCGAGACTTTGAAATTGGAACTGTTTATTAGTGCTTTTCACAACGTTGGTCTTTTTTGCCAAACAAGGTTCAAGTTATGGGTTTTAGATAGTTCTACTGTCAAAAATTTTTGTTGTTACCTACACCAAAAAAAAAACCAATTGAAGTCCTTGTCTAATAATAAAAACCATCAGTTGAAAGTTGAACTGTCTAAAAATAATAATAATAATAAAGAGTTTCAAGTTGCGGCTCTAGTGAATCACACTCACGTGGCAGAGCATGTGGCAATGGACGATAACGGAGAGAAAACTGATGGAGAGGATGGGAATCCCGAATTCTCCCTGTACGGCCAATGGTGTCTACCATTAAAGCATCATCCATCCAACCTATTTCACTTCTTCTTCAAAATTATGTTCAAGCATCATATGGTTTGGTTTCGTTAAAGGTCCGTTCTCTACTTCTCTCTCTGTTCATATACGTATATATTTACTTGTTTTGCTGTGATTAACAATGATTGATTGGTGAATGTAATTTTTGAAAAATGGGATCTTTTTTAATCAATTTCTTTATTTTTAGCTCAAATATTTAATGGGTTTGAATTTTTTTAGAGATTTATTGACAATGGTGCAAGAATTTTTTTTTTAGGGGTTAATTGTTGATTTTTTTTTTAGTTATGTAAAAGGGAAATAAGCTATAATTCTAGGCACATTATTCTTGATTTTCCATTTGTGACATGGGTTTTTGCCGACACTAAAAATTTAGTAGTTACTATGAAGAGTAGAGT